>JAEQBH010002357.1:0-600445 GCA_016808115.1 Tetrastigma voinierianum | reverse complement strand
GGGCATAGTGTGCCATCGATCAATCCACAGAAGGACGGCCTCGCAGTCTCGACGACGCTCCAATCTAGGCTCCTTTGGGAAGTCGATATGCTCTAGCACTTGGCACAAGAGTCTCGGGAATAATAGAGGCGTGACTCACCGGTAAACTTTTCGGCGGACTCAGCCTCGGCCGAACAAGGATATCATAATAAACTCCGGCGGGGCTGAACCGTAAGCCTCCGACACATGGTATAGGCCTCCAAGATGGCTTCTCTCCTCTGGACTATGCTGGAGCGGGAAAAGATTAGACAACATAATGTGATCTATAAGACGCATGCGCGGGTGGGAGCCGTCGAATGCAATTCCACAGTGTTCCCTGAGAGAAGTCGCACCATCTCCCCGGCCATGGACGCCACGCCTAAGCTACTGAGTTGGCGAGGACCACAAGCAGATTAAAAGTAGTTGTGATGTCAGAGGCCCTGAGTATCCCTGGTCGGCCGTCTATGGAGAAATGAAGAGATGCCTGTCGCTCACGCCCGATGCCATCGTGGTGGTAGAACTCATGACCACTCCCGAGGGTAGAAAAACTGACGAGGTGTCATGAACGGCTCCAGGGAGTACTTCTGCACCAGTAGCATCTTAGGTCCCAGCCTGGTCTTGGGAAAAGTCCCTGAGATCATAATGAACCTCTCGTAGTAGATCCCTCTCACATAATCAAAGATTCCCGAATGGGGCTACAGGGAAATATGGTCGCCTCGATTGATGTAGGCGTGGACAAGTCCAGATGAGGACTCGCACGCCCGATGGGGTGGTGACCGTGGCTCCTCAGAAATCTCGACCGAGGACTCTTGGGCCCGAGGTCCCGGCCTCTTGACGGTGGGGCCCACAGCTAGCCTGGATGATGGGGCTGAGGAGCGGGCCAACCCGAGCGTGGTATCTCCTGGGCAGGGCACAAAAGAGCCACGTAGGACCGCCTCGGGTGGCAGCAAGCAGGAGCAAGGTGGCAAGGCGCTTGAGCCTCAGTGAGCAACAGCCGGTGGCGGTTGAGTCGCGGAGCAACAGCAATACGCAAATGCAGATGCCGACCAATAAATGGGCGCGACGGCATTGAGCGGTAGCAGGCGCGCGGCGACAAACAAGTAGCGGGCGAGAGGTGCGGCAGTAGGGGGAGGGGAGGAACTGCGCACCCTAGGTCGGAAAGCATGTCTAATCGCGTGGCTCACCATGGTCATTGGGTGGGCGTGAGAGGAAAGATTTCAACCGAAATGGAGATTTGAAACAGTGCGGGAAGCGCGGAGGTTTATATAGAGGCGTGGGGGTTAAGTGAAAGGTCTTGCTCAATTAATGGCATTAAGTGCCTATTAAATGGCCGGCTAAAAGAAATGCACTACTGAGAAGGTTATGCAACCTGAGCGCAGAAGAAGATGAAAGGGCAGGGAGATGAATAAAGGAAACTCGCAATTTTGCAGTTGCGAATTTTGCACTGTGCAATTTCAGAGTCAAAACCGCTCTCTAAATCACCGCAAATAATTTACAAAAACAAAAAATTATTAGAAGACAAGCTTAAAAGAGAAAATTTGCAAAAGGAAAACAAACCAAACAACAAGGGACACAAAAAGATTACAAAATTACTACTCAAATTCTAGTGACTTTGAGATATTGCGTGTCACTCCCAAATGTGTGCCAGAGGTTTTATGGAGGATCAAGGAGGGATTTCTCCCCTTGGTTCGTTTGGAGTGTTGGCAACGCATATGGTTTGTACCTTTGGCCATTGACTTAACACTCGATTGTCTTCGCATCGAAAGGTGTCTACTAAACCATCAGGTAAACTTTAGATAGTGAATGGCCCAATCCATCTCGATTTGCTTGCCCGGAAAGAGGGGTGGAATTTGGAGTCGTAGAGCAATACTTGGTCCCTTTTTGAAATGTTTGTTTATCTGATCATGCCACCTCTTCAAATTTATCTTTGTAAAATTTTCGAGTCGAGGTAGGCATCAGCTTCTAAGTTCTTCTAGCTCATTGATATCGAGGAGCCTTTGAGACCAGCTCTGCCCATGTCCAAGTTCAATTTACTACCCACCATGCCTTTGCATCAATTTCCATTGAGTGTGGTAGGCTTTGCCATAAACTGGTGCGATATGAGACATGCCTGTAATGGTCTCTCATAGGATGTCTTGTATGCCCATAGAGAGTCTAGCAGCTTGAGAGATCAATCTTTTCTGTTAGAATTCACCACTTTCATTAGTATTGTCTTGATCTCTCTGTCGTCTAGTTCAACCTGGCCACTAGTCTGAGGGTGGTATGGGGTGGCTACTTTATGCTTGACACCATACTTAGTAAGGAGGCTCTCAAAAGGTTTGTTGCATAAATGCGAACCTCCATCACTAATTATGGCTTTGGGGACCCTAAATCTAGAGAATATATTCTCCTTCAAGAATTTCAGTACCACCCTGTGGTCTGCTGCCTTGCAAGGAATTGCTTCAACCCACTTGGACACATAGTCAACTCCCACCCAAATGTAGAGGTATCCAAGGGAGGAAGGGAATGGTCCCATGAAATCGATCCCCCATACGTTGAAAAGGTCAACTACCAAGAACATAGTACTATGACTGGGCGAGAAATCTTCCCTAACCTTGGCATTTGTCGTATTCCCTTTACGGTAAGGGCATCCTCGAAAAGAGAGGGCCAAGAAACGACCTGGAGCACCTTCCTAGCGCTGGAAGCAAAGTGGCCTCCACAGGCATTCTCATGGTAGTGACTGAGGATTCCTGGTTGCTCTGCTTCAGGCACACACCTTCTGATTATCTGGTCAGCATAGTATTTGTACAAGAATGGTTCCTCCCAATAATAGGAGTGAATTTTTGCAAAGAAGAATTTCTTGTCTTGTGCTTTCCAATCTGCTGGTAGCTCCCCTGTAGCCAAGTAATTTGCAATGTGAGCATACCAGGGTGCCTTCAACCAGAGCAAAGTGACTCGTGAACCTCATCATTGATCGAGGGTTGTGGAGTGTTGTGTGCGATTGTTAATCTTGATAGTGATCAAAGAATAACATTTTCCTTACACTCCTTTCATTCCCCGATTTGCAAGTTAAATCCTTTGCAAAGAGAGAACTCCACCTCAAGCAAGCCTAACCTTAGCATTTTGTTTGGTGAGCAAGTATTTCAAGGCTGAGTGATCCGTGAATACTATTATGTCCGACCCAACCAAATAAGCCTTAAATTTTCTAAGGCATATATCGACTCGCAGCCTTCTTTCTTCCGCGGGTTACAGAATTCCTCTGTGCCTCATTCAGTGTCTTGCTTGCATAATAAACCACATAAGGCTTTCCTCCTTCCCTTTGTCTGAGAACTGCTCCAATGGCCATATCGCTTGCATCGCACATCACTTCGAAGGGTAATTGCCAGTTAGGTGCTCTCATTATTGGTGCAATGGTCAAATAGGCTTTAAGCTCCACAAAGCTCTTTATAAATTTCGTGATCCCAAATAAATTTGGCATCTTTTCCAGCAATAGACAGAGGCTTGGCAATTTTTGAGAAGTCCATGATGAACCTCCTGTAGAAGCCTGCATGCCCCAAGAATTGCCTTACAGTTTTGATATTTGTGGGGGAGGGTAGTTTGGAAATCAAGTCGATTTTTGCCTTATCAACTTCGATCCCTTTTTCTGAAATAATATGCCTCAATACTATTCCCTGGCTGACCATAAAATGGCATTTCTCCCAGTTCAAAACCAGGTTTTTCTCTATACACCTGTGCAGGATAGTTTCTAGGTTGATTAGGCATTCTTCAAAGCTCCTCAGACTATGTAATGTCATCCATGTAACCTCCATAATGCGCTCTACCAAATCACCGAAATACCGAGCATACAACGTCGAATGTGGCAGGGGCATTATACAGGCCAAAGGGCATTCTCCTGTATGCATATGTGCCAAATGGGCATGTGAAGGTGGTCTTTTCCTGGTCTTCTGCTGAAATTTCAATTTGAAAGGATCCTGAATAGCCATCCAGGAAACAGTAGAAGGGCTAACCAGAAATCCTCTCAAGAAGCTGATCCATGAAGGGTAGAGGGAAGTGATTTGTTAGTAATAGTGCTCTAGGCCTATTGTATGGACATGGTATTTTGACTATTTATGAGAATTTATTATTATGATGATTTGCATGTTTATTATATTTAATGTCCTTGAATAATATTATTAATTATTCTAAATAACCTTAATCGGTTATTGTTATGGGAATAACAATGAATTAAGATTAGTATAAGTTTGATTGATATTCATGGATGAATATGCATGAGATACAAATCAAATTTATATCTATTTGTTGAGAACAAATATCGACGCACTGCCTCGAGATTACATGGATCAAAGCCATAAGTTAATCTCTAATAGTTGTGTCATTGAACTTTGACCTCGAGATCGCTTATAGTTCTCAACATAAGGAATGTTGTGTTTGATATAATCAAACGTTGTCTTGATCGGATGACTATAAAGGTTATACTTGAACATAATAAGAATTATGTGGTTTAGATATGAGCGATTAAGATGGAATTTGTCCTCTTATTATAAGAGAGATATCTCTGGTCCCCGACAATTGAGACGAGAAATGCATGGCGTGCTCAAAATGAATTGATGGAGATCAATGTCATTTGTTTGAATACCTAATTGGGTTTCAGTAATCAAAGATAGAACGATATAAGGTCGACTTTGTCCATGCCTTATATTCTATCACATATCATGAGACAAAAGGATTATGTCATTAGCTATATTAAGGTTGTCTCTGATCATGAGCTTTTCATTTAACTCTGGGTAGTCATAATGTGTTCATAGAGGCCATTTATGACTTGTAGGATCAAAATGTGATTTGGGCCTATCGCTAATGTTAATTGAACCTATATGTATTTGACATTAAGAACAAATAATAACGGTTATGGTTTTTCACTCTCTATAATAAATTCATTTATTACATAATAGCTTATGGTTTCGTACAAATTCGCTTTATTACATAACGGTTATGGTTTTCTGTAATAAATTGCTTATTATGCTAACGAGCAGGAAGTCAGAATAAATTCATTTATTATATAACTGCTTATGATTTTCTGTAATAAATTCTGCTTATTATATAACGGTTATGGTTACTTGCTATGGTTAAATATTTAATTAGTTTCTTATCAGATAAGGATTAATTTAAATTATTATTATTTAAAAGCCGTTTTAAATATATAATAAATTCATGTTTGATCGAAACTAGAAGATTTATATAAATATATATGTGAGACATATATGTTTATGTGTGTAGTTGTCTTTCAAAGTGAACCAACCTAAAAACAGAGAAAGAAAACCCTAATTTCGCTTTGAGAAGCACGAAAACCGAACTAGCATTGAAAAGATCGCTTATTTTGTTCGTGGTGTGGATACTTGTAGAGTGGGTGGTCGCCGTAAAGGCACTTTGAAGATCCGAATAAACCAAGACGCAAACTTTGAAGGCTCGACGACCGATCTATAAGAGGTGCTTCATGCATCTCTTCCTTCAATAAGAAACGTATGTGATCTTGGTGGGTTAAGGGATAAAAATTTTATAAATTCTGGGCTGCATTTATGTTCCAATCGGGACTGATATTCATCCTTCAGAACCTAACAGTGGTAGAGGGAAGTGATCCTTCTCGGTCACCCTCATTTAAATTCCTCTCTATAATCAATACATACCCTCCAACCCGTGTACGTGGGCATCTCCCTCTCCTTTTCATTATGCACCGTGGTTACCCCGATTTCAGTGCACCACTCAGGCTGGACTCCACCCAAGTGCTATCCGACATGGGGCAGATGATACCACCATAGTTGAGGCCTTAGTTTCATTTCCAACCACTTCTTCCATATGTGGTTCACTTCTTCCGCTACGCCATCGACTCGCCTCCTGTAGATGACGGGTGCAAACTGGCTAATACCCTTCATATCGCAGAATCTTCCACCCTAGGGCTTGCTTGTTCTCCCTTAGGATGCAGACTACCTTCCTGTGAGGTGCTGAGCAGAGATGAATGACACTGACATCGCTTCCTGCTTATTCCAAATAGGCATATATTTCAAATCTCACAGCAAAGGTTTGAGCTCCAATTTAGCGAGGTTCATCAAGTTCTTCTCAATTATCAGCGGAATTTCTGCTTTTTTTTCTCTCCATTGCCCTTGCACAAGTTTCCATGTCTCGGCTTCTTGGCCGCTTCTTCGAACACTCACCCAGTCACCAACAACTTACATCCTTGTTGGTTAGCCTATTCCTCTAGGATTGTGTCAATGATGCAAACTTCTTCTGGGCCATAATCCACTGGTTGCATATGCTTTTTACTCAAGTAAAAGATGTTGAGTTCTAAGGTTATGTTTCCGAAGGTGAGTTGCATAACACCATTTCTAAGTAATTGATAATCGATTGAGTGTGGCAAGAATGGTCTCTCAGGATGATAGGGCACATAGTTGGCCCCTATTGGTAAAATGTTTCAGACAAGTACAAAAAACTAATCGGATAGTAGAATTTGCCCACTTTGATGAGTAAGAACATCTTCCACTATCCCCTTGGTATCTTGATGGATCTATCCAAGAGACAATGTGATGGAGGTGGGCTTTAGTTCTCCAACCCAAGTTGCTTGTATATTGAATAGGAGGAGGATCACACTGTACCCAGTCTAGCAATACTTTCACGTAAGTTCCTCCAATATTTACCGAGATGGTTGGACAACCCGGACCTTTGTACTTCACTGGAGTCTTGCATTGGATGATAGCACTAACTTGTTTAGTTAGGAAGGCCTTCTTGTCAACATTCATCCCTCTTTTCACTATACTTAAGTCCTTCAAAAATTTTGCATAGGTGGGGACTTGTTTGATCATGTCAAGCAAGGGGATGTTGAGCTTTACTTCGCTCAAGACTTTGGACAAAATTTCGATTAATACTTTTATCTTTAAAGGTTTCGAGGAAAAGGTGGGGGTGTGCTTATTTTTCTACAGCCGCTTGATCACCACCTCCTCTGTCCACTTCTACCGCCTTTGCTACTCGCTGGGGTGCTGGTCGGTTTGAGCTCTTTCGCCACTTCTCAATGTGATGATTGCCTTAACTTCATCCATCCACCCAACACTGGAAGAGCTCACTTCATGCACTCGGGATTTAATTTGTGTCCGAGGAATTCCCCTTTCTCGCACTCCGCCGGTCGATAGTCTCTGAGACTGAATACCGCAAAGGTTGTCATATTGTCGGGAAATTTTAGCTTGCGACCGTCATGCTTTTGGAGAATTTCGGTTTAGGATTGCCGCCTTTCTTATCGAGCGTGCTTTCCACCATGTCAATTCTTTGATCGGGCCCGGCATTCACCGCTCTTTGTTCCTTCATAGTTACTCCACCAATTCTTGCCTGCTCCATAATACTGCCCAATTAGATGATGAAGATGCAGAGATATGGCTGGGCCGAGATCCATGATGCCGTAAAAACAGAGGTACACAGGGAGGAGGTTTGGCTCGTGAGAGGCCCTGGGTGGTTCCTCTAGTCAGGGTCAGAGGTATCATTGCATTTGGCCGTGGCCAAGTGGTCATGGACAAGACGACCTACTGGGCTTTGTTCAGCCATAAAGTCTTCTTACCTGGCAACACTTGGGCAACGCCTTGGTGCTCAATGGACTCCATAGCTGAAGCATGGTTGGTTAGGCATAGATGCCTCACACGTCGTCCTTCATGTCAATTCTCATTCCAAGCTCTTCCAACCTCCCGGTCAAGGTGACAAAGCCGCTTTCGCCTCAAGGTCCCTCCGAGAGCGAGTATATGCCTCCCTTTGATTTCAGCGCGGCCTCATCCGCGTCTCCCCAGGATTTGGCTCATCCCAAGCTTTGGAGGTTTCAATACATAGTTTAGGAAGTCCATGGCTTTCATTCGATTCTTGCTCTGAGGTCCCCCCTCACACATGGTCTCCACACCGTCACGTGCGTAAGACATTCCATCATAGAAATGGTCAATTAACATCCATGGTCAAACCATGTGGGTACACCGATGGTCATATATCTCTCCCAAGACAGGTGGGAACTTCTCATTGATCGATGGGTCGCAAATATATAAATTTGCCTCTTCAAACTATTGGTCCTATGTGCACTGAAGAACTTTTTCAAAATCTATGCTTGCAGTTCTGCCCAATTCCGAATGGTCCTTAGCCTTAAAGAATTAAGCCAAATTTTGGCTTTATCTTTGAGGGTCAAGGGAAAGGCCTTTATCTTAAGCAGATCCATATCGATTGCACCCTCCATGTGCCAGTAAATCAAACTCCTGATGTGTGTGTACTTGACTTCATTTTCCATACCATGGAAGGTTAGGAACAAGAGCACCAAATAAGGCCTGACGACTATATCTTCTGCATGAGGGTGAACTCACCTTTGGTGGGTGTATATGGTCCCTCATTAACATGTAGGCATTGGGGTTTCTTGGTATCCCCTGTTGACTTTGTTGCTCCTCAGGTGGAGGCTCCATATGTTCAGTGTTTAGGCTCATTTCACAACCCTACTCCTGTGGGACACTGGTTCTCTCTAATCTGCCTGCAGTGTTTCTATCCCAAGATTGCATAAAGTCCTATGAAAACAGCACAAGACACAGTACAAAACAAAAACAGGGCTACCTAGAAATGTTATTGTTAGCTAAAAAGAATAAACAAGAAATTTGAGCAAGGATGATAAAATTAATCAACCTAGCAGCTGAACTCGCTAGGGAACAAAGCAAAATCAAAAGGTTCGGGAATCACCAGCTTACTGTGACGAGAATCACAAGTTCCGCAATTCATCACTAACTAAGGCACCATCCTCTAAGAACGACGCCATTTGATCTTGTGCCACAAAGAGGTGTACCGAATCAAATAAAATTTTGTATTCTAGGATTCCCACTCAGAGTAAGCTACCGCAGCATAAGGGCCTAAGGTCGAACTCAAGGATGGGTTTTCATGCTAAATGAGTCACGCTGATCAAAATTGGTGTTTCTAATTGATTTGGGATTTTGGTAAAACATGAGGTTGATGGCTTGTAAACTCAGAATCGTAGAGAAATAAAGTGTAAAAGAACTCCTAAAGTTTCTGACCACTCGGGCCAGGTTCCAAGGCAACTGTAATGTCCTCGGTCCTTTTCCTCTACGTGGAGGATGAGGACTTATAGTCATTTCCCGAGCCGATCTAGGTTTGGCTATAAACCGAACCCTAAAAGTTTCCTTCCTTAGTATACAACATTTATTACGCCACGTTTCAAAGTAGCTGGAACCATCTCGCTAGATCTAACTCCGCAGAGCTAATAAATGGTAATTCACTGGGCATCAAATGATCTAAAGTAATAAGTATCCACTGAGCTTTGAAAGCTTGCTACTAGCCACTGTGGTACATCATGTATCCAACCACAGAGATGTGAAACATAAATGATAATAGATGCTTGCGCTGCACAAACGCTTGTATTACTCCTCAAAACTTTAACCCAAAGGGCCCTCCTTCTACACGTGGAGGTTTAGGCCAAGCATCCCTTGAGTTGTCATCCTCAAAGGGTGTTTGGTAGGTGAGAAAATGCGAGAAAGGGAGAGAAAGTGAAAGAAAATCGCACAGGCGGGAAAATTGAAAGCTTTCACGCCAATTTTTATTGATCGACTAAAAAACTCCTGTTACATGAGCTTGACTGAGCTTATATAGTGCTCAGAGTCAAGGAAATTACATAAAAGTATGAAAGAACAAAAATAACATTAAGAGCATTTTGGTATAAAGCCACAAAATACGGTTAAAAAGGGAATAACACAAAGATGCAAAGGCAACCCGCGAAATTTCGGTAAGTTGCGAATTTAGCAACCTCGCTAAATTTAGTGTGCAGGTCAGGTACTTCACACTCAAAATCATTTGACGCTCCCAGATTTTAGTCCCAATTGCGCCTTCCCCGATCTGCGTGAGACACACTGATACTCATCAGGTTCATCGGGAGATTTCCTGAACCCGGCAAGAAATACTAATATTTATACAAACCACAAAATATCCGCTAAATATGACTCATGTATAACAGGATTCAGCAAGGTATCATTTGTTATTTAAGCTGATTGAAGACACAAAAGTGCCTCAAAACCCGCAATAAACAAGGCTTAAAAACAACACTTATTCAGGCACTAATCAAGATGTCAAGATCAATTTCGACATTCTCCTTGTACCTATACTCGATTAAACCCGTGCTGTTTAACGCCTTAGTGGGAAACATATGAATTATACATATACACATGCATCAATACTCTTTTACAATAAGCATATAACAGTAACAGATATACAATAGCAGATATCATAATCATATAGCAAACTTATACACATACTTGTACTTATGGCAAACTTATACTTGTTCGGATCTCCCGTAGGAGTTATAGAGTGTATACTTGTAATGGAGAAAATTTTAGTACTACAAAATTTATACTTATACACAGAGGTACCCGATAGGTACTACGTGTGAACTTATACTTCAGACAAGATTTTTACCCTTATTCGTTATTCGATTCTTATCATATAAGCAACTCGTTTAACTACTTAGACTAGTAATGGGCGGAATGAGTAGAATACAATATACAGCACCAAGGTACAATACATCAGGTGTCGTGAAGCACGTGCTGTGAGAGCGCCAATCGATAGAGAGTGTCATCGCATTAATCAGAGAGTACCGAAGTACTAATGTGCCGAAACACTAATCAGAGAATACCGAAGTACTAATGTGCCGAAACACTAATCAGAGAGTATCGAAGTACTAAATGTACCGAAGCACGATCAGAGAGTGTCGTCGCACTAATCAGAGAGTACCGAAGTATACTATAAGTGTCTGCCCACGCAACAGGGGTGCCATGTCATTCAATATCCGGTCTTAAGCAGTCCTACAATTATATATGTTTAGGAACTTACTATCTTATCACATGGGCAAAACATTTTTGCTTCGCCGAGGCGACGAGGTACAGTCTAATTTTTCCTTTACTTTACAAACATGAATAGACCCTTTCATACACTTATAGGGTCCTCATTAGTCCAATAGACGAGTCCTCAGAGTAACGGAAAAGAAAAAAAAAAAAAAACGCATAAATCTCTATGCTATGAACAGTAGCTACGCCGCGGCGTAGCGTCACTACACTGCGGCGTACCTGAGGCTGGCCAAATCCTCCTTCTCAGCCACGCCGCAGCGTGGACATGCTACGCCTTGGCGTGGGCCTACGCTACTGCAAAGGGATCCCTACGCCGCGGCGTAGGACCCTGAAAATGCCTAGATTGTTCTCATTTCGTCCCTCTTACAATAAATTTAACCAAAAAACAAAAGAGTACTTGTATACTTTCCAGAAAAACATCTCCCAAGCGTATTCTAACCCAACCAAAACCAAACATAGGGATTGATTAGGGTTTTTCCAAACCGAATCTCAAATACTTGTAAGTTAGGTTAACTTCCTAAAACCCAAATAGGTATACATACATCATAAACCAAGAATCCATACTCAAAGGAGGATTCCATACTCATCTTATACCAACTAGGGTTTTACCAACCCAACTTTCAACAAATCTAGGGTTAGGATGAATTCCTAACTAAACCCTAGAAAGTGGAGCCAACTAATATCCATACTAACCCATCGTCATCCATAGAAATCCATACAAAATAGTTCCCATACCTTTCTTCTCTTCTTTCTCTTCTTCTTCTCTTCTCCTCTCTTCTTCACTCTACGTTTTGCTCTCCAAAAATGCCCAAAATGAGAGACCAAGTGGTCTTATCCACTTATTATTCATAGGGCCTTGTTTGGACACAAAAATGTATTCTTTTGACTTAAGTTTCCTTTTAGTGCACTTTGGTCCTCAAATTCCCTTCTATTTACACCACAACTTCCCATTATTCCACTTTGGCATATAATCTTATTATCTTATGACTTTTATATCATGTTTTGACAAGTTACAAATTTACCCTTATAACTTGTACAAATTCCGGATTTCGAATTTTTCTCACTTAGCAAAATAATAATTATGAAAAATTTTAGAATTCACTTATAATATACTCTAATTATGTTTAAAAATTACTAGGGTGTATTTCGAGGGTGTTACACTCAGGCCATACGCAGCCCCGAGCATTTAAGATACAACTTGGTTCCGAAAATAGAAATTCTGGAAACCAGAACGGACCGTTCCTCAACCTGCTCATGGTTTGGCTAATAACTTCATCTTATTAAATTCTAAACTCAACGACATTTTCGTTGAGTCTAAGAATGCGTAAATCGAAGTTCGGATGGGAAAGTTATGGTCGTCCAAAGTTAACGCTACCGATTCAAAGGGGTGTTACGGAAATTCAAGCATACCCCCGTTTTCCATTCTGCCCAAATTTGCTCAGTTCCAGCACGCAGTGTTCAGCCTCGATGGTCCCGGGAACTCATAGACTTGGTCCATGACCGTCCCACAAAAAAAAAAAAACTACAAAATGAAATAATTCGCCCCGAAGTGGGGCGAATTTGTCAGTCCCCTACACGACCCCTCGACGTGAAATGAACCGGAGTAGGAAGAATCATACCTCTTGTAGCGCAACCCTCATCGAATATATGGACTTTACTTCTTGGTCTGATGAGTTTCGACCTTCAAAACACTGCTTTCCTTTTCTCCTTCTTTCTCTCTCCCTTTTCTTCTCCTTCTCTCTTTTTTTTCTTTTCCTCTCTTTCTTTCATTTCTTTCCCTTTCTTTTTTTTTTCCTTCTTTTCCTTCTTGCTTACCCCCCGCTGTACCTAACAAACTCCTTACACCCCATATATATCCTACTCCATGTGCCATGCATGTTGACACATGGCATGCCATGTGTCACACACATGGCTTGCCATGTGTCCTACATACATGCATAGGCCTTTGCCATGCATTATGACACATGGCTTGTCATGTGTCACCCACATGGTTCGCCATGTGTCGCCCGACACCCGTTGCTTTGAAAACGTGAAATTCCGACTATCTCGAAATTCAACAAAACTCGTCTACGTAACGAAATTTTGCATGACGAACCCAACGATAAGGTCCATTTTGTCATCCAAGATCTAGAAAGCTTCCAGGTTTTCAACATGTATTGTAGAATTGTTCACCGTGTTTGCCCTTTTTTTTTTTTGTAAAAGATCAAATTTACCCGGGTTTTACATTCTTCCTCCCTTAAAAAAATTTCGTCCCGACATTCACATGCACATATACATATAATCACATGCACATGCATCGGTCATTACTACCAAATGATTAAACAACTTACCGTCATCCTGAAATAGGAAAGGATAATTAGCACGCATCGTGTCCTCACATTCCCATTTCTCCTCCTCCACTCCTCGGTGTTGCCACAACACCTTCACTAGTCTCACAGTCTTGCGTCGCAAAACCTGATCTCGGCTATCCATAATACGCATAGGTCCCTCCTCAAAGGTTCCATCTGTGTCAACAGTAAGCTGACTCCAATCCACAACATGAGTCAGATCTAGAGTGTACTTCCGGAGTATGGAGACATGGAATATCTCATGGACACTTGGTAAACTTGGCGGTAATGCCAACTGATACGCAACTGTGCCCACCCTCTCGAGTATCTCAAAGGGCTTGATAAACCTCGGTGATACCTTTCCCCACTTGCCGAACCTGACCACTCCTCTCTTAGGCATCACCTTTAAGAAAACATGATCGCCGCCTCAAACTCTAGAGGTCGTCACTGCCTGTCGGCTCTGAGCCTTGAGAAGTCATTCTCGTATCGATTCCACCTTCTCAGAGGTGTCTGTGACGCCCCAAATCCTGGGGGTCCTTTGACGACCCGTCAACCTGTGGAATATTTGTGGATGTCGGGTAACCCGACACCACTCATGAAAATCTGGCAAAGTCTCCTTTGTACGGGGAGCTCTACCCAAGGAAAAACCTGTCCCAATCACATGGCAACCTGTCCCAATATTTTACAAAGACCTCATCGGGTCCACATACGGATAAAATGAGTAAAATGGCCACTTGGGCCTATACATCAATACTCACTAAATATATCCCAACCAACTATATTACATGGTTTAAGAGTTAATAACTCACTCTTAATTCAAACATATATTAAAAATTACAATTTCTAATACATGTTATACAAAAGTAATGCCTTAAGCCATGTCGGCTTTCTTAAAACGCGAATTCCCTAATGAGCACCGTCCTCCCGTACACTTATAAATTCGAAATAGTGATCCTCGACAAGGCGTAGCAATGCCCAAAGAGTGAAAATTTCCTACATGGGTTATCGCCACCTAAGTGCATGTCATGGCAAACAAACACACTACAAATACATGATCCTACTTGAATGTCTCCATGCCTAATCCCATGTCCCGAGTCCACCGACTCCCCACACATGCCTAAGTCAAATGCGAGTAAATATCCAGTTTTCAAAACAAAGCTTTTGTTTTCGAAACTTACTACCGAAGCCTGGGCGAAAATTTATCGACAACCCTCCGAGGCGAACTGGCTGATAACCTCGTAAACAATTCATTGGCCCCTCCGACGTGAATTGTTGGACAATCTCTCAACACAATTCTCCGGAAAATCTTCCGTTGAAATTCCTTTCACAAACATTTTTCCTTTTCTTTCGTTTTTGTGTCATGCACTCATTCCTAATATTCTAGGGTGCCCCAGGGCATATGAAATGCATTATGCCAATCCCAACATATTCATGGTAATATATAAAACATGTATATACTAACATAATTAATCCACATAAATCATGTTATTCAAATTCCCAATCAATAACACCAAAATTAGCTCACATGGGCTAATTAACAAACACAAACAATTCATTTTTAATCACTTAACAACATAAAAATCACACCAAAAATCACGTGAACAGTGAAACCCTCGGGTTGCCACTTTTCATGGCCACACAAGTAGGAATTTTCTCCACTCGGTTCAAAGCTTTTGAGATCGAAAACATGGCTAATTCAAGCCTTAGAACATCCCTAACCATTTACGTGGCTCTTAACCAAAGAATAACACAAGTAGGAAAAGATCCCTACCTCGAGTCAGTTTAACTCCACTAAATGTGTCCGTAGCCCTTGCCACGTAGAACATCTTTACTTCTTGGCCCGAAGAGAACCGACGGTCCGAACGGTAGGAAATCTAGAGAGAAGGAGCTCTCTCTCTCTAAAACTCAAAAACCCTAGCCCACTGTTGATTTCTCCTTGTTTTGCTTTCAAATGGAGAAGATAACTATTTTCATTTTGTCTTATTCTCATTTACATTTCCAATAATTCAATCCATGTCCCTTTTGTCTTGATTTTTGACACTTGGCACAATTTAGGTCATTCATCTCATCCTCTCTCTACTCATGCAATGATGCATTACATGAAAGAGCACGTGAAGAAAGGACTTATGTCACATCATGTCTTTCACTTAGTCTACCGCACTTCGACACCCTAAGGCTCGAAATGTGAAATTCCCACTGGTTCGAATTCATCAAATTCAATGTGGAAGCTAAATTTCGCAAGACGATTCCAACAGAGAAATTCGTTTCGTCATCTGAGATCTAGAAATATTTCGGATTTTTACCGAAATGACTATTTTACCCTATTTTAGAAAATTTGAATTTTTCCGAGTTTTACATTATCCCCTCCTTAAAAGGAATTTCATCCCGAAATTCTGTAAAATCACTATGAATCACATGCATATGCAACGTGCACTATGCCATGTATGTAAACTAGTCATTTAAATATTAAACGACTAAACCACGTACCTTCATCCCTAAACAAGTAGTGGGATAGGTGGGCCCAGATCGTGTCCTCCGCTCCCACGCGAAATTCCTCCACTCCATGGTGCTGCCATAGCACTCTCACTAGCCTTACGGTCTTATGTCGTAAAACCTGATTCCGACTATCTATAATGCACACCGGTCCCTCCTCGAAGGTCCCATCCGTGTCAACCTCAATCTCTCCCCAATCCACTACATGAGCTGGATCTGGAGTGTACCTCTGGAGCATGGAGACGTGGAATACCTCATGGACACCTGACATGCTAGGCGATAAAGCCAACAGGTACGCTACAGTGCCTACCCTCTCGAGTATCTCGAAGGGCCAAATGAACCTCGGTGATAGCTTCCCGCACTTGCCAAACCTGATCACTCCTCTCTTAAGCATCACCTTCAAGAAGACGTGATCTCCAACCTCAACTCTGCGGTAGACGCCAGACACAAGATAGCCTTCGTCTAGCCTCCGAGCCGTGAGAAGACGTTGTCGCATCGTTCACCTTCGAGGTGTCTCTAATTAGACCAGACCAAAGGATGGAGCCTCTCCCACCTCTGGCCCAACATATCTGATCTACATAGCCTCCCATATAATGCCTCATATGGTGCCATCTCAGATACTGGGCCGATAACCGTTGTTGTAGGCGATTCCACTAAGGGAAAATGCTCTTCCCGGGCCTAATTCTTAAGATCCAGATTCGCATGTCAGCAGTGATGTCCTCTAACACCGTATGGTCCTCTCCTCGACCACCATCCGTCTGCTGGTGGAAAGTCGCACTCATGGTCAATCAGAACCCATAGCCTGAAACTCTTCCAAAGTGTGCCGTAAACCTCAGTCTCTATCCGACACTATGGATACTCGGTACTCCATGTAGCCTGATCGGCCTCTCGAATATACAACCTGAACCCCCAAATGTGAAGGTCATCCACACGCCGTAAAATGCCGACTTCAAGGAGCCGGTCCACTATCACCCATATCACATCATGTCCTTTGCGCGCCCTGCAAAGGTCACAAAATCCATCGCGGACGCTGCTCCCACTTCACCAACTACCTCCAATGGTCAAGTAACCCGCTGGCTTCCGGTGCTCAAATTTCTTAACTCATTGACACATGAGACATCTTCAAACAAGTCCCCTACATGTCTCTTCATCCCGCTCCAATAGCATCATACAAAGGTCCCTGTACATCTGCGGCCACTAAGACGCACAAAGAAATCGAGAGCGCTGAGCTCCCGAGAATCTCCCTCTCAAATCGGTCAACTAGGGAACCACTACCCATCCCTCTATACTAAAGACTACCATCTCGCGTGACGGTCCAAATTTCACCGTACCGATCAGATCTCTATCCCGACGTGACACTATCTACGCCAGCCCCGCCCAGATCAATTAATTTGCTCAACAGAGACGATGTAGCTACTAAACTCCCCAACGTACTCCCGAGCCGCCTGGCCAGATCAGAGCCCAAATCATTCTACGCCTTGAGCATCCGCTACTCCGGAAAGCTATACTAGCCAACGCGCTCCCCGTGACTTCCGATCGAAAGTGCATCGCCTTACTACATTTGCCTTACCGTGATGGTAATGCAAAGTGAAGTCATAACTTTCAGAACTCCATCCATCTAGTCACCTGACGAGGTCCACGCGCGAAATATATCATTTTTGCGGTTCCAGCGGCGCCCTGTCCCCGCCGTATAAGTAGTGTCACCTTCATGCAAAGACATTTAGTTTAACCCATAACAAATGCATCTACAATGATTCTTTCTAACCATAAGAACTATAACACATCTCTATCAGATCAAAACACATGATCTAGTTCAGTTCTGAGTAACGCAATACATCAGGTACTCCTTTGTCCCCGTCCGACTATCAAGATAGGAGCCGGAGTAAGCCTCCTCTTCAATCCCCCGAATGCCTCCTCAGACGGCCAATTTAATCAAACTCGCGACCTCATTCCAGTCAATCTCACATAGTCGCTTAATCGAGAAATCCTCAATGAATCTCCTATAGTACCTTGTACCAATCCCAAGAAAAACTACGTGATCCGAAGACTGACGCCTCCTAACTCCATCACGGCCTCAACCTTATTCGGGGTCCACCGACACGCTTGATGTCGAGCACCACGCGGTCCCAAAATTCAATTTCGCAGTTTCAAACTCGTGACTTACCGAACTTAGAGCAGCCGATGGTCTCTCAAAGAATCGAACAATCCTCAAGTGATACCTATGCTCCCACTTTGACTGGAGTAGATCAAAATGTCATCCACGAAGACTACTGACAAACCTGATCTAGATAGGGTCATCACCCTATGTAATGCAGGTCCATGAATGTCGCGCATTCGCCAATCCAAAGGGCACTGTCATAAACTCAAAGTGCCCATACCGCGCCCTAAACGCTGTCTTAGGGATATCCATGTCTCCCTAACTCTCAACTGATGGTAACTAGTGCGAAGGTCTATCTTGGAGTAGACTGCGCCTCTAACCGATCAAACAAGTCTCATCAATCTCGGGCAATGGAGTGGAGTTCTTGATCATAACCATGTTCAATTGCACATGTCAGTGACGGTCGAAGGGTCTTGTCCTTCTTCTTCTAGAGAAATAGAACGGAGCGCCCCATGGTGGGAGTGCTTTCGGTCATGAACCCCTTGTCCGGTAACTCCACGTAGTGGACTCTGAGGTTCTGACTCAATTTGAACATCTATGAGGAGTCATAGAGATGGGCGAAGTACAAGGGTGTAACTCGATATCGAAGTCCACAACCCTTTGTGGAGGCAATCCCGGTAGCTCATCCGGAAAAACATCCTCATACTCGCAAACTACTCGAGGTAGATCTAAGTCTGGTCTCACCTCGTCCTCTCTAAGTAAGAGCTTGCTAGCCAGCTTTGCTAACATCCACGACACTTGGACTCGTACCTTTATGCAGGGAAAAATATCATGCTTGTCCCCCTAAAATACAACACGAGTACCATCCGACGTGTAGGCAGTAACCCTCCTACTCTCACAATCGATGACGACTGTAAGGCGCCGGCTTGATCCATCTAAGGATGACATCAAACTTCAGCGTATCCATGACCCTCAGGTCCACTGTGAGTAGAATCCCAGATATCTCTAACTCGCAACCCGACATATCATCTCTATCCTCCACCCTAATCCTAAGAGAGGCCCATTCAAGACTCCTCCAAGGCTCTGACCTCTAAAGCCCAACTCTATCCGCAGCCCAGTCACGGCATCTCTAAGGTGTAAACCTGACCTCGAGACAACTTATTCACATAGAAAAATTTTATACACTATGTCAATCCATTCATAGGTAATGGAAGACAATAATTTCATATTTTAAATCATATGCAACAAAAATTTTATTTTTATAAAAATTTTACTTTATTTTTATTTATTTTTTAAAAAGAATTATTATATATATATATATATATATATATATATATATATATATACTATATATATATATATATATATATATATATATAGTTTCATTTTCAGTAGAACAAAAATATTTATTTTAAATAATTTTTTTTTCTGTTTTACCTGGTATAAGCAGGAAAATTTTCTCCTACGACACACCATTTTTATTTTTAATCTCAGTAGCCTCCTTGCTACTCTAAATACGTAACTTGAACACGCAATTCCTTACAAACTCAAAATTTTCAAAGAGTTTAATTACAAGCTCTTTTCTTATTACAAAAGCTGGAATTTTTCCATAATTTCATAACCACAATCGTTCATGTTCAAAGCTAAGACTCTTGTCCATAAATTTTTTTTTTCCATTTTAATTCTGGACTATTGCTTCAAAATTCCTCAAACAACTTGTTCTCACACTAAACCCTAGTGTTCAACATTTTTTTTTCCTATGTGCTATTCACCAAGCACAAAAATCACACAATTCATAACACACAATCACACATCAAACAACAATCATCAGAGTGCACAAGGAATGCATGATCTAACCCATGCTCATCAAGTCCTAGGTAATCGCATACCTAACTTATTGACACTAAGCTCTAGGTATTTATAAACCTAGGCTCTGATACCAAGTTGTGATGTTCTTACACCTTATGACCATGGCCTAAGCCCAAGTCCCTCAAGCCCTAGGTATTCGTATACCTAAGCTCTGATACAAAACTGTGACGCTCCAAATCCCGAGGGTCCGTTGACAACCCGTCAACTTATGGAATATTCATGGATGTCGGGTAACCCGACACCACTCATGAAAATCGGGCAAAGTCTCGCTATGGGGCTACCCAAATTTGTCTGTCCCGATCACATGGCAACCCCTATCCCAATATTTTACAAAGACCTCATAGGGTCCACATACGGATAAAATGAGTAAGACGCAGGCCTTATCAATACTCACCCAGTATATCCCGATGACTATATTACATGGTTCAAGAGTTAATAACTCACTCTTAATTCAAACATATATTAAAAATTACAATTTCTAATACATGTTATACAAAAGTAATGCCAAAGCCACATGTCGGCTTTCTTCTAAAACGCGGCCTCTAGTGAGCACCGTTCTCCTGTACACTCCCTGTACCTGAAATAGTGATCCCTCGATAGAGTGAGCAATGCCCAGTAGTGAAAATTTCCTACATGGGTTACTCCCCACCTAAGTGCACATGTCATGGCAAAACAAACACACTCAAGCAAATACATAATCCTACTTGAATGTCTACATGCCCAATCCCATGTCCCGAGTCCTCACGAGCTCCTCCACATATACCTGGCCAAATGTAGGTAAAATATCCAATTTTCAAAACAAAAGCTTTTTGTTCTCGAAAACTTACCTGCAGGATTCGGTGGAAATTTGTGGACAACCCTCGGCGAATCTTGTTGGATAACCCTTGAAACAATTCGCCGGCCCCTCAGCGTGTTGGACAATCTCTCAACACAATTCTCGGAAAATCTTCCGTCGAAATTCCTTTCCTAAACATTTTCCCTTTTCTTTTCGTTTCGTGTCATGCACTCCTCCTAATATTCTAGGAACGATTGCATATGGAATGCATTATGCCAATCCCAACATATTCATGCTAATATATAAAACATCTATATACTAACATAATTAATCCACATAAATCATGTTATTCAAATTCCCAATCAATAACACCAAAATTAGCTCACATGGGCTAATTAACAAACACAAACAATTCATTTTTAATCACTCAACATCATAAAAATCACGTGAACAGTGAAACCCTCAGGTTGGCATTGTTCACGGCCACATAAGTAGGAATTTTCTCCACTCGGTTCAAAGCTTTTGAGACCAAAAACACGGCTAATTCAAGCCTCAGAACCTCCCCAACCATTTACATGGCTCTTAGCTAAAGAATAACACAAGTAGGAAAAGATCCCTACCTCTTGGAGTTGTCGGAACTCCACCAAATCGGTGTTCACGCGTAGCCCTCGCCGTGTAGAACAACTTTACTTCTTGGCTCGAAGCGAACCGACGGTCCGAACAACGGGAAATCTAGAGAGAATGAGCTCTCTCTCTCTAAAACTTCAAAAACCCAGAGCCCTTCATTGATTTCTCCTTATTTTACTTTGAATGGAAGAGATAACTATTTGCATTTTATCTTATTCTCATTTACATTTCCAATAATTCCATCAATGTCCCTTTTGTCTTGATTTTTGACACTTGGCACAATCTAGACCATCCATCTCATCCTCTCTCTACTCATGCAACATATGTATACAGTACATGTAATCGTGACTTTTGTCGCATCATGTCTTTCGAGTCGTTTCACGGCCTAGACACCTGATTGCCTCGAAAATGTGGAGTGGGTGTGTTTGGAATTTGACAAAATTCGACGTGGTAGCTAGATTTAGCGGGACGATTCCAACGGTGAAATCCATTTCGTCATCCGAGATCTATAAAAATTTCGGATTTTTACTGAAATGACCATTTTACCCTTTTTCAGAAAATTTGAATTTTCCCGGGTTTTACATTGTCTCTAATCAAATCCGGACCCATGAAGAATCTCTCTCCCACCTCCGTCCAACAAATTGGAGATCAACATGGCCTCCCATATAAATCCTCATAAGGTGCCATCTGTATACTCGCCTAATAACTGTTGTTGTAGGCGAACTCTATAGCCGTCTCCGTGACTACCCTTGAGATCCAGAGGCATCTTTGTGGCACTGTCCTCCTAACACCTGTATGGTCCTCTCTGCCCACTAACCATATGTTTGTGGATGAAGCGTGGTACTCTCATCATCAGCTGGCATTACCCATGGCCCTCGCGGGATCGTAAGAGTGAGTCGTAAACACCGGGATATACATGCGATGCAATAGAGGCGCTCCATGTAACGGTATCTCTCGTGTCTTTCTCTGTGACCTACAAAATTCACTCAATGTAGAAGGTCATCAGCATAGCTAGAAAATGTGCAGACTTTAGTGGTCGATCAGCTTATCACACCCTCTTGCATCGTGCTTACATGCAGTCTGGCAAGTGAGTCACAAAGTCCATCGACATGTTCCCACTTTCACTCTATTTTTACTCGATAAGTTTGATCAGCCACCGTTGTTTATCGGATGCTTAGTAGCTACATTACGGCATATGAGACCGTCAAATGAAATCCCCGACATGTATCTTCGTAGATCGATATCTTAGCGCGACCGATCATAGTACATCTTTGTGCCACATGGATACCCGCAAGCCGAGATCGGTGGAATATGAGAGATATCCTCTACCGAATCAATCAAGTGCGGGGCGCAGCGATCATATCCCTAGTTACCCTTTATGTGAATGGCACAGCCCTCATCCACGTACTTAGCCATGCCTTGTCCGCGATGGACCTGACTCCACATCCCATCCTTGGGACTCTCACTTTTTGCTTTCATTAGGGAAGGCGTAGCCACCTTGATGCTCCTAAGCGATCATTGTCGCAATCCATCATCCAATTTGTCTCTCGAGCATCTATCACTCCCGAGAAGCTACACTAGCCAGTACTCCCTGTGACTTTCGATTGAGCGCATCAACCACTACATTTGCCTTACCAGGGTGGTAATGCAAAGTGAAGTCATAATCCTCCAGATACTCCATCCATCTATGTTACCTCATGTTAAGGTCTCATTGTGTAAAGATGTGCTTCAGACTTTTATGGTCTGAAAACACCTCAAACTGCTCACCGTACAAATAGTGGCACTAAATCTTTAAGGCAAAGATTATGGTCGCCAGCTCCATATCATGTGTGGGAGTAGTTTTAACTCGTGGTTCTTAATTTGTCACAAAATCATGACCTGACCCTGCAGTTGCATTAAAAACACATCCCATTTCGGTGCTTCCCAGCATTACGATCTCTGATTATTACATCGAGTCTCTTTAGGGACAGTAAATAGGGGCGAAGTCAATCTCCTTTTCAATTCTTGGAATGCTCGCTCACACAAGTCATCCCACTCAAACTTGACCCCCTTCCGGGTCAACCTCATCATAGGTCTGAGCCTAGTTGGGAGAGTCTCAGCTGAACCTCTTGTAATGTCAATCCCAGCTGCGTATCTCGAAGGCGACCTCGGTCTCCCGACTCATAAGCTGTCTCGAGCCTTTCAGAGTCCGTGAGACACCACGAAGTTGACACTACATGCCCAAAAAATCTCACCTCTGTAAGTCAAAACTCACACTTCCTGAACTTCGCATATAACTGATGCTCTTTGAGGGCCTAGAGAACAATCCTCAAATGATCCTCATGCTCCTCCCTACGGCCCGGGGTGGATCGAAGTCGTCAGCCAGATTAACATGAGCACAGTCTGGGTCATTTCTGGAACACCCTATGCATAAGATTACATGAATCGTGAGGCGCATTCGTTGTCAGAAGAGCATGACTATGAACTCGAGAATACCCCATGCGCTGTATCTTTGAACATTTGTCTTAGGGATGTACGCCTTAACCCTTAGCGATGATAACACAGTGCAGGAATTACATCTTGGAAGTAGACTTGCCATTCAGTTGATCAAACAAATCACCATTCATCGGTAAGGGATACCGATTCTTGATCGTAACCCTGTTCAACTATTGGTAGTCAATACACAGTCAAAGGGTCTTATCCTTCTTCTTTTCAAAACGAGAACGAGCTTTAAGGTGAAGTGCTAGTCACAATGAACCCTACGTCCAACAATTCTTGCGGTTGGACCTTGAGTTCACAGCTCAACTAGTGCCATCTATGTGGAGTCATGGGAAATAAGGCAATGTCGCGGGGAGTCAACTCGTCTGAAGTCCATCCTCAGAACAGAGTCCAGGTAACTCATCCGAAAAAATATCCTCGTACTCGCAAACTACCTAACGTAGACTCACGTCCTGTCTCACCTCATTCTCCAGGGTAAGGCTTGCTAGCAAACCCCTCAACTGTCTGTGCCACTTGGAGTCATACACAATCTAGGGTAAAGCATCATGCTTATCCCCCTTAAACACAACACAGACTCCATCTCATGTGTAGGCAGTAACTCTCCTACGATCATAATCAATGGCGACCCGGTGTGTAGTCAACCAGTCCATTCCGAGGATGACATCAAATTCGGTCATGTCCATGACTCTCAAATCCACTGTGAGTAGAATCCCGAAGATCTCTAACTCATAATTGCGACATATCTGCTGAACGCTCACCCTAGTTCCGAGGGGAGAGCTCACATACAACGGCTTCTCCAAGGTCTTGACCTCTAAGCTCAACTCCTCCACACCGCACGATCTACTTATTAATTGAATCTGATACCACTTAGGAATCAAATAATATCTTTGCCCATGGCGAGATAACAAAACATGTATGGTGAGCTACTCCTCTGGGCTCGGTCTGTGAGGTACTTGTAAAAAAAAAAAAAAAAAGCGCAAACAGCCTAAGGTCCATGAGTGCGGGCTATGGCCCACCCAGCTCTCTGCCTCGACCCATACTCTGCGGCCTCCTCGGCTGTGAGCAGGGAGGCACTTTTGCGGTACCTTACTTTGAGGCGGGTCCCTACAGCCCATCTGAGGTGAAAGAACAAGCGGTGTTTGTGGACTCAAGCGGTGCACAGGCTGTGGTGTCCCAGCAACTCACAGGATCCTTGCCTCTAGAGGCGATCCGTCTCACATGTCGAGTGCTTGTGATGGTGCCGTATAATCGGACACACTTTTTGCATTTAACACCTGCCTCTTTGGCCTTGGCCTTGGTGGTCGTGGCCTGTGTCTTGCGGACGTCCTCGAATGAAAACCTCTTGCTTCTTCTCGAGGCTCGAAAGGCTGATCCTCCTTCCTCTTCTTACTAGCACCCGCATCACGGATGCTCCGGGTATCATCAATCTCTCTTTTCCCTCTGGCTATATTGTCTTTGGCCATAGAGTCCGTATCTAGCCGGGAAGAATCTCGCAATCTGCCTGGATGGACAACTTGAGACCATCTCATTCGACCTTGGCTATATCTATGGCCACATAATCATCCTCGGCTTGATGCTAACTCTATGAACTTAGCCACATGTTCGAGTCTTGTCATGGATCCTGTCTCGGCAGAAACTCCACGGCCTTGGCATACTGCTTCCGATCTTGGATGAAACTTGCTCATAAAGAGCTCTCGAAAATCTACCCATGTCATGGCCCCCTAATCCTTGGAGGTTTTCACCCAATCCCACCATACCTAGGATTCACCCTCTAGCTGAAATGTCGCCAGATGGATCCGTGTCACATCAGAGGTAATCTTCATAGCCTCCAAAACTCTCTCTACCTGCCGGAACCAATGGTCAGCCACCACCGAGTCCCCTCCCCCTCTGAATGTAGAAGGATGATGCGCTCTAAACCTCTAGAGGTCACTCGGCCCTCCTAGTTGCCAGTTGAACTGGACATTGCAATGGTGAAGTAAATCTGGCGCTCATGTCGCCTCCCACGAATGCATGCGATCAAAGTACAAGGCGATGAACATTCTTGCCACGAGTGGACTAACTCTACGTCCAAGCCCTCGACTTGCCATCTATACAAGTTAAGATAGCAATTTGAGATTTTCTCCTTTTATTTATCACATTAATGGTGCATAATGCCAAACACTAATAAATAACTATTCCCACGTAATCATGCTTATTGCGTTTACGAACCACAAAGGTTCACGTTTGCTAACCACTAGTGTTCTTGATTTCTAATACACATTTTATCATGCATATATTCACCTGACCATAAAACATATCGAGTGGAACATATTAGAACACAAAAGCAATCAATGCACACAATGCCATTAACTCCTATACCCATGCCCACTAATCCTAGGTATTTGTATACCTAACTCTCAATACTCGGCTCACGACAAGCGATGTCAAAGAAACAACGGTGGATACCCAGCTCCGAGCTCCTAGGTAATCGTTAACTTAAGCTTTGATACCAAGTTGTGACGCCCCAACCCAGGGGTCCAGTTGACAACCCATAAACCTACGAAATATTCGTGGGCGTCAGATGATCTAATGTCCACGCCGGTTAATCCCATTCACAGGGACTCATTTCTCTATATATTTTTGCAAATGTATCTGACTTCATGTGTATACAAGGGTTTGATACTCTGACTCTTTTCAAAGCCAAAATATATCAAAACATATTGTCCCAATATAT
Source organism: Tetrastigma voinierianum (assembly GCA_016808115.1). Taxonomy (NCBI): domain Eukaryota; kingdom Viridiplantae; phylum Streptophyta; class Magnoliopsida; order Vitales; family Vitaceae; genus Tetrastigma; species Tetrastigma voinierianum. Next base: position 574,164 of record JAEQBH010002357.1, on the reverse strand, counting down.
TTTATAAACTTCTGGATGTTCAAGGCCCTAGCGGCTCTCTTCATACTCCGTCCTCAAAGGAGCGCGTCGCTCGTGTACTGAAGTGTGATCCCATGGCCCGGGGTAAGCAAAACCAGGTAGATATCTCATCTGAAAGGCTACTCCCTACTTAAGTGCACATGTAATGCCAGTTACACAATCACACACCTGAATGCCTGCATGTCATGAATAAGATACGACCAATCATGACCTAATCTCGAGTCCTCACTGATTCCCTCACACATGCATTGTGAAAAACCATCATGAGCATTCCGTCCATGACCCTTTTTCCAAAACAAAATAATTTTGTTTTATTTTTTTATTGGACAGTCTCCGAAATATATTGTGGACAGTCTCCGATCAATACTTTGGTTAGCCTCCGAGAAGTACTTTGGACAATCTCCGATACATACTTTGGTCAATCTCCGAGAAGCATTGTGGACAATCTCTGAAAACTACTTCTTTCTACAATGGGACAGGCTCCGATATATATATATATATATATAGTGAACAGTCTTCGAGAATCATTTGCATTCTTGATGTACCATCGAACCCCAAACATAGGGTCGATCATTTCCATGAACTCACACCCATGTCATGCGATGCCCCATGCATAAATGCAATGCAAGCTATCGTGCATGTCATTTGCATACTACATACCCCTCGTGTACATGCAACTTATGAATCACACATTACATGTCAAGTGTCATGGATAAATTATGTTTAATGTATATAATTATTTTCATTTTTATCCCACATATATCACTTAATTTCACACATTAACATATTATTTAATTTACAGTAATAACACACATTAGCCATTCCCGGCCATAAATCCTGCCATACTTGGCCTCAGAAAAATCTAGACATAGTCCAGAAATTCCATCTTTTATAAATATCACACAAAAATTCAACAAGCAATTTCCTGCTTAGGCCATACGCAGACCCAAGCATTTAAGATACAACTTTGTTCCGAAAATATAAGTTACAGAGCAGGCGGATCGTAAATCAAGAACGCTCCGATCGAGTTGGTAGGAAAGTTATGGTCGTTCGAAGTTAGTGCTGCCGATTCGTAGGGGTGGTGCAGAAATTCGGGCATACCCCCGTTTTCCATTACGCGGTTGCTTTCGGCTCAAGACGCCCGTGCTCGTCTCGATGGTCGGGAACTCGCCTCTTTCGATCCATGACCGTCCACAACGAAGCGGACTCGGCAATGAAATAATTCACCACGAAGTATTAGAGTGAATCGTTAGGCTAACCACTGGCCCCTAAGTGAAATGAAACCGGATGGGAGAAACCTACCTCTTATGCTTGACCCTCGTCGAATATACGAGACTTTACTTTTTGGTGCCAGTCGGCCAGTTGGAACAACGCTTTCCTTTTCTCCTTCTTTCTCTCTCCCTTTCTGCTCCTCTCTCTCTTTTCTTTTCCTCTATTTCTTTCCTTTCTTTCCCCCTTCTTCTTTTTTTTCCTTCTTTTTCCTTCTTGCCGCTCCCTGCTTATATGAACAACTCCCACACCCCATATATATCCTACTCCATGTTCCATGCATGTTGACACATGGCATGCCATGTATCACCCACATGGTTCGCCATGTGTCACCTACATTGTAACACCCGGAAATATATCCTAGCAGTTTTCGGACTTGTTTAGGGTATATTAAAAACTAAATGGAATTGTTTGAAAATAAAACGAGAGACTCAGATTAATAATAAAGCCCAAAGAGTAAATTAGTCATTTTACCATGAGGATATGAGAGAGGCATGAATCAATAAGTTTTATATGCAATTATGGAATTTGAAAAGATGGAATAGAAATTAGAAAGGAATGGACTTAAATGTAAAAATGAAGAAATTTAAAAATGCAAAAGGCCAAACATGGCCTTAACTCAAAAATATGGATAAGGTTAATTGGTCTCTTATTTTTTAGAGACAAAAAACGTAGAGAAGAGAAGAGAAGGGGAGAAGAAAAAGAAGAGGAAGAGGAAGAGAAGAAGAAGAAATGAAGAACAAAAAGGTATGAAATCTAACATTTAGTATGGAGTACGTGGATTTTCTTGTATGGATACATGTTTTGGGTTGTGAGTTGTAAGAAACCTAACCCTAGAATGAATTCTTGTATGGAATCAAGAGTATGGAATCACTCCACTGAGGTTGGATTCATGGTTTAATTAAGTAATGGAGTTTGGGTTAGAACAAACCCTAACTAATCCTTGTGTTTGGTTTGTGTATGGGTTATGACCCATATTAGAGTTGTTTTGGGAGTAATTCATGAAAGGCTTTTGAAGTAAGATAAGTATTTGAAAGATGATTTGAGTATAATAGGGATTCTGAGGATGGATATGGAATTAGTTTTGATGAGTGTATTGAGTATTGAGTTGGTTTGGGTGAAAATATATGGGAAAATGGGAGAAAAACCACCATTTCTGGGCTTTCCCAAGGTCTGGTACCTGTACCAAACGATTGGTACGGTACCATATTGATTACGATCGGCGAATGCTGGTACGAATTTTAAATCTGGTACTCAATGTTCTATTTCGGACCAGTGTTAGTATTTTGGCCATAACTTGGTCATTTCTTATCTGAATTGAGTGATTCAAGTGGCTGGTTAAACTAGACTTCAAGGAGAACAAAACACCCTGAAATAGGTACCTTCAGATTATGAATCTATGTGGCTCAGAAATTCAGTCAAAGTGGGGCTATGTTCAAGCCAATTTCTGGTTCGGTTTTGAACATAGAGTAGTCCCTGTTGTTTAGGACATATCTTGTGTTTCAGTGCTTCGATTTGGGTGATTCCAGTTGGAGAAGAACCCTTAGCGCCTTAGCTTCAAAAGAGTGCAAAGAACCAGTGTCAGGTATGGAGTTAAGACCCCTGAAATTGAGTATTTCAAACTGTCCCTAATGTAATATATGCAAAATGACTAGTTTGGCATGAAAATGCCATAACTTGAGTTTGGATGATTCAATTGGAATGATTCCAATTTCTAAGTAAAGTAGATTCATAGAGGAACAAGAATACATGAATGATGTGTGAATACACCGGTGTCATGCAGTACAAGTATATGAAATGTCATATCACGAAAAGACATAGAAGCGGGGAAAAATATAGGAAATCACAGTATATAGATGTGTTCATGAAGCTTGTGAATATGATATGAAATATAATGGCCCGAAGCATGAACACGAGCGTGAAAGGCAATATGTCATGAACACATAATGTGGTTAAGTGATATATGATTATTATCGCATATAGCAGAAAAAGATATGAATGATATGAAATACATGAATGAACAAGTAGATTGCGATTAAAAATTTATGAATAGATAAAGACCTGGTAGATCTACATAAATGATATGAAGACAGAATGTGATTAAGATAGGTTATGAGTTCTTAAATACATATGATAGTATGACTACTTAGGACCAAAGAATGAATGAGTGGACGTTCTGATCGGTTCTTCGGCACTCCTATTCTAGTCTTTACTACGCCATTGCATTCTGATGATGGCGCATTCGATCGATCTTGACACTCCTGCTAGTGCTACGACCGCCATGCGTAGGCATGCACATTATGATCGGTGCCCGGCACTCACGCTGAATGCTACTACACTTACATTCACGTGAGCAAGCTGCGTTGATCAATCGCCCGGCACTCTGCTTTGTGCTCGACACCTCAATCTTGTATTGTACCTTCGGGTACTTGACCTGTTATGTCACCTTCATTTCTTATGATTGGTCCGGGTAGTCAAACAGTTATATGATAAGACTCTAAATAAAGAATAAGAGTAAATGAAATGAATATGGTAAAGATCTGAATGTACCTACGGAACACCTCTGAATCATTCTAGGTACCTCACGGATACTTGTACAAGTAAAATCTCTTTAGTACCTACGGGTACTTCCGTATCGGTAATATAAGTATAAGTTTTGTAATATAAGTATAAGTCCAGTAGTACCTACAGGTACCTCCGTATAATGAATCTATGTAGAACCTACGGGTACCTTCGAACAAGTGTAAACTCTATAGTGTAAGTACAAACTCTGTAGTATAAGTCTAATTTCTGTAGTACCTAAGGGTACCTCCGTACACATAGATGCTTTATAACTCTTAAAGGAGATTTGATAAGTATATGTATGTGATAAGGACAAGTATGTGTATAAGTATTCCTATATAAGTATATGAATATGATATAAGTACAAATTTGTGTCCTTCGGGAGATATGAACCAGTATGAACCTACGGGTACCTTCGCATAGATATGACAGTTTGTATAATAAAGCCATGGAATTTATAAAACCCACTTAAAATTTGAATGATGAACAACAAGAGAAAAGAATTCGACTCAACTATATTTGTATATATAAATATCTCTGTATGGGCTCTATACTTCTATGGGAGATGTAAAATTACATTTAAAAGTCACAAATTAAAATAGACAAATTATGTAAATGACACAAATAGGAACACACCCTGAAACCCGAGAAAGTCATGAAACATGTAAAAGAGACATATTGGATGCCTTGACATGAATATGTATAAGTCTGAATATGATTATGATATAAACCAATAAATCTATTTGTTTTTGGATATGTTCTGAATGTGTATGAACCCGATATGTATGTAGTGATGCATTGCACCTTTATGGACTAATATCCGTGCTCGATATGTATACGTATAAGTCCCAATTTGACACCATATGTATTTGATATGACTCGACTGTTAGGTTGCCATAGTATATGTATAAGTTTGCTCTGACTATGATCTGATCTGTCATACATATAGAAGATATGAAATTACAAATTGTAAAAGACATGATACATGGAAGTAATACGAACATGATAATGATTTGGAATCTGAAAAGGATGAAATCTATAGGTGTAATATGATATGAGTTAGAAGTCACATAAGAATAGGTTTCGTTATATGCATAGGAAGAGTAAATGTAAAAAAGATTGTGACGACGATTATTGTTTATTGGTAAATTTTTGTTTATATGTTCCCACTAAGCATAAAGCTTATGCGGGTATTCAATCCATGTAAGTGCGAAGGAGCGAGACGGGACATTCCACACCGGCGATGCGGGTCATCTCGAGAGATAGGTGCTACGCGACCATTTCGCGATCTCGATGTTTATGATGAACATGTGCATGTATAAGTAGTTGTATCGATAAATGAAGGACTTAGTATATGTGTAAACATTTTGATGGACACCATTCCAATGGTAGTTCTTTTGTCTATGTAAATGTTTTTACGTGATTACGAGGAAATTGTTTTTATCGCGTGTCTGAGTTCGATTCACGAGAAAACGGATGAATGAGTCAGTACATAGTCGGGCCGGGACCCGATTCAGATCACCATTCGAGTTGGACGGGGATTGAGTCATGACATGTAAACCCACCATGTGTCACCGACACCGTTGCCTCAAAAAGCGTGGGAAATTCCGACTATCTTGATTCAACGAAGTCGCTGGGCGACTATAAATTTCGCATGACGAACTTAGCGATGAAAGTCCTATTTACGTCATCCAAGATCTAGAAAACTTCTTGACAAACAAAATGAGGACATATTTATTACTTTTTTTAATAATTATCCCTTTGTTCCATTGATTGTTGGGAGGCTTTCGAGAAAGAAATATAATGAAATATTTATTAATTTTATTTATTAATCTCATTTTTTAGATTATTCATGGGATATTTTTTGAAACCAAAATTTATGTTTTTGCCCCACTTTTACTCTACTATCCCATTCAGTATATAAAAAAAAAAAAAATTGGAGCAAAATTTAATTTTTAACCCAATTTTGCAATATTTTTATTATTTCATTTTCAAAATATTGCCCTAGAAATTTGTGATTACTTATAGCATCATATTGTGAATAAGATTATTATTAATATTATTGCCCTTGGGTAAAAATTGAAAAATATTGATGCTTATAAACTTGCCTCTCATAAGTTTGAGAATGTCGGATATTCTTGAAATTGATGTTGCAACAGTTATTTTTCCCATTTTGCGCATCAATTTTGCTAAGATCCATACGGATAGTGAAGTTGTCATATTGATGACCTTATTATTTGGTAGAATGCTTAGTTTGGTGAAGAGATTTCATTAAGTGTCATGAACCGCGTAATTTTACTACCATATCGATGGGAAATTGACGCATTTGATGACCACTTTTGTGGGTCATTTGGTAAGCCAAAGAATTAAGCAATTTGCATGTCTTTGTTTTATATGTATTTTTAACATTGCTCTTTTGTTTATTCTTCAGCTTTGAGCTTTTCGGTCTTTCCATCAAACTCAATAGGACTAAATTACGAGAATAGGAAAATGATATCGATAATCATTGGGTGAATGTTTGTTAAATTCAATAGTGTGATGTGCCATCGATACTTGGTGGTTAGATAGTGGTGTTACCATTATTATGGTGTTGTTCGCCCACCACACCCACGCAAAACGAGTATGAGATGTGAAGCGAGAAGAAGTGATGATCTTATAGTTGAAATGATGTGTGTGGCTATGTGTACATAGGAGACGGTACAAAAGTCCAAGTTGATTTTTTGAGAGTTGTTAGATTACAGCTCAATACAGGAAATTTTTTGGAATTGCAAGATGTAGTAGCGTACATACACTCGATCATGAGAAATTTGATATCAGTACCTATTTTAGATAGACTTGGATATAAATTTTTTTTTGGAACTAGAAAAGTTAACTTATATCAGGACTCTTTATTAATTGGCAATGAAATACTTTGTGGGAGTCTTTATAGATTAAAGTTGTCTACTTTGCCTTATGTTTCTACTGATATTAGCCACTAGCATTAGCGCTAAGCGTTTGATTGAATGAAAGTCTTCTACTCTTGGCCTGGCGTTTCATATTTTAGGCAGAGAGAATTGAGAGATTAATTAAAGATGAGATTCTTCTAGATCTTGATTTCTTGGATTTTGATACTTGTGTAGATTGCATCGAGGTAAGCCCGACCACGAGGTTGATAGATGAGGTTGTAATGTTATTCATCTGAGATATTTGTGGGTCATTCACTGTCTTTGCTATGGGTGGCCACAAATGTTCATCACGATTCATTGGTGGTTATTAAGTTATGGTTTGTTGGTACCGTTCGTGAGGAAATACGGCTCTTTGGAACGAAGCTGAGGTTAGGGTGAAATTTCCAAATGAGGAAGATCAAAGTGATTCGTCGGCAGAGGAGTGGTGTAGGCATTATGGTAGATATGATGAGACGAGACACAACCCTGGACTATTTGTGAAGTACCTTTATGAATGTGGCATTGATGCTCAATATACAAGTCTGGTACCCCTCAACAAAATGGGATTGCGGAGAGGAGAAATCGCACGCTTCTTAATATGGTGCGATGTATACTTGTTAGTCTCCTTCCCCGAGCTTTTTATGGGGTGAAGGCTTTGAAAGCTTCTGACTTATATTTTGAATCAAGTCTTGTATAAATATGTTTCTAGACTCATATGAGCTAAGGTAACAAAAGAAGCCTAGTCTTGATCACTTCCATGTTTTGAGGTTCGCGAGCTGGAAGTGAGGCCGTCTGGCCCTCCAATCAAGAAGCTTGATCCAAAAACCATTAGGGAGTACTTTATTGGTTATTATGTGGGATTAAGAGGTTTCAAGTCCAAATATGAGAAAATCATGTACTTTATGATCCAATTGAAACTTTTATGATTTATTTCATGCTAATTAAATAAATACATATCTATGTTTAAAATTTTATTTAAATATTTAATTTTTCAAAATTTGGATAAAAATTAAAAGATTGATTTTTTTTTTAAATAACTAAATACTTAATCTTATTAAGCATCATTCAGAATCCCCACCTAAGCCTTTTTTTTTCTTTGTGTAGGTGATGTTTGGTTTTTGGAAAGTACTAAGGAAATAAAAAAAAATGATGAAGAAAATTATTTTCTTATATTTGATTGTTTTGTATTAAATCCAACCTGAACATTTTTTAACTTAAATCTTGCATTCTAAAACTTCTTTCAAAAGGGATAAGTTTGATGAATAAGTTTTCTTCTTAAATGGTGAAACTTAACAAAGAGGTGTAATTCTTGTTCCAATCGTGAAGACAAACTAATTCAATTATGATTATAGGGGGGAAGGGGAAATGGGTGAATTCCCTATTATTTATCTTTTTAAAAGGTTTTTCTACTTTTTTTAACTATGTTCAACTACAGTGTCCATCATTAATTTGGAAATATGCATCATAACTAACAAATTTTTTGAAGAAAATAATAACATGTATTGACAGGTGATTTGATTAAAGACAATTTGGAAACCTAATTTCAAAAATATATCTTTTCATTAATTTTGATCTCATTTTGAAAAAAATATTGTTATTATTTTCTTGTAAAAATAACTTTTCATTGGGTTATTTAATATTTTCTAACCAAGTATTTCATAATAATAATAATAAAAATAAATAAAACTTGGACTTTTAAGACTTATTTGATTTTTGTTTTTGAAAATTGTTTTTAAAAATATTTTTTTGAAAATATAAAGAACACCGTTTTTGGTGTTCTCGAAAAAACTGTTTTTGTTCTTCGAAAAAAAAAAAAAGAAGTAACTAAACATGTTCTCTATAGAAAAAGAACAAATAGCGGTTTTCAAAAACTCTAAAGTAAACAGGCACTTAATTTTTCTTCTTAGGTTCCAGACCAGCTTGGCATATTCATGGTAAGCAAAGTGGTTTGGAAACAGGGATTCAAATGGAGAGGACCGACTCACTGAAACCCCAACGGTCATCAAATTCCTACCGGTTTCTGTTTCTTTCCCTCCTAATTTCTTCCTCGAGCCTCCAACGTTCGACAATTTTGAATACTAGGGTTTCTGGAACCAACAGTCATTTAGTTCTGAGTCCTGACCGCCAGCTGCCGTTTCTTTCCCTCCTAATTTCTCCCTCGAAATTAAGCGGTTTTGAATTGCCGTTCACTTCCGATATCCTCCAGCGTTCGAAAACACCTTTTTGTAAAACCCTTAAATATCTTACTTATCTTCAACTGCGATGAATATCTGTTTCGTGTCCGATTTCAAAATTTCGTTCCTTTTTGTGCCTCCATCCTCTCAAACCCCTTCAATCTCTTCCTCATATTCATCTGATTTCAACCATCCGTCCTCTCTGTCACAAATCAATTTCTTCAACGTTCTGCTCTGTTCTGTTCTCTTGCTTCTTCCTCCACCCTTTGAAAATCGCATCATTTATTGAATGGGAATGGGGAGAAGGAAAATCGAGATTCAAAAGATCGAATCGAAGGACCGTTTGATGGTGACTTTCTGGCAAACAGAGGCTGGATTGTTCAAGAAAGCCCATGAGCTTTTCTCAAGCTGTGCGGGGTAACTGTTGCTGTCCTTGTCTTCTCTCCGCCGGGAAACACTTTCCACCACTCTCTCTTTAGTTGACTTTGGTAGAGATGATCGGTTCTTTTCACAGAGATGAACTCCCAGAATCCACATCCCAATCTTTTGGGTTGGAATCGGATTTGAGCTGCATTGATGATCTGGATGAACTCCAAGCAAACAAGGATAGCTTGTTGACGCTTAGAGAATGTCTCTTGGAAAGAATCCAACTACTACATATGGTTCAAAGCCAGCCACAACTGCAATTGAAAAGAATCCAGCAACTACAAATGGATCCATTTTCGATTAGTCAGCCCCACAACCACAGTGGAAAGAATTCAGCAACTGCAGGGGTTTTCCATTTTGGATTCAGAGCCATCCATGACCGCAATTGGAAAGAATTCAGCAACAAGGGTTCCATTTTGGATTCAGAGCCAGCCACAACGCAATTGAAAGAATTCCTTAACTGCAAGGGGTTCCATTTTCGAATTCAGAGCCAGCTGGCTACCGATTGGAAGATCCAGCAACTGCAAGGTTCATTTCGATTCAAGGCAGCCAACGCCGCAATTAGAAAGAATTTAAAGCGGCGCAGGTTCATTTTCGATTCAGAGCCAGCCACAACCGCAATTGGAAAGATTGTAACTCCGTGGTTCCATTTCGCTTCAAAGCCAACCACAGCTGCAATTTGAAATATCCAGCAACTTCACAAACGGTCCCTTTGTTTGAAGGCAGCACAACAGCTGCACCAACTTCCCCAAGGCTCTGATATTGCTCTTAGAGTTAGCGCCTTGCACGAGGAGTTATCATGTATCTCATCTGAGACAGTTCCAGGTCGCTTCTTTCACACGATCTTCTGGCACAATCTAGGAACACTGGTTTTAATTTCTTCATTGTTCTGTACAAAAGAGGTTTTGAACATTGACAAACTCTTGAGAATAGAGGTGTACATGGCATAATCCTGAGTATGCTATTGGATATTCTAATTTCATTTTTCTTCTTCCATTTCTTTTTAATGATAAGCTTCCTATATGTGCAAACCTTTCTTTCTCCAAATTCATATTTTTATATTTGTGATTCTATGTCTTATATATTTGTGAATTATTTATTTATTTTTTTATTTATTTTTTTCATATGCTTATGTTTGAATAATTACCACTTCATGGATAAATGAAACTTAAAAAGAGAAATGGATCAATAGACTATTATTAAATATAGGTATTAGTGAATATACCAAAGCTCTAGTGTTTGGAGTTACATGGCAATTGAACGAGTCCATAATATTTTTTAAAACATTCTAAAATAGATCCCGCTTGGTTTCTAGTTCAGTAGCTTTGCAAAATGAAAAGAATGTGGGATTGTCCTATCTTACATTCTCTTGTTGGTGCACCATTGGTCTTCTTTGACAATTTCTAAACCATCTTAAACTGCATCTTAATTTTCAATGTAATGGGGTTGGTATAAATTTTACTCTGTTTTCCTTGTTCTAGTCTTATCTTTAACTCAAAAATTTCACATTTTCAGGATGTTAGGTAGTTTCAAGGGTGAATACAATTTTGAGTGGATTCAAGAACCAATTCTAGTTCTGGAAATAATAGTCTGAAAGAGGCAGGCTTCCTTCTGCATTTTATGGAAACTTAATTTGGGTTTTGTGTAAAAAATTAATTTGTTGATTAAAGTAAGGCTTAATGAGCTAAGATGTTTGTGGTTGTGGGGGTAATGCCATATATACAGCAGGGGAAAATTTCATGGCAAGATGGGGTCAAGAATTGTGTTGTGTTTATTTTTCCCTTCCCATAGGCAGAAGCCGAGTTTGATCTTCTCATTTGAAATCTTTTGTACTTAGCTACAAGGTGACTTCTCCTGCCTTCTTAATAGATAAACTTGGCATGCTAAGTTTCTTCATGAGTTGTTCATAGCTAATTACACCATTTAGGGGTATGCAAGTTTAACAAGAAGCTGGGTTGCTTGTACTGTCCAAAAACAAGTCAGCATACCTTAATGCTCCGAATTTTTTCCTAATGAATGGCAAAGGCCTTTATAGGCGCCTGGGGATAATGGGCTTTTTTTCCTTTACTGTGTCACAAGTTACGAACATGACACCCTAAATATAATCATCTTTTGGAATCTTGTAATAGGGCAATTGGGATTATTTTGTTTGTGTTAAATAAACATATCCCCTGATTTTATTTTACGCAGGGAGGATATACTAATTCATTTTCAGGATTTAGAAACATCAAAAGGTTTGGTTGAAATTTATGAAAAAAACAAAAAAAAAGAGAAGGTTTTGGTTGAAACAGAAGGGCCTTACACATAGAAGATTACATCGGATTCTCTTGATGTCCATGTTGGCCAGTCCTCTCGGTCACTTGTGATTGCAAGGAAGCAGACTATTACACCATGTCAGGTCCTAAAATGCTAAGCACTATGCCAACTACAAAATACAAGTAACTGGGCTGTTGCCAAGTGGCTCTGTGCCATTAGACTCTTACAAATGGAAAGAAAACAATTTACCGCTTATGGCATGATTCCAACTGTCCTTGATTGATATGTTGTTACATCTGAAGCCTGCAGAATGCAATGGTAAGGGAGAGACTGTGGCACAAATACTTGTCAACTTACCATTAAAAATAGATCATTGTGAAAATGTTGTGGAAGATGTTCTTTCCCTGATCTTCCAACAAATGAGAAGGAAAATATTTTACAATTTGGAGATACAGGAGCTAAAACAAACCTGGCCAGCTACAAATTGAATGACTTGTTGTTCAGTGAGTTCAGATCAGCTACTCCTCACTCTATATACCATTAATTATTTGCCTGCCTCTCATAATCTTCTAGCCCTGGAAGATGTCCTACTTTAGTGGTTAGGATAGAGATGCTAAATCAAATGAATGAATCAAGACACTGGGTTCAGAGATATAGCGCGTAGTACTTCAGACTGCTGCATCAAGAACACTGGATGGCCTCAGTATTGCTTCTAGTTCTGCTGGAGCCAACTGCATTTGCATTCAAAGTTATTTATTAAGAAGGTTAAACCATCGCTTTGTGATGGAGTGAGAGTTGCTGAGTACCTGATATCAATTGTGGCACGATGATCTCCTTTATCGATCAAGCAAATGTAAAAGTCCTTCTTCATCAAAATAACAAAAGGTTCAGTCATTGTATGGAGTTGCTGAGGTACCTGTTATCCATGAGAGTTGCTCTCTCTCTCTCACTCACTCACTCTTTCAATATTTTAGATGGGATAATGACTCTCAATCTACTTTTCTTCCTATTAATATTTTCAGTTGTATTAGAGTTTGTTGGCTAAGGGATATGATGTCTGGAGTATATTCCGGGGTTTGTTTCAAAATGGGGGGGACAATCCTGCTTAACACTATTCAGGTTCTAATTGATAATATTAGGTGGAAGATAGGAGTGACATCTACTGAATGATCTTCCCTGTTCTTGATCTAGATACAATAGCTTGGTCTGTTGTGGAGGTAGTAGAATCTTCATTTTCACATTATAACTGGCCCTGCTGCTTTCAAGTGTTCATATTGTTTTCTTGTGTTTTATGGGTGGGCCACCTCCAGCTCCCAGATTTGGTCATACAGCTGCAGTGCATGCAGAACGCTACCTTCTCATTTTTGGCGGTCGTTCGCATTCATTATTTTTCAATGATCTTCACATACTAGACTTGCAAACTGTTAGTGTTTAACTTTTTGGAATTTGTTGGGTTCTGTACTGGAATTGGAGTTTAGCAGATAATTGGAATGCTAATGTGTTTCAGTTTCTTTGGTTGGTACTGGAGTTTATTAAGTCCCTGATCAAAATTCTGTTCCACCTGAATCTTTTGGTATCTTTATGACCATATACTTTGATAACAGGATGATACAATTTACATTTTGTCCCAAAAGTTACTATCTCTTTATACTGCTCTTATTAACTAATTGTCTCATATGTCTATCAGTATGAGTAATTAACATGATCTGTTGTGTTGTCTAATTATGCTGTCTAGTTCTTTATTTCTCAGCATGAATTATATCACTAACTTAACTCTGAAGATTTTGTTTTTATGTGGACAATGATTTGGCCAGTATCCGAGGTTCATTTAATCTCTTTGAGGCTGATATATGGTGCGTTGATTAGTTTGGAAAATCAAAGAACTGAATAGTGTACATGATTGTTGAGCATTCAATGGAGACATTTGTTTGTGTTATCTTTGAATCAAAATGCCCAGTGATGTAGTTTATCAATCAAAGGAATCTTGTTTTTGCATTGTATTCTGTGTTATGCCGCTCATTTACTAAATTGTTTGTGTGTTTTGCTTTGAGTTTTGTTAATTAAGGAAAGTTTGACAAATTGTTCAAAATCTGTAATATCAGTATATTTTAAGACTAATAATAGATAAAATCAATGGAGAAAATAAAAACACTTGTACAAAGAAATTTGGAAGAGTTTGATATAGTCTCAATTTGCATCCTTTGTCCTTAAACTAAGCTTTTTTATCCTCATAGTTGTTCTATCTAGCTAATGCCTTCAAACCTTTGAGATGATATGATTGTGAGGTAAAATGGATATTTTCAAATGGAATCTCATGGAGATGAAATTGATATGTTACCAAAGAAATAGATACTACCGATCTTTCTTGAGAGATTATCAGCTGAGAGGTTAAGCGTGCATTGTGAAAAAGTGAAAGGGGGTAATTTTTGGAGGAAATGGGGTCTGGCTTGTTTAAAAATAAAGTGATGGTTTTGATTGATAGGGGTGTTTGTGTGGAGGCAGGTGTAGTGGAGAATTGAGTACTCTTAGAGGTTTTGAGCGAAATGGGATAGGGAGAGTTTTTACAAGATTTATAAATATTTAGTTTATAACAAATAAATAGAACATAAAGATTATTATACATATCTACTGGTGAAGGCCTCGCTCTTTAGAGAACTATGAGTCTAATAAAAGTTTACTTCCATTCTAGAGGTGAGAACCTCATCTTGAATTGTGTTTCCTATCTCTGCTGGTTTAGAATAAGCCTAAAACAACACTTGAAAATCCTTCTATCCTGACTTGGCCTAAATTTCTTGAAGAGTTCTTGTTTCAATTTCGTGTCATCCAACCACAGGGGTACTTCTTAGAGATGTGCAGTGAGGAAGCATTGCTCTGTAAAATATTTTGTTAATGAACACCCAAATAGAACTGGTTATCTTGTTGCTCCTTTTATATGACACGAGACCTAAACCTTTTATATGACAGGGAAAGAGGTTTATTGGTCTTTAATTTGGTGTATGTCAATGAATTAAACTTTATCATATGCTACTAACAAAGCCAGAACCCTAATCTTGTGAGAGACCTTAGCCTTGAAAATCATGTTAGAGGGCAATATATCTGTTTTTCCAGTCCTTGCTGAATGTAGCATCATTACTCATATAGCTAAAAGTGCTTACCAGCCCTTGAGATTTTTTGGTTTTACACAACTGTTTGACCTACTAGGATCTTTCTCCATTGCAGATGGAGTGGTCCCAGCCTCAAATCCAGGTGGTTTGGTGACACCTAGGGTCTGCATGTTGGTACTACCTTTGATGAAAACTGGTATATAGTTGGTGGTGGAGATAATAAAAGCAGTATGTAAAAAGTTGCCAAATTGGGTTAATCAGGGGACAATGTAAGCTCTGCATCTGTGCATACCAAGGCTGGTTAGTGCACCAAAATGGTAGCATAATGCATCAGCTTCACTTGATTCTTTCTTTCAGAATCACTTTAGATTTGGGATTTCTATTCTGGATCATATAATTTTTTTTTATGAAAAGAAACTGGGGCTTGGTCAAATAAGTTTTGTGTTCAGATAGTCAAATTTGGCATTTTTAAGCTGATATGAAGAGAGCTTCAGGGGATAAAAGTTGGTGGAATGGATATAACACTGGTAGAGTTGGTAACCTAGTTTTAACCATGAGCAGGAGTTGTTCAGAAGGTGCTGCTCTAAATTAGTAGTAAGATTGAAGCTTAAAATCTGGATTAAGATGAATTACTTGAACAGTTACATTGTTGATTAACTTCCCGCTATGGGATTTCAAAGAGTTCTACTAATTTTTCCTAACCCTTTTTTTTGCCTCATTTATTATTTGAAAATTTCTTGCTCTAATACTCAGGTTAGATTATGGAAAAAGAATAAGAATTCTTCTTGGTTGTCTTTAGGAGTTTCTTTGAGCTACTGTTATCTCAATGGCAGTTTATGGCATGCAGTAGAAACATAGATAAAAAATGGGTTAGTTCTATATGCTGTGGGCAAAGTTTTAATGCTTTTATTTCAAATGAAACTCAACTCTGAAGGATTTGGAAAACTTTTGTACTCCATTAAGGGATGTCACCTCGTTGCAGTATTGACTGAAAGCTTGAAATCTCACTGTACAATACATTAAATTCCAGAAGAATCAAGGTGAGGGTGACATTTTTTTTCAAGACAATTCAAGTTTGTTTTGGTACTGATAGAAAAGTTGGCCTTACATCATTCTGGGTATGCTGCTGGACATTCTATGCTCTTCCCTTCCTTCTTCTTTTACTCATAGGATCCTTATAAGACTATATTTGCAAACCTTTCTTTCTCCAAATTCATATTATTTTAGTCTAAATCTAATATATTTGTGAATTGTTTTTATTTATTTATTTATTCCATTTTTATTGATACAATTAGCACTTCATCAATAGATAAAATCAAAGAGAAATGGATTAATAGACTCAATATTAAATAAAGCATTAGTGATATACCTAAGCTCTAGTATTTGAGTTCCATAGCAATTGAATAGGTTCATAATATTTTCCTAAAGCATCCATAAAATGATAGCATTTGGGTTCTAGTTCCATTATGCTTTCAAATGAAGGAATGCGACCTTCTCCCTCTGGATTGTTCTTTCTTGTGCTCTTATTAGTTGCCACCATTGGTCTTGTTTGACAATTTCCGAGACCATCTTCATGCACATAATTTTTATGTGGGGTTGGCATAATTTTCCTCTGTTTTTCCTTGTCCTGATGTACTCTGCTCAAAAGTTTCACCTTTTCTGGTTGTTAGCTAAAAATTTCAGGTGTAGAATGCAGAACTGATAGATTCGAAATAATAAGTCTGAATGTGGCAGTGTTCTATCTGCTTTTTCATGGGAAACTTATATTTTGGATTCATAACTATGACAATGTTTGGTGATTAAAGTAAGGCTTAATGAGCTAGATGTTTGGAGACAGTGTTTGAGATACTGGCAGACTAAATTCATAGCAAGATGGGAGTTTCTGGAGCAAACTGTCAATGCAACCTGGTAAGAAACTAGACTTGAGTGTTCAGACAAGGTTCAAAATTAGCTGTTCATCTACTTCTTGCTCTGACCTCAGCAATGGCTTCTGGAGGAGTTGGGCTACTAGAGTCTACCAATTGCATTTGGTTGATGTTTCCTTCCATAGCCAGAGCAGATTTTGATCTTCTCATTGGTGTTCCAGTTTTACTCACCACACAAGGTGACTTATCCTGCAACTGTGATTACTTGAATGCTAATATCCTTCATGAGTTGTTCACAGATATAATTCATCAATTTGGGATATAAATTTAACGGAAGCTAGCTCACTTTGTACAGTCCAAAACATGTCAGCTTACCTGCTTTGTTTTTGTCCTTTACTGTGTCTGAAGATTAAGATCCTTGAGATTTAAATATAATCATCTTTCAGTTGCAAAATAGAGCAATTAGGACAATTGTTTGTGTTAAATGGCCATATCTCCGTATTGTGGCTTGTGCAGGAAGATGTACCGGCTCATGATATCAGACATAGGAAAAGAAATGAGTTCAATTTCAGGATTTAGAGATATGAAAAGGTTTTTGTTGAAACATAAGGGCCTTACATCTTGAAAATTACATCAGATTTTCTTGATGTCCATGTTTGCTAGGCCTTTCGGTTACTGCCGATCACAAGGAAGCAGACTATTAAAATGCTAAGCACTACAGATGACAGCAGCCTTGTGGATAAAAAGGCACAACACTATGCCAACTCCAAAATACCAGTAATTGGGTGTTCAGTGTTGCAAAGCGGCCCTGTTCCATTACAACTCATACAAATTGAAAGAAAACAATTTATTAGTTATGGCATGATTTCAGCAATTTTGGATTGATGTGTTACATCTGAAGCCTGCCGGACGAAATGGTAACATAGGGGGAGGGTGTAGCACAAATACGTGTAAACTTACCATTAAACAGATCATTGTGCAAATATTGTGGAAGATTTTCTTTCCCTGGTTCTCCAAGAAAATGAGAAGGAAAATATTCTACAACCTGGAGATAACCCTCTTGTTGGCTTTGAAGGACAAGCTGCTTCCGCAAGATTTTCCCAAAAGCCAGACCTTGGGATGGCATTGATGAAATCTACATCTCTAACTTTCTTGTACGGTGCCACCTGAAAACGGTCACCAAAGATTTAAAAGATGTTTTCTTATGGGAAAGGTTGAGGGAAGGAGCTAAAACAAACCTGGCCAGCTACAAATTGAATGACTCATTGTTCGGTGAGTTCTGATCCAGCTGCTCTCACTAGGTATATGCCATTGGTAACTACCCTGCTTCTTCATCTTTCAACCCTGGAAGGTATCCTACTTGGTGGTTAGAAAATAGAGATGCTAAATCAAATGAATGAATCAAAACATGGAGTTCAGAGAGATATATCACACGATATGACTGCTGCATCAAGAACACTGGAATGACTTAGAAGTATAGCTTCTAGTACTTCTGCTGGAGCCACCTGCATTTTCATTCAAAGTTGTTTACATTAAGAAGATCCAACTACATCAACTGTGATGATGGCTCTTAGGTTCAAACTTTGGATTATTAGTTGATTAGCAATTCTTTCACGTGGTCATCCAACACTGGAACTAGTGTGAAACACTCAAATTCATGATTGGGAAGAGTGGAGGCAGCCAATCAAGTTGACTTTGGAAGAGAAGGTTGGCGTGAGGCCTCCAGAGATGTGAAATTGTGTTATTGTCTGCAAGAAATGTGGTTCTCTTGATCTTCTTTTCAAGTATCAAGTGTATATCTGTATATAAAATTTTTCTTGTCTTGCCATTATCACAAATTCATGTTTTTTTTATCTTCATATACATTGTTAATGTAGACAAGAATGCTAAACTATTACAAATATTTTTAATGGATGATCAAGTGCTTATTCTAATGGTACTAGTATTTTGATCTTGTGAGTGCTTTAAGAAAAATTTATAATCTTCTTAAAGTACTAAGGTGGCGTTTGTTTGTTTGTTTGTTTTACTTAATGTTGAATAAAACTTTTATTTCGAATAATGCTAAATAGGATTAAGTATTTAGTTGTTTGTTTTTCTAAAAAAAAAATCAACTTTTTTATTTTTATCTAAATTTTGAAACAATAAATTTTTAAATAAAAAATAAAAAATACATATGGTTTTATTTAATTAGCATGAAAGGGATCATAGGAGTTTCAATTGGTTCATAAAATATATCACTTTCTCATATTTCAATATTTAGTTTTTCTTAATTGAAAAAAAAAACATTAAAAAAAACATTAAGAAAAAGCCAAATATTTTGGTTTGTATTTTTCGTAAGTTTATAGCGCTTAACATTTGGTATCAGTGCTCCATCACGGGGCCTTGATCAAAGTTTGAAGCAACAATCTTCAAAAGTATTATGATAGGTTCATTTGTGCAACCAGCAATTCCAAAATTTGATGGGCATTACGATCATTGGGCAATGCTCATGGAGAATTTCCTACGTTCAAAGGAGTATTGGGAATTAGTGGAAAATGGAATTCCTGCAGCAGCAGAAGGTATTGTTCTCACAAATGCACAAAAGAAGAACATTGACGAACAAAAGCTGAAAGATTTGAAAGTCAAGAATTATTTATTTCAAGCTTTAGATAGCTCAGTCTTGGAAATGATTATTAACAAGGATTCTACAAAGAACATATGGGATTCCTTGAAGCAAAAGTATCAAGGAATAACTCGAGTAAAGAGTGCATACTTGCAAGCACTTAGAAAGGAACTTGAAGTTCTACACATGAAGGCAGGAGAATTTGTAAGTGAGTATTTTGCTCGAACTCTTACCATAGCCAATAAGATGAAAGCCAATGGTGAGAACCAAGGATCAAAATATCGGTAAACACGGATATATCGGTAATTGGATTTTATGGAAATATCGGAAATATCGGAAATATCGGTAAAATATCGGTTATTAAAATTTTTCATATTTTAATTATATAGATTATGAGAAATGATTCTTATCTTAATTAAGGTAGATTAAAATCAAATGGATTAGTAATTATTAAATTAAATATGTTATATTTAATATATTATTAGGATCATGTGTATTAAAGATATTATTTATTTGTTTTTTTTATTGTATTATAAATAATGTGGCCATGTGATGACAGAAGATTAAATATTATATATTATAATTTTAAATTTTTTAAATGATATTAATTTATTTCTTTTCCTTTTCAAATTAATATTTGATTTAAAAATATAAGTTGTAATGTAAATAAAATAAAAATAAAATAAAATATTATAAAGGGATTATGAACAAATAAATAATAAGAGAATATAAAAAGTTTCTTTTGTATAAAATAAAGTGCGATCGATGACTTGGTGGTTGGAGGGTGCTTCCGGGCATTTTGGGTGGGTTCGAGCACTGTCGAACAATTTTTCATATTTTTGGAGGCGGGGAAAAAATCGAATTTTTTTAGGGAAAAATCGGTTTTTCGAAAGAATCGTATTTGTCGGAGAAATCGGTGATTTCTCTGATTTTCGCCGTTTTCGCCCCACGAAATCGTTTAATAACCCAAAACCGATTTTTCGCGAAAAAATCGGCCCGGCAACGATTTTTTGTCCTTGGTGAGAACAAAGGATATGTTGCCGTTGTTGAAAAGATTTTGAGATCCATGACTCTTAAATTTGATTATTTTGTATGTTCTATTGAGGAATCTAAGGATATAGAAACATTAACCATTGATGAATTGCAAAGTAGTTTGCTTGTGCATGGACAATGTATGAACACTCATGTTGTAGAAGAACATGCTCACGAAGTCACTCACGGGGAATGAGTCGGGAGGGAAGGGAATTCGAGGGTGGTGAAGGAAGGAGAGAGCGGGGAAGAGGGTGAACCCAGCATTGACAAATCCATAGTGAAGTGTTATAATTGTCACAAAGTTGGACATTTTCAGTGGGAATGTTCGAGTAAGGAGAAGGGAGAAAATTTTGCTAAGACTTAAGAAGAGATGTTGTTGATGGCATGCATGAATATGAACAAGGACAATAAAGAAGATATGTGGTATCTTGACTTGGTTGTAGCAATCATATGTGTGGAAAAAGGGAATATTTTCATATCTTAATGAAAATTTCAGAGATTTAGTAAAACTAGGCAACAACTCAAACATGACTGTAATGGGAAAGGGTAATATCAGGTTGCAGGTGAATGAAACAACACAAATTATTGGAGTTTTTATACTTTTTGAATTGGCTAACTTGTTGAGCATTAGGTATTACAAGAGAAGGGGCTTGCTGTTCTATTCCAACATGGAAGGTGCAAGGTGTTTCATCATGAGAGAGGTTTGATCATGGATATGAAGATGTCTACAAATTGAATGTTCATATTGCAAGCTTTATCTCAACCAATAACATATGTTTGTTTCAACACAATTATGAAGGATACGGTGTAGCTCTGGCATTGCAGATATGGACACTTGAGTTTTATGGGTTTAAAAACCCTTCAACAAAAGTCAATGGTGAATGACTTACCACAACTTAAGACTCATTCAAGGCTATGCAAAAATTGTTTGGTGGGGAAGCAATACAGGGATTAATTTCCAAAAATGAGCACATAAAGAGCTTCACAAATTCTTCAGTTATTACATGCTGATATTTGCGGATCGATCAAGCCCATCTCCAACAGCAAAAAAAGGTACTTACCTTTACTGATGATTTCAGTAGAAAAACATGGGTTTTCTTTTTGACAGAAAAATTGAAAGTCTTTGATCCTTTCAAAAGATTTAATATTTGTGTGGAAAATGAGACAAACACACCAATTTGAGCCTTACGAATTGATCGAGGAGGAGAGTTTACATCACAAGAATTTAATAACTTTTGGGATGTGATAGGCCGATTTGTGCTATGTAAAGTGTGTACACATGTGTTGCAAGTACGCCTTGTCGCCTCAGTAATATAATGATAAGTGAGTATGGATTTTACGGAGAATTGGGTTACTAAGTACCGACTCTAATCTTGCATATGCTCTATTTGGATGGTGGAAAATCTATAGAAAAACCCAAAGACACTAATCTAGGCATGCAAGGAGTGACTCTATGAGACTAAAAAGCCTTGGGCATAGATTTCCACCTAAAACAGCTGATGTATGAACCTCCTAACCCAATTAATCAATGATACAAATTTCATTATGAAGATGACGATTTCACTGTGTATATTTAGGAATCTCCTAAACCATCCGCACACTACCTTTAGGTTATCTTTGCATCTACGCATAAACCATCGCAACTAACGATGTGTTGAACCATAGAAATCTTAATACCACACCTAATCTCACTTATATATCTATCTCATGATAATTAGATGGTAAATCATCCATGGTCTAATTTTAACTCTCACCTCTTAGATGTTGAATCAAACCACAAATCATGCAAATATTGACCAAATACCCACAAGCATTAATATCCAAAAGAAATACTCAACATAAATATGAACTAAAACATTAATGAATATAAATTAGGAGATATTCATACAAACATGTCTTTGGCTACATCTAAACCCTAAGAAAACTAACTAAAACATAAGTGGAAGAGTAAATGCAATATAAAGAAAGAAAAAGCGGAAAGGAAAGAGAAAGAAGTAGAACGTTGAGGCTCCCTTCTTCTCTCCATTATCTTCTTCTTCCTCATGTGTTCTTACTCTTCCAAGAACAAACCCTAGAAGTTGTCTAAGAACAAACCCTAGGGTGTTTCCACCCAAAGGGAGCTTGTTCTCCCCCCAAAACGCCCAAAATCCGCCCCCTTTTTTTTTTTTTTTGGGTTTTGAGCTTTAAAACCCTCAATTATGAGCTCAAAATGGGCTGAAAATCGACCAAAAACCAAAGCTGAACGTCGTGACGTCGGGATGCTACGTTTTTGCAGCTCTCTGCAACGTCGCGATGTTGCTGCAATTTTCTTGTTTTTGCACAAACTTTGTAAGGTCATAACTTTGTCATCCGAACTTCAATTTGGGTGATCTTGGACTCGTTGGAAAGCTTAGAGAGTGTAGAAAGTAGATATGGCCAGAAAGAACACTTTAGAAGTAAGTTGCAAAATTCTCCAACTGGTCACTTTTAGGCACTCTTCTCTTCTTCCTTCAACTACTAAGAGTCATAACTTGATCATTTAAAGTCCAAATGGAGTGAATAAGGTCTCATTGGAAAGCATGAGAAGTATCTTGTCCATATAAATATTGTAGCCATTTGGGATCATCTTGTAGCTAAAAACATCAAACAGCCCAGCTCTTTGCTGCATGGGTAGTTTCTTGATTTTGGGCTTTTCTCCCATTTGTTTTTAACCAAATTGGATCATGGTTGACCTAATCACAAATTGAAAATTTAGAGCATTAGATCACTTATTTATATAACCAAAAACTACTAAAAATATAAGTAAAACATATTGATATGAGTATAAAAGTATACTCATCATGGCGTAAATGGTATCTGAAAACTGATTGATAGATGCATACACACCACAAAAAAATTGGGTGTTCGTCGAGCGAAAGAGAATAGAACCATTATGAATATGGTACGAAGCATGATTTTAGAAAAGAAAGTCTCGACCTTATGGTCGAAGCACTCATTGGGCTGATTGCATGTCTGAATCGAAGTCAACCTTTCAGCGAGATATATGACTCTAGAAGAAGCGTGGAGTGGAATAAAACCTTCGGTAGAGTATTTCAAGGTCTTTGGCTACATCTCTCATGTTCATGTGCACGCTAGAAACACAAAAACTAGATGATAAAAGTCTGATTTGTGTTCTACTAGGAGTTAGTGAGAGTGATAGAAAAGCACGACTTTATGATCCTACTTCACAAAGGATCATAATAAGCAAAGATGTTTTGTTCGAAGAAGACAAAAGTTGGGATTAGGATAAGATGTATGAGGAACCAATTGCATGTGATTTGGAATGGGGTGATTGTGAGGAAGAAGTTGTGGAGCATGATGGCAATGAAGAAAGGAATGAATATGGTTCTAATTCTTATGTAGAAGAAGAGCATAATTTTTCCTTTGATTCTTTAGTCGAGGAGAGCTGACCTAGCTCGAATGAAGGGAGGATTAGGAGACCACCAGCTTGGATGTGAGACTATGAGACATGAGAGGGACTATATGAAGAAGAAACTTAGTTGGCAATGTTTGCAGCTATTGATCCTACTCACTTTAAAGATGCTGTAAAAAACGAGAAATGGATGAAAGCCACAGATGTGGAAATTGAAGCAATAAAATGGAATGATACATGAGAATTGACAAAGTTACTTGAAGCGAAAGAAAATTGGAGTGAAGTGGGTTTACAAAACCAAGTTTAAGGAGAATGGTGAAGTTAACAAATACAAGGCAAGGCTTGTAGTGAAAGGGTATTCTCAGCAGCATGGGGTGGATTATACATAAGTATTTGCACCTATAGCGCATATGGAAACAATTCGTTTGGTGGTAGTGCTTGCACTTAAAGAGGATGGGCTATCTATTACCTAGACGTTAAGTTAGCATTTCTATATGGTGAGCTAAATGAGGAGGTTTTTGTGGAACAACCGTGTGGTTATGTGAAAAAAAGGACAAGATATGACATCGGGAAGTGAAGGAGACATAAAAGGACGAATTTTCAGACTAAGGCGTTAACTGGCTTCAATTTCGAGGTCGCGTTGACAGCGCGTCCAGCGTGGAATTTACATCTTAGGTCGTCTTGCACAAGTCTTGAAATGCCGAGCCTGGTACCCGACTACCCATGGACAGAGTTGTCGACACCACTTCCATGAAGTCCCGCCGCATAGGACTCATTCATTCATATTAAATCTAAAAGCATGAAAGAAAATGAATAATTATAGTCCATAGGGGTTCGATCACGACCCTCTTACCATAATTACATACGGAGCTATTTATACAATAGTCGAAAATTTTATAAAAATCCTTTTACTTAAAACACTTTACAAAAATGTTTTCAGGCACATGTGGCCTCCTTACGCAATCCACGGTCTCGTCGGAGCGCCGTCTCCCTGTACACTCCCTGTACCTGAAAGGGGGTCCCACGGCGGGGTGAGCAATGCCTAATAGAAAAATTCTCTTACAAGGGCTACTCCTTGCCTAAATGCACATGCAATGGCATACAAAAATCATATCATATTCCATACAAAATGCAATTTTTCTTTTTTTCATATGAAATGGTTTCATGTCATGCATGAGATGCGACTCCTCATGCCCATAACCTGATTCCTGACTGACTCCCTCACACCTGTAATACCAAGTGTGAAAAACCAATCATTGGAGTTTCACCCAATGACTTAAACTATTGTACAACCCTCCAATATTCACTTGATATATATTTTTTTAATTTATCAAATCCCGTGTGTTATTTATGGGCCACGTCTTTTTCGAGGTCACACCGCAGGATCGTCACGCGCCTTTCGACATTTTTACGGGCTTTCACCACCGGTGATCATGTCTAACCGCATATAAATTTGGGTCTTTCACCACCGCAGGGTGAGAGGAGTGAGATATACCCCACATCTTGCTACGCCCGAACACATGTGATTCATATTTATTATTGTTTTTATACAACCGTGAGTCTTGATTTTGGACATTGTCTCATTTCCGAGCTCACCACACATTCACCAAGAATGGTGAATGATTAATATCATGCACCCACACCCGACTCGACATGATGTGACCGTGCATATGAAATGCAATCATGCCATTTCATGCTATGTCATGCTACATGCACAATAAGAGCTATATGCAACATTTATAAATTTTGGATAATTATATTTCCTACATATAATTTTCATTTATCACAATTTCCATGTTAATACATCACGCAAGCACATATTAACATGAATTTTACACATAACAACATATTATTTATTTTTTTAACAACAACACACAAAATGACCCAAATCTTGGACCCATATAAAACAGGGCACCTCTCGGTCCCTTCATAGCCATAAATATTTTTTTTTTCCATTCGATACCAAATCACTATGACATCAAAACATACAACAAAACCTAGGGTGCGTGCCAGGGATCACAACCAATCACACGGTCTAGGATTGCGAAACCCGATCCGAAAAAATTTCGGTATTCCATCCCGAAAATCTTGAGACTAAATTACGCGACGATTCTGACCACGAAGCCCATGCCATTAAATGGATTTTAGGCTAGAAATAATCAAAGTAGGAAAATTCCCTACCTCGTGGAGCTTGACGAAACTCCAAGATTTTGGTACCCATGCGTAGGTCGCGATGCGTGGATCGACTTTTCTTCTCGGACCATCGAGCTCCGACTGTCGGAACGCCAGGAAAATCTCCCTTTTTTGTTTCTCTCTCCCATTTCTCTCTCTCTCTCTCTCTCTCTCCGTTTGCTTCTTTCTCTCATTTCTCTCCTTTCTCTCAAGTTTTCTTTCCTTCTTTCCTCCCCTTCCTTTTCTTTATCCACTTAATTCCTTCACTCATGTTTGCTCCCATCTCATTTTTTCTTTTCTCTTTATTTTTCTCTTCTCTGACTTTTCTATTTCTCCTTTTTAATTTTTTTCCTCAACCAAATTTATCAAAGTGGGGGAAACTTCTCCCCACTTTCCTCTGTAGCGTCCGATGCACCACCAATACTTTTACTTTTAAGATATATTCAAACACCAATACAAATACAAATACGTTTTCAAAACCGTAGCTCTATGCTACTTGTGCTCTGATACCACTTAAAATGTGGCGCACCGTGTCCTTTTATAACAATTTAACTGTAGCTTTGATAAAACAAAATATACATTCCTTAATTTAAATATGGCTAATAACTATTCTTGAATAATGCATTTATACAAATTGGCATTCCATGCCTTTTCAAATACAATTACAAAATATTTATGGAGTTCACCCTGGTTGTCCATAATATGTAAAATACATTTCCGTGCTTTCAAAAAGATATAAAAAAAATGTGATCTTCTTATGAAGACTTTTACATCCTTGAGTTCAATGCAAAATAATTACAAAATATCATGAATGAAATGATATGCATGAGATGGAGCATTTACTTATACTCCGCTCTGTTTGACTGTGACTCTGCGCCATGATCTTCGGTCCTACCACTTTCTACTTGATACCTGTGCGATGATATAAACAACACGCTAAGCATTTTCATGCTTAGTGGTTCTATATAATACTCTCTTCCATTTTAGTTTAAATCAAGTCATGCATTTTTCTAAAACAATGCCCTTTTAACCTTTTTGAATGATCAATGTCTGATACATATATTCATTTCATATACATTCATTTACAGTTTATTGATCATTCCAAATATGCACTTTCACATGCAATAAATCATTCAAAACACAAATCATGCATTTTACAATTTTCTTTTCATTTTTCCCTTAAGCGAATTTAACATATGCTTTCGATGCACATGATAACGAATCACTGGCACGGTTTCACTAGGCTGTAGGCCGGTATATAAAAAAAAGTTTCATAACACGATGCGGTCCACATTTGAGGCTCTTTGCCTAGTTATTAAAATCATTTAGTGAGCACCTGCGATACTATCCCACTGAGCTCACCAGTTGGAGTGACACATCATTATGTTCGGCGTAGTATTGCTCATTAGACCCTTATTGGTATACCAATCTATCCTTAACTCGAATTTAACGGTTAACATTCTATTAAGGGATCATTCATAGCAAAATACAATATAGTATATACATCTTTATACAAATAATTCATTTTTCAACACTCATGCAATTTTTCATATGCAAATCATTTCACAATTATTTGCCTCAAATCAATTAAAACACTTCAATATGTAGTTTATTGAAAATCATTTCAATAATAAGTGTGATCGTAAAACTTGAATCGAGAAGAGATTGGTGGAGAACAAACTCCAAAATGGAAACAAAAGGGAGAGTCGAAGAACAAACCAAAAAGCTTGTTGTACTTTGATTCCAATTCTCGGAATCCCGTGATTAGGTCAAGATTTATCGTCACCAACCCCTAATCCATCACAAATATGTCACTATCAAAGAACAACCCAAGAAAAAAAATTAGTTGTGCGATCACAGGATTTTGGTTAGGGGTTGATGTCACTACCCAATACACCTTCACTTGAAAAATTTTTATAGATCCACATGAGTCATATTTTCTCATGCTTCCTTGAGAAAATTATATCTCTATACAGTTATATTTTATTAGGAATTGGAATCATCTCATTTGGATCATCAAACTAAAGTTCACGACAATTTAATGCCCAAAGAAGCTGAGTCGAGTATGACCAACTCCACTCGATTACCTCTTGGTATTCTCGATTTCGAGTCGTAACTCCGCTATATTGGTAATGGTTTCTTATACTCCTTTGAATCTATGGTTCTAAGGTTTCTTCTCCAATTGTAATCATCCAATTTGGATCACCAAAACTCAAGTTATTGCATTTTACATCTATACTACTATAATTTTCAAAGCAGAATCAGATTGTTGTTGCACATAGCTCCACTTTGACAGATTTCTGGGCACTTTGGGGTTACAATTTGCTTACACTTCCTCAAGTAAATTATTCCCCTAGAAATATAGTTTACCCATAATTTTGAATCACTCAATTTGGATGAGTGAAACTCAACTTATGGCCAAAACACCACAACGACACCCAAAACAGAGCATACCCGTTAGCTACCCGAAACTTACCTTTAAGCCCATATTCGGGAGCCATAGAGCTACAATTTGCTCCTGGTCCCTTCTATACATTTGCCGCTCTAGCTCTTATGGTTCTTTAACAATTAAAATCACTCAATTTGGATGATTATAACGTAACTTATAGCCAAAACAGAAACAGGGGTTTTGAAATATTTTTATAGCAACTCCTTTGAAACTTCATCATTTCCTTTATACAAAAATTCCTCAAAACCAATCCAAACCAATCAAAACAATGCAAAACAACCTCAAACTGAACTAAAACTATCCAAGAACACTTTACACAAAGCTAGGGTTTTTCTCCAAACCCAAACACAAGAAAAGAGGGGGTTAGGGTTTTGTTTCTTACCTTTAAATCTTTTCCTTTCTCTTTTTTCTTCTTCCTTCTTCTTTTGATCCTTAAACTCTTGATCTCATGGAGCAAATCACAATCCCTCTCTTCTTCTCTTTTCTTCTCTCTCAACCGAACCCTAGCTCTCTCTCAAAAACGTGAATGCCCAAATGGGCATTCCGCAATTATTTTGGTCTCTTTAATCCCCAATCTAACCAGACATGTTTGACTTATCATTAAATGAGCCTTATCTCATTTTCTCATTTTAAAAGCCTCATTTCACCTTCATTTTCGCCATTTCATTTCATTTTCATTTTTATTTTCATTTGCTGTTACACTCTCATTTATGACCCTTAGGTCCTCATTTGACATTTTTACCAAATTTATTTGGCTCTTATAAAATTTCCGGATTTTTATCATTTTTTGTTTTTAACCATTTAAACTCCGGAAAAAATATAATTTATTTTATTTTACACCCTGAACATGTTATAAAATCGTTAGGGTATTTTAGGGCGTTACATCCTCTTAGCCACTTGTCATCTCCATGTATTTTCTTGATTTTTATTTTTTAATTTTTTTCTTTCTTTTTTATTATATCATTCAACACATGGCTCAATGTGTGCCATTTATTCCAAGTGCACCACATGGCTCATGCCATGTGTCACTAGGGTTGCAGCACGTCACGATTAGTGTGCCTAATTCTATTCCCAGCGTAGGAATTATAGTAGTCTAGCATTGTAATATACTGTGGAAATCCACGAGTCATCTCCTCGAGGAGCGGTCTTACTTTGTTGATCAATGGAGCTATTCCCACTAAAAATATGATTTAAAAGAGAGATTGTAATGTTGTGTTGTTTGGCTGAGCGGTTGATTGGTTAAATGTTTTTAAACTAGAAAAGACAATTCTTTGGGTTTTTAGGGTTCCACTCACTTCGATCGGAGTAAGTCCACCTCTTATTTTATAAACTCATCTAGGAACCATTGATAAATGGTGCCCAGATGGAGGATTTTATCTTTAAATGCTCTTTGGAAAATAAAGATGATGAAATATTACTAAACACTTGTTCTCAATTAAGCGAACCCTTAGTTGGCATTATGATCAAGCACAGCATTAATGCGGAAATATCTCTCGGTAACACGTTGTCAGGGATTGCCTTTGACGGATTCAAACCTTTCTACACAAGTGATCAATATTACACAATCCATTGAAAATCAAAGAGAGGTGGGGACTTTTACCTTGAAACGGGGTGGGTTTCCCAGTATGATCCAATGATGGGGGTTTAGAATTCCATAAAACTTGTATGAACAGTGCAAAATTCGAAACGATTGATCATAAAAATAGTACCTTGCAGAAATCAGAATTGACTTGTAAAACTGAGAATGAAGAATATGGAATGCTAGGATTTAAAGCAGAATAAATATTTATGCTGAAAGATTACAAACTCTTGAATCCGAAACTTCCAAAAGAATAGAACTCTGAAATCTGGATCTACAAAGTCTAACTCAAAAACTGGAGAAAACTCTTATTCTATCCAAAACCTAAACCCTAAAGTGAAGAAACACTAAAAACTAAAAGAGACTACATTACTTGTGTCCTCACTCCTTTTATAGCCCCCTCGATGTGATTTTCCCATTTTTAGTTTGTTGGCGAGGTGCCCACGTGGTTGAATTCTTGGACAATTCCGCAGGATTCCATGCCGGTTGTACCGATAGAACTTTAAGTTCTACCGGTAGAACTTCACTGCGTGATTTTCCATCAAGTTATGCCAGAGTAGAACTTTAAGTTCTCACAGGGTGGCTCACTTGTGTTGATTTTCCGGCCAAGTTTATCTGGGTAGAACTTTAAGTTCTACCGGTAGAAAAATAATCACTTGAGTGCTTTTCCTTGCTTTCTTTGGAGTTCGAGACTTCGTCAATTGCTCACCCACATCCACATTGCTTCATATTGGCTTCCCGGGCTTACATCCTTGTGCACTTACGTTTTAAACCTGAAAGACACCTGAGTACGAAAACCTGAAGAATTAAAGAAGTACGTTCATGCCAAATGTGGGTAAATTGTGATTTAAATGTGCTAAATTCTATTATAATTATCACTCAAATGTGTATTCTCACACCCCCAACTGCATCTTGCTAGTCCCTAGCAAGATTTAGATCGGAACTACCCACTAGGTATGAATCTAAACAAGGCGCTCGGTACAGTCAAGCTTTGCAAGAATCTCAAAATAGCACTTATGGAATAGAGCATTTCACCCACTTTAGTATGCACCAGCATGACTCAATTGCCCAACCACATTCTTACACAATGAACATTATAACACGCTAACACAAAATTGGTTATTCAAATAAGGATTATGGATTTAAGAAATGTAAGGTAGTCATGCTTGCAGTGGACTGTAATGATCAAAATAAGGTAAGCAATCATATAACATAGAACATGTAACCCTCATGCATAATGTCAAAAGGAACAGAAAACATAAGTCGAATCAAAGAGGTCTTAAGAGTTTGTAATGACCGTGGGCTAAATGAAAGAAAAGGTGAAAATCAAAACGGGTGTTGGCATAACATGGCTAAGGTCTACTACTCGATTCCCAACACCACCCTAGTATAGCCTAACACAACTATGCGATTATTAGTCCTCATCCCATCGGAGAAGAGAATAAAATTACCGATCCACACGATCAAAATCTAATTCTTGATTCTCCGCTCTGAATAGGATAACAACTCAGCGTAAATGACAAACCGTATTGAGATCTGATTCCACTGAAGCATTGGAAGATGGATCAAAAGGCATTATTGGGATATTGCTTATGATTCATTACTGGATCAATGAATCAGATATACTCTTAAAAAGCGGGTATTTCTCATGATCATGATGGATGAATTCTGATCTGTGATAGACAATCAAATGATCAGAGGGCGATAAATTCATGACGCCTGGATAAACGTAGCTGAATAATGTTCGTGATGTCTGCTGCTTTTGTTCATGCGATGTTCCGAGCGCGCTCTACAATACTAGTCACAAGTGAGGAAAGCGGAATATGCCGGTTTGCAGCGAATGTGTAAGAACTCCTCATGGCGCACCATATGACTAGTGCATAGTCAATCGACTTCGATCCTTAACCTCGTCTGACAAGCGAATCTGTTCTTGTTTGGGAGACTTTTCCTTGGATTCGGCCGTCACGTTGTGAATGATCTTGTTCATCGAGGCGTGTCGGCTTTAACTTTTCGAGCGAATTCTTGTTTTATAAATCCACTCATGGAGTGCGGGACGGGTGCACATAGCCTCACAGTGAATAAGCGGGCATATCGAAATCGATAGCCCAGTGGATATGGCCAATCCCGACAGCGTCGGGCGAATATAGTGCAAGGCATGTGCTATCGAGTCAGGAGTGACACGAAGCTGCTTTCCCATCACTGAAGTTTCCAGCACAGTGTCAACCCGCTGATTTTCCTTCAAGTTGGTGTAGAACTCCCTAACTACTGAAGGTAAGTATCCGCGATCCCCAGAGTGCACGAAGTGCATATTTTGTTCCTGGATAATTACCCTGATGGGATGAGAATATAAGAATGTTTCAAATTAACGCCCTCTCGCATTGAAACCCCTATTTGCCATTGCCGAGGTCCATTTTCGTGCTCACCCTGAGTCTTGTGAAACATAGCCTACATTTCTTGAAATCAATACTATACGATGCTTCCTCGCTACGAAGAAGGATGCAGCTTGTTTTCCTTTTTTCTTTTTCACTGGTTGGGAGGCATCAGGCTTTCTCTTCTTCACTGCTCGTTCCATAGAGGAACTGGATGCCTTCCCCTTCCCGGTGTTCTTAGAACGTGCCATGGAAATGGCAATGATAGCAATAACGGCCCAGATGGCCCAGAAATAAATCATCGTCCCTGAAAACCTTGTACCAATTAACAACGAAGTGGCCACAATGTACATCGAATCTTGATCTCCTGCCCATATGGACAGCATAGCCTCCCAGCCAGCAATCACAGAATAATATCAACAAAATCCAACCAACAAGATCCATATGTAGCCGAAAGGAGATCAACAATGCTAGTGGAGAGTTGTAGGGCTTACCACGATTCGGAACATTTGCAGTTAACCAATCTGGGCCCCGGGCGGGAAACAAGCGAACAAGCGAGCAGGAATGCTTGTAAGAGGAACACGGCTAGAGGCTCAACTTGTGATTAACAAAAACCATATGGCAAATCAGAGGCATCAGATTTTTGGGTTAAAACACTCTCACGCCCAATTTCCGCCGGTTGTACGGTGAACTTTAAGTTCTCTGGTAGAACTGCCAGCTGCCAATTTTTTGTTAAGTTCTACCGGTAGAACTTGCTTCAAAACTGAATTTTTTCTTTTTTTTTTTTTGAATATATATATATATTTTTCACTTTTGGAACAGTGGTGCCGCTATACATCTTGACCTGTTCAACTGCCTTTCATCCAGGTTTTTCTGCATGTTCACTTTTTCTCTTGTTCAAATTCCACAACTGACTGCATTCGTAGACTTAGTACTGTAATTCATGCCCAGGATATCTTCAAACCTCCGTGAGGAACCCTTTATTTGTTCCATAAATCAGAGTTCCCCAGGATTCGAATAAACTTGACAACTTTAAGCTCAAAATGGGTGCAAAGGATGAGACACTACAAATCCACGGGCATGCAACGAAATAATGGCCTCTAATCATTTTCCACTTATGCAAGGTGTTCCGTAAAGACTATGATGCATGAAATTAACATGACCAGCTAAATTGATGCATAATTGGAAACAATAACAGGCAAGATCGGAGAAATTTTGGCCATAAGTCGTAGTTTGGGTGAGAAGCGATAAAGTAGGTAGAATCTGGGGACACAATTCACGAGAAGAACACAAAGGCTTGTTGTGTGTGCTTTGTTAAGATGTACATGCGATAAGATGATGTGGAAGTATATCGAGGATCAAGCGGGTATGTCTGATCACGGAGTAAAACATAATACTCAAAGAAGCAAATTTGAAGAATTTGACCAACGAACACATATGGCCCGCGTAGTTACGTTCGACCGGTGTACACCTACCCTGGCCCGAGCAAGCATTGTCCCCCGATGCTTTGAACTAAAATTACCCACTATACTTGAGTTTGAGGAATCACGAAACAAGGCCCCATGATTTTTATTTTTCTATGTTATTGAAAATCAAATGAAATAAATCAAATGAAGTAAAAACAATAAAAATAGAAAACAAGAACAAAAATAAAAACAAAACTATTTACAGCAATTGAGAATGAGGTTACTTGGAAGGGTTTTTTGGTGGCGAATCGGCAAATCCACGGTATGCTTGTGAGGAGAGAAATGCTCAGGAATGGCTTGAGGCGTTAATTTATTCACCTTGAAGGGAGTTCACAGTATCCGGATTTTTCAATTTCCCGCGGCTCGTATGGATGAGGCCACCTTAGCGATGAAAGGGCCGGTCCAGCGAGGAGCGAGCCCGGGAAATAGATGCGAAGCGGGCATGCAGCGGTGCGCTACGATTGGGTTCAAAGTTTTCACGGCAATAGATTTGTCATGGAATAGCGGGCGGCTCATATAAATTACGGAGCTTTCCATACGATTCCCTCCGCGAGTTCTTGAGTTCATTTAGGTTTGCAATAACCGGCCCCTTACACCTTTGGGATTAGGTCGAAATTAAAGTTGAATAGCCCGGTAAGCCCGGTGTTCATCCTGCCGCAGGCAAATGACAAGCCTTGCCATAAACTAGCTATAGGGAGACATACGAAAACGATTTTGGCGATGCGGTATGCAAAAACGCCCGGAAACGGAGTGACCAATCTTTTTCGATTCGGGGCAACGTCTTTTTCTAAAATGTGTTTTATCTCCCACACATTAGCTAGCTCGGCGACCATTGGTGCATTGGGTGGTAAGCCAGTGGATACTTTATGGGTGACTCCATATTTCTTTAACTTGATTTTCAAAGATCGATTGCAAAAAGTGGAGTCCACCATCACTAATAATTGCGGCGTTCCAAAACGAGAAAAATATCATTCCTTTATAAATTTCAAAACAACGCCTTAGCGGTCATTGGTTCTCGTTGGAATTGCCTCAACCCACTTAGACACGTGATCAGCAGATAATAAAATGTGAGATAGCCACAAGAAGGGGAAAAGGCCCGTGAAGTCAATACCCCAACAGTAAAAAAATTTCAATATTGATTAGAATTGGGGTAGAGGCATCATGTTTCGTTTTGTGACCTCACAATTCTTTGGCATTGAGCCGCAGTTTTCTGCAATCAAAACAATCTTTAAATAGAGTGGGCCAATAAAACCCAGCTTGCAGAATCTTGTCGGCAGTTTTTCGGGCGGAGAAATGTCCTCCACAGGCTTCAGAGTGGCAAGAAGTTAAAATCCTCACCTGCTCATCATTGGGTACACATCTCCTCATTATTTGATCTGGACAGTATTTAAATAGATATGGATCATCAAAATAGTATTTCTTAATATCTGTCAAGAATTTCTTTTACGTTGAAGTCCGTTGGTGGAATCGGCGGTTACTAGGTAATTCACTATGTCGACATACCATGGGTGGCGAACAAGAGCAAAGAAGTTGTTCATCGGAAAGTATCACTATGGGTATGCCATGGGAGTTGGATTACGGAACTAATCGAGATAAGTGGTCGGCAACCACATTCTCGGCCCTTTTTTATCTTTAATGGTCAAGTTGAATTCTTGACGAGGAGTAAAATCCACCTAGTTAACCTTGGTTTAGTATCTTGCTTAGAGCAAGTACTTGGTTTGCATGGTAAAATCAAGAGATAATAGTTCTGAGAGCCCCGACAATATATGACCTAAATTTTTCTAGAGCAAGACAAATGACTAAACTCTTTTTTTGTGGTTGTGTAGTTGGCACAGAGCGAGGATCTAGTGTCTTACTAGCATAGTAAATGACAAAAGCCTTTTGTCCTCCTTTGTCACCACGGCCCCTATGGCATAATCACTAGCATCGCACATGATCTCAATGGAGGTCCCGATTAGGAACCGCATGATTGAGTGTTGACACCGACATGTTTTGAGCTTAGCAAGCGATGTCACAAGTTTGTGACCATGTGAAAGGACATCTTTAGCAAGCAAAGTACATAAGGGCGGGCTATAGCACTAAAATCTTTATAAACCTTCGATAAAAACCAGCATGGCCCAAAGAATGACCTTATCTCTAACTAGGAGTAGGGAGGTTGGAAATTAGTTCAACTTTGGCCTTATCAGCTTGATTCATCTTTTGATACAATGTGGCCTAAACAATTCCTTGTGTTACCATGAAGTGACATTTCTCCCAATTTAACACAAGATTTTCTCTTGACACCTCTCAAAACCTACGTAAATTTTCTACTTGACTCTCGAGCAGTCACCAAAAGCGAAATCATCCATGAAAATCTCAATATGATTTCTATCATGTCCTTGAAAATTCCCATCATGCACATCGTTGGAAAGTTAGGGTGCATTACCGCGATCCAAAATCTTCCTAAAGGCGAAGGTACCAAAGAGACATGATGAATGTAGTTTTCTTGATCTTCCAAAGCTATCTCAATTTGATTATACCACTGAGTACCCATCGAAAACAATAAAATTCATGCCACCGCAGCTCTCTCTAACATTTGATCAACAAGCGAAAGAGGAAAATGGTCTTTCCTGGTGCGCATTAAGTTTCATAAATCATGCACACCCTCCATCCACAATTGACCACGGTAGGAATGAGCTCATTATTTTCATTGGCAGCCTACGTGACTCGGACTTCTTAGGAATTTACTTGTGTTGGACTAACCCACTTGCTATCTGCAATAGGAGTGAATAACCCCTACATCAAAAGTTTTAAAACTTCCTTTTCACGCTTCTTTCATTATTAAGGTTCAATCGTCTCTGTAGTTTGCCTAGAAGGTTTTGACATCCTCTTCTAAGTATGAATTCTATGTGTGCGAGATCGAGGGCTAATTCCCTTAATATGCGCAGTGTCAACCTAAAGCAATCCTGTGGGTTTTCAATATTTCCAAAAGTTGAGTTTCTTGAGTCACGTTTAATGAGGGAAGATATGATTCTTTGGAAAAGTGTCTGCTCTAAGAATGCATATTTAAGATGTGTTGGTAAAAGGTTTTAGCTCGAAGCAGGTGGCTTCTCCTCACAGAACAATGTCTTATCCTCATTTGGCGGCAAAGGTTCAAATTTAGGTGCCCACCTGTTAACTTCAAATACATCTTTATGCTCAATTATAGAGTGGAGAAACTCTGACTCCAATGTGGTCACTTCCTCATCCCAATTCGGGCTGACCAGACATGACTTAAGAGGATCATCATGTGAAACATTATCCAGGTATTTTTGTACCACGGAGTCGATCATATTAATTTCACACATGTCTTCATCCCCCATTCCTTTGATTACATTGAAAATATTCGATTAACAGGTCATGTTCCCAAATGAAAGTGTCATTAGGCCTCCCCTACAATGTATAATGGCATTGCGAGTTGCCAGAATGATCGACCAAATTAAGGCCCCGGGTTCCTTGGTTCACCACCAGAATTTGATGTCGAAGCACCCGCAATCGTGAGGGGAAGTAAAAATTTGTCCACTTGGACCAATACATCCTTCACTATCCACTCTAGGAATTTTTCACGCTCCGGTCGGCTATTTGAAGGGTGATATTAGTTGGCTCTAATTCTCTAACCTTAAGTCCCGTATCTTTTGAATAAGGCAACAAATTAACACTTGCCCACCAAGTCGTAGCATGTCCCTGACTTTGAGATTTCCTACTACTATAGAAATAGTAGGACTACCTGGGTCTTTGTATTTTGGAGGCAAGTTGTTCCAAATTAGGAAGTAGATTGTTCAGTCATGAATGCCTCCTTGTTGACACCTAATTTCCGTTTTACCGTGCATAAATCCTTCAGAAATTTAGCATAAGATGGGATTTGCTTAATCGCATCTAACAAAGGAATATTCAGTTTGACTTGTTTGAACAGCTCATAAATCTCCGAATGGTTAGTCATTTTCTTTGGTGCTCTCAGTCTATGAGGGTATGGGCTCGGAGGATATGGTTGGACTTGTCTTCCTCTGATTGATCATCTTTGCCATACGTATTAGGGACATAGAGGTGTGTGCGATTTTTCATCCTCCACACAGCAGATTCAACTATGAGACTTCTTTGTGATGATTCCTTGGTTGGAATAGTTTGTCAATTACCTTACCGCCCGAAGGGTAGTGGCATTGCCACGGTGCTCAAGGTACCCTCACGGAACCTAAACTTCCCTGCTTGTTTTGACCTTGTGGGTTTTGGATGGGTTGTGATGGAGGATTTCCTTTCTCCTGTTGAAGGTTACCTATGGACCGAAGTCAGCAGTTATACGTGATCTCACATCGTCGGGCAGTTGGGAGTCTGTGTTTGTGGATTTGTTGGGTTTGTACAAAGCGTGGCGAAAAACTATATCTTCCGAGACTTCTCTTATGTGGAGGTTGGTAGGCGTGATTTAATTCCCTTGGTTCGGTGGATAATGACCTTGATTGGAATTTCCTTGGGAAATCCTTAGGGCCTTGATTACGAAATGGAGGAATGGAATTTGGAAAACCTTGGTTTTGGATAGTGAGGACCCCTTGGTTGTTTAGCGGGGTTAGGTGGTCCTCCTGTTTCTCCCGGCCTAAATTAGGATGCTTGCCCACAGGGATCTAAGTTTAGTATGGGAATTCAGAAGGTTTCGCTGATAGTTAAGGGATTGGCTTTGCATCTTTGAACCGACTCTTTTAACTGGGAGGATTTGAAGCGAGTTAATGGTGAGTCATAGCG
Source organism: Tetrastigma voinierianum (assembly GCA_016808115.1). NCBI lineage: Eukaryota > Viridiplantae > Streptophyta > Magnoliopsida > Vitales > Vitaceae > Tetrastigma > Tetrastigma voinierianum. The sequence goes on along the minus strand of JAEQBH010002357.1, from coordinate 535,757 downwards.
GATCTTGGCACCATAATGGCGACTCATATAGGTAAATTTGATCTTTGGTAGTGAGGGCACACTAGTTACCTCATTCCTTTTCATCTCTATTGCCTCCCATTTATGTTATTTGCACGATGACTTTGGCTTTCTAATATTCTCTCTTGGTGGTGGTTAGCCACGGTGGATCTTCATGTACTTTTAACGATATCTAAAGAAATTGTTGACTCTGATTAGGCGATACTACTTTATGATAATAAGTGAATTGCATCTGGCATCTTTGTAAAGATTCTCACATAAATCATTTGGATGTCTTGTTTTTATTATAGAATAATCCTTAGGTATTTGTTAATAAATAAACCGTGATATGAGGGAATAACATGGAGAGATCTTATTATATCTTTTCCACCTTCGAAGTTTCACATTTTTGGAAAGATGATTACCACTTTGAGCATGATAGACGGAAGCTGGAATTTAGACAAAAGCATGGTAGCACCATATAAGATGATTAAGTTGCAGGGATGAGACAGTTTTGGCCTTCTCCTTCAAAGAAAGAAATAAAACCAAGCAGTTATGGAGAGGTGAACCGGTGGAGGAATGCCTTTACTTAGGACATCCTCGAAATCCTCATAAATAATTAACGGTTCTCAGTTCGAATCCTTGGTATCACAATTAGAAGACGGATCATTTCCGACTTCGCCGAGGGAGTGATTGGCCCCTCATCGGGAAGGCGAATCTGAGAATTTGTTGTGGTCCTGCGAGGTTCGCGAATTTCTGAGAGGGTTCTTTCTCGTTGGGCAAGAGAGGCGGGGATGGGCCCTATATTGATTTTGCTGAAGGTTACCATTTCCACCTCCTAGCATTGGGTTTGTGGAGCGTAAGCATTGCCCCCATGTTGTGGAGGCTCATAGAGTCCTTGCTGATTCTCAGGATTATCCATTTGAGGTAAAATGTTATCTTGAGACACTTGGCTTATAATGGATTTCTCAGGGTTTCTAGGTGATACAATTCTGACTAGTCGGTGTTTCTCGTTGCGAGCCCAAACTGACATGCACTACACTAACTCGATCCAAGAAACACTTACTAAGATTTCTCACTAAAAACAAAAAATAAAAAGAAAAGTGGAGAACGTACCGGAATTGCAATGCAATTGCAATTTACCTCTAGCTCTCTTCAGATCAACTTGGTTGGTCATGCTCCTGACCAACGACCGCCAAAATGCTTAAAGTCGATTAGTGTGCTAATTCTATTCCCAAAAAGCGTAAGGTATGGTGGGTCTCGCATTGTATTTTGTAAATCCAGGTCATCTCCTCGAGGACGAGTCTTACTTTGTTGGTGTGGAGCTATTCCCACTAAAAATATGATTTAAAGAGAATTGGCAATGTTGTGTTGTTTGGGTTTGAGCGGTTGATTGGTTAAATGTTTTAAACTAGAAAGACAATTCTTTGGGGATTTTAGGGTTCACTCACTTACGTCCAGGAGTAAGTCCCACCTCTTATTTTATAAACTCATCTAGGAACCATTGATAAATGGTCTTGATGGAGGATTTATCTTTAAATGCTCTTTGGAAAATAAGATGATCGAGTAATACTAAACACTTGTTCTCAATTAAAAGCGAACCCTTAGTTGGCATTATGATCAAGCACAAGCGTGTAGGAATATCTCGTTAACACGTTGTCAGAATTTGCCTTAGCAGCGAGTTTAAAACCTTTCTACACAAGTGATCAATATTACACAATCCATTGAAAATCAAAAGAGGAATTGAGGGACTTTACCTTGAACGGGGTGAGTTTCCCCCGTATGATCCCAGCAGTAGGGGTTTAGAATTCCATAAAACTTGTATGAACAATTAAAGTCGAAGAACGATTGATCATAAAAATAGTACCTTGCAGAAATCAGAATTGACTTGTAAAACTGAGAATGAAGAATATGGAATGCTAGGATTTAAAGCGAGAATAAATATTTATCTTGAAAGATTACAAACTCTTGAATCAAAAACTTCCAAAAGAATAGAACTGCAAGAAATCTGGATCTACAAGTCTAACTCAAAGCGGAAGAAAACTCTTATTCTATCAAACCTAAACCCTAGAAGTAGAAGAACTAAAAAGCTTCAAGAGACTCACATTACTTGGTAATCCTTCCTCGCACTATAGCCCCTCAATGTGATTTTCCCATTTTGGTTTGTTGACGAGTGCCCTCGCGTCTGAGGATTGAATTCTTGGACAATTCTGCCAAGTTCCATGCGGTTATGCTAGGTAGAACTTCACTCTTTATTGATTTTCGACAGGATTGTGCCGGTGGGAACTTTAAGTTCTACCGGTAGAACTTCACTACTGTTGATTTTCCAGCAAGTTGTACCGGTAGAACTTTAAGTTCTACCGGTAGAAGATGTCAACGGTGCTTTCCTTGCTTTCGCTGGAGTTTAGAGACCGTCAATTGCTCACCCACATCCACATTGCTTCATATTGGCTTCGGGCTTACATCCTTGTGCATACGTTTTTAAACACAGAAAGACACCTGAAGTGCGAAAACGAGAAGAAATTAGAAGTACCTGTTCTTATGCCAAATGTGGGTAAATTGTGATTTAAATGTGCTAGATTCTATTATAATTATCACTCAAATGTGTATTCATCAGGTTCCATGTGGCATCCACATGATCATGTCATGTGTCACCCGACACTCGATGCCTCGAAAAATGTGAAATTCCGACTGTCTCGGAATCCGATGAAATTCGACAGCGTAACTAGATTTCGTGAGACAAATTCAACAGTGAAGTCCGTTTCGTCATCCGAGATCTAGAAAATTTCCGATTTTCAACCGAAATTACCGTTTTACCCCTGTTGAGAAAAATTGAATTTTTCTCGGGTTTTACAAAGTGTGAGTCCACACTGATGCTTTTGTGTGAGTCCACTCGCGCTACAACGTGAGTTGGCTTTGATTGTTCCAATAGGTCCTCATTTTCTCCACACTGTAGCGTAGATTTGCCATGCTACAGCTTGGATTTCGGGGCCCATCTTTTGTTGAAGTCCATCTTCTCTCCCTCTCTCTTGGTTTTAGCCTTCAAATTGAACAAAATTAGGGCTTTAGAAAGGGGGGAGTTCATGGAGGCAAAAAGGGAGGTTCCCTTGAGTGGAAACACCCTAAGGCAAAATCTATCTTAGGGAAGAAGAAATATAGGAAGATTGGAAGAAGAAGGGCTTTAATCCAAATCTAGTTTATTTCTTCTCCTTTTTTTCCTACTTTTCCTCATTTATTATGGTTGTATTTCTCCCCTCCATGAGCTAATCTCATTTTCTAGGGTTTTGATGTAGTCTAAACAATGAACCATGGTGTTTAGCTTGATTTGTAATTTTTGATGTTTGGATTTTCTTATATATTGAATGTTCTATTCAATTTCTCATGCTTCTTGATGATTGATCACCATTAACATGTGACCTAACTTGAGACTGAGAAGTGATAATTAGGTTAGACCATGAATAGAATGTCATGTTTCTCCATAGAATAGAGATATTTGTGGGTTACATGTGGCTTTATGGATTCTAATGCTTAATGCATCCTTGGTTATGATGGTTTGAGGTAGATATACAATATAACATTTTCCAAGGGTAGATTGTTATTGCTTGAGAAAGAATAGCACGTGCTTAGGTGAAATTCGCCATTAATAAATGATTTAAGCATCATTGGGATCATTTTGAATCTCACCATGGGAATTTGTTAGATGAAATCAAAACCCTATACTTTTTTGTAATTACATTTTCTCTTTGCATGTTAGAGACTTTAGTTTAGGATTTCTTTAGTTTAGTTTGATTTCCATTTCAACTTCACCTTTGTGTTAATCCAAATAAAGGTAGGACTATTCTAATTTTGGTAATTAGTAGCCTAATCCCTGTGGGAATGATACTCATCACTCATCACTTTATTACTTGGTACGATGCGTGCACTTGAGCATTTAGGCACACACATTTTATATAACACATTTTGAGCCTATCAGAGGGTTATGAGAAATGTGACTATGAACATACTATGTTCATCAAGACAAGAAAAGAAGCAAAAGTTTTGATTTTAAGTTTGTACGTTGATAATCTCATCTTTACCGACAATGATGAATTGATGATCTAAAATTTAAAAATTCCATGAAACATGAGTTTGACATGACCGATCTTGGCAAAATGAGGTATTTTCTTAGCCTTGAAATCTTGCAAAATTCAAAAGGCGTGTTTATCAGTAAGAAAAAGTATGTATTAGAGGTGCTGCGAAAGTTTGACATGGATAAAAGTTGTGAAGCCCCAAAACCCGGGGGTCCGTTGACAACCCATCAACTCGTAGAAGACTCGTGGATGTCGAGTAACCCGACACCACACAACTGTGTCCCATTTTCCGGGACCCATGATTTAACGAAAATCGGACAGCGTCTCCTTTGTATGGGGAGCTCTACCCAAAATACAACTTGTACAAAACCTAACATGACCCCTGATATATGTCTGATGACCTCATTTGGAGTCCCGATTATGAGTGAAAGTGACCTAATTGGGCCCACTCGTCCACACTACAGAATATACAGGACTAATTACCCTCAGTCCTCAGAGAGTTTAGATACAACACTCTTTTGTTACAAATTAGAACAAGGTTGTTCCAAAGTATTTTACAATTCTTTTTACACAAAATACAAGCTAGAACTAGTTTGTTCCAAGCTTCTTTACAAAAAATTAATTACAAGTCACAACACGACTTTCTTCATAACTACGACCTCGAGTGAGCACCGTCCACCTGCATACTCCGATAAATAGCTTTATAAAAAAGCATTGGACAGTCTTTGATAAACAGCTTTAATCAAAAGCATTAGACAGTCTTCGATAAAACGATTTATTCAAAGCCATTGGACAATCTCGGCGACTTTATTGAAAGCTATGAAATACACCGTGAACTCCGTTGGGCGGAGTCAAAGTACGAAACTCACCACCCACTCACCAATAATGATGAATGATTATGACCATGTAAACACACCCATTTAATGCAATGTTCCCATGCATATGAAATGCAATTATGCTATTCCATGCCTATACCATGCCATATATATAATGAGTGCTATATGGACATTTTAAACCATGCATCATTTGGACAATCATATCAATTAACATACAATTTCCAAATAAACCACACAATACATGTCAACATATTATACACACATATTTGGACATCTACAAGTCATCACCAATCAAGCAAAGACTTACATTATACTCTAGGGTTAATTGGCGACCATGTCCCACAAATAACTACAACGAAACCATCTGATAGCGCATTTAAATGCCTGAAACACATCACAAGCCAAACCATTAGAACACACAATTTGACTTCCACACAATTTCAACCAAGTATATCCTCAATTCAAGAAATGATATACTACAATGCATATATCAATTAGCCAGCAAAAATGCGAGACACAAATCATTAGCATTCATTTGTAGTAGTCCTGGAAAACGGACCATAACTTGAGTTATAAAGGTCAAATTTGGGTGATTCAAAAGCCTAACATCAAGTTCTCAGATACAAATACAATTTCCTAAAGGATACTAGCCCAAATTCTCACTTTTTCCTAACCGAAAATCAGTCCCAAAAATATGGACAGTAGGTTCGGCCAAAACAGGGTAGCTTGTGACAATCCTGGAAAATGGACCATAACTTGAGTTATAGATGTCCGATTTGGGTGATTCAAAAGCCTAACATCAAGTTCTCAAATAGGACTAAAATTTCCTTGGAGGATACTAGTCCAAATTCTTCATTTTTCTAACTGAAAATTAGCCCCAAAAACTGGACATCATATAGAGTCAAAACATAGCACTATTCCCATAACCCATTAATTTGCCAAACAGCCCCTTAGGGAAAAAACATCCAAACAGCCCCTTAGGGCATTAAAACTCAACCAAACAGCCCCTAGAATGGAAAATAAACCAAAGTAGGAAGGATCCCTACCTCTTGGAGTGTAGAAGAAACTCTAGGAAGTCCTATGGACACTTCCTAAACTCGAAACCTTTGATTTCTCGAACTCCTTGCTTAAATCTTCGGCGAAACCCCGTGATTTTGGTACCCATGCGTAGCTCTCATCAAATAGATGAACTTTTGTTCTTGACCTGATGAATTCCGACCAACCGATCTCCGTAAATCGTAGAGAGAAGTTTTGAAAGCTCACTTCCTCTCACTTTTTCAATCTCTAGTTTGACCAGCAAGAAAGAAATGATTTTTTTTCCTTCATTCCACCTTTTTAACATATCTTTAAGTTTTAATTGCTTGGCCCATGTCGAGCCACGTGTCACGACTCGTTCGAGTCCGTTTATGCTCCGAAACAATTTATTTTGTCCCGGTTTAAATTCAAATTATTTTAAAATGAAATTTACTTCAATTATTTCCCAACTTTTGAAAATTTCCCAAAAATCCCGTTTTTGGGGTCATTGGACACCTATTGTCTCGAAAAACATGAAAATTCCGACTATCTCGGAATTCGACGAAAATTTTATGGGTAACTAGATTTTGCGAGACGAATCCAACGGTGAAGTCCGTTTTGTCATCTAAGATCTAGAAAAATTTCCAGGCTTCCCTGAACAATTTCGGCAATTTTACTATTTTTGCCATTTTTCAGAAAAATTAAAATTTTCCCGGGTTTTACAATTGTAATTCAGATCAAAATCCAATTGTTCCGAGTTGTAAAATTGTGAAGGATGAGAATGGGCTAAGGTAGGCAAAACTCATTTTAAATAGATCGTGGGTAGTATGAGGTATCTTATAGCTACTCGGCCAAATGTGATGTTCATAGTGGGTCTTATTAGTAGGTGCATAGAAAATCCTACTGAGCTTCATTTATAAATAGCAAAAAAGGTGTTGAGATATTTAAAAGGGACACTTGATTTTGAATTTTTTATAAGAAGGGAGGAAATAATGAACTTATTGCTTACACATATAGTGATTATATTGGGGATTTAGAAGATAGGAAAAGCGCCTTAGGTTATGTTTTTTTGTTAGGTTTAGGAGTTGTATCTTAGCTATAAAAAATAAAAAAACAAATAGTAGTAAGTCTTTCCACCATTGAAGCTGAATTCATTGTTACGACTTCTTGTGCATGTCAAATAGTATGGCTGAAAAGGGTGCTGGAAAAATTAGGTTTGAATCAAGGTAAGACAACTATTATTCATTATGATAGTAGTTCTGCAATCAAACTTTCAAAGAACCCAGTTAAGCATGGTCGAAGTAAGCATATAGATGTGCGTTTTCATTTTCTTCGGGGGAGCTCCTGAGGTGAGTGCTGTAGAGTTGGTTTATTGCAGGACACAAGAACAATTAGCTGAGGTAATGACTAAGCCACTCAAGATGGATGTCTTCTTAAAGTCGCGTGTATCATTAGGAGTCTATTCTGAAACTAATGTAAACTAATGCTTAATGCATTCAGTTTAAGGGAGGAAATGTTGAGTGGGTTTGTTCCTACCAAGTCAAAAATAAAATCCCAATTGTTAAGGGTGGTGTTATTTGATGGTTTTAGTCTTCCTATTTCTTAAGGAGTTGTTACACATGCTTACTTTTTTCGTGTTTAGTTTGTTATGTAAGAATATTTAATAGCCAAAGTTATTCCTTTCGAATAAGTTTATAACTCTTAACAATTACAATTACAGCATAGAAACATTAACATTACAATAAAGTATAATATAACCAAATGACAATGACAATATATATATATATATATATATAAGTACAATATAAATGCAATATAATTACAATATAACCAAATGGTAAATAAATATTTATAGATAAATATAATTTTGTGCAATTGTTAGTTTTTTACGAGTATTATTATAAATTGATATGTTGAATTCTTAATATATTGAATGTTAACATGAAAATCATGTCTTTCGTTAGAAATTACAAGTATAATACAAATGTCATATAATTACAACATAGAAACATTAGCATTATGATACAGTATATATAATATACCCAAATGACAAACTACATATACATGTTTATTGGACGAAATAAGTTGCTTGTTATTAGTTAAATTATTCTTCAATTCTTTCAATTTTCATTTATCTATTTCGCAATTATTATAAATCAAACTTTTGTAGGAATATTGTGAAATAGATTGGTTTCATTGTTGTGGAAAGAAGACTTGTTTCTCTATTGGTAAATGGACTATGAAAAATCCATTTATGGTTACCTTCATGAATGATGGGAGATTGAAGTTAGGAATATGCTCTTTGATTTATAGTTGTAAACAAACATCTTTACCTAGCAATACTAGCACCGTCCAAGCCTGAATGTTTCAATATGAAAATCAAAACAAATATCCAAAAGATTTCATATAATAAAAAAACTTAGGCTACAAAATTAAAACTCCATCAATGATCCATGGCTTGATAGACACTTTCTCTAACTTCATTTTTTGTCAACATTATTAACCACATTATAGGGGGAAGGGGAAGGGGGGGGGTGAATTCCCTATTTTTTATCTTTTCAAAACAAGATAGTTGTTGTGGTGATTTTTTAATCTCACACGAAACATACATAATACAAGCGTACGACGTGCCAGGAAATTAAAGCTTTTCCAAACTGGAATGACTCGTAAGATCAAATTTCTAATCGGGTTTTGTATGTTCCCTGGTTCCCTTGATAGTTCCCAAGAATCAAAATGGAAAACGTCATACGAATGGAAGTATTGTAGGAATTAATTGCTAAAAAAAAGTGTTAGTTTTCCTTAGGAAGAAATGAAATAACACGGTGTCGAAAGTTGACAGACTTGAATAGGATTTGCAACCAGAATACTGGAATTGCTGAAGTAAACATTGGATTTCACTATGAAAATAGTATTGTGCTGGAGAATTAATAAACAACTTGAATAAAACTTGCAACCAAAATGTCGGCATTGCTAGAGAAAATATTGGATTTCACTACGAATGAATGAAATAACATTATTGGAAATTTTCTAGAAACTTGGCTAATACTAGGAATTAGAATGTTGAAATTGATGAAATCATTGAAAGCTTGTTGAAAAGCTAGGATTTGTTGAAGTAGATTGACATTGAGTCAATTTGTTGAGTTGTTGATTGGTTTGATTGATCGATTGGCTAACTTTGTTGGATATCCTTTGTTCTCCTTCTGCAGCTCCAACATAGGCGTAGAAGACTGGCATGAGAGTCTCCTTTTGTAGCGACCCTCGAGCTTGGCTCGACTCGGTTGGCGGATCCGAGCCGAAACCCCGGGACGCCCGGCTGAAGCCATTAATCAAATCCATTTATCAAATACATTTAATTAATATAAGCGTTTTAGTTCTCAAATCCTTCTTGAGCGATTTCAATTGGGGCAAACCAGCAAAGCATTTACAAATTCAATGCAATTCCTTTACAAAATAGCCATTTAACCAAAAATGACATTTTAAATTTGTTTTACAACATAATATCGAAAATCGTGTTTAGATATAGGTAAAATAATTTCGAGTTGAACTCGCTTTTTACAAAAAGCGATGTCATGCTAAAAATAGTGAGGATGTATGTGACGGGCATACTCCCGAACTTTATGTGTGACTGCGGCTCCTCGACCTTGGATCCGCTTTCAATCACTGCTCTATCACTCGAGTACCTTCGCATTGATAAAACAATACGCTAAGCATTTTCATGCTTAGTGGTTACATCGATTCATTCCATTCGAGTTTAATACGAATCATGCATTTATCAAAATAATCTTATTTATACAATGTCTATGTGTAATGTAAAGATACTTATACAAATACATTTTTAATATCATTTTTAAAACTTAGGTTTGCGATTTCACATATGACTATAGAGTCAACATTCACGATAGATTAAGTTGGTGAATCCTATCCTGTTTGTCATTCAGTAGTAATGTGACTTCAAATTCAATATTGCAATCTCACATTAGACTATAGAAATTAACATTCCGTGATTCGGTTAGTGAATCTCACCACATTTGTCATTGATAGTAATGTGATTTCACATTGAACAAAATACGGTTACCATCATGAATTCGGTTGGTGAATCGAAGGTCATATTGATTCAATAATACATTTTCAAATCGATTTACTCCGTGCGATAAATTCACTTATAGTTCAAATACATGGGCACATGCAGATATTTGACAAACATTTCGAATACTAATAATTCAAATCAATATATATATATATATTTCACAAATAGAACTTGAGATGGGAATTGAGTCATAGAGAATAGACCAATTTATTGATCCCTTGTCTCTTTCGATACCAGTCCTAGGTCAGGTTGTCATCTTTACTCGCACCTAGTCAAATACAAATTCTCCACTCTCAGTGGTTGAACAATTAATCATACTAAACGTTCGCTTCACCGAGGCGGCGAGGTACGGTACATTTTTCATTTAGTTTTATCCTTATTTGAACCCCTATTAATTATTTATTAGGGTCCTTGTATCGATTGTACGAATCTGAAAAAAAATGCTGCATTTGTGAATAGTAGCTACGCCACGGTGCCTTGCTATCTTTGTGGCGTGAGCCTTCGCCGCGGCGTAGGCCTTCGCTGCGACGTAGCTTTGCTATGCCTCGACGTACCTGAGGGGTGTCATTTTGGCACCTCGGCCTCGTGCGGTGAGGGTATCCACGCTAGTAGGCGTGAGTCTACTGTTGCGGCATGGGTTCCACACAGCTACTTGTAGGGCTGATAATGCCCAAATTTTAAGTTTTCCTCATTTTTGCGATTTCCTCCAAAAATCCTCAAAATACCAAAACAAAACATGGGAATCACTCCCAATAACATCCTAATATCTTCCTAAACCAACCATGAGCAAAACCCATGGATGGATTTGGGTTTTTCTAACCCAAACATCAAATATAACTTTCTAGGGTTTAGGTTCATACCTTGAATCTCTTGAAACTCTTTGCCCTAACTTCCTTCTTTCTCCTTGATCGCGAAAACCGGAAATGGGGATCTCCAGAAACCTTGATTTCTCCTCGACCTAGTTGTTCTCTCACTCTCTTGTCTCCAAAAACGTTTTTGCCCAAAATGATCCCTTCTTAGACAACATTTCGTCTTAATTCCCATTTCCTTCATTAAGCCTTGTTTGGCTTGCTCATTAAATCCCACTTTCCATTTTTATCACTTAAAGCTTACTAGTCTCCTTATTTGCCCATTCACTTATCATTTATTTCACATTAGCATTTAAGCTTATCATTTGACCCTTAGGTCCTCATTTTACAAATTTCCATTGTTGCCCTTTTTACACTTAGGTTATTTCTGGGTTCAATCAATTTCTCATTTTAGCATATAATATTTAATCATATGCTCATTTTCGATCATATAACATTTTCATTTAATCATTTATCAATTCCCGGAAAATCACCATTTGGCTCGATTTATACCTTAAACATTTAATAAATTTATTATAAAAATTATAGAGTATTTTTGAGGCGTTACACCTTTTCTATACTCTCTCTACTTCTCGAAGTAACTGCCCATGTCTTTCATTAAGGAAGCTTGTTCCTTAAGAACTCCTCCATGCCTCCATTATGGAGTCTTGTTCCTTAAGAAAATTCCATATCCACACATAACTGCCCCACTTCTCTGCCACCTTTGATAAAAAACTTCGTTTTACTTCCAAAAAATTTAAAATTTTTAGAAATACCCCTGACCTCTTCTATCGACTTGTACCAATGGATCTAGGCCCTTTTCTACTTGGACTTTTATTCATGGGCTTGGGCTTTTATCTAACCCATTATTGGATTAGGCCAAATTTTCAATTTGGGTGCAAACAATGTAGAAACTTCCTTCACAAAATTCTTTAGGAGCTAAAAAAAGAAAAAAAAGCAAAACTAACTATTCCATCAAATCCACATAGCAAACCATCATAGAATCCATAGAAGGAAAAACAAAAACCACGATATTCGAGTGTTAGAAAAAAGGCACTTATGAGATAAGCATAAAAATAGGGTCTTCATTAAGCATATCACAGATCTCAATGTTCATCGCCTAATTTGGACCAATCAACATGTCGCTTATGGCCCGTTCAACCATAGAATTCACCATCTTTGCCTACAAATTCGATCGATAGATAATCGGTGTCCGACAACGATCACGGTTTCTGGCGAATCACAAATTCGTTTCTTCCTCAACAACTCTCTCTATCTCTCTCTTTATTAAGAATAGAAATAGAGAGTAGATAGCCTTTGTCAACAATTCTAAGAATGACACTCATCTTATTGAACAACTTAGGCATAAATAGCCTTTACAATTTTAACATGATAATAAAAATTTGCTCACGTTTTCAACTACTAAATGTGATGAGTGCAACAAAGGAAATGCTAACCAAATATCCTCAGGACTAGGAATTATTCAAAACAGAAAAAATCTTAACCAAATCCCTAAATTTTCTTTTCATTGCTCCTTAAACTAGTTACTGACTTGACTAGTTTACTTCAGGAACTTGACAAATTCCCATTTGACTTTTAAACTTTTGAAATGCATCCACTGTGAGGGGCTTTGTCATCATGTCAGCTAGTTGATCTTATGTTCCACTATAAACAAATCAACTACTCTTTCTTGTGTAAGATCACGAAGAAAATGGAAACGTAAATCAATGTGCTTGCGACCATGTAAGCGAGGATTTTTTGGCCATTAATTGTGGAACTATTATCACAAAATATTGTTGTACACTTGCTTTCTTCCAGACCTAGCTTCTCAATTATTCTCTTTATCCAAACAAGTAGCTACAACCACAAACTCTGCTTCTGTGGTTGATAGTGTGACTATGGGTTGCTTTCATGAAGGCTAGACAACAACTCTAGATCATAACATGAAAACATAGCTAGATGTACTTTTTCTGTCCTCTATATCTCCTGCATGGTCATTATTCTTATAACAAACCAGAACTTTGTTGTTACCTTGATCATCTGACCCTCGGGGCATCAGCATCTAACGTGAACTGCAAAAGATGTCCGGCAGTGGTGGGTCGGCCCAGCCTCTCAGATGATTAAGTTGAAAGATGAAAAGAAGAAGAGTTTGTAAAGTTGGGATTAACACCTTCCTCGTTGGGGGGTCTTTGGAACATACACGGACCTCTCCTTGCTTTTAGAAAAGAAAATCTCATAATTTTAGTGATGAAATCTCTCATTCCTTATCAAGGATTAATGTTATCGAGAAGTAAGAGATTAGGAACTAGGAAATTCATGGATAAATTTCTTTTACGTATTTCCATCAACCGTGCATTTATCCATATGAACACCACATGGAAGGGCCCAGTAGGTTGGGGAGACATAAAAGTCTAGGCATTGCCCTTAAGCGGCCTTTGGGGCATTTTGACTCGTAGATGGGCTTTTGGATTCTCCTGTCTAGGTAATGCCCTCCGATTTTAATATGGTTGGTGGGCTTAAGCCGCTTCACATCACGGGCTAGGAGGGCCTTGGGCCGAACGGGCCTTGGGCCCATCGAGTAGTGCATCTAAAGACCATGGTACTCACAATGCCCCCCTTTTCTCCGACTGGATTTTGTGCTTTTTCAGTTGGGGAAAATACTGTGTTTTAAACCTCGAGTGTGGAAAGTCAAAAGGGCTGGAAAATTAATGCATACATCGAACGCGCCGAAAGGTGAAACGTGTTTGGTCACAAAGCGTGTCGGTAGCGCACATTTCCTAGTATGTCTGCGGCGCATGATGTGTTGATGACACATTTAATGCACCTGTTGATGTTTCACCCCTATATATAGGGGATAGGGTCTGAATGCTGCCTCTTTTACTATTTCACAAAGTTGTTCACCTATTGCAATTTCTGAGTTTTTACAAACTTCGTTTGAATTGCCTCCGTTGTGTTTTTCGTGTCTTTGTTTCTGGGGTATTTTTGTGTTTAGAAAGTTTTTGCCTCTTTTAAGGGTGCGTCCATCATTCATCAATGGGGTTCTGGTGAAAAAGTTATAGGCGATTTCTAGGATATTCCTAAGTTTAGGGCCATCCCATTAGGTCCCATAAAGCTTCTTGATTCCAGGTTCTTAGGTTTGGTTATTTGTGGGTTGTCAAACCTCAAAAAGGGGGATTTCTTTTATCTTTCCAGGGTTTTGACGCCTTCACTGCTTTAAGGTCCTCAAGTTCATCCTTTTTTTTTTTTTGCCTTTAGTATGGCGAGAGGTCAAGAAGAGACTTCTACCAGTCAAGCTAGGCGTAAGAGAGGGACCCCACGAGAATCATTCATTGCAAGCAGCCTGTTGCTGCTATGTTTGTAGAGGAGTTGAGATCCTTTTGTCAAGTCCCCGTTGACATTAGTTTGGAATTGTTAGATGAAGCATTTGTCTCGGTGTAGGAGGGCGAGATAATGTGAGTCTACTTTGCAGGGGCGGTTTCTTTGTGGTGCCCCTTCCCCGTCTAGTCGTTGGTGAGCGGTTCACGCACTTCACCCAAGCACCTCATGCGCTCATACATCTGAACGGTTTTCGGATCTTGATGGGTTGCAGTGCGCTAAACTTTCTCTACCAATTGGATGTTTCACTAGTAGAGATTTGTTTTATCTACACTTTGAAGCTTGGGAATTGGGGCCGACTATCTATGTTGGCCCATAACCCCGACTGAAATTTGCAGCCCCAGGCTCTCTGACTCATAAGGCGAGGCGAAAGGGGTTATTTTAGTGAGAGAGCCATGGCATGAAATGCAAGGCTTTCCTGGGCTCCCATTTGACTTGAACGAGTCCCTCACGTTCCCAGGTTTGTCTCAGCTCAGCGGGGCTTGTTCTTTTCTAGATTGCTCACACGCTGACATGCCCATTTTCTTTGGACTTTGTAGATAAGCACAAGTGAGGTTGACTAGTTAGCTGGGTGGAGAAGGCCAATTTTAAGCGTTTCAGATGGCTGCTTAAGATTACTGAGGCGGAGTGTAATCATGAGCTCCTCTAGTCATTGAAGAACTTGCGAGAGTTAGGCAAAGCCCCTTTCTTTACATAGTCCCCATCATCCCTCGCTCGCTTCTAGAAGAGCTCGTCAGGGGTGAACATTTTGTCCTTGTCAACCTTCTAAGGTCGATCCTAGGCAGCTAACATAAGCTGGGTCCGTTCAAGAGCCTCAAGCTGAAACTGCTTAAGAAACCTCGGCTACCTTTGTTCAGCCTGGCTAATCACCTTTGGATGAACAAGATTCTTCGCCTAACCCCTAGGCGGCAAAGAAGTTGAAGAAGGGAAAGATCATAGTCGCTGGTGCAGGATTAGAGGACTTTATGGATTGGGATCCAAATGCTAGTAACTCAACTGAGGAGAGGGAAGACGATATGTTTAGCCTCTTTATTGTGGAATCTCTAGAACGAGCCTCTGATGCTTTGCCTACTTTGGAGGGTGCCTCTTAAGATGCTTCCAAAGAGGCTTGTGCATCGTTGAATGGGGTCCACAGCGAGGGCTCACAAAACATTGGAGTTTTAAGAGAGATTACATCAAAGATAAATTTGTTGGTCGTCATTCTCGATCAGGCTTAACAATGCCAACCCTTGTAGGCCAAGGCTACCTGATCGACTGATAATAGGCTCGTATGTTCTGCCGTAGGAGTGGGAATGTCCTTCAGTGGACACGGTGGCTCTTGGCTTAGAAATTTGCGAGAAATCGTGCTGCCGGGCCATGACAAGAGGGAGTCTTTGGTCGCACACATGCATGACCTCTACCCCACTCTTCTTAGAGTATGGGGTGGTGGCTCGTGCTGAGTACTCCATTTTCTTCCCCAGCTATTTGGATAGGAATTCCTTCCAGCGTGTGGCCGAAGACAGGATGCTCATCCGCAACCATGACTTTAACGATTCGGCTGAGCTGATATGTTTTGACTTTTAGTACTTGAACGTGAGTTTGGTGTTGTGACTTTCTTGTAACATCTCCTCTTTTACAAGTTGTCCCCGCTATTTGGAACATGGCTCATCAGCATAGGGAATTTCATGCTCGTCTTTGGACAATGCCAGAAAGCTACGACTTTATGCCCGGGTTGGTGGATTGCAGCCTGCCGGGCCTTGGAGGCCTCAAATTTAAGTCTAAGCACTAGGAGTGGGAGGTTAAGGCTGGTGTAGAGAAGATTGCAGGGGCGGAGAAGGAGAGAGATGAGGCTAAAAAGGAACACCAAGTCGCTTGGGCGGAACGTCGTTGTAGCGGGGTGATGCAGAGCGAGGCGGGATGAGCTGGCTAAGGTCGAGGCTTTTGGAAGTTGTGGAAGAGGCTAAGTATAAGGTAGAGGTTGAGACTTCCCGCCTGGAGGTTGAGTAGACGTCACTCCTACTAGAGCTTGGGGTGGCTAAGAATGAGGTGTCCTCATTTTACTCTCTAAGCGGGCAAGGATAAGGAAACCATGGAGGAAGACTACTAGAAGGCCCTAGAGATGATTTTTGCTTATGGCTATGGATGTTGTGTGTTTAAACAAAACATTTATGGAGACCAACCAGAGGTTCTGGATGGTATGCCCTATAAGACCTGAGAAAATTCAAATTTTCTGAAAAAGGGTAAAACGGTCATTTCGGTAAAAATCTGAAACTTTTCTAGATCTCGGATAAAGAAACGGACTTCACCGTTGGAATTGTCTCGCAAAATCTAGCTAACACGTTGAATTTTGTTGAATTTTGAGACAGTCAAAATTTCACGTTTTTCGAGACACCGAGTATCGGGTGCCGTAAAACAGGTTTGAGAGACATGTGATGTGACAAAAGTCACCTACTACATGTACTCTTGTGACACATATTGCAAGATTAGAGAGAGGATGAAATGGATGGCCTAGATAGTGCAAAGTGTAAAAAATCCAAGACTTAAGGATATAGATGGGATTATTTGAAAGTTTAATGAGAAAGAGACAAAAGCCAAAATGTGTCATCTTCTCCAGGCTCTGAAACAAATGGGCGTGGCTGTTGGATGCGAGAAAGTGAGGTTTGTGATTTCTAGAGAGAAATAGTGCGCTACTCTGCAGATTTTGATCCCGTCGAGCCTTCGGTTTCGACCAGACGAGAAGCAAAGTCGTTCCTACGTGGCGAGGGCTATGCGTGGACAGGTTGGTGGAGTTCACCAGCTCAAGAGGTGGAATCTTTTCCTACTTGAGTATTCTTTGGCTAAGAGCCATGTTTATATGTAATTGGGGATATTCCACGAGGCTTGATTTAGCTGTAAATTCGATCTCAAAACCTTTGAGCAGGAGTGGAGAAAATCCTAAATTGGTGGTAGTGAACGATTACTTTGAGGTTTCTTTGTTCATGAATAGTGACATGATTTTCTTGGTGTGAAAATGTGTTTTGTAAGTGATTTAAAATGAATTGCTGTGTTTGCTAATTAGCCCGTATGAGGCTAATTTTGAGTGTTATTGATGTGAAAATTGAATAAACGTGATTGTTGTGATTAAATTATGTTAATATATGCATGTGGTGTATTAGCATAATTATTTGGGAAGTTAGCATAATGCATTCCATATGCTGAGGCGACTAGAATATTAGGTGTGAGTGCATGACATGAAATGAAACAAAAATGAAAATGTTTGTGAAATGAATTTCAACGGAAAGATTTTAGAATTGTGTGTTGGGAGATTGTCGACAATTCACATCGGAGGGGCCCGTAGATTGTTTCGGAGGGTTATTCAACGGTCGCCTCGGAGGGTGTCGATATTTTCACGAAACTCATTAGTGTGTTTTCAGAACAAATAGCTTTTGTTTGAAAAATAGTTATTTTACTCGCGTCGAGCAGGCATATGTGAGGGAGTCAGCGAGGACTCGAGACATGGGTTTGGGCATGTAGACATTTGAGTAGGTTCATGAAATTGCTTGAATGTGATTGTTTGCCATGACATCTGCACTTAGGTGGGGAGTAACCCATGTAGGAAATTATCTCTACTGGGCTTTGCTTACCCTGTCGAGGGATCACCATTTCAGGTACAGGGAGTGTGCATGATGACGGCGCTCACTAGAGGCCGCGTTTAGAAGAAAGCCGGGTTGTGGCTTTGGTAGAGATTTTGTATGACATGTATTAGGGTAGAATTTTAATATATGTTGAATTAAATAATGTAAAAACTCTTGAACCATGTAATATATTTGGTTGGGATATATTTTTATAATTATTGATGCATGGGCCCAGTGGCCATTTTTACTCCATTTTTATTCATATCATGGACCTATGTGGTCGTTGTTGATTGTTAGGACGGGTTTTGTACCTTAGGTAGATCTCTGTACAAAGGGGCTACCTTCATTTGTTTTCATGAGTGGTGTCGGGTTACTCGACATCCGGTATTACTAACGAGTTGACGAGTTGTCAAGCGGACCCGAGATGGGCGTCACATGCCTGAGCTCCACCCAGGCCGCTTCCTCCAGTTCTTTACAAACCCGAACCCCCTGCTCCGTGTACTTAGGCGGAGACAACGGACGTGGGTCGGACCCGAAGCGACAAAGGAGCCTAAGAAGAGTGCTTTCGCTGGGAACCAAAGCTAATTTTTGCATTTCTTTTTCCTCTCTCCCCCTTGTTAGTAATTGGCCCGTTTGGCTGCTAGAACATTTATGTAACCATCGACGCTACTGGCGTCTTTATGAAGTACAATTTTATTTTACTTAATTGATTCCTTTTATTTCACAACTCTTTTCCATGAATCCTGATTAGGATAGTTGCTTAAGGATATCAATGTTAGATCTTTTAGGAGATAGAAGCTGGTAGGAATCGCACATGGGCCAACAGGTAAGTGTAACGCCCTAAAAATACCCTAGAATTTTTATAATAATTTTATTATATGTTTAGGGTATCATCCCGAGGCAAATGGGGATTTTCTGGGAATTGATAAATGATTAAATGAAAATGTTAAATGATTATATGATCGAAAATGAGTATATGATTGAATGATATATGCTAAGTGATTAAATGATCGAACCCGGAAATTAACTCAAGTGAAAAAGGGAAAATTTGGAATTTGTGAAATAAGGACCTAAGGTCTAATGAAAATGGTAAAATGCTAAGAAATGAGAAAAGGAGAAATGAAATAATGAAAAGCTAAACAAGGCTTAAGGAGGAAAATGAGGACTTAAGGGTCATTTTGAGACTAAGTTATATGTCTAAAAGTGTGATTATTGAGATTTGAAATTAAATAAAATGAAATGTAGAACTATAGTAAATTGGGAGAACTTAGCAATGGGTTTGAGTGATAAGCAGGCCTTGAGGAAATAGGGGTTTAAAGGCGAATTTTGGTCTAGGAAGCCATTAAGAGCAAAACGTTTTGGAGAGAAAAGGGGAGAAAAAGGGCATAGTAGAGCGAGAGAGAGATCAAGTTTTTTGGTGGCAATCTTTCCCATTTCTTGCTTCTAAGAGATCGAAGCAACTCTGAGAAGATTTGAAGAAATTCAAGGTAAGAAATCAAACCCTAACTTCATTTTTTTTGTGATTTTGATTTTGGGAAAAGCCCAGCAAGTAAAAGGGTTTGTATTGGTGCTAAACCACTTTGGGGTTGTTTGGGTTGATTTTTGAAGAGAATTGTTGGTTGGATTGGTTTTGTGTAATGTTTGTAAAAGGGAAATGTTGGGTTTTCAAAGGAAATGCTGTCAGAAATTTATCAAAACCCCTATTCTTGTTTTGGCTATAGGTTAAGTTATAATTATCCAAATGAAGTGATTCCAATTGGTAAAGAACCATAAGAGATAGGGATACAAATGTATTGAAGGTAACATGAGCAAATTGTAGCTCTAAGGCTCCCGAATATGGGCTTAAAGGTGAGTTCGGGTAACTCATGGGTATGCTCTGTTTTGGGTGTTGTTATGGTGTTTTGGCCATAAGTTAGTTTCAACTCATCCAAATTGAGTGATTCAAAATTCTGGGTAAAATAGAATTATAGAGGAAGGAATAATTTACTTCAAGGAAGTGTATGCAAATTGTTATCCCAAAGTGCCCAGAAATCTGTCAAAGTGGAGCTATGTGTAAGAATAATCTGATTCTGCTTTGCAAATTAGAATAGTCTGGATGTAAAATGCAATAACTTGAGTTTTGGTGATTCCAATTGGAGAAGAAACCTTATAACCATAGCTTCAAATGAGTAGAAGGAACCATTATCAATTTATGGAGTTAAGACCCCAGAAAAAAAAAAAAGCGTGGGTGATCTAGTGAAATTTGAGCATATCGACCTAGTTTGGCATTGAAATCACCGTAACTGCGTTTGGGTTATCAAATGAGATGATTCGATTCCACTGAGAAATAGAATTCCTAGAATAGGCTAATATGTGATTGTCTTTGTATTTGAATAGGGGCTGTGAGAAGCGCGTGAAAATCGAGATTAGAAGGTGGAATCAAAGCGACTATTTTGGTTTGTTCTCAAACTCTCTCTATTTTAAAATATTTGAATATTACTAAATGATTTGAATTTTGGAAATGATTGACAAGAAAGTGTCTATTGATTTGTGTTTGAAATGGTTGTCTTAAGTGATTTGAGACAATTGCTTGTAAGCAATTTGCATAAGAAAATTGAAAGTGAAAATGTTTTATTTTCATTCAAATGTATATATATATATATATACTATTATAAATTGTATTGAATGATTTTAAAGTACCTTAAAAGAATGTTAATTAAATTCGAGTTAAGGATAAATGGGTATACGATAAGAGTCGAACAAACGCCTTGTGTGGCATCTGCGTCCGTAACCAATGGGATAGTATCGGTAGTGTACCGCAAATTAGTACATAATATATATATATATATATATATATATATATATATATATATATATATATATATATATTCTGAGCCTGCGACTGAGCGGAATGATGTCGGTGATTCGTTATCACATTACTGCAAGAAAGCATAGGTTAAATTCGGTAAGGGAGTAAAATATAATAATGTGATTGAAAAGTGCATGATTTGTGATTTGAATGATTTAGTGCATATGAAGTGCATGGCAAATGACCAATGAATTGTAATTGAATATAAATATGAATGAATTATATATACATATGTTAGTATATATATATAGAGTTATATATATATATATATAAGAAGAAGAGGAGTATAGATGGTTGATGATTATAATTGAAAATGTACAAAAGCATCATAAACACGTATGATTTGATTTAAAAATGAAATGAAGAGAGAATTGTATAGGAACCACTAAGCATTAAAATGCTTAGCCGCTGTTTCGCCATCACACAGTACTGGGCAGAAAGTAAAGGGTGGACTAAAGATCGTCATGGAGTCACTACAAATGTAGCGAGCATAAGTAAATGCTCCGTCCCATGCATATCATTCTATTCATGATATTTTGTAACTATTTTGCATTGAATTAAATGATGTAAAAGTCTTCATGAGAAGAATATAGTTTTGACTCATTTTGTTTTGAAAATTTATGGAATGTGTTTTAAAGAGAGGTGAACTCTAAGAATATCATTTTGTAAATGTATTTGAAAAGGCATGGAATGCCAATTTGTGTTAATACTATTCAAGAACGCTTTATGGGCCTTATTTGAATTAAGGAATACATATATATATATATATATATATTTTTTGTCAAAGAATGTTAGGCTATGATATCATATAATTTGCTAAATAATTATGTTTTAAAATGGTTATTAATTATTCGTATTAGAAATTGGTATATGAAATGTGTGTTTGAATGAACAGTCTTTGGGTATGTAAAAGAGCGCTACAATAAGTTACATCCCCGGGTTTTCGGGTTTAGCACACCTGGGTATTTTGAAAGCACGCTAGTTTCATAAGTCCGGCCTTTTTGAAAGTGCCGTATACTTGTGAGCCACAAGCCTGTCTTTTGAAACCGGCCAGAAGCCAGAGCCACAATTCGTCTTTTTGAAAGTGCCGCAGGCTTAGGAGCCATAAGTCCGGCTCCAAAGTGATGAATAGGCTTAGAGCTACATCCGGTCTTTTTGGAGTGCCAGTGAAAGCAGGAGCCATAAGAATAGTCTTTTGAAAGTGCCAGTAGGCTTAGAGCCACATCTGGTCTTTTGAAAGTAGCAGCATGTTAGGAGCCATAAGTTTGGTCTTTTGAAAGTGTAAGCAAGCTTAGAGCCACATTTGGTCTTTTGAAAGTGCCAACAGGATTAGAGCCACAAGTTTGGTCTTTTGAAAGTGCCAACTGACTTAGAGCTACATCTGATCTTTTGAAAGTGGGACTATTTAAAGAAAATACTTTAAAGGAAATTCAATTGATAATACTTTAAAGAAAACTTTATTAATAATATTCCGAGAATTAGAAGAAAATGCTCTAAGGGAAACCTTATACCTTTAAAGAAAACTTCTATTGATAATACCTCTTTAGTGCATAGCATTCCACATCTTGGGCATTGGTGTCCCGTCAAGTTTATCCAATGCGTATGATCCTATGCACTCATTTAACTATCGTGGTATGACCCTTCCTAATTTGGTTGAACTTAATAACTGTTGGTCTACTGCAGCCAAAGACCCTTCTCAAGACTAGGTCCTAGGCTTGGAATGTATGGTGTCTTACCCGCCTGTTGTATAAGTTTGTTGTTTTTTGTTGGTATGATGCCATACACAACCGCCGTTTACCTAAGCTCTTTCTCTACAGGCTCAATATTAGCCCTTTAGAATTTCGTCAAGTGTAAGATTCCTAATTTTTAGACATGGTCTCAACCCATAGGAGGGTGAACTATGACACTCCGCCTGGCTTCCTACTATTATTCTATAGGCCTAAAGAACTCTGGGTAGCTCTTTTACCCATTTTCCCTTCGCCAAATGTAGACATTTTTTTAATGCCATCAAAAGAGTTTTGTTAGATGCCGCCTGGCCATTGCTTTGTGGGTACCGTGGGGTTGAGTACAGCTTTACTTTAACTCATGGTAGAAATTCTTTATACCCTAGCCTAACTTAGGTATCTGAATTAATGTGAATATACTCTCCATTATAAATTAGACGACATCCTTGTCTTTGAGGGAGGAGAAGGCTTCAGCTTCTATCCATTTACTAAAATAGTTGGTGGCAACCAACAATAACTTCTTCTAAGCTAGGGCGGTTGGTAGTGGTCCAACTAAGTCAATTCCCTATTGAGCAAAGGGTCAAGGGTTCGTGATGGTGGTTAGATCCTGAGCCGACAACCTCAGACGGGGGGCTCGTTGTTAGCAACCCACAGACTTTCCGACGAGGTGGCACGCATCCGCCCTCATGGTTGGCCAATAGTACCCTATGTATGTGCCCTGTGAACCAAAGTTCCCGCCACTGACGGTCTCCCAGATATTCCTCATGGAGCTCTACCAATATATACTATCCCATCGAGTGGTAAGACATTTAAGATACTGGCCATCTTAGGACCGCTTATATAATTCTGCCTTATCCACAAGGGAAAACCTCAGCCACCTGCACTCGAATCTCAGGGCTCTCAACCCATTATCCGAAATCTCTCCTGGAGCTCAAATAGTGCACTATCGAGTCATTCATAAAGAACAAGCTTCCATCTATTTCACACCGGGTTAGTAGTAATTGATGATGTCATTGAGATGTAGCGCAGGAATACTGCTTTTATCGGGAGGACGAGCCTTACTACCCCAATGCATTGCCTTTTCATTCGAGTCCCTAGACATTGTGCTTCCTGGGCGCAAAACTCTAGTCGTTGTCGAATTCGCTTTGCATACCTGATCATGCACTGTCTCGCATTGCACTTCCATTTACCGTCCCACTACTAAATAATAATGAGTATGATGAGTTTTGAAGGGGATGACTTCACGATGTCGATTCCTCGCTAGAATTGCTTCGATCTGGGCCATTATTAGACGTAGGGAATTCTAGCTCAGAGGGCTCACTTCTATTCTTTTCCCCGGGTTAGCTTTAAGTTGCAAGTCGACTCCAGCTCCCATTTGGTGAGAAGCGCCATCCACATTAAGGATCCACTAGCCGGCGCCATCCTGGTCTACATCTGGTTGAGGTAGTTTTGCTAAAAATCGCTAACATTTTCCTTTCAAAGTAGCTAAGCGGAGGTTTATACCGAATACGAATTTTCTACCAATCGCCTCACCTGACCATCCTTCTTGATAAGTCGCTTGTATAGTGCTCCGCAAAGGAGATCGTCAAGACGAACATGTGGTGTGCCTGTATAAAGGGGCGTAAGCTTCTTAGTCGCCACACCTGAGCTAGTGCCGCTTGTTCGAGATGTATATCTAAGCCGTCAGATAGAGATTTTCTTATGAAGAATATTGGTCTCGTCGCTCATTTTCAACAAAGTCGTAAGCATCGTGATGCTTTTGAAACCACTAGGTAAAGATCGGGAAGGTGTCGCCGCCTCTGCCAGCGAATCGAGGTTCTAGATTTGACTGTGATTAGAGCCCTGGCCACATTCCTCATTCCAACCGACCATTTTGGCTCCCCTTAGAGTGGTAAAATTGGTTAATCTGATATGTGAAAGGGTTATGAATCGCCCGAGAGCCGGCATTCGCCAACGTTTGCTACACCCATTTTCTGGAGGTAGGAGCCTAAGAGTGCATTATAGCTTTGAGTTGAACATGATTGGCTTCTCTCTCTCTCTAGGTCACCATAAAGCCTAAAACTCAGTCTCGAATCCACCCGAACGCACATTTTAGAGGGCTGAGTTTTAAGCCGCATTTCGCACAGCTTCAAAGCCCTTCGCATGCTTGCGTGATCGAGCGCCCTTGTATTTTACAAGCTGGTCGTCGATATAGGCTTCAATGGTGTTGCTTAACAGCGATCAAAATATCAATACCACCCTGAAGTGTGATCATCCATGCTACTGCGTAAGTGTGCTACACACTAGAGCTAGAGAACATTCACGCTACAGCTTAAGTGCGCTTCACACTAGAGCGTGAGAACACTCACGCTACAGCGTAAGTGTGCTTCACGCTAGAGCTTGAGAACACTCACGCTATAGCGTGAGTGGGCTCTTGTTGGAGCGTGAAGCCACTCATGCCTTAGCATGAGTTGTTTTCTAATTCACCAACAACCTCTTCATTTTGCATCCTTCACTCCTGCCTTCATAAATTCTTCATTTGAACACCGAATCACGCGATCTTGGTGTCTATGGAAAGTCGGCATGTAACTGCCTTACGCACAGAAGTGGAGCTATGTATGACATCACATGTGCTTTTTTGAGGATCGCATGATAACTTTATCGATTTTTTCTTCGATTCGCTTCCGCTCTTCAATGGTCGCCTAATCATAAAATTGAGAAAAGCATGAAGAAACTTATTTATCTCATAAAACTACTAAAACCTAAGCAAAACATGTGAATAAAATGAGTATTTAAGATACTCATATTTAACTTTAGGGTCCCGTGGAATTAGTCGAGGTGTGTACAAGCTGATCCGAGCAACCACGGTTATCAAAAAAAAAAAAAAAAAAGTGGGTGTGTTTTGTTGATGTAAGAAGACCCTAGAAACATGTTGATGAAGAGGCTTTTCTTGGTGTTAGGAGTACTATTAGTGCACTCATATATGTTCATTTCTTCATTGAACTTTTCTGATTTATCAGCTCTGCTTTACCTTCAATTCCGAGATCAACGTTGACCCTAACAATAGACACGTTAGTTTTACAAAAATTTTGAACATAGATAAAACAAAAACTAATTAAATTCCATTCATTGTATCTAGATTTTTTTAAATTTTTGATGGGCATATTTGTGGTATCTAGAATATGAACCCATGAACAAGGGTGTAAATGAGTCAAGCTACTTGCGAGCTACTCAAGCTCGACTCGTAGAATACTTGAATTTGACTGGGATTTAATCGAGTTGAGTTCGAGCTCAAAGAGCTGTCAGTTCTGTTTGGCATCAGCCAACACTCGATTCTGTCACCGTAGTTTAATCGAGGTTTACTATTTTGTAGAGAATCAAATCGAACTCGAGCCGATATTTCAAGCTCTGAGCATAATCATTGTTGACTTTAAATTGATTCGAGTTGAACAGTTATTCAAAACAGCCTAATTAATTTTTCGCATTCGACTCTCAAAGATTCATAAAAAAACTTATTCGTCCACAATAATACTATCACTAACACTTTTATTTATCAACCCATCTCAGTCCTGTATCACTCTATCGTAACTGATGCTGAGATATGATTAATTATTTATTATAGATAACATCTTATTCAATGTCTCAACAGATATACAGTCATACAGACCTTGACTTGGTTTTTAGTAATCCAAACTAATGCCTTGGTGTGTTGTCCCAAGCCTCCCATGTCATGGAACTTAATTAAAACTTCTTTGAGACTACTTTTAACCTCCAAAATTTTAACCAAGCAGGGTAGTCTAGGTGACATAGAATAAGGGCCAAATAGTCCAAGTGAGGTTTAACTTCATTATTTTTTTATCATAAAAGAATATAAATAATAATTAATAAAGAAAGAATAAAAGATTTAAATGAGTTATGTGTAGATTGAACCATAGTTGATCCTTTCTTTCCTACATCTCCAAAGTCTTGGAAAATAGAATTTGAAACTAAGTAAAGATTTTTATTATTTCCAATTTTTCTCTGTTTTTGCAATGGATATATATATATTAGAAAAGGAAAAAGCATAGTGGTAAACTGGTCAAAATAATACAAATGTATTATTATCATTATCATCCCATAGGCGCAATATGCCCCTATTTCAACCAAAAACCTACACAAAAAACTATGTAAAAAAGATAAATTTCAAAGAAAATCAAATATAAATAATTTTACTTGAAAACCAACATATTTTTAAATTATTATTTTTATATATGAGTTGATATAAATAAAATAAGTTTGAAGTACAAATGAAAAACAATATACTAGACTTAACTTGATTTTTATTTTCCTTCATATTATCTATTCTTCTACCTTTTCTCTTTATTTTCTTTCCCTCACATTTTCCCTCAAATTTTCTGGGAGTCAAACATAGCCATAGAGAATGAAAGTAAAGAAAACAAGGAGAAAAAGAGCATAGTGTCACAAACTTAGTCTTCCCCACAAGCTTCAGGCAAGACTTAGACAACTCGCCCTTGGGATGTTGTTAAGCAACCATTTGCCTTGCTTACAGCCTGCCATATGTTGTTACCAATTTGTCTGTCTAATCTGGGTAGGCATAATGTGAACTCAGGCACATCCTGATGGTAGTTTGGCCGCCTCCGATGATTGAGTCAAGAACATGGAGAGTAGTTAAGAAAGAGGTTGAGATAGTTGGAATTTCATAGAAGGAATTGCATACCTTTCCCCCGAGGGAGATCTTCCCAATTTATAGGGCTTGGTTCCTAAATCTCCATTCTTATTTTAGGAATAAAATATGTTTTTCTTGTTGAATATTATCTCAGAAATAAGGGATAAAATCTATTTTTCCCTATCAAAGATTATCCTTTTCGAGAAAGCAAGGAATAAAATATGTTTTTCTCTTATCATGGACATCCAAATAGAAGGATTTCAGAAATTAGGAAATTCGGGGATAATATATATACTTTGCGTATTTTTCGCTTTCGTATATTTACCCATAACAAATTTCCCATATGAAATAGGATGGCCGGCTGGGGGACTCAGATCCTGCATCTGCTCAGATCAGTACAAATTGGTCAGGGTTCTCGTGTGGTTTTAATATAATGGGCTGCCTTAGGCTGCTTCATAAGGTGGGCCAAGTAGTGGGCCTACGCGTGCCTGCCCATGGATTAATAGCGGGTCCGGGCCTAAAAAGCCACGCAGACTCACAATGCCCCCTTTTCCCGGGTCAAGGTTGCTTGCTTCAGGGAAAATACTGCTTTTAAACCTTGAGTGGAGAAAGTTGAAGGGACAGGGAGAATTAATGCGTGCATTGAATGCGTGCTTGGATACAAAGCGCGCTTGTTTATCAACATCAGTCGGTTGCTCGAGATCATTGAGAAGGAGCACAATGAGCTCCTCTTGTTAGTGAAGAACTTGCAGGAGTGAAAATTTTGTTCTTGTTGATCTTTATTGCTAAAGGGGCCTTGGTTAGCTTCGTCCAACCCGATTAGTCAAGACTCACAGCTTGCCTCCTAAGCGGTGAAGAGAAATAAGGCACAGGATGAGAGCCATTGTCTGTTTAAACATGCCACAAAGAGCCATGGTCATACACCTGGACCCAAAGCAAGCAACAGGGCTAGATCAACAAGTCCGTCTCAGTGCTGCCAAAGAAAGCCTCAGCCACAAGTCCGGCCTTTAGAGCGCCAGGGCCAGAGCCAGGTCCGGGCCCTAAGAAAGAGCCAGAGTCCCGCCTTAAGAAAGAGCCACAGCTGGGACAGCCACAAGTCCGCCTGAAGTGCCAAGAGGCACAGCCTCAAGTCTAACCCAAGAAAGGCCAAAGAGCCAGAGCGGGGGTCCGGTCTCTTCCAAGAGCGCAGGCAGCTGTGAGCCGTGGAGTCCGCCTTTCAAAGTGCTAGCATGCTTAGAGCTCAAGTCCGGGCCTTAAGAAAGGGCCGCAGGCTAGAGCCTAAGTCCAGCTTCAGTGTCGATGTGTTTAGAAATGCAAGTCTAGCCTTTTGAAAGTGCCAAAAGGCTTAGAGCCACAAGTATGGCCTTAAGAAAGGGCAAGTAGGCTTAGAGCTAAAAGTTTGGCTCAAGTGCAGCCTACTGAGCCTCAAGTCCGGTCTTTGAAAGTGCCAATCAGGGTCAGGAGCCACAAGTCTGCCCCAAGAAAGGGCCACTGTGCTTAGAGCCGAATCCGGGCTTTGTGGTGCCAGAGGCGAGAGCTTCAAGTCTAAATTTCTTAAGAAAGGATAATGTGCTTAGAGTTTGTCTAGCTCTTTGAAAGTGCCAAATGTGCTTGGGGAGCCACAAGTTTGGCCTTAAGAAAGGGCTAGAAGGCTTAGAGCAAGAAGTTTGGTCTATTGAAAGTGCCAGCCGGCTGGGAGCATCAAGTCTGGCCTTCTGAAAGTGCCAATTGGCTGGGAGCCACAAGTTCGACCTTAAGAAAGGGCCAGCAGGCTTAAAGCCAGAAGTCTAACCTTTTGAAAGTGCCAGCTGGCTAGGAGCCTTATTTGGACTTTGAAAGTGCCAACAGGCTAGTAGCCACATCTGGACTTTAATAAATACCAGCAGGCTAAGAGCCACGTCTAGTCATTGAAAGTGTTAACAAGTTGGGAGCCTCGTTTGGACTTTGAAAGTGCAAGTAGGCTAGTAATTACATCTGGTCTTTGATAAATGCCAGCAGGCTAAGAGCCACATCGGCCTTTAATAAGTGCCAGCAGGCTAGTAGCCACATCTAGACTTTGATAAATGCTAACAAGCTAAGAGCCACGTCTGGTCTTTGAAAGTGCCAACTGGCTGGGAGCCTCATCTAGACTATGAAAGTGCTAGTAGGCTTAGAGCCACATCTGGTCTTAAGAAAGGACCAATAGGCTTAAAGCCATAAGTCTAGCCTTTTGAAAGTGCCAATCGGCTAGGAGCCTCATTTGGACTTGGAAAGTGCTAGCAGGCTAGTAGCCACATCCGACTTTGATAATACTTGCAAAGCAAGAGTCACGTCTCGGGGTCACTAGAAAAAGGCGCGCCAGAGCCTCATATGGACTTTGAAAGTACCAGTTGGCTAGTAGTCACATCTGGTCTTTGATAAGTGCCAGCAGGCTAAGAGCCTGATTAGTGCCTAAAAAGCACCATTTTGAACCCTATTTATTATAGGTTTTGAGTGCTTTTTGTGTACTAATCATTCTAATTAACCCGATTTGCACATTAAGGTCCCTACTATTCTAATGACGTATTTTGTGGCAATTTTTCGCTTTATGAGCTAATTATGCTAAAATTGTTGAGTCGATTCAAGCACGAAGAATTTGAGTCAAATTCATCGCGCATCGATCCTGTGAAGGAAAGAAGAGCAAAAGGAAGAAAATGGAGCATTGCGAATTTGCATCCACAAGACTATTCGCCTCCACCACCGGTTTCATCCCACGCTGCCTCGCTTGACACTTTGATGTTTTTTGTTGTTTGTTCCAAATTTATCCCCTAATAGCTTGGCCTGCTTTTGTGCCTCCTGCTACTCCGAGCACCTATAAGCCTTAGTCTCAAAAACTTTCAGATCAATCAAACTCAATCAATAAAGTGGACAGGAGAAGCCCAGCCTCACCCGCTCTCCCCTCTCCTTCATTCACTTTTATTTTCTTTTCCATTTTCTCGGCCGCTGCACTTTTGAGACATGACAAATCAAAGGATGCCTTGCCTAAACCCCTCCCATCCTTGAAGGGAAGGCTAACAAGCGCTTTATAAAACTAACTCGGTTCTCTTGTCATGTGAGTGGCATTTACGCTGTTTACGCTCCTCGCTTCTCACCTTAGGTTAAAATCTCCTGTGCATGCTCTCCCTATTGTAGTATTCGCAAGCTTTTTTGGGTTCATGATATTTACTAGATCCACTAATGCCCAGTTAGTTGTCTCCTATTAGTTATCAGTAGGTAGGTTTTTTTTGAGATATGTTTTCACTATTAGGAACATTTATGCCTAATCAAATGCCACCTTTCAAGAGGAAAACTCTAAGGGTCTAGGTTTTAAAGCTAAATGAAGATCCCGTCAGAAATGACTATGTCATGCTCCCCAACGCGAGGATAAAGACCCGAGCACATGTCGGTTGCCTTAAAAACCCTAACCTAGTGGCTTGAGACTTCAAGGAGTTCTTTTCTTATTTTCCTTCATTTTAATTTCAATCTGCACACAACCAACCCTCACTGTTTTTACCAAAACCCCTCGTTTTTATCAAACCCTGAAATCCAAATTAAATTCACCATTGCCTTCACTCGCAAATCATTCATATCGAAGAAAAACCCATCCCTGTTCGAATTTCTAGAGCCACTATAATCAAGAGTTTCGCTACATCAAGAAGAGTGAATCCTAGGTTATAAATTTTGTTGATTCCGAACACCTACTTGGCCTAAACGAATCAGAGCCACATCTTGTCTTTAATAAGTGCCAGCAGGCTAGTAGCCACATCTGGGATTTGATAAAAGCTAACAGGCTAAGAGCCACATTTGGTCCTTGAAAGTGCCAGCCGGATGGGAGCCTCATCTGGACTTTGAAAGTGCCAACAGGCTAGTAGCCACATCTTGTCTTTGATAAGTGCAAGCAGGCTAAGAGTCACATATAGTCTTTAAGTGCCAGTAAGGTAAGAGCCACATCTGGTCTTAAGACAAGGCTAATAGGCTTAGAGCCAGAAGTCTAGCTATTTGAAAGTGCCAACCGACTAGGAGCCCCATTTGGACATTGAAAGTGCTAGAAGGCTAGTAGCCACATCTGGACTTTGATAAATGCCAGTAGGCTAAAAGCCACGTTTGGTCTTTGAAAGTGCCAATCGGTTGGGAGCCTCATCTGGACTTTGAAAGTGCTAGCAGGCTAATAACCACATTTGGTCTTAGATAAGTGACAGTAGGCTAAAAGCCACATCTGGTCTTTAATAAGTGCCAGCAGGCAAGTAGCCATATCTGGTCTTAAGAAAGGACCAACAGGTTTAGAGCCAGAAGTTTAGCCTTTTGAGTGCCAAATGGCCAGAGCCTTATCTTAATTTTGAGTGCCAAGAGGCTATGAAATTATATCCTCCGATTTTAATAAATGCCAACAAAGTTAAGAGCCACGTCTGGTCTAAAGCACTGGTCAGAGCATCGTGGACTTTGAAAGTACCAGTAGGCTAGTAGCCACATCCTGTCTTTGATAAGTGTTAGTAGGCTAAGAGCCACATTTGGCCTTTAATAAGTGCTAGCAAGCTAGTAGCCACATGTAGACTTTGATAAATGCCACTAAGAGCCATGTCTGGTCTTTCAAAGTGCTAGCCGGCTAGGAGCCTCATTTGGACTTTGAAGGTGGAAGCAGGCATAGAGCCACATTTCGTCTTTTGAAAGTGCTAGCCGACAAGGAACCTCATTTGGACTTTAAAAGTGCTAGGAGGCTAGTAGCCACATCTGGTCGTTGATAAGTGCAAGCAGGATAAGAGCCGCATCTGGTCTTTAATAAGTGCTAGCAAGCTTAGAGCCACAGTCTAGTCTTTAA
The DNA here is from genome assembly GCA_016808115.1 of Tetrastigma voinierianum. NCBI lineage: Eukaryota > Viridiplantae > Streptophyta > Magnoliopsida > Vitales > Vitaceae > Tetrastigma > Tetrastigma voinierianum. Next base: position 503,907 of record JAEQBH010002357.1, on the reverse strand, counting down.
GAAAGCGTCAATCGCCTGGGAGACTCATCTGAACTTTGAAAGTGCTAGCAGGCTAATAGCCACATATGGTCTTTGATAAGTTCTAGCAAGCTAAGAGCCACATTTGGTCTTTCATAAGTTCCAGTAGGCTTAGAGCCACAGTCTGGTCTTTAATAAGTGGCAGCATTCTTAGATTCACAGTCTGGTCTTTAAGAAAGTGCCAACCGATTGGGAGCCTCATCTAGACTTTGAAAGTGCCAGCTGGCTAGTAGCCACATCTTGTCTTTGATAAGTGCCAGTTGGCTAAGAGCCACATCTGGTCTTTAATAAGTGCCTACAGAAATTATTTGGTCTTTTTGAAAGTGTCACTACCGGGAGCCACATTCGACTTCAAAGTGCTAGCAAAGCAGCCACATCTAGTCTTTTATATGTTTTAGCAGGCTAAGAGCCATATTTGGTCTTTAAGTGCCAGTAGGCTAAGAGCCACATATATTCTAAAGAAAGGGCCAATACGCTTAAAGCCAGAAGTCTAGCCTTTTTAAAGTTTCAACTGCCAGAGCCTCATATGGATCTCTGAAGTGCGTTGTGCTAAGAAATTGCTATCCTGACTTCGAGCAATGCTAATGTGCCAAGAGCCACATCCGTATTCAAAGTGCCAACCGGTTGGGAACCTCATATGGACTTTAAAAGTGCCAGCAGGCTAGTAGCCACATTTGGTCTTTGATAATTGTTAGCAAGCTAAGAGCCACATCTGGTCTTTAATAAGTGCCAACAGGCTAGTAGCCACATTTGGTCTTAAGAAAAGGCCAAGAGGCTCGTTAAAGAAGTCTAGCCTTCGAAGTTTCGCGGCTAAGCCTCACTGACTTTTGAGTGCCAACAGGCTGGTAGCCACATCTGGAATTTGGTAAATGCTAACAAGCTAAGAGCCACGTCTGGTCTTTAAAAGTGACAACCGGCTGGGAGCCTTATCTGGACTTTGAAAGGTCAAGTAGGCTTAGAGCTTCGTCTAGACTTTGAAAGTGCCTGAAGGCTAGTAGCCACATCTAGTCTTTGATGTACCAACAGGCTAAGAGCCACATATGGTCTTTAATAAGTGCTAGAAGGCCAGTAGTGACATCTAGACTTTGATAAATGCCAGTAGACTAAGTGCCACATCTAGTCTTTGAAAGATCCAACCGGCTAGGAGCCTCATCTAGACTTGGAAAAACAGCTTTAGAACTGATCCGCCTTTAGTGCTAAATTACTGGCTTCCTGATTCAGACTTTGAAAGTACCGTGTTAGTAGCCACATCCGGTCTCTTTTTGATGCCAACAGGTTAAGAGCCACATCCGGTCTTAATAAGTGGCACAGCTTGTAGCCATAGTCTTAGCCCTTTAAGAAAGCCTGCCTGGCGCAAGAGCCTCATCTAGACTTTGAAAGTGTCAACAGGCTAGTAGCCACATTTGGTCTTTGATGAGCCAGCAAGCTAAGAGTCGCATCTGGTCTTTAATAAGTGCTAGAAGGCTAGTACCGACATCTAGACTTTAATAAATGCCAACATACTAAGTGTCACATCTAGTTTTTGAAAGTGCTAACCGGTTAGGAGCCTAATCTGGACTTCTAAAGTGAAAATGCACTTGACTCACATTTGTGTTTTGAAATGCCAAGAATGGAGCCTCATTTGTATTTCTTTGCAGTGCTAACTGTGCTAGTAATACCACATCCGGGTCTTCGATATGCCAAAGAAAGTTAAGAGCCATATCCGTCTTTAATAAGTGGCAAAGAGCTTAGAGCCACGCTTTGACTAAGTGCCACTTACTAGAGCCTCATCTCGACTTTGAAAGCAAGCAGGCTAAACAACATCTCGGTATTGATAAGTGCTAGCAGGCTAAGGGCCATATCTAGTCTTTAATAAGTGACAACAGACTTAGAGCCACAATTTGGTCTTTAAGAAAGTACTAGCCGGTTGGGAGCCTCAACTGGACTTTGAAAGTGCTAGCAAGCTAGTAGCCACATCTGGTGTTTGATAAGTGCCAGCAGGTTAAGAGCCACATCTGGTCTATAATAAGTTCCAGTAGGCTAAGAGCCACATCTGGTCTTAAGAAAGGGTTCAAAGAAGCTTGTGAGCCGTAATTCTAGCCTTTGAAAGTGTCACCGGCTAGAGCCCCTCATTTCCGACTTCGAAGAGCTACAGCACAGCCACATCCGACTGATAAATGCTAGGAAGCTAAGAGCCACTGCCTGTCTTTTTGAATGTGCCAATGACCGTGGAGCTCATCCGGGATTTTGAAAGTGCTAATGTGCTAGCAGACACTTCTAGTCTGATATGCGCAGCTAAGATCCACATCTTTATCTTTACTGCGCCAACAAAGGTGAGCCACATCTGCACTGACAAACGCTAAACAGCTAAAATCCACGTCTAGTCTTTGCAAGTGCCAGCTGGCTAGGAACCTCATATGAGCTTTGAAAGTGCCAACAAGCTTAGAGCCACATCTGGTATTTTGAAAGTTCCAGTCTGTTGGGAGCCTTATCTAGACTTTGAAAGTGCCAACAGGCTAGTAGCCGCATCTGGTCTTTGATAAGTGTGAGCAGGCTAAGAGCCACATCTAGTCTTTAAGTGCCAGCAGGCTAAGAGCCACATCTGGTCTTAAGACAGGGCTAATAGGCTTAGAGCTAGAAGTATAGCCTTTTGAAAGTGCTAGCAGGCTAGGAGCCTCATCTGGACTTTGAAAGTGCTAGAAGGCTAGTAGCCACATTTGGACTTTGATAAATGCTAGCAAAGCAAGAGCCACGTCTGTCTTTTGAAAGTGCATCTTGGGTTGGGGAGCTTCATTTGACTGAGTGCTGGTGTTAGTAGCCAAATTCTGGTCTTAGGTAAGGCTGTAAGGCTGTGCCACTTTGGTCTTTAACAAATGCCGCAGGCCAGTAAACATCTGGTCTTGCAAGGATCAGCAGCTTATAGCTGTGTAAGTCCGCCTTTGAGCATACATTAGGAGCCTCATTCACTTTTAAAGTTCCAAGAGGCTAGTTGCCACATCTGGATTTTTATAAATGCAAATAGGATAAGAGCCACATTGATCTGAAGCAAATGGGACGGGAGCCTTATGTGGACTTGGAAAAGCAGCGCATTAGTAGCCATATCCACCGATGGTTCCAACAGCAAGACCTACATCCTGCCTTGCATTGGCGCTAGCATGCTAGTAGCCACATTTGACTTTTGATAACACACAAGGATAAGAGCCTCTCAGTTCGGTCTTTCAAAGTGCTAGCAGGATAGGAGCCTCATCTGAACATATGGTCTTTTGAAAGTTTCATTCGGCAGGGAGCCTCATTTGGACTTTGAAAGTGCCAAGAGGCTAGTAGCCACATCTGGTCATTGATAAGTGCAAGCAGAATAAGAGCCACATCTGGTCTTTAATAAGTGCCAGCAGGCTTAGAGCCACAGTCTAGTCTTTAAGAAAGTGTCAGTCGCCTGGGAGACTCATATGGACTTTGAAAGTGCTTGCAAGCTAGTAGCCACATATGGTCTTTGATAAGTGCCAACAGGCTAAGAGCCACATCTAGTCTTTCATAAGTGCCAGCAGGCTTAGAGCCACTGTCTGGTCTTTAATAAGAGCCAACAGGCTTAGATCCACGATTTGGTCTTTAAGAAAGTGCCAGCCAGTTGTGAGCCTCATTTGGAGTTTGAAAGTGCTAGCTGGATAGTAGCCACATCTAGTCTTTGATAAGTGCCAACAAGCTAAGAGCCATATCTAGTCGTTAATAAGTGCCAGCAGGCTAGTAGCCACATTTGGTCTCGTGATAGTGACATTGCCAGTCGGTTGGGAGCCTTATCTGGACTTTGAAAGTGCCAGCAAGCTAGTAGTCACATATGGTCTTTGATAAGTTCTAGCAGGCTAAGAGCCACATCTGTTCTAAAGAAAGGGCCGACTCAGAGCCAAGCCCAGCCTTTGAAAGTGTTAGCTTGTCAGAGCCTCATCCGACTTTGAAAGTGCCAAAGAGGCCAGAGCCACATATAAACTTTGATAAATGTTAACAGGCTAAGAGCCACGTCTAATCTTTGAAAGTGCTAGCCGGTTGGGAGCCTCATCTGGACTTTAAAAGTGTTAGCAGGCTAGTAGCCACATATGGTCTTTGATAATTATTAGTAGGCTAAGAGCCACATCTGGTCTTTAATAAGTGCCAGCAGGCTAGTAGCCATTTATGGTCTTAAGAAAGGAATAGTAGGCTTAGAGCAAGTAGTCTAGCCTTTTGAAAGTGCCAACCGGCTAGAAGCCTCATTTGGACTTTTGAAAGTGCCAGCAAGCTAGTATCCACATATGGACTTTGGTAAATCCCAACAGGCTAAGAGCCACGTCTAGTCTTGAGTGCAGACGGCCAGAGCCCCATTAGCACTTTGAAATGCCAAGAGGGGCTAAGAGCCACATTCGTCTTTAAGGTTACAGCTAAGACCCACATCCGACTTCACTACTAACAAGCTAAGGCCACTGGTTTAGTCTTTTGGAAAGTGCCAATCCAAATGAGTCATCCGACTTTGAAAGTGCAAGAAGCCAGAGCAACATTTGGTCTTTGAAAGTGCTAGCCATCGAGCCCCATTTGGACTTTGAAAGTGTCAAGAGGCTAGTAAAATTACATCCGTCTGATGTGCTAAGTGACAGTCAGTGCCGTGGTGTGTATACGCACAAACTATGCGCGCAAGTGCACAGCGCCGCCTGGCAATATAGTACCTATGGCAATGATATTTCCATCCACTCCGGGATAAGTGTTGGAATACAGAGATCGCTTTTGAATATAACTGGATATGTTTTGATGATAGAGTACTCATTGTCCTAATTTAAAATTCAAACTAATCGATCTTAATGAATTACTCAGATAACAGATTGGGCTATGTCTCCCCCTACCACTTTTGATGGATTATTTCCTAAAGAAGTTACTATTCATTTTATTTATAATTTATTGATGGCTAGGTGATCGTGCTTACGAAATACCCTCTCTCGAGGTGTATCCGCCTATCTTTCTAAAGAGAGTGTCGAGTGTATCTCTACCCCAACTCGACATCTCGAAATGCTTAAATGTTCTAATCTTAATCGCCACTCCTGATTGGAATATCTCTATTTACCGAATCAACCGGCTTTCACTAAACTCGGGTATCCTCATCTCTCGAATCTCAGATATCTAGCATAATCACGCTAATGTTGGCCAGACATCAACATGTAAATGACTCACAGATATAAAGCAGATGTTAACAAGTTATAAACAACTGAATAAGATAAAATACTAATATTTAATCCATGCAATCGTGACAGGGTTCAACAACACCTTAGGTATAAATCTAGAACATACTGAATATGAGAACACCAATATTTAATCTATAAAACATCGCATTTATCCGAGTGAAGAAAAAAATACAAAGCTCCGCTTCTTCAAGATCAAGGTCATTGTTGTCTGATTTCGCGTTCTAATTGGTATAACTTCGATGCCTCAAATTATATCTCTTTTGCTTTTAATGATGGAGAGGCAGAAATCGCGGTGACGTCGCGACGTTGCAACATCGCCGACGCTGGTGAAGCCCGCGACTTTCAGATTACCGGCGACGCGTCGCTTGTCGACTTACATTTGTCGACCCAACGCTTCGCGACGCTAGGATCGCCACACGCAGACGCCGTTACGCGGAACGTCGCGATGTTGGAACGTCGTGACGTTGGAACGTCGCGACGTTTCAGCCAGCTTTATGCACTTCCACCCTCTGATCCAAAATGCATCCAAAACTCTCGCTCCACTCATAGCCACACACACTACAAAAATCGATGTCACATAAATAATACTTAATTTAAATATGTACAAAAGCTAAAACGTAGTACGACGCGGCTTGCATGAGTGTTTTAGGCACTCATCACACCCCCAAACTTAGCTTCTTGCTTGTCCCCAAGCAAGAATTGACTCTAACCTGGACACACACCCTACATACTATAGCCTAACATTAGGATAGTGCTGCACATGCTGATAGATAGAGGATCAAATTGGACCGACTCACACTTTTGCCATTTTGTTCAAGTCTGGGATTCGTAAGGGTGTTCGACTTTCTCGAAAGAATTAGATTTGTAAATTCGTGTAATTGACTAATGCCTCATCCTCCAAGGTATTCAATAACCTTTCCCAAGGAACCTATGTGCTTTGAATAAATGACCTATAGTTTATACCTAGGTTCCGACGCCCCTAAACTTGAGTTCAACTCACCTAATTGGGAAAATCTAACAACGAAATGATAGGAACACACCGTTTACTTTCTTGACATACCTACTCATAACATCAAACAAAACTAGTGCCCCAGTTTATGCTAGCACCATGTAGCTGGCTTAGTTGGTGACTTCACCGCCTGTTAAGGGCATCGGGCATTTAGTTCCCCTCGAATGTCACCCCGAACACTCAACTAAACCTAAGAGCCCTAAGCTGTGGGAAACTTCTATCTTCTGTCCCAAGAATCGGGCAGCTAGAAGCCACGACTCTCGCCACTGGCTCAGTATTTGGCTTTGAAAGGCCCCTGACCGTGCCCGGATTCCGGCTGGAAGATCCTAATTTATTCTTATGCCTAAATATATATATATATAATATATATATATATATATATATATAAAGTATATATATATCATTATTTTTTTATTTTTTATTTTATTTTATTTTTGGCTCAAGGCAACTCTTTTATTAATCTGTCCCATCTCTTCGTGTTTAGAGACTCCCTAAGGTTTGTTGAACCTAGTAGCCGGGTCTCAGATCTAGGCATACCTCAGAGGTCATCTGGTGGTGTGAGTGCATAGCTCTACTGAGAAACAGCTTTATTGAATATCCCAGGTGATTCACTATGCCTCCCCACATATTCAACCTAATTCCCGAGCATCGAACACCCAATGAATCCTCTTTTAGAGGTATACACTGTTTTCCATGATAATAGTGATTCGGCCCAAAAGTGATCTTCGACTCTCAAACATGGAAACACACACACAAACTACCTAAACACGACACCACTAAACATAGATATGATCTACAAAAAACACAAAAAGGAACTAAACACACGACTCGACAACCTAAAATGAACAAGCGTAAATGAAACTAAACTGAAACATAAACTAACATGCGTAAACGAAACTAAACTACAACACAAATACGAAAATAAAAAAAAATAACCATCACAAAACAATACTAATCTAATAAAAACCCGATCACCACCTACACCCCACCCAAACAAGCACGGTGTCCACCGCAATAAAAGAACAGGATAAGGTGAAGGGAACTCCCCGGTGATTGATAGGTCATCGCTGCGGGCGCGCGGTGGCCGTGGTGTGCAAGAAGTCATGTCGGGCCCGGAGGGATCGTCATGGAGAATAAATGGTCCGGGTTGCCGAATCAGACAAGATAGTCGGGGCTGGCAGCCCCGATATCCTCGTAAGGAGGACTCCAGGTTCCTTGGTCTCATCCCGCCCATCAAAGCGCTCAAGAGCAGGGCGAGCACCGGTCCCTAAGCCGTGTGGGACCTGACTGGCCGCCTAAGGTCCGCTGAGGTGGTGGTGATGGCGGTGAGTAGAGGACTGCCCAATGTCACCCTCGGGATCGCCCAAGAGTCCAAAGCGGGCCTGATAGTCTTGAAGCTCGTCCTCGTCCGAGGGCTCATGGCCTCGAATCATAATCCTCAGTCGTGGGTACACCCGGCTTGTCTCGCTAATGCATATAGCCTTAATTTGTGTATCACGCCGTTGTCATCTAAGGCACCCGACTAAGCCAGATAGGGCCGTGAATAAGGTGCTGGTGCCCTGTTCATCTTAGTGTTCCAAGTATGGAGGATGGCATCTCTATAACCTCGCCCAACATCGGATCTGACATCTTCTCCTCCTCCTCCTCCTGGTAATGACGGCATAATCGGTTAGAGACGTCATAACACCAATACACGCCTGGTCAGTCTGAATGAGACGCGACGGATGAAGTGATGCCATACTTAGATATAGGCCAAATGCTTGGCCTAGCGGATGGCGTGCCCATCATTGCTGAGCTTCCACTCACCCATTGCTTATCAACCCAAATGACCTGGGGGTAATCTGCCGCCAGAGCCGATCGAAAGGCTCCGGAGGACATGATCAAGATTATAAAATCGGGTTGATAGACTCACAATCAAGTCTACCAACACACCGCGACCCTGACCTCGACTCACGCCGAGAGGCCAGTCAGCGTAATCCTCGCAGACCATGCTACTCATCGCACCGGACGAAAATGCCGCCCGCCATCCTCGCCGCAATAGTCTTGTGGAAGAAGTCGTCAGCAAGCGGAAGCCCTTTTCTTTGATAAAGGACCGGTTCTTACAGATAGTGCCGAACCGATCGGCGGCACCCTCGTTAACAAACCGCGTGACGTTGAAATAACCTACCGACTCAAACCCTAGGGCAACAAAATAACCTAATTACTCAAACTAGACCAAACGAGTGACTGCACTCCAACAGCATCTAAACCTATCCTAGTCGTTAGAACACCAAGGCTGGATGCAAGGAGCAGACAGCATATCGACTCGTAACGTGAATCTATGGTAGTAAAATCGGCGAGGAATGGCGAGGGGAAAATAATGGCCTCAGATGGGAGTGGATTCCAGTAGGGACGACGATGGGGGACGCATTTGATGTGGGCAACAGGGTCTTGCGCAAGAGGGAAAAAGGGTAAGAGCAAATGAGGGTGTTTTCGCCTTAACAGGCCAACGCCGACGGCAATGCAACGCCGCGACGCTCCGTGAGTAAAGTAGCCAACATCTCGACAGCAGACTCAACGCTGCACGCTCTAGAGAGCGATTAAAACCAATGCCGCGGACGTTGAGATCCAACGCCGCGACGCCCGTACAGGAGTAAGAAATGACGCCGCGACGCCGATTCAACGCTATGACGCTCCGCAGATATTCAAACCAACGTCAGCGATATCGAGATCCAACGCTTGCTACGCTTTAGTGGGAGGGTCAAACCGACGTCAGGATTGAGATTCTCGCGATGCGTTGAAAACGTCGCTACGCCAAAGCCAAAGTCGCGACATGACAGAGAAAGCCCAAAATGTAAAATATTCAACAATGGACTAAGGTAAAAGAAAACTCCCCAAGGCACTCAGGACTCGAACTTCCGGCGAATTTCTGAGTGGATCCTCCACAATACTTTCACGGTCCCGAAATGTGACATCCAAAAGGAGATTCCGATTACTACGTAAATAGCAAACCAAAATAAACCAAAAAACAAAACAATAAAATCAACCATAGAAAGAAAAATTTCGTGAAAAACTCAGTCAGCTTCCCAAGAAGCGCCATGTTTAATGTTGTTAGCTCGACGACCTTAATCTTTAATAAATGGGAACCCAGATCCTATGACCTCTTTACTCGTACTTCATCCGATACAATGGAATGGTCTACTTATCCTCATGGAACTTCGCCCCTAAAAATACGGCTTCAAACTGGCCACAGGTTAACTATGAATGTTCCTTTCTCAGATGCATATCCTCCGCCCTCCACGTGGAAAGACCTTGGTCACCGTGAAAGGTCCCACCATCTAGGGATTCTCAATTTCTCAGAAAGTTTGAGACGGAATTAAACAAGAGGACCCCGCTTCGCCGAATTCCTTCCCGGGTAATATGTTTATCAGGCCGCTTTTGTCCTTCCTTGTAAATGTGGGCATTTTCATAAGCTTCTGCTCTCGAATTGCCTAGTTCATCGAGTCAGAGCAGCCGCTTCTCACCGGCTATGTATCGTCTATGTTCAACTCCGCGAGTTGCCTAGCAGCTCGATGTTCCAATTCCACCGGGGCAGTGGCAGCCACATAAACAATTCTAAAGGTGACATACCCATGGTGCTTTAAATGTTGTTCTATGATGCCCAGGCGGCATCTTCAATCTTTTTTTTAGACTAGTCCTTCCCGAACTGCTAACCGCTTTCCTAATGGACTTAATTTCTAGATTTGATACTCTCCGCCGCCCATCTGACCATGGTGATATGCAAGGGATGTATGACGGCACTTCATACTTTCGCAAGCACTGTCAAACATCTTATTGAAGAAATGAGTACCGTTATCTGTGATCAATGCTCGAGGAGTGCCGAATCGTGAGAATATGTGGCTGCGAAGAAATTGAGCCACTACCTTGGCATCGTTAGTGTGGGTCGGAATTGCTTCAACCCACTTTGAGACATAATCTACTGCCAACAAGATGTACAGGTTGTTATAAGATGAGGGAAATGGTCCCATGAAATCCATCCCCTATAAATCAAATGATTTACTCCGTATCGGGATGTACGGGCTGTTAGTCCTTTCAGAAATGCTCCATTAGTTGACATTTGTTACATGTGGATACTTTAAAATGATGCGCATCCTTGAATAGTGTAGGCTAGTAGAAGCTTGATTGAAGTAATTCTCGTTGCTAATTCGCTGGCTACCCGAAATGTCCACCACATGGTAAAGTATGGCAGTGGTTCAAAATACTGTTCATTTCATCTTCGGGCACACATCTCCGGATCACTTGGTCAGCGCAATGTCTGTAGAGAATTGGCTCCTCCCAATATTAGTGTTTCAAGTGTGCGAAAACCTCTTTTTCTCAAGGATAGTTAAATCCCAGGGACCACTCGCTACCAAATAATTCATCAATCTACAAACCATGGAACCGCCCTCTTGTCATCAATAGCTAAGAGTTGCTCATCAGGAAAATCGTCATTCACTTGAACCTCATCACTTGCCCCTTCTAAACGTGAAAGATGATATGCAACTAGCTCTGGCCCCTTTCTTGCCTTTTAATCTCTACGTCGAATTTCGCAGCGAAAGAACCCACCTGATTAGCTCTGTGGTTTGGCGCCTTTTAGTCATCAAGTATTTTATGGCGAATGATCATGTGAATCCACGAATCTTGTTACCAATCAAGGCCTGAATTTGTCAGTGCTAAAGACACAGCCAATAGTTCTTTCGTAGCAGCGTAATTCAACCGAAAGCATCATTCAAGGTCTCCGTCGCATAGTAGATTACCTGGAAAATTCTCTCTCGTTTCTACCCTAACACTGCTTCAATCACAAAATCACTTGCGTCACACATAAGCTCAAATGGAAAGGACCAATCGGGAGCCACGACAATAGGAGCCGATACCAATTTATCTTTTAACACTGAAAATGCGCGCAAACACTAGGCATTAAACTCAAATGGGGTCCCTTGGACCAGGAGATTAGACAACGGTTTTGCAATATGAGAAAAGTCTTTGATGAATCGCCTATAGAATCCAGGTGGCCTAAAAAACTTCTTATCCCTTTTATCGATGAGGGTGGAGGTAATTTTTCAATTGCTTCACTTTTGCTCATTTCACTTATTCCTCTCACAACCGATGTCCGAGTATTAATACCCTCTTATACCATAAAATGGCACTTCTCCTAATTGAGCACAAGGTTACTCTCGCATCTTATCACCACCGTTTTCAAATTCTCTATGATAAATACAAATGAATTACCCAAAACCAAAACAATCCATGAAGACTCCTCGATTGTCTTTTCAACCATATCTCGAGAATATGGCCATCACGCATCGTTGAAAGTGCCCACATTGCACGCTCCCAAAGGGCATCCGCTCAATGCGAATGTCCCATAGGACATGTGAATGTCGCCTTCCCGATCTTCGCGGCTATAGCAATTCTGATTGCAGCTTGAATATCCATCCAAAAAGCAACAGTATTCGTGACCGGCTAATCGATCCAACATCTGATCTAGAAACGACAATGGGAAATGATCTTTTTGAGTGGCCTTGTTCAGTTTCCGATAATCAATACAAATTCTCCACCCAGTAACTGTTCGAGAAGGCAGTAATATGTTATTTCGCCTATGACACTTGTTCTCCCTTCTTAGGTACTACTTGAACTCGGACTTACCCATGCATCAGTTCGAATAGATAAATTACCTCAAAGATTCAGCCACTTTAACACCTCTTTCTGACATTCTCTTTCATAATTGGATTCAACCTCCTCTGTGCTTCCACTGAAGGTTTATGACCATCTTCCAATAAAATACGATGCATGGCCAAGGCTAACCCTTTTAAATCGCTAGAGACCATCCGAGCGCATTTTTTTATGATCTCTAAGGACCAATAACTTCTCTTCCTCTAATTCAGCTTAAGGATGCCGATGATCACCGGTAAGGTGGATGCATCTCGATACGCATACTTCAAATGGCTAGGTAAAGGCTTTGTTCCATCTGGTGGTCGTTTCAACCGATGGCATTGGCGTTTTAGCACTTTCACCTAGAAATTCGAAGTATTTCCTTCTATTGGGTTAGAAAGAATCCATCCATTTAACATATTCCTCTGCCTATTCGCTCATATTCTCGGAATCATTCTGTACTAGGCTACCCTCCAAAGGATAAGTGAGACCACTTTCGCTAGACACTATACCCCACTATGTCCACTACTTAAACACGATCACTCTCTCCTGGATGTCTCATACCTTCGAACACAGAACTTGACTTCATCCTCCCGCACTCTCAATTTTAGTTCTCCTCCGAACATCAATCATTACTCCGCTGGCTTGTAAGAAACTACTTTTACCCAAGATTATGTATTTCTTTATCCTCTTCCATATCTAATACAATGAAATTTCATTGACGATAAACTTGTCAACCTTTACTAAGACATCTTCATCACCCTTCCTGATGCTTTAAGGACATGTCTCACAAATTAAGTGTGGACCAGAGTCGGACGAAGCCTTCACCTAATCCCAAACGCTTAAAATGGACAAGGGCATGAGATTAATATCGGCACTAAATCACACAATGCTCTCTCAAAGATACATTTCCACGGTGTACTGATAGTGAAACTCCGCCTCGGGTCTTTTTAGCTTTTGCCGCAGCCTTCAAGTATGGCACTACACTTCGCTTAGGCGAATCAAGCCAAAATCTTGTTCTCTTCTTAGACAAGATGTCCTTCATAATTTTACATAACTGGCATCTGCTCCGCAGCATCAAGAACGGGATATTGATGAGCAAGTCAATACTCCATGAACTCGTGAACCCATATCCAACTTATGCTTCTTTAGACGCTAGGATACCTGAATCGGGGCCACGGGCTGGATGTCCTTTGCTTCGCCTGCTTTCCTACGTGATCAAGCCTGGGTTGTTCTCATTCCGCATCATCATTCGACCGGGCCGGATGACTCTCTCGCCTCTACCTCCTCCTCACCGACTGCCCCCAGATTCCAATTCTTTACTACTTCTTCAAATATGGATCGCGAATAATATGTCGACTACCTTTCTAAGTTCACTTCTCGAGTTGCTTCGGGTAAGGAACCCTACGCTTTGCCAATAGATCGCTGATTAACCCATCTCGTACTTCCAAGTTTCTCAATCGTGTTTTTGATTGTTCAATTTGGTGGTCTGCTACAAAGTATTCTCGCCTTTGTCTCATTCATAAAGGTAGTGTGTGAGGTGAGCATCTGCGCAAGGGCTTGTTCCAAGTCCACCTTTTTCTCAGGAGGTGGTTCGCTCACTCAGGGTGGTGGCATGTTGTTCTGATTGTTCCTCCATCCATACCCTTGGCTGTTCTGATTATTCTGATTCAGGTTATTACGCCTTACCTCGCCTTGATTTTTGCCCGATAGTTGTTTCCCCCATACTCGTCCCTTGTTGTCGTGTCGACTCGATTAAACTCAGTTCACATACTCGGGCTTCGTTTACCGTTTGGCCGGCCCCGAGGGACCGACATTCTTCTCTCGCCAAGTATGTCCCATAATCACAACTCCTACGGGTCGCCCATGGCATTCGCGACCTTGCCGGTCTAGTTAATCAAGCGAATACCGGCAACATGAGTAACCGCATTGTTGAGAACCCTATTATTCGTGTTTCACGCTTACCGTGTGCTTCTGTGCCACTCGATTTAGACAAGAGCGCGATCTTCCGGGCAGATTTCATGCTTTGGTCCGCGGGTTTTCTTCATTAGTGCCCCTCCAGCCGAGGCATCAATCACTGTTCTAGTCGCATTCTTCAGACCATTATAGAAAGTATGGACTTGCATCCATCTGGTCAGTTTGTGATGTGGGCACTTCCTCAATAGTTCGTGAAATCCATCCCATGCTTCTACCAAGTTCTCTCCCTCTAGTTGTCCAAAAGTATTGATCTCGCACAAGTTGTGCAATTTTTGAGGGTGGAAACTTCGTCGTGAACTCGCGACTAAGTCAGTTCCATGAAGTAATGGAACTGCGGCCGATTGCTAACCAATGCTCGCCTCTATCACCTAGTGAAAGTGGGAACAATCTCAACCTCGAGTGCCTCTTCAAGAACTCCCATTGTACTTGATTTGCAGGCAAGATTTCGAGAAGTCAGTCAAATGTACATTTGGATTCTCATCGGGCAATCCATGAAATAAGATGTTCAAGATCTCGTAAGGTTACCGACTTCACCGGTTGCTCGTCGACAGTGGTCTTCTTGATAAATGTTCGAACAACTCAGAAGTGTGAGGGCAAACTCTCTAGCAACATGAATGGATCATCTGGCAAAGCAACTACGGGTGCTTCGATTCCTTCGTTATTCATTTCCTCGCCTCTGCGGCTCGCTTTTCTCAATGCTATGATCCGCTTCATCGTTTCCATGATTGCCAGGATTTCCAAATTGCTTTGTTCTCTGCTCCTGGCCGTATTATGTAAAGTTCCTGCCCAGTGATCAAACGGATGTAGGTCAACCTGATCCCGTCGTCGCATGCGCTCACTGTAACCTTGACTGCAATCACACACGAATCAAAAAGACCAAATTACCAGTACTTGTAAGAACAAATTAAAAAAAAAGAAAAAAAAATTCCAGAGTAATATCTAATTGCTTTATTATCTATATCACACAAAACTTATCACCAAGAATCCACATTTTAAAACTGATAGCCAAAAGGCGGTGTATATATGTACGCCTCATGTGCGCAAGTGCATGCGTCAGCCTAACATAAAGGTACCTATGGTACAAGATATCGATCCACGGGATAAGTGTGTTGAATAATGAGATTGGCTTTTGAATATTATCCGATAGGCTTTGGATGACAAGAGTACTAATGTCTCTAATTTAAACTAAACTAATCGATCTTAATGAATTATCGTATAACGAGACTAGTAATATGTCTCCCCGCCACTTTTACATGGATTATTTCTAAAGAAGTTACTATTCAAGCCATTTATAATTTATTGATGGCTAGGTGATCGCTTACGAAATACCTCTCGATGTATCCTATCTCGCTTAGTAAGGTTGAGTGCATCTCATCCCAACTCGATACCCGAAATGTTTAAATGTTCGAACTTTAATCGCCAATTTCTGGATCGTAATATCTCTATTTACCGAATCAACCAAGGTCAGCTTCTACTCAAATCCTCGGGTATCCTCATATCTCGAATCGAGATATCTAGTACAATCGCATGTCGCCGTGACATCAACATAAATGACTCAGCGATGTTAATGTTATAAACAACTGAATAAGATAAAATACTAATCTTTAATCCATGCAATCGTGACAGGGTTCAACAACACCCTAGGTATAAATCTAGAACATACTGAATATGAGAACACCAATATTTAATCTATAAAACATCAGTACTTTTATCCGAAAAGAAGAAAAATACAAAAGTCGCTCTTCTTCAAGATCAAGGTCGCCACGCTTGATTTCCGTGTTCTAGTTCAGACACGATCTTCGGCGCTCGAATTCGGGTCCCCTTTTGCTTTTAAGATGGAGAGAGGCGCGATCGTACCACGTCGCGACGCTGAGACGCCGCGACGCTGCTGCTTGTCGACTTCACATTTGTCGACCCAACGTCACTTGATTTGTATAGGATCACGACGCGGGGATTACGACGTTAGGACGCCACGACGTGGGACGTCAGCGACGCTTGACCGATCGCTCCAAACTACCTTTATGCACTTCCACCCTCTAATCCAAAATGCATCCAAAAACCCCCGTTCCACCTGCAGTTCACACACACTAAAAAAATCAGATGTCGAGCCATAAATAATACTTAATTTAAATATAAAATAAAGCTAAAAACGTAAGACAGACGCGGGTTTGGCATGAGTGTTTTAGGCACTCATCATGCTAGCAGGCTAAGAGCCACATATGGTCTTTAATAAGTGCCGACAGGCTAGTAGCGACATTTAGACTTTGATAACAAAGGTGGTAAGAGCTACATCTGTCTTTGAGTGCCAACCCAGCTAGGAGCCTCATACGACTTTGGAAAGTTTAAGCAAAGCTAGATCCACATCCGTCTGAAGTGCTGAACTACTGGTTTCTGATTCAGATTGAAGTGCCAAGAGGCTAGTAGCCACTTCGGGTCTTTGATGTGCCTAAGAGCTAAGAGTCACATCTCGTCTTAATCGCTGGCAGGCTAGAGCCACAATCTCTGTCTTTAAGAGTGCCAACCTGGCCAGAGGCTCATTGCTTTCAAAGTGCCAACAGCTAGTGTATTATTATCCGTATTCATAAGTGCTAGTAGCATAACAGTGCATCTGGTCTTTAATAAGTTCCAACAAGCTTAGAGCCATAGTCTAGTCTTTAAGAAAGTGTCACGGCCGAGCCCTATCCTGACTTTGAAAGTTCCGGCAGTTAGTAGCCACATCTGCCTTTGGAGTAAAAGCAAGCAGTTAAGAGCCACATTTGGTCTATAATAAGTGCCAGTAGGCTAAGAGCCATATTTGGTCTTAAGAAAAGGCTAGAAGTCTAGCCTTTTCAAAGTGTCAGCTGGCTAGGAGCCTCATTTGGACTTTGATAAATGCCAGCACACTAAGAGCCACGTCTAGTCTTTGAAAGTGACAACTGGCTAGGAGCCTCATCTGGACTTTGAAAGGGTCAGCAGAATAGTAGCTACTTATTGTCTTTGATAAGTGCTAGTAGGCTAAGAGTCACATCTTGTCTTTAATAAGTGCCAACAGGCTAGTAGCCACATCTGGACTTTGATAAACTTAGCAGGCTAAGAGCCACGTCTAGTCTTTGAAAGTGCCAGTCGGTTGGGAGCCTCATATGGACTTTGAAAGTGCTAGAAGGATTATAGCCACATCTGGTCTTTGAGAAGTGTCGGTAGGGTAGCAGCCATACCCGGAATTTTATAAGTGCTAGGAGGATATCAACCTTATCTGGACTTTTTTTTTTTTTAAATGCCAGCAGGACAACAACCATGTTTGAACTTTTAAAAAAAAAAAAATCCGATAGGCTAGCAGCCATACCTGGACTTTTTTAAATGGCAACAGGACAACAACCATATCTGGACTTTTAAAAAAAAAAATAATTCCGATAGGGTAGCAGCTACACCCCAACTTTTTTAAATGTCAACAGGACAACAACCATATTTGGACTTTTTTAAAATGCCAACATGACAACAAACATATCTAGACTTTTTTTTAAAAAAAAAAAAATTGCCTGTAGGGTTGCAACTATACCTGGACTTTTTAAATTCCAGTAGGATAACAACCATATCTAAACTTTTTTTAAAAATGCTAGCAGGACAACAACCATATCCTCTACTTTGAAAGGGCTATCAAGAAAGATCAAGGAGAATGCTTTAAAGAAAACTTTATTGATAATACCACTTCCAGGATCGTGGCTTTCTCCGATTTGAGTCTGTGACTAGTCATTCTCATGCTATAAGCATTCAACATGACTTTGCAACTCCTTCACCTTTCTTGCTTGTTCCTCCTACTTTCTTTCCATGTCCCGACGCTAATGAGGAATTGATTCTTCAAATGATTGCACTACATTAGATTGGTCGCCATTGTGATTTCCATCTAATCAATGTTGAATGGGGGATCGCAGAGTCTGTGTAACGGGCGGCTATCGATAGCCATTGAGCCATGCTCTACTAATCGGTTTGGTGAGACTTTTGTTTAATTTCCATGTATTTGCCAATTGTTGTTACCAATTTGTTCGTATAATCTTTGGGGTATCAGTGGCACAATGAACTCGCAAAAGGGCTTATCTTGCATGTGGGCCAACCCGCTCTGATGATTAAGTCAGCAATATGGAGAGGAAGAAGAAAGAGGTTGAGACAATTGGAATTGCATAGAAGGAATTGCATACCTTTCCCTCGTGGGGGATCTTCCCAATTTATAGGGCTTGGTTCCCAAATCTCCTTTCTTATTTTAGGAATAAAATCTATTTTTCCTTATTAAGGATTATCCTTTTGAGAAATAAGGGATAAAATATGTTTTGCATTATCAAAGATTATCCTTTTGAGAAATAAGGAATAAAATATGCTTTTCCTTATCAAGGATTATTTTTCCATATAAAGGATTTAGAAATTAGGAAATTCGGGGATAAATATATACTTTGCGTATTTTCCGCTTTTGTATATTTACCAATAACAAATTTCCATATGCGTGGGATGGCCAGAATTTGGGGGACTGGGATCACATACAGTTCAGGGCTGGAGCCGTCACAGTGGAGTTCTTATGGTTTAATATAGTGGAGCTCTTCCATAAGATGAGAAATTTAGGCGGTGGATACGAGCGCCATGCTGATGATGTGGGTTTGGGCCTAAAAAGCCACGGTACTCACATTACCCATGACTTGGATGTTAAGAGAACTCACAAGAGAACACTTTGAATGAAAGAAATTATATTGATGGAAGAAATTTTTACAATGTTTGAGAAGCTCTCAACTCTTTGTTAGTTTGGTGGTGCCTTGGAAAGATGAGGGCATTTCCTATTTATAGGCGAATTCTCTAGAAACTTGGTTCGTTCTCTACAATTCAAGAATACACCGGAACATTCTAGGATACTCTAATACATCCTAGTATGTACATGTATATACAAGACCACTATGGAAGACTCTATATCATTCTCCCACATTCCATAGTCTTCCACATCCTTTCACACATGTGTGGACTTCTCCAGTATCTTCTACACCTATGTGGACTTCTCCATGGTCTTTTGGAACCTTCCACACAATTCTTGTCAAAGAAGTCTCCATAACTCTCTAGATTCTTCCTTCTCCTTAGGTAAGGTCTTGAGGTCACATTTGTCCCCATGGAGAGATCCTTCCCATATGTGGGCGTGTCCAAGAGAATGAGGTCATGAAAAAAGGGCAAAAACAAGGGACTGGGTTTTTAGCTTCTACACCTTCCTTTTTTTTTCATTTCAATCTGCCTTTTTTTTTTTCAAAGATAGAAGAAAAATTACACCATGCCATTTCTTTAATTAAAACACACTTGTAAACAAACACTAAAAAACTAACCATAGTTAAAATATTTTAAAACATAAAAAAAAACCTGTAACAGTATATGAACATATACACAGCAACAATGACTTGCTGGTGGAAGGTTTTTGTGGACGGACTCTTATGAACTTCCAAACAACAAAAACCATTAATGAAATCATAAACAAGTTAACCAGGGTAGCAGGCCAGATCTGGGCCGCAGCAAGGATACCTAAATGGTCACCCGATTTGAGGTCCTCTGAAACCATGGAAGTTTCCTAAAAGGCGCCATTAACTTGAGATTCTCAACCTGACAGGATTAGTTGAAGTGCGAATATCTGATGCAAAATCCACGGTTATACAAAAAGCTTATAAACAAGTTTGGGAAGATCCCTCTTCATTGCCACATTATAGAGAATCTCATAAAATCTACGAGCAGCACTACGGTGTTAAGCGTTATAAAGAGCTTGAATTCCTTGAACATCATACACGATCACAGGCGCTAGTCTCCTCAAGATAGTGCCTTTAATCGAACTATGACCAAGTCTAAAAAGACTTGAATTTCCTTGTGAGAGGCAGAAGAAAGAAATGAATTTCCTTGTGAGTATTATCAAAGGGACATTGAAAGATTCACAAATTCAAGCATCAATGAGACATTTCACACTTGAAACCGGAGTTTTTGGGAGAAGAGATAGAAAGTCTTGTTATGAAGAAGCTTCCAAGGTGCCCACTTTGTAAAATCTTGTAAAAACCCCACCTTATAGATAGGATGGAAAGAACTTCATGGATGCCCTCTTTGTTGACTAAGAAGAACTTTTCTCTGTTCAAGCATATTTCTAGCTCATTCTTCTTTTATGGCATTTTTTCTTTTGTTAATCAAGAAACTACTTACTGAAGTTAAAGCCTACCTATGCATCTAGGCTTTCCAAACAAAATGTTGATGTCTTTTTTTTCAAGATCTTTCTAATGGGAATGATGTTATTGCAGTCATAGCAAACAATGAGTCATGGCTGTTCACCTTTGCATGTTTAGGCTTGATAACCTTGAACTCCATGTTAGAAGGAACGTTAATTGATTATCCTTACTAAATAAGAACAAGAACAATAACATGAAAATTGACTAGAACTCTGAAAGGTACATATCAAAGGAGGAACTCAAGCAATAAAGTAAAGCACATATATGGATACTTCAAAGAATTTGTGATTTGATATTGTTAAGCTTGATGATTACATCTTTTATTCTAATCCTCTCCTTCGGGAGTTCTCTGCTATACTCCAACCCAAGTTCCACAATAGCTAAAGCATCACCTTATGCTATAATTGCATCATTTCCCTGATCAGTTCTCAATAGATTTTCCATCTATGACTTCCATTATTTTGTATGGAATTGAAGCCTTAAAAACCATTCTTGTAGTTGAGTTCCCCGACGAAACATATCATTAATGATCTTTCTTGAACATCTCTCAGCAACATTATACCATAGATGTAAATGTCACCTCTTGTTGACACCCTTTCTTCTAAGCCATACTCTATTTCAAAACCAATCATCAAATTTTAGGAAGAAATTAAGCACAACAATTTCTAACATATTTGTCATGAGAGTTTTAAGGATACTTGGTCTTACATTCTATCAGCTTAATTTGTGATAATAATTTGAGGCAAAAAAACAAAAACGATAAGAGAAATTCTCTAAAGCTTGGAATATTTTGCCTGGTGCAATGTAGCCAAGAGTACCTAGCTTCTTAGTATGTGTAGTAGTCTTGTTTTGAGCCAAAATATTTGTAATGCCAAAGTCACTCACATAAACAACCATCTCATCATCAAAGAGGACATTTTTAGAACTGAAATCTGCAGATGAACCACAGTGATGACATCCTCTTTGCATAAAAGGGTGCGTATGAATAAGTACGAAAGCTGAGAAAATCACCGCAAAAGAGATATTTAATACAGTTTCTAGTTTTGAAACCTTATTTCTCGGAAGGTTAATCCTTAATAGGAAGGAAGAGGTTTTATCCCTAAAATTAACAGATTTTATTCCTAAAATTGAGGGAAGATTAACGAACTACGCCCTATAAATGGGGAAGATCTCTTATGAGAAGGGTTCTTGTTGGGTTCTTTGGAGGTTGGGATCAGGATCAGATCTGTATGGGAGGCAGCCTTAGTTGGGGGACTTTCTAAATTAGGAACACAATATGACTCAGGGATGATGATGAGTGTCAGGATGGGACTATCACCCAGAGGTAAGGGCATTCAAAATTGTGCAAAAACTCTCTACTCTTTCCTCTCCATCGTTTTCTGACTTAATCATCGGAGAGGTAGTTGGCACACTGTCATCGGATCACCTTCTTGCAGGTTCACATTATATTCGATGCCTTTAAAAGGATCGGCGATCAGGTCACAAAGTGGCGCCATGTGGGGCAAGATGAAAGTCTCGTCTACATCTTGCGAGGCAGCCCCGTGATTATTAATGGCTCCATCACTTGGAACTCTGTCGATTCCCCCTTTCACATCTGATTCGTCCGAGGCAATTGCAATGTCAACCAATCCGATGATCCAATCTCTAGAAGATCAATTCCTTTATTGGCACTAGGACATGGAGAGAGGAGGAAGCAGAGGAACATCTGAAGATAGATGAGGTTGTAAGGCCGCGTAGGAAGTAGCACAATGGAAGAATGACCGATTCACGAATTTGTAGTGAAAGTCGTGATCACGGAAAGATGCGAGATAACAATGTTTTGGCATCGACCACCGCTTAATGGGGAAGGCCCATTGTCCCTAACGATGTCGTGCCCGATAGATGGTGCAAGAGTTGTCCTGAGCGATTCCGTGCTGAGTCGCAAATAAGGATGCTTGAGAACCTGAAGACTAGAATTGCGCAAGAGGCCTTCACATCACCACTGCCTTGATGCCATTAGTGGTGCATCCGGCATGGGAGTAACAGGAGGGAGCGGTGATGAGTGAACTGGCAGTTACCATTGCCCTTGGGAATATCGATGTGGAAAGTGCGATTGCCCACCCAGAGTTGTTACTCAAGCACGCATGCGATGCCGCGATAAAACGCCCGCATCACGCGCTTTGGTATACCGGAACGACGCTCATGCAACCTACAACCTTAATTCCCAAACCCAATGACATTCTCTCTTCACCCTAAGGTAACACATTCTTGACCATGAGCCTCCCCATGGGTTTGTCATACTAGCTTTCACCACATTCGATGGCTTCGCTGACCCTTACGATCATATGCTCCATTATAACCAAGTGATGATAGTAAACGTCGGCAATGATCGACCTATTGCAAAAGTATTTTATCTAGTTCTGAGGCACGCATTAGCGCTGGTTCCATAAAAGCTCCCCGCATCTTTCGATAAACTTATTCCCGATGAGCTATAGAGCGTGTCGTTTCAAAATATCTTTGTTGATTGTAACAAAGGAGGAACATCGACTCCTGAGCTATTCTCAGTAGGAAGAAGGGTATATTCAAGAAAGCTTCTAAGGAGGGTTTAGGCAGACCGTCAGCAAAATATAGTCGTATAGCATTGATGCGATCCTCGAAACTTTAGGGAGAAGCTTTGGGCCATCTACTCCTTTCTCCGGTCATATCTTTAGACACACCCGATAATGATGGAAGAATTATCTAAGCGAGTGATAGGTATTCAATCTTCATTAGACAATAATAGTCGCGATAACTTGGTATCATGATTATAAACCCGGCTAATTTGAGGGAACTACGCCGCCCAAGGAAGAAGCCGTCAGAATCGAGGAAGGTCGAATCGAAGCGGTGGTGATAAAGTGGTTAGTTCTGAAAAAAGAAAGAGCTCACGCAATTCCTCCTCTCAGGCGTCTTATAGAGGCTATTACCCATCATTCATGACTAGCTGAAGTTTAAATGGCCTGCACCTATCCAAACATATCCCTCCTAAAGAAACAAGTCCTTGCGATTCGTTATCTGCAGGAGATCATGGGCATGAGACCCAGCGAAGTGCGAGAGGCACAAAGTTCTTAGTGGAAAAGTTGATCAAAGCGGAACTCCTCAGGAGGTATATCAAAAAACTTGACCAGGGGATGGAATCAGGGCAAGCTACGGACAAAATCATAGTCGGCACGGTAATCTCATCAGAATCTAGACCCGCCATAAACTATATACTGGGCGGGCCATTTGACAAAGAGTATTAGTCAAAGCTCCAATAGAAGAAACTCTTGATAACTGCCACAGTTAAGGCCAGGGTAAATGCTATCCACTCGAAAGGCAGCATGAAGAAACCAAGCCAATAGATGGCCACATATCCTTTCCTCCTGTCAACCCAAATAGTGTTATTGTGCCCTATTATGATGCACTGGTTCTCACACTCTATAT
Source organism: Tetrastigma voinierianum (assembly GCA_016808115.1). NCBI lineage: Eukaryota > Viridiplantae > Streptophyta > Magnoliopsida > Vitales > Vitaceae > Tetrastigma > Tetrastigma voinierianum. Next base: position 480,418 of record JAEQBH010002357.1, on the reverse strand, counting down.
TAACGGTTTTGATTTGCATAGGGTACTGGTAGATCCTAGTAGTACATCAGACTTATTACAACTACTAGCCTTCGAGCAGATGAATCTTTCCTTAGGTATGTTGAACTTAGCCGGGTGGATCCTCTTTGGTTTTAATGGTGCAACTACCGTAACATTTGGAGATGTCGAGCTCCCTGCAAAAGCCAGGACAGTCACTCAACAAGTTTTATTCTCGATCGTAGAAGACTTGGGGCCTTACAACGCCATAATGAGGCGGGCTTGGCTATAGTCGATGAAAGCTATCTTATCGACCTACCACCAAACAGTTAGCTATTTGACTAACGTTGGGTAGGTTGACCTTTTCAGCAGTCAGCTGGTTGCACAGTAGTGTTATCAACTATCTGTACGGGGATAAAGAGGGGAGAAAATCTTTGAAAGTTCCTCCCTCAAAGATTATACCCTCACATAGCAATCACAGTTCACCGTCCAGATTAGGGAGAAGAAAAGGATCTGCTGGCTATGGATCCCTTGGAAAAAGAAACATTGGACGGGCCGAAAAATTTCACTTAAGTCAGTTCTCTCATGTCCATTGTGGAAAGGGGGCAATTACGACTCGTGCTATTGAATAACATAAATGTATTCACCTAAAGCCACTCAGATATGGTTGGGATTAACCTGACGGTGGCCTCTCATGAACTAAATATTATCCCCACGGCCAAACCTGTAAGACATAAAGTGAGGCGTTTCCACCTAGATCACCATCAAATCATTCAGACGGAAGTAGACAACTTACTGAGAGCAGGTTTCATCAAAGAAGTAAAGTACCCTGCATGGCCGACCAACGTGGTGGTGGTTCCAAAGAAAAGAGGTAAATGGCGAGTATGTGTAGATTACACTGACCTAAACGAACGAAGCATGCTCAAAAGATAGCTTCCCCTTGCCACGTAGAGACCAATTGTTGATGTCGTAGCCGGGCACAGAATACTATTGTTTCTAGACACTTTTTCTGGGTATCATTAGATTCTCATGTACTTGCTTGACATAGAGAAAACAACCTTCATTGCACCTCACAAATTATACTATTACAATGTGATGCCTATGAGCTTGAAAAATGCCAGGGGAACTTATCAGAGGTTGGTGACTAAGATTTTTACCCTTTGTTGGCGGGAAACCATGGAGATACATATTGATGATATGTATGAAATCAGAAGAGCTGGCTTGACCACACGAGCATCTATAAGAGCGTTTGATCTGTGTGCGAAGGTACGACGCAAACTCAACCCTTTGAAATATGCGTTCGGAGTTAGTTCGAGCAGTTTTTAGGCTTATGGTGACCTAGAGAGGGATGAGGCCAATCATATTCTAAGCTCAAAGCTATAATGGACTCTCAGAACCTTACCTCCGCAAAAGAGTGCAACAATTAGCCCAGCGGCTCTTGGCGGTTCATATCCCGTTTCATAGACCAATTAAAACCATTTTTTATCAATATAAGGAGAGCCAAAAGGTCTAGCTAGATTGAGGAATGGGACCAAGATTTTGTGGTGATAAAGCAATATCTTACCGAACCGCCGATTTTGGCTAGCCCATAGGTAGGCGATACGCTTTATCTTTACTTAGCGGTGTCAGAAGCCTCCGTAAGTGCATTATTCAAAGAAGATGAAAACCAAGAGCATAAACTAATATCTGAAGTAGAAACCCGATATACCCGTCTCGAACAAGTAGCACTCGCCCTGTATGGCGGCTGACCGCTCCTGCTTCAGGCACACCTATCTCGTCGTCTTGATAATCTCCTTTGCGAAGCTATACAAGCCTGAACTATCGGGGGATGGTACATGAACCTTTCCAATTTTGTCCTCCAGCTTGCATTTATCTTATGGGTGTCACACTCACCCATCGTTCTCATATGACACCATTAGGGCCCTTTTAGGCTTAGTCGGTCTCCGAGCCTCGAGTGGGCTTGTATGTGGTCCATTGAGTGCGTATGTAGTTCACTTTGGAGTGTCATCATGGATTCTTTTTTTAGTTATTGGCATCATGCCATAGGAAGCAAGTGGGCCCCCTGAGGTTTTAACTCAATTGGAGTTTATTGGAGTATGTCGAATTAGGAGCACTTGGTTTTGTTTCGATCATATCTCCCTCATCCAAACTCGAAATCATGCACCGTTTTTTTTATGGACTCCTTGTTCTCCAACAAAATTTCAAATTTTATCCCAACCAGCTCGACCAGTCCTCAAAGTTTTAGTTTAGGCAAAATCCATTGAAGCATGTCTGAATTCGGAGCACTTGGGCTTGTTTCGATCATATCTCCCTCTTCCAAACTCGAAATCATGCACCATTTCTTTTGTTGGATTCCCTACTCATTGAAGAATTCTTTGAAAAAATTTGAGATTTTTTTATCAACCAGATCGACCGATTGGGAACTGTCCTAGTCGGTTCAACAGATTTCAGTGGAAGCAGGTTCGAATTCGGAGCACCCAAAATTGTTTTGGTCATATCTCCCTCATCCGGACTCAAAATCGTGCACCATTGTTTTTTTTGGAATCCTTATTCTTCAAGGAATATTTCCTCAAAACTTCAAATTTTTTCTCAATCGGATCAACCGGTTAGAACTATACGATAGGTTCATCGGGCCGACTAACGTGGAGCCTTATTTTTGTTGATTTTAGAGACTGAATCTTGTAGTTGGACCCCATCAAATGCAGATTAGTCCTAGACATGGGTTGGGTCCAGTTTTGGGCCATGTTATGGGTTTCTTGCAACCAACCTTGGGTCCACTTGGATGCTTGGTGGTTAAGGAAAGAAGTAAATATGGCCAGCTATGGACCTTGGGAATGGAGGAGTGTTTATGGAGTTGGGGAAGTCTAAGACTGATTGGATGAGTTCCCAGGATTGAAGGTACACAAAATGGAGTGAGTTCAGAGAGAAAAAGAGAAATGCAAGAAAAAAAAATGTGAAAGAGAAGAAAAAAAAAGGAAAAGAAGAGAGGAGAAAGAAAGAAAAGGAAGAGGATTCTACAGATCACAGATTAGGCATGATCTCTCATTTTTGAAGAAGTTTCCATACATGTTGGAAGGAGTGGATACGGTTTGGAGTAGAAGAAAGAAAGAAAATGGGCGGGCGAGGGGGTGGGTGTGGATAGCCGTGAATCTTACATGTACGAAATTTGTATGCTTCTCTTATTTTCTTTTGCGCTTGTCTTTGCCTTTGATGTTTATAGCCTCGTTTTAGAGCACTAGGAGTTGTTTTGGTCAGTTTTCACTCATTCAGAGTCTGAATTGTACTTTGTTTATTTTGTTGGATTCCTGACTCTATGAGGAAGGTTCTGAAAATTTTTGAGGATATGCTCAATCGGCTAAATCGGTTGGGAAACCGGATCAACCGGTTCATTAAGTTAAGTTTTCTGGAATAGCAGTTAGGATACTTGACATCGTTTGTGTCAGTTCTCAGTCATTTGGAGTTGGAATTGTACTCCATTTATTTTTTTTGGGTTCATAACTCTATAAGGAAGATTCTAAAAAAATTTTAGAACTGCTTTCAACTGGATGAACCGGTTGGGAAACCGGATCAATCGGTTCATTAAGTTATATTTTCTTGAATAGCAATTAGGGCACTCGGCATTGTTTATGTCAGTTCTCACCCGTTCAGAGTCAGAACTGTACACCTTTTGTTTCGTGGATTTCTTACTATGTTTGGAAAGTTTTGACCAATTTTGAGAACCGTTCTCAACCAGTTGGGGAATCGGATCAGCCGGTTCATTAGGTTATGTTTTCAGAAACAATAGTTAAGGTACTTTGCATTGTTTAGGTCAGTTCTCACTCATTTGGAGTCAGAATTGTACTCTGTTTATTTTGTTGGATTCCTGAATTTTTGAGACAGGTTCTAATGAATTTTGAGAACTGTGCTCAAAGGGCTCAACCGGTTGGTAAACCGGATCAACCGGTTCATTAAGTTCAGTTTTTCGGAACAACAGTTAGGGTACTTGGCATCGTTTGTGTTACTTCTTAGTCATTCGGAGTCAGAATTGTACTATGTTTTTTTTTACATTCCTGACTCTATGAGGAAAGTTCTGAAATTTTTTTTGAATTGTTCTCAACCGGCTTAACCAGTTAGGGAACTGGATCAGCTAGTTTGTCGAGTTTTTGTAGGGGTAATATGATTTCAGTTTAATTGGAGCCCATGACCTTTGTGAGTCAAGCCCATTCAATCCAGATCAGTGTAGGGCTTTGTTTAGGGTTTGAAATGGGGTTTAGTTCAGGTTAATGTGGTTCCATTTTGGATTCATAAGAATTAGGGTCTATGAGGGTTAAAGGGTAATTAGTTAAGCACTAGTAGTCTAGTGTTTTGTCGAGCCAGATTCTTTGAGATGAATGGACATGTTTGTATAGTTGCACAAGTGTTGTAGCATCAATGAGTGGTTGAGATTCAATGTATGGTTTCTCCTAGCTTCCTTTGCTTTTGATATTTAATTTTGAGAGATTGTTGTATGCCCGAAATGTGCAACTAACTTACCCCTACAGCGCTTAGCTAGGGACAACAGGTATGTGCTTTAATGTTGGGTAGTGAATTTCACATGGATGCTTGTGTTTGAGTGTCATGCATGCTTGCTATGTTTGTTGGCTAACCTTTGATGTAGCGCGTGGTCAGGGACCACAAGTACGCACCATTTGCTCTTTTGGTTGAGTGTTTCTTAATCTTCAGATGCAGTGGAGTGGGTGTGATCCAAGTTGTATGTTTAACCTAGGAGACTATCTAATCTTTGACCCATATGCTCCCACATACCCAATGCACTAGTAGAGACCAAGTTTCGGCCCTAGAGGGGTGTTACCTCATATGAGGTACCTTCCCGATAGGTAACGATCCGGATTTGAGGAATCTAGTTTTCTGGATCGCTTTTCCATATTGGGTCATTGAGGTTTTGTTTCTTTCTTATTTTCCCTTTATAAAATAAAAATAAAAAAGTAAGTGGCGACTCCAAGAAATACCGTTCCTCACTAGAGGGCGAATTTTCCAAAACTTCGAAAACCTGACTTTCACTCCAAAAAGCTGTTTCTATTTGGGGACCGGACTTTCCAAAGCTAAAAAATCAATCGAATTTTCTATAAATAGTGAGTTACTTGACGATTAAGTTGGGTAGGGTCCATAATGAAGCTCAATAGGCGATTAGACTAAGTGAATTTGGTGTCGGTATAAACCTCGCAGTATGAAGGGACGGATATTGACGAGATATTTTAAGCGGAACTACGGTAGATGTGGACGAGGTAGCGGCTAGTGGATCCTTAATGTGGATGGCGCTTCGTAAGCGGGGCTAGTCGACACAGCCAAAGCCGCAAGCGGGAAAGGATAGAACAAGCCATACGACTAGACTTCTTCGTATCTAATAATGAGATTAAATATGAAGCAATCCCAGCCATAATTGACCTTGCAAAGTCTGTATCCTTAGAAAAAATCATCATATGCAGTGACTCCCAACTAGTAGTGGGACAGGTAAACAAAGAATACAAAATGCGAGACCAGTGCATGGTCGAGAATGCAGAATCTGGTCAAGCGGCGGTAGAGTTTGCGAAGCTTGGAAGCAGGCATATCCACACAGGGTTCGAGATGAAAGGCGGATCTCGCATTGCGGTGATCATTTGCATCCCTCATAATAAAAGAAACAATATTCCTTCATATCTATCTCCAGTCGGCATCATCAATTGCTACCAACCAGGTAAATGAAATAGATGAAGCCAGCTCTTCTTGGATGACTCCAATAGTGTACTATTTGAGCTTGGGAGAATTTCCAGATAATAGGATTGAAGCCCATAAGATTCAGGTCCAGGCGGCTAGATTCTCCCTTGTGAATGGGTAATTATATAAAAGGTCTTTAGACGGGCCATATCTCAAGTGTCTCACTAGTTAGTAAGGGCAGTATGTATTAGCAGAACTCCACGAAGGAATATTCGAAAGCCACCTAGGCGATAGAACTTTGGCTCATAGGGCCCATACGCAAGTTTATTTTTAGTTAACCATGAGAGCAGATGCAACCACCTACGTTAGGAAGTGGGATTGCTGCCAACGATAAGCCTTCATCTCAAGGGTGCCGGCTCAAGATCTAACCACCATCATAAGCCCCTTGCCGCTTCCTCGATAGAGTTGATATAGTTGGACCTTGCCTATCTTGACTCATAAAAAAGTTATTATTGGTTGCCCTGAGCTTCTTCGACCAAATGGATAAAAATTTGACCTTCACCTCCATCAAAGGTAAAAAAAAGTTGTTCATTTTGATTGGAAAAATATGGTTTGCCGATTCGGAATACCTCAGTCAATTGTAACTGACAATGGGCCACAGTTTGACAATAGAGTATTTAGAAATTTTTTCCATGAGTTTAAAATTAAAAACTTGTATTCAACCCCATGGTACCTGCAGAGTAATGGCCAGGTGGAAGCATCTAACAAAACTCTCTTGACTGCTTTGGAAAAGAAACTACATTCGACTAAAGGAAGATGGGTAGACGAGCTACCAGGAGTTCTTTGGGCCTATTGAACAACTAGTCGGAAGCTGACTGGAGTATCCCCGTTCTCCCTCACCTACGAGATGGAGGCCATAATTCCTCCAGAAATTGGGGTGCCCACGCTTCGAATGGAAATCCACGAAGGCTATCTGAAGCCATTTCCAAAGACTTAGATATGGTAGACGAACTTTGTGAAGCTATAGTTGTACGTATGGCATCGTACCAGCAAAGAATAACAAACCTATACAACAGGCATGTAAGATAGCGCGCATTTCAAGTTGGAGACCTAGTCTTGAGAAGGGTCTTTGAAAACACGGCCAAGTTCCAAACAAATTGGGAAGGGCCATACATGATAGTTAAAGTGAGGGCAGTCGGATCGTATGCATTAGATAAACTGGACGAGATGCCAATGCCCATAATGTGGAATGCTATGCATCTTAAGAGGTATTATCAATAAAAATTTTCTTTAAAGGTATTATCAATAAAGTTTCCTTTAAAGCCTTTTCTTTAAATTCTAGGAATATTATCAATAAAATTTTATTTAAAGGTGTTATCAATTAAATTTCCTTTAAAGTATTTTCCTTTAATTCTTGGAATGGTCCCCATATCAAAGACCAAATGTGGCTCACAGCCTGTTGACACTTTCAAAAGACTAGAAGTGGCTCACAGCCTGTTGGCACTTTCAATAGACTAGAAGTGGCTCATAGCCTACTGGCACTTTCAAGAGACCAGATGTGGCTCATAGCCTACTGGCACTTTCAAAAGACCAGATGTGGCTCATAGCCTGCTGGCACTTTCAAAAGGCCAGATGTGGCTCATAGTGCACTTTAGCACTTTCAAAGACTAGATGTGGCTCATGTACACTAGCACTTTGAGCGAATGTGGCTTATAGCCTACTGGCACTTTCAAAAGACCAAACATGGCTCCTAGCCTACTGGCACATGCCTAAGCGTAGTAGTAGCTTTTAGCCTATTGGCTAGAGCCAAGGCCTGAAAATTGTGCCTTGCCTGTCGGCCTATGTGTAAACCTTACCAACTTTTAGCCCTTAAAAAACTTAACATTAATATCCCTGAAGCAACTATCCTAGTCAATATTAGTGGAAGGGAGTTGTTTGATAAATGGAATCAATAGAATAAGTAAACCAAAAATTTTATTTCATAAATAAGCCAATAACATCATAAAAATAAATGTAAGCTCTAGCGGCCAAACGGGGTCGATTACAAAAAAATGGGAAAGGGGAGAACTTAAGATGTTCTAGCAGAGTCCTCAATAGGAGTGCTCCTCTTTGGTTTTTTTTCCTTCTCTGTCGTTTTGCTTTGCTCCACCTCGGTTGTTGTGTCCTTAGTAGGTGCTTGAGCCGGGGCGCACCTGGGGTTCATGAAAAACTATAGAGGAAGCGGGTAGGAGGAGTTGGGAATGCCATTTGGAACCTTTGGTTGGACTCCATAGATGTTGTGTTTGAACACACAACACCCGTAACCCGTAACCGTAGGGGAAGATCGGCTCCAAGGCCTTCTGGTAGTCCTTCTCCATGGCCTCTTTGTCCTTACTCGCCTGAGAGTGGAGAGAAGACAGTTCATCCTTAGCCGGCCCGATCTTTAGTAGGAGTGAAGTTCTTTCAACCTCTAGGCGGGCAGCCTCAGCCTCAGCCTTGTGCTTAGCCTCCTCTGCAACCGTCAAGGCATCTTGAACTCTAGCCAGTTTGTCCTTTTCCAGCACCTTTGTGTCACCCTCTACGATTGTAGTTAATCAGGCGTGCTGCACCTCTAATTTGGCTTCATCCATCTCCTTCTCCGCACTCGCAGTCTTCCCTGCACCGAACTCAGCCTCCTGTGCCCAATGCGTAGACCTACCTTTGGCCTTGACCAAGGCGTCATCGAAGGCCTGATGCTTAGAAACAGTCAATTGAGCATAAACCACAACTTCTCGGCATCTCCCAGCCTATGGTGAAGCTCTCTATGTTGGCGTGCCATGTTCTGAATAGCGGGGACATCCTACAAAAGGAGAAGTGTTAAGAGGGAATCACAACATAAAACCCACGCTCAAGCATTAGAAGTCTAGCCATACCAGCTCAACCATCTCGTTAAAGTTGTGGTTGCGAATAAACATCATGTCCTTAGCCACACACTGGTAGGATTTCTTATCCATGTAGCCGAGGAAGGGAATGGAATACCCCTTGACACAAGCCACCACCAGTATTTGGAGGAGATTGAGGTAGAGATTGTAACACCCCGAAATATACTCTAGTCGTTTTCGACATGTTTAGGGTATTTTGTAAGCATAATTTGAATGTTTCATGATTTAAATGCGAAACATGGAAATTGAAACCTTGGAAATTTACAAGACACAGGACAAATTTGTAAGAGTGGAAAGGATATGAAATGTTGGGTTAGGAGCGGGAGATATCTAATCCTAGTTTGGAACATAAATGCGAGTGGAATTTATAATTTTTATCTACTTAACCACAGGATCACATACCTTTCATAGAGCAGGAAGAATTAAGCGAGCACACCTCTTGTAGATCGATTCGTCAATCCTTCAAAGTCTGCGTCCTGGTTTATTCGGATCTTCAAGGTCTTTGCTTTTACGAAAAAGACCACCTCTACAAAAATTATCCACACCACGAACAAATAATGAGCGATCTTTTTGAATGCTAGTTCGATTCGTCTTCTCAAAAATAGAAATTAGGAGTTTTTGTTTTTGGTTGTTCCTTCTTTTTAAAAGACGACTACTCAAAATATATGTCTCACATATATATATCTATATAAGTATGCTAGGGTTTTAAATCAAAAACGAATTTCCTTATCAGATAAGGAAACAAATTTATATCATTATATATTTAAAACGCTTTTAAATAGTAACAATTTAAATTCAAATCCTTATCAGATAAGGAAACAAATTTATTTATATTATTATATATTTAAAACTCTTTTAAATAATAACAATTTAAATACGAATTTCCTTATCAGATAAGGAAACGAATTTATATTATTATTTAAAACCCTTTACAGATTATTTCCTTATCCAATAAGAAAATATAACAAATTAATTATTTGTTATAATTTAAATCAAATTTAACTTCCTCGAAATTAAATTCGAATTTAAATAACACAACTAATTGTTGTTTGTAATTTAAATAATCTCATCATTTTAACTTACTAAGTGAAAACCATAACCGTTATTATTCATTCTTAATCAATGCGACCCTATAGGTTCATTAAGCATTGACAGTGTTTAAATCACATTTTGATCCTACAAGTCATAAGTGGCCTCTAGCAAGAACATTATGACTACCCAAGTTAAATGAAAAGCTCATGATACGAGACAACTTTAATATAGCTAATGACATAATCCTTTTTTGTCTCATGATATCTTGATAGAATATAAGGCATGGACAAAGTCAACCTTATATGGATTCTATCTTTGATTACTGAAAACCAATTAAGGCTGACTAAACAAATGACATTGATCTCCATCAATTCATTTTGAGCACAAACCATACATTTCTCGGTCTCAATTGTCGAGGCAGAGATATCTCTCTTATAATAAGAGGACAAATTCCATTTTAATACAGCTCATATCTCACTGCATAATTCTTATTATGTTCAGAGTATAACCTTTATAGTCATCGATTAAAGAATAACGTTTGATTATATCAAAACCTACAATAATATTCCTTATGTTGAGAACTATAGCGATCTCGAGGTCAAAGAATTTAATGACAACTATTGGGAATTAATTTATGACTTTGATCCATGTATTAATCTAAAGATGGGTATCATCGATATTCGTTCTCTCAACAAATAGATATAAATTTGATTTGTATCTCATGCATATTCATCCCATGAGATATCAATCCAAACACTATACTAATCTTAATTCATTGTTATTCCCATAACAATAACCGATTAGGGACATTTAGAATAATTAATAATATTATTTAAGGACATTATATATAATAAACATGCAAATCATCATAATAATAAATTCTCATAAATAGTCAAAATACCATGTCCATACAATAGGCCTAGAGCCTATTACTAACATGAAAGTCATAAGATAAGAAGAGTGTGGGCTAAACTAGAATGTATCATAAGTTGAATTGCAAAAATAAAGAAAGTTGGGGATCAATATGCAATAATTAGAAAGGTCAAGTATAAAAGGGGAAGGAGACCAAAAATATCTCATTTTGGTCTCCCAGAAGATAGGAAACTTCATTATGGAGCAAAGGAAGAAGAGGAAGAGGAAGAAGAAGAGGAAGAAAGAGGGAGGAGTAGGTATGGATTTCTATGATTTTGGTATGGATTTATGGAAAGCAAGGAACTTGTAAGGTTTGTAATAGTTCTAGGGATTTTTATGAGTTCCAAACCTAGGGTTTAGTTAGGAATTGATCTAACTCTAGGTTTGGGCAGAGTGAGTTGAAAAACTCTAGCTTGGTTAATATAAGCATGTAATCCCCCTTAATTCTATGTTTTTGGCCTAGAATGGTGGACTTTGGTATGGGTTCTTGGACTTTTTAGGGTTGGGTATGTGAAGTTCTAAACCACCATTACAAGATGAATATGGAGTGGTTTTGTTGTGTGTATATTGGTATTGAGTGGATTTGGGTGAAAATATGGAAAAAGGAAGAAAAACACACATTATGGGCGATTTTCGAGGCGGTACCAGTCACCAGAACAAAGTGAATATAGGTACCATAAATTAATTCTGTTTTCTATTTTGACGGTGTTCATTATACATACATAACTTGCTCATTTCTTATCCGATTTGAGTGATTCAAGTGGCTGGTTAAAATAGACTTCAAGGAGAATAAAATACAATGAAATAGCTACCTTCGAATTCTGAATCTATGGGGCCCAAAAAATTCACTCAAAGAGGGGCTATGTTCAAGAAAAAAAAATCTGCTTCAGTTTTGATCATAGAGTAGTCCGGGTTGTTTAGGACATAATTTGAGTTTCGGTGCTCCGATTTGGGTGATTCCAGTTGGAGATGAACCCTTAGAACCGTAGCTTCAAATGAATACAAAGAACCAGGGTTAGGTATGAAGTTAAGCCTCCTGAAAAAATGAGTATTACAAACTGTCCCTAGTGTAATATCGGTAAACGGACTAGTTTGGCATAAAAATGCCATAACTTGAGTTTGGATGATTCAATTGGAATGATTCCAATTTCTAAGTAGAGTTATAGAGGAACAAGAATACATGAATGAGGTGTGAATACATAGGTATCATACCATACAAGTATCTGAAATGCCATATGGAATAGGCATGAAACATGAATATGATATGAAACCTGAAAACGAACTGAAACATGAACATGAACATGAACATGAAAAGCAATATATCTTGAATACAGAATGTGTTAAAGATAGGTTATGAGTTCTGAAAGACATATAATAGTATGACTACCTAGGACCGAAGAATGAATGAGTGGACGTTCTGATCGGTGCCCGGCCTCCTGGCAGTGATACGACACTTACGTACGTGGGCGAGCATGTTGATCGATGCTTGACACTCTTATAGTGCTCACGACACTTTCATTACGTGGCTTGAGACGCGTGTCAGATTCAATGCGTACCATACCTTGAGGTTCTTGGTGTACTATTGATTGTGCGAAAGTGCAATTTTGAACCACATATTAGATGGGTTTTGAGTGCTTTGCGCATTAATCATGTCATTACTCTCAATTGAAGTGTTCTAGTCTTCTTAGTAACATATGCCATTTCTAGAGGGTATTTTGTTTGTGAGTGTTGTGCACTCTTGGGTTGATCCTCATCTGAAAAGGATGAATCATGAAGTTGGAATTGATCTCGACCATCAACCGACCCAGAATCAATGAGAAAACAAGGCAAAGTGAAGAAAAATTGATCACGGTGGGCGAGGTCGAGAGCGGGAACCCGAAATTTCGCTAAACTGCTGAAATTTAGCTAAACCACGAAAATTTATGAAGTTTAACGAGAAATATTTATAAAGTTCGGCAATGCCAAATTGGCTAGACCACTTGATTTCTCTAGGCACCATTTTTTGTGACTTGATTTAGCTACTCACTACAATTTAGCTATTTAGCGAAATTTCGCTAACAACGAAGTGCACAGCTCAGAATTTTCCCATTTAGCTATGCACGTGATTTAAGCTAGTTAGCCCGAAATTCTTCAACCTAAGCGAAATTTAATGCCTCGTCATGTTTTGTAATTAATGCCAAACCGACTCCAAACTTGGTGTATTACTCTATTGTCCTTTAACTTAGCGAGTTGATGGGTTTTGGTATTTTCTATTGTATTGGTGCTTTATATAAACCCCCTCTTGTTTTTTGTAGCCCTAAAGCAACAATTGGGGAGAGAATAATTTTTAGTAAGTTTTTATTTTGTACATAAAGTCTTTATTTTAGGTTTTCTTTTTATTTCTTTTTCTCTCTTCTCTCTCTCTTCTTTCTCTCCCTTTTCGGCTGCCAAACACCCCTCTTGAGGATGACAACTGAGAGATGCTTAGCTAAGCCTCCTTTCTTTTGAAGAGGAAGGAAGCCCAGCTTGGTAGTGGGGCATATGCATGTTGTCCTCTGTACTAAAGCTACCAGGTAGTGTAATTTATGAAGCCCATATATTCTCAAAACATGGTTGCATAACATTGAATGTTATTGATTTGTGATACTCTCCATGCTTTAGGATGAGAGTACATATTCGAGTGAGGAAATGCCTTGTGATTCTTTAGATGAATGCTTCACGAACCTCACGAGATAATATTTACATGTTAGGGTTCTTCAAATTAGGGTTAAATAACATTCTTGTTATTATTTTGGCCAATACTCTCATGCTTTAGGATACGATTGCAATTAGAGATGCAACTGTTGTTCTAGATGGTCTTCTGAGCCTCTAAAATGATAATTTAATGTTAAGTTTTAAAAGGGGGCCATAGCGCATGCTACGTATTGACTCAAATAGGGTTGCTTCATGGGTGAGGTTTGCTAGTTAAATATATAGATCGGTTATGCCATGGACTATAGGTTGCATGTCATAGAGGATAAAACCCGAGGACACTTGTTTGCCCCAACACGAGTTAGTGACTAAATCTTCAAAGTTAACTTTTTCACCTTTTACTTTCAGTTTTTACAATTCTCAGTTTCAAAACCATTCCCACTTGTTTTTTGAAGCAATTCCAAAAGAGTCGAATAGAAGCCTTACCTTCATGCAGCAGTGCAAACCATTTTCGAGGATGAAACCCATCCTGATGTTAGGCCCTAGACCACTATCTCTTTGCTTGGTAGCTTGACTACGACGGTGGCGGAACTTAGGTGTATATAAATTTTGTTGATTTTAATCAGCCTCTTGTGTACGAATCAAATATGGCGCCGTTCTTAGGATGGTGCCAAACTACAAATGGTAAGTTGAAGAGTGCCTTGAGTCCACATCACAAGTGAAGGTAATTTCTTTACCTCTTTGCAACTTCGATTGCGAGCGCCGATTTAGCAATTAGCGATAGCGCAGCATTTAGATTTGATTCGATTTCAGTTTTTCATTAGGTCGATTTTATTATTTGTTAGATTAATTTTAATCTTTTACCAAGTTGTTTGTTGCTCTTTGTTATCCTCTATAATTGTGTAACTTATTTGTTTATGCAACAATGGGATAGAGACACATCGGTGGGTCATGGGATAGGTACCGCGACTTACGACCTTGGCTAGTGAGGGTTAGTGTACCCGGTGATATGGATCAATACGAGGAACATGAGTCAACCAGGAACCCTCATGAATCGAATGCCTGTAGAACCATGAGGATCACATCCGCCTCTGATTAGTACCCTATCTGTATCATTCCTCCTGCTTGAGAGATGTAGCGGTGAGGCGCTATTTGAGTACCTCCCCTCCCACATATCCTTGGTATGGAAAATGAAAATCCATACACTCATATTAGAGGATTTTAAGGAGGGTTTGCACTACCTTTAGGAAGGTATGATGGACATGGATTTGCTAAAGCTAAAGGCATTTCCATTGACTCTAAGGACAAGGCCAAGATAGTAACCGACTCATTGAGGCCTAGAACCATTAGAAATTGAAATTTGTTTGCGAGGCGAATTCTGAAGGATTAGCCGGTGCTCGTAAGACCAATAATTTGAAAGAACAAAATTTACACCTTCCTTGACTCCGGGATGGTGAAGATTTTACAGTGTTGGGAGAGATTTATGAAACCATCGGAGTGCATGTCCACACCATGGGTTTGATACATGGATGTTGGTGAACCATTCTATGGTGGTATGTCTCGACATGAAGCGACTTTTGGAAACTATGTGTGGGGAACTTTCACAAGTAAGCATCTTCTAATGAAGCCATGGATTTTTAAATTCGTGGTGAACTTCCCTAGGGTTGGGATGAGCCTAACCTAGAGAAATGGATAGGATGGAAACCACCGGTCAACCTAAGGGGGTGGGATGTATGTGCATTGCAGGAAAGTAGAGATGAGGCTAGGATTTCAACCCTAGCAAGGGAAAGTGGAGGAGCTTGAAAACAACTGACTCCAAGAGGTACATCGTGGTAGAAAATCTGCACGATCCAATCCTTACCAATTCCAATCCCACATTGCGCAGTGGAGACCATGTCCTATGGCCCTGTAGTGGTGATGTCGGAATGTGCAAACCTTTGTGGAGACAATACAAGACACAACAATCCAATGCTCCATATGGTATGCCTACAATTCCCGATTGGAGGAATCACCCAACCTTGCATGGAGACCAACCCAGTGAAGCCATGTACCCCAGTGCCAAACCTCGAGTTTGGTTCCCCCTCACGATCACAACAACCTTACCATCCTCTTCTCATTAGAACAAGCCATATTAAATTTAGGTAAGGTGAGGTGGGCAACTTTGTTGAACAAAAGGAATCAATGTGGCGCACGAAAATTGATCTTGTAAGAAAGTACATTGAATAAGAGAATAAGATGAGCGAGAGCAGCTCGACGAGAAGAGTGTTAACCTCGGTATTCAATCACCAAGATCAACAAGTTGCTTGAAGTGAGAGAGGAGGTTTCCATCACAAACACTTCCAAATCCACAAAGGGATTCATGAGGGTAGGGTCATCCGACAATTCGAGAATGGATGAGGTTAAGGCCATGTAACCCTTAGAAGTGGAAAGAGGTTGATCAGCTTGTGCCAAAACTGTTGAAGAATCGAGGCGGGGAGAAGAATTGCAACACAGGCATATTCTCCTAGGGGAGGATTCAATGAAATCTAGTATACCACCTCATTTCCACAAGCACTTGGGGAAAGAAGAAGGCAACTCAACAGCGAGGCATTCTTGAGGTTTTAAGGCAAGTGAAGGAGTTAACATACCTTTATTGGAGCCTTAATCAAACAAGTGCACCTTGTAAAACCCACGAAAGATCTTTGCACAATCAAAAGAAGGGTTAGGCATTGAGGAAAGCATTTCTCACCCGAACATATCGATTGCCATAATCCCAGAAAGCAAATACTGCAATCGAAATCTAAAATCTGGATCTCCCACAATTTAGTCAATATTGTGGTGGGAATTACCAGAAAGTCACCTTGATAGGAGCAGGTGTGAACCTAATCTTGCAGGTATTCAGAATACAAGCAGCTAGGTTTAGGTGAACTTAAACCTACCAACATCACACTATCATTGGCCGATAGATCAGTGAAAATCCCTAAGGGGATAGTTGAGGATGTCTTAGTAAAAATAGACAAATTCTACTACCCAGTAGATTTTGTGGTACTTGACACTGAACCAATTGCTAGTGAACCCAATCATGTACCAATCATCTTAGGAAGACCATTGACCCTTTGCCCGATCTGATAATAAATTGAGATGAGTCATGCAATTAACCTTTGGTAACATATGACCATGGAGTTGAACATCTTTCATTTGAGCAACAAACGTATGAGTTCTTCAGGCGAAAATCAAATTTACGATGAAGTTGTTTCAATTGATCGGTGTGCGGGAAAACAAAGTACCAGTCACGAAGGAGTGATCAACCCGAAAATGAAGAAATTTTGGTCTTTACCCGACAACACCAGCGCAAGTCAATTGATCGATTCAAAGCCATTGACAGGACCACATCAGCGATTGGTCACTGAGAAACCATGGAACTGACCCTGGCTAATGCATGTGGAGTTGAGAGATCATTCTCTGACCCCCTTGAGTAATTCGGAGGTGGGGCGGTTCGGTGTTTCAAACCAATTGCGGTTCCACATTTTTATTTTTCTGTTTTAAGTTAATTAATTTTGTTAGTTTTAGTTAGTTTTGAAAATTTTTTAAGCAGCGAGTTTTCAATTCACAGTAGCTTAGTTTATATATTATAGTACTTTATTTTGAATTTTTAATATTAGCATCATATAGTAAATTTTTCTAACAATAATTTTATTTCATATAATTTTATTAATTAATTTAAAATTTTCATGATTCGAGGAAGTCCAGTAGGCCCAAATTAAGCTAAGTATAGCGAGAATTTGTGAAGTGTTAATTTGCCACAAACGGTCTTATATAAACTGAGGGAAGTGTCAAAATGCCACTTCACATTCTTCCTGTGACCACTGCATCTTCAGTTTTACTTCCCCTCTGAAAGCCTTTCTGTGAGCCACGCTCGAGGCTTTCTTGCCGAGTTCGTGTCGCCCAGGTAGCCGCCTGACCCACTTACATGCATTTACGCAGTACACCCAGGCTCTGCGTGGGTTTCTAAATGCTGACCATCCTCGGTCACGCATGACCACGGCCAGGCCTTGATGAGCCTCCACCAGCGGCGCCACGAGCCACGATTGTTCACGCCTGCTTTGAGCCTTCCTTTGCCGGGGATACCGTGCCACCAGTTCGACTTCTTGGTGCCACACGTCCTGTGGTGATCGGTTATCGAGCCTTGTTTAGTTGGATTCGGGTAGATTTTAGTATATCCGGTGGTACGGTTCGGTGCTTGCTTGAGGAGGATTGATAGCACATAGGGCTTTGGATCGGTACTACAGGGGTCTCGGTTATATTTCGGTGAGTCGAGCCCTTTTCGGTGTTTTATTTTGATATCGGTATGGATTCGTACTCGGGGTGGGTCGGAGTCTTGTGTGGTGAGATTGATGCGCGAGAGGCCCGAGCTCAGTCCAGTTCAGCCACCGTCACGGTCGAGCGGAAGTGCGGAGGAGCCTGACGAGATTAGGCGATTATGAGGACACGGATGCAGGACCTTGGGCCCCATCCTGTGCCCGGGAGGAGAGTTAGGAGGGCCGGCCCTCAGGCAGACCCTTTTATCGGGCCTAGGATAGTCATCATCCTCGGCCTTGGCGAGTCACGGTCGCATCAGCCGTAAGAGGTGACTTCATCACCCACCAGGTTGTCGCACCGCCTCCGAGGGGTCGGAGGCCCGCTGACCGTAGGGAACCCTGATTCAGGGGGAATGCGAGCTCCACATGAGAGTTTCATCGAGTCATATTGCATAGCGTCCATGGTGACCCTAGATGCGAGAGTCTATGAGGTTGATCGAGGAGTATTCCTCCTGCCTTTCGCGACTCCCGGCGTGTGTGTCAGAGTGAGTGACTACAGTTCTACCGCTCCATGACATCCCGGGGAGAGCAGTCCACATGAGCTTCGGTTCGATGTCGATGGCCTTGGTGTACTCGAAACATCCCAGGCATTTCGACTTTGGGCTGCGCATACGTAGCGCAATTCGAGGATCTCACGATTGGGCCGCGGCCTCCGCGAGGAGATGGTCAGAGCGCGGCGGAGACACCAGCTGGCGGTGGGTATTCTCACGAGGAGCGACTCAGCCTCGGATCTTTGTGATTGACCACATTGTTAGTCTGAGCCTATTCCCTGCGACATTATGCGGAGGGAGGGGTACCATCTGGGAGGCGCTTTCAGGATCTCGGGGGATTTTGGTTCAGCCCTCGGTGGTGATGGCCTCTCTGTTGGGTTCGAGGAGAGGTCCATCGGAAGGACACCGGCACGACGGGAGAGTCTTCCATTACTTATGCGACTCCCATGTGGTATGTTCTCGAGCATCAGGATTACCAGGAGAGCCCGGGCTAAGGATGAAATTCAGATGCCCCTTGGTCATGTCGGTGGGAGAATTGTTGTTCACGCCGTCTCTTTCCGCACATCACGATCACGGGACGGGGAGGAGTCTCTCGCGGTCGGGAGAATTTGAGGACCACCACACGGATGATATGCACCTTGAGCCAGAATTACGGAGGGACTCCATTCAGTCGTTCACCTCCATCTCCTCCACATGTACTACATCGATTTGCGTGAGATACTCCCGGACCTTCCCTGTCGACACATCGGTCACCGGGTACATCCGTGGCAGCGCTCGAGAGATGGCTGGTGTGATGGATGCCATGCTCCACTTGCGGCTACGGTACACCGAGGATCGGAGGTTGGCCAGGTGCCATTCTATCTTGCGACTCCGGATTATGAGCCCATCACAAGGTCGCTTCCTCATGTTCCCGAGTGATGGAGGGCCCACCAACGATCGCGACTTCGTGGATGTTACGGTGCGACGGCGACCAGACCCTGCCGGCGGTGAGGTGGTTAGGTTTCTTTTATGATTTTGTTTGGTTACGACTTTATCAGCATTGCTACTAATTTGTTGGGATTTGTATTAGCCATAGTAGGCGGTGATAGTATTTTAATGTTTAACTTTGTATTCATGTATTAGCCATTTTGGCTATATCAAAACTATTCGAGTTTATATATATCTGACTTTTGTATATCATGTTTGTTGCCCTACTTGGGTGTAAATGTTTTCTTTTCAATTGAACAATTGAATTGCTACAGTGGACAATTGAATTGCTTTGTGTTGAAGGAAAGTGAATCCTTTGTTTGTCAACATATGTTAAAACGAATTCCATGCTTGAAAACGATTTTGGTCACTTACGGTTCCATAATGCTCAACTTGAAATTTCTCCCTTATCTTGAATTCACACCTTGCACTCAGTTATTTCATTAAGTACATGAATTTGTTAAGCTCTTTAAACTGCATATGTGGCCTTAAGCATGTGTTGGCAACCTAGGATAGTTTTTGTGTTACCCACGGGTTGAAGGCCCATGTAGTCTTCAAAGGAAAAGAAAGAAAAGCGACAAGAAAAAGAAAAAGAAAGAAGAAAAAGAAAAATAAAAAGTCATGAAGCTTTGTCTTGAAACAGGAAGTGCAGTCCGGTATATAGTAATCCTTTGAAACTTAGATGCCCTAAGCCTTAATTGGTTGGGAGTCATCGATTTAGTGTTAGATTACATGGGTGGATAGGTGAAGTTTAATGACTTGTGGGTGCTTAATTTTTTAAGTCGTTCGGGTTCGGGGTAAAACCTTTAGAGGTTAGTGGTCAAGTGATCACGCTTTGGCTTGATACTTCTAAACCTTAATTGGTTGAGAGTCATCGGTGGACCCCAGATTACGGACTTTGGTGAAGTCGGATTTTAAGCATTACCACCCTCTGATGTAGATGAATAAAGAAAGAGAGAGTGTAACTAACCACATCACAGGTTGTTCAACGGCTTAAGGCCATGTCGGTGCTAGGTTGGGAGAGAACAAATTTTTGCAATTTATTGGCTTAATCGGTTACAAAGAACCATTAGACAGGTGGAAATTCAAGTGAGAATCATGGAACCCGATTTTGATACAAATGGTTTCTTGTATGGTTTTGATTCTTTCATATCGGTTTTCAAATTTGATTTCAATTTTTCAGTTTAAGGTATTGTTTATATGTACATAAACCTTTTTGAATAATAACCTTTTTGAAAATCACCATATGCATCTCATTTTTTTATTTTGCATTGCTAAGGGACTATGACGTTTGGTTAGGGGTGTGATTAATGCGAAAAGTGCAATTTTGAACCTATGTGCAGATGGGTTTTGAGTGCTTTGCGCATTAATCATCATTGCTCTGAGTGTTAGTCTTCTTAGTAACACTTATATACAGGGTATTTTAGTACACATTTTTTTTTTTTTTTGTAGGTATTTGTGCACTCTTGGAGGTTCAATCTCAATACAAAGGATGAATCATGAAGTTAGATTCAAGTCTCGACCATCAACGACCCAGAATCAATGAGAAAAACAAAGTGAGTGAAGAAAATTCGTCACGGTGGAAGGCGAGGAGTCAAGAGCGGGAACCGAGGAAATTTTAAGCTAAACCTGCTTGAATTTAGCTAAACCTACAATTGCGCAAGTTTAGCGAAAATATTGCAAGTTCGGCGAAAATGCCAATTAAACTAGTGCAGTTTAAGCTAGGCACCATTTTTAGCGAAAAGTTTAAGCTACTCACTCGTTCGTAAGCCTTAAGCGAAATTTAGCTAATAAACGAAATTACACAGCTGTGAGAAATTTTCATTCATTATGCTGGTGATTTCGCTAGTTAGCGAGTTCTTATTCATGAAATTTAATGCCTTGTCATGTTTTTGTAATTAATGCCAAACCGACTCAGACTTGGTGTACTGTTGTCCCTTTAACCTTGAGTTGATAGGTTTTGGTATTTCATGTATTGGTGGCCACATATAAACCTCTTGTTTTGTAACCCTAAAGCGACAATTGGGAGAATAATTTTGTAAAGTTTTATTTTTTGTACATAAGAGTCTTTTTATTTTAGGTTTGCTTTTATTTCTTTTTCTCTCTTCTCTCTCTTCTTTCTCTCCACTCTCAAACATGACACCTCTCTTGGGGATGACAACTCAAGAGATGTAGCCTAAACCTCCTTTCTTTGAAGGAAGGAAGCTAGCTGGTGGTGGGGCATATGCATGTCCTCTTGTACTAAAGCTACATGTGTAGTGTATTTATGGCCCTTATATTCTCAAACATGGTTACACCAACATTGAATGTTATTGATTTGTGATACTCTCCATGCTTTAGGATCAAGTACATGTCGGTGAGAGAAATCTTGTGATTCTTTAGATGGTCTTTACGAGCCTACGAGATAATATTTATGTTAGGGTTCTTCAAATTAGGGTTAAATAACATTCTTTGTTATTATTTTGGCTGACTCTCCATGCTTTGGGATACGAGTGCAATTGAGAGATGCCTGCTTGTTATTTAACTAGATAGTCTTCTACGAGCCTCTAAAATGATAATTTAATGTTAGGGTTTTAAAAGGACCATAGCTTTGCATGCTACAATATTGACTCAAATGAGGTTGCTTCATGGGTGAGGTTTGCTAGTTAAATATAGATCCAGGTTATACCATGGACTATAGGTTGCATGTCATAACGAGATAAAACCAGGACACTTGTTTGCCACCCCAACGCGAGTTAGTGACCCTAAATCTTCAAAGTTAACTTTTTCACCTTTTACTTTCAGTTTTACAATTCGAGTTTCCAAACCATTCCCACTGTTTTGAAACCCAATTCCCAGAGTCCAAATAGAAAGTAACACAACTAAATGCTTGATGCAAACCATTTTAGGATGAAAACCCATCCCAGTGTTGAATACTAGACCCGATTTATCTTGCCAGTAGCTTGACTACGGCGGTGTAGAACAGGTGTATATAAATTTTGTTGATTTTTAGCTTTCGACTGCGTGGCACAAATCAACTATGTCCATCTCATTCTTGGTTCTCGGTCTAGGTAAACGACTATAGATATGTATATAAAAAGTACATGAATAAGACCCAATTATACTTAGCATATACATGCAAATGCATTACCTTTGGGTACCATATGTTCCGATTTGTATAACAAAGTCATGAAACATGTAAAAAGGAGACAAATCAGATACCTTGACATGAATATGTATAAGTCTGAATATGATTCTGATACAAACCTATCGGATATGTTCTGAATCTATATGAACTTTGTATATGTATTTGATGTGATTTGTACCTACTACGGACTAATGTCCGTATTTGCATAAGTCTGATCTGACCTTGTATGTATTAAGACCACGAATAAAATTAGAATAAAGAAATGAATATGGTAAAGATGCGAATGTACCTACAGTACCTATACGTATGCATTTTTGGTACCCTACGGGTACTTTTGTACAAGTAAAATGTTATGTGGTACCTCTGAAGTATAGTATCCCAGAAATACGGGGAATAAGCTCATGTCTAGTATAGTTTGTAATACAAGTATATGCTCCATAATATAAGTATAAGATCTGAAATACAAGAATAAGATCTATAACACAAGTATAAGTTTTGTAAGACAAGTATAAGTTCCGTAATACACATATAAGATCCGAAATACAAGAATAAGCTCCGTAATACAAGTATAAGATCCGTAAGACAAGTTTAAGTTCCTTAATACACGTATAAGATCCGAAATACAAGAATAAGCTCCGTAATACTAGTATAAGATCCGTGAACAAGTATGTGCTCAAGTAATACAAGGAGAATAAGATCGAATAAGAATAAGTATAAGTTACGTAGTACCTCTGGTACCTGCGTATCTCTTATTAATTTACGCCAGTACCTACGGGTACCTCCAGAGTATAGCTCGGGATAAGGATAAGAAACTACGGTGGTACCTACGAGACACTTTTAATTAAATATAAGTTTGATATAAGCACAAGTATGTGTCTTTTGGGACATTTGAATAAGTATTACTTAAGAGTACTTCCGTATAAGAATAAGTTCCGCAATACCAGTATATGTTTTGTAACATCCTACGTAGTACTGCAATTTCTCTCAGAACAAATTAATAGCTAAGTGATAGTATAAGTACTTATAAGCCCTATGGTATAAGCCTTGTGGTACTAAGGGTATCTCTGTATAAGCATAGGATTACCTTGAACTCCTCACGGAGATGCGAGATAGATATAAGTACAGAGTATGTGGATAAGTATCGGTTTGATAGAGTTAATTATATGTCCTTTTTGGGAGATGCGAATATAATTATAAGTCAGAGACAAGTATCGGTATAGAGTCAGATATATATATGTCATTTTTTAGGAGATGAGATAATTATAAGTCAGAGACAAGAGTATCGAGTATAAAATTAGATATATATGTCCTTTGGGAGATGCGAGATAAGGAAGTATCGTCGATACGACATAGGTAGTAATCTACGGGAGATTGGAACCAAGAATAAGTCACGCCGCCGTGTAAGGTCTGGTAAGTATAAGTTTTGTTATTATAAATTATAAGTTCGGTACCGTATCACGAGATATAGAAAAGCATAAGTTTGTTACAAGGATAATTATGTATGTAAATGTGTTATATGATTTTTCATAGAGATTATGATATGTCACATTCTTTGTTATATATGTTTATTATGATTCAGTCTAAATGCATGTGTATCAGTATAAGTTATAAGATATGTTTCCCATTTAGCGCTAAAGCTTATACGGGTTTAATTTGTGTAGGTACAGGAGAAGGCGATCAGAAAACTTAGCATGCTGGCTTTGGGCGGCCTGCTTAGTAGGGGTTCACTACATGTAGGTTCAGCTCGATTTGTAAATGTAAGAAATACGGGTTTTTGTATATGTAAAATGGGACTCAGTATATGTGTATAGATTTTGATGGACACCACTCGATTGGTAAGTTCTTTTGTATATGTATATGATATTTTGATTACGTTATAAGACTTGGGCCGGCTACCCCGCAGTGAGTTCGACTCACGAGAAAAAAAACGGGTAAAGAGTCCCGGTATATAGTCTCACGCCCGAGACTTTCGGTTCTAATCGCCGATTCGGATCGGATGGAATCGGGGTGTGGCGAAGATCGAGCATATGTTGGTGAAGAGTCCCTCTTATTATACGAAGGGGTTTCGCCGATTGATAGTACTAGGCTTCATACGGATTTAGGAGCGTGTCCACCTGGAATGACTCACTCCATCGGCTTAACATACGAGGCCCAGTGTTAGCTGTCGAGGACGACCTTGCTGCAGTGGGGTCGGGTGAGATTAGGCGTCTAGCCTCGGTGGTAAACCCGATGGTTATCCTTACGGTAGAGGGGCCTTTGCCTGGCAGTCGGCGTTGGGAGGTCCTCGGTAGACCTTATCAGCGATGCAAGCCCTCCTTGGAAGCGTCCTGGGTAGCACCAGCTGGCTTACCGGCGAGGGGATCGGGAGGCTCATTACGGAGGTCCACATGACACTTGCTGAGCTCTTTTGAGTCTCTTTCATGCAGTACGAGCGTTATAGGCGCTTTCCTCCTGATGATTCCAAGCTGGGGGTAGTTTCCCCTTGAGCGCTCATAGCCCGCTTGCACATTCGCATGACAAATCTAGTGGCAAGGCTAGACATATCACCCTCCATTTCCTCAGTCGGCTCACTAGAGATTGGATCCACGAAGCCTTCTAATCTTGCGCTGCCAGCCTTGATCTGTCCAACCTTCTTTGCCTTCTTTCTCTTCTTCTTCTCCGTCACCTAGGGGACAGGCTTTGGTCTAACCAGGGCTCCTTGAGCAATCTTAACTTGAGGCTCTTGACTTTCCCCCACCTGTGAAGAGCTACTCCTGATTGACTTTAAAAGGTCAGCGAGAACAAAATGTTTGCCCCTAACAAGCTCTATTGGCAACGGGCGGGGGATGACGGGGACTATGTAAGGGAAGGGGCTCATGCCTAATTCCTGCAAGTTCTTCACAGATAAGAGGAGCTCATGGTTGCACTCCCCTCCAGTGATCTCTAGAAGTCATCTAATGCGTTCAGGGGCCCAGCCTTCTCACTTCTTATGTTGGACTGCGCTTGTATCTTCTTATAAATTTTTTTTTTTAAAAAAAAGGCACGTCAAAACACGTAAGAGTTTTAGAAAAAAATAGGCATGTCAAAACACAGAATGACTGAGGAATTCAAGTCCCACCAAAGTAAAATAAACACAGGAGCAGGAGGCTGGTTCGAGATCAAGGGAAGCATTGGAGAACCCGGTGTCTCGTATCATGGACCTTTAACCAAAACAACCCCTTTCGCTTCAATTTTAGGGGAGTTCGGTTACAAATTGCAGCCGGGGGCTGTGGGCCGACATAGATAGGTAGCTCCCAATCCCAAGTTTCAAAGTGTAAATAAAACAAATCTCTACCAGCAAAATATCCAACTAGTAGAGAAAGTTTAGCACACTATAACCCATTAGAATCCGAAAGACATTCGTATGTACGAGTGTAGGAGGTGCCCTAGTGAAGTGTAGAAAATGTTTCACCAAAGAAGGGATGGGGAGGCAAAGTCCAGCAATAAACTGCTCTCCAGTAAAATAAACGACATTATCTACTGCTCCCATTGTCGAGGTAGTCTTAGTTTGACACCGCTTGTCCCAATGGTGATAGGAACTTTGTGCAAGGACCCTGAGTCCCTCTATGAACATAGTAGCGAGCTAAAGTACATACAGGAGGTGTTTCCTAGAGGTCCCCTCTTCGTAGCATTGTAGTGGAAGCCTCTTTGTGACCTCTCGCCATTCTACGAGGCAAACAACGAGATAAGGGGATCATCGAAAAGGCAAAATAAATCACCCTTTGGAGGTTTGACAACCGTGGCGACAAAACCTAGAACCCCATAGGCAAGATGTTTGCACCCTCAGAAAAGCTTGAGAGAACTTTCTGAACAAATAGAGCCATAAAAAACACAAAGATGGAGAAAAAGATACAAACTAGTTTAAAAAAAAAAAAAACTCATCGAAAAATTGAAAGTTATGGAGGGATCTCCTATAATTCCTTTCAAAGACCATTTCGTAGAAACACAGGAGATATGAATATACAGTAGGTAAAGAGCTTTGTAAAATCATATAAAGGGAAAGCCTCAGAGCCGAACCCCTATATATAGGGGCGAAACATCAACAGGCGCATTAAATGTGCCGTTAGGACATCATGCGCCACATACATGTAGGGAAACGTGCGCTACCCACGCACTTTATATCCAAACGCACTTCACCTTACGACGCGTTCAATGTACGCATTAATTTCCCCAGTCCTTTCAACTTTCCACACTCAAGGTTTAGAAACATCGTATTTTCCCTGATTGGAAAAGCATAAACCTTTAGCTGGGGAAAATGGGGGCATTGTGAGTACCATAATCTTTAGACCCGGTACTCGATGGGCCTAAGGCTTGCTTTGCCTGCACTATGAAATGACCTAAGCCCACTTGTCGTATTATGACCAGGCGGGACTATCTAGATGAGAAAGTCTTTAAGCACATTTGAGCAAGCCAGGGTGTCTTCCCATAGACTAGCTTTAGGGCGGCCTATCCAGAATTTTAAGTCCCCCAATAGGCCATTCTACCGCATATTGGAAGTTCGTTATGGATGAGTACACAAAAGAGATATTTATCAGCGGATTTCCCAGTTTCCAAATCCCTTATTTCTCAGAAGGTTAATCCTTAATAGGAAGAAAAAAATTTTATCCCTAAAATTAAGAGATTTTATTCCTAAAATTAAGGGAAGATTAACGAACTATGCCTTATAAATCAGGAAGATCTCCCATGAGGTTCATTAAGCTACGAGTGCCTAGAGAGTCTCAGACGATCAAAAGTCATAACGAGGGAAGGTTAATCCTTAATAGGAAGGAAGAGAGTTTTATCAAAATTAGAGATTTTATTCCTAAAATTAAGGGGGGAAGATTATGACTATCTTATAAATCAAAGAAGATTTCACAGTACCAGGGCATTCGCTTTATTTTAATAACTCTTTGCTCTTTCCTCTCTATCGTTTGTTGACTTAATCATCAAAGAGATGGTCAACACACCGACGTCGGATCACCTTTTTGCTAGTTCACATTGCGCTGTTGATGCCCAGAGGATCCGATGAACAAGGTCCTAACAATCTTAACTCTTTGGAAGAGACTCAAGTAGTAGTTGAAAGAATACAACCATTTCTCAAGGCTTCCATTAGGCACGTCCTGCAGTACAAGAGCTCTTAGCTTGGGGTTGGAGCACAAGCTTATGACTTTAATTAGATTCCTATGTCAAACCCTTGCCAATACCTTGCATTCTGCATCAAAACTTTTGAAAGCACTCTAACTATAGACTTTCACAGCAACAATTGTCCCTTCAAAAAGTATTCCTTTGAAGATATAACCAAAGCTCCCCACTCTAAGGATTTTAGCTTCAGAGAAATCATTTGTAGCATGATGAAGCTCCTGATATGAAATCAACCTATGCTTCATTGCAGGTACTACATCTAATATTGTGTTCTGTGTTTTCACATTATTCTTTCGAAGTTTCATCATAATGAGAATGACATAAATGAGTATAGATGTAAAAGCAAAGGCAAGAGGAATGAATTTAAAGAGAAATTTAGCTTTTGGTTTGCCAACACTTTTGATTTTTGTAGGTCGAACTTGAAAGATTGATTACCTGTTGAGTGCTTCATTCTCAATGAAAGATGTTATTGTAAAATTTGAAAAAGGAACTTGTCTTAGAATTTCCCCAGACAGTTTATCAAAAAGAAAATTCAAGTATTGGAGAAGTGAAAGAACCACAAAAGATTTTGGTATTTCTCTAAAGAGATTGTTATGGGAGAGGTCCATGTAATCCAATGTTATCAAGTCACCAAACTGTTCAGGAATAGCCCTCGAGAATGAGTTCTTGGACAAATTAAGAACACTTAAACTTTGGAAGTCCCCAAGAATGGCTGGAATTTTTCCTGAGATTCTACTCCAATTTAAGTTTATGCATTGTAGCATTTTCAATGCTTTCATGTTGGCATGGAGTTTTCCTTCCAATGAATAGAATGATAAATTTAAGAACAACTGATTTACAAGGCTCCATAAACTTGAAGGAATTGATGAGGACAATGCATTTGAACTTAGGAACATGATTTGGAAATGAATAAGATTTCCTATGCAACTTGGAATTGGTCCAGACATATTATTATTATACAAGGCCATTTCCCCCAAGTTAGTTAAGAGGCAAATATATGTGGGAATGCTTTGTTCAAGTTGGTTACCATTCGGGTACAACATCTGTAGGCTTTTCATTCCCTTAATTGTTGATGGAATGGTCCCACTCAAATTGTTGTTACTCAATAAGAGCATATTCAAATTTCTCAAGGAACTAATTCCCTTTGGAATTGGACCTTTTATATTGCATGACTCTGTGTGAAATTGTTGAAGGGAGCTTGAAAGATTTCCAACATAATTCGGTAGGAGGTTGGAGAAAGGATTCCCATTTATATACAATATTTTCAAATATTTACATCTTGTCAAATCAGTAAGGAAATTGAGTTCTAGACTTTCTGGTTGATTCTTAAGTTGATTTACTCCCAAACTGAGTCGTTGAAGGTTTTCCAAATGACCTAGACTTTCGGGGACTGGTCCAATAAATTGGTTAAAACTTAATTGCAATGATGTGAGATGAGAACGATTTGATAAATATGAAGGGATACTTCCACTAAGTTGATTTGCAGCTAGGGAGACTCCCGAGATTGGTGAACTTGCAAAGTTGATGGGAAGAGTTCACGAAGAGAATTGTGTCTAGCATAATGTTAAGTAGTGCTTCAAACCTCCTGATTTTCTCTCTCTTTTATTTACCAAGTCAAAGAATGTGGAGTGGTGACTCTTTCAGCCACTCTCAATTTTTTTTGCTTAGTTTCAAGTCCTTATTGAAGCGGTCCATGATCTCAACACTTTCTCATCCTTTCAGCAGTTGGAGTAGTTCTGCGTTGAGGTGGGCATTTCTCCACTTTCTCGGCTACCATTGCAAGAGCCTCCTTCATCCCATATTCTCCACCTTCCCACTTATGCAACACGTTTCCTAGGTAGAGCCTATTTAAATTAGTCTTGTTTCTTCATATTGTTACAATTCCAACTAAGAGTGAATAATAGAAAGTTGTTTTCTGTAGTATAACATTACTTTTCTCCTTTATTAGTTTCTTGTTATCTTCCCAACAAAAGTGGTATCAGAGCCACGTTCGGTCTTCAACTGAGAGTGTAGTAGATAAAAAAAAAAAACTCAGCAATGGCGAGCAATGGTGTGAGTCCATCTTCTCAGCCCCTGATTCCAATTTTTAAAGGGGAAAACTACCATTTTTGGAGTCTCAAAATGAAGACAATGTTTAAGTATCAAGAGCTGTGGGACTTAATGGAGGAAGGATTTGAAGATGCCAATCCAACTGAACCTGATCAAAGACTTCGTGAGACTCGAAAGAAAGATGCAAAGGCCTTGTTTCTCATTCAATAAGCCCTTGATGATCACATTTTTTCTCGAATTGCAGCAGCAAGAACTTCCTATCAAGCATGGGAGATTCTAAAGCAAGAGTTTTTAGGTGATAAGAAGGTAATTACTGTTAAATTACAGACTCTTCATCATGAATTTGAAACATTGGCCATGAAAGATAATGAATCTATGCAAGCATTCTTATCTAGGGTGTCTGGGATTGTTAATCACATGTGGTCGTATGGGGAAACTATCAGTAATGAAACTGTTGTTTGTAAGGTTTTAAGGAATCTAACATCGAAATTTGATCATGTTGTTGCTGCTATTGAAGAGTCTAAGGACATTTCCACTCATTCTTTTGATGAATTGATGAGTTCTCTCTTAGCCCATGAAGCCAGACTTAGCAGATATTATGAAAAGGTTGAAAAGAAAGCCTTTTAGGTGAAGGGGGAGCGGTCCAATATGAGAAAAATAGAAAATACAATAGGCCGAGGATATGGTAGAGGAAGATTTTGTGGTAGAGGCCGTGGTGGTGGAATAGGAAGAGGTCATATGGAGATTAATGCCAGCACAAAAGCAATATTCAATGTAGATATTGCAAAATATTTGGCCACAAAGAAGCTGACTATTGGAACAAGCAAAGGGATGAACAAAAGCATGCTAATTTTACCGAGAAAGTTGAAGAGGAAAGTAAGTTATTCATGGCTCATTCTCTTATTGATAAATCTTGTGATGTTGTGTGGTTTGTGGATAGTGGATGCTCTAATCATATGTCTGGAACGAAGTCCTTGTTTAAGGAGCTTGATGAGTCACAGAAAAGTGAAGTTCGACTTGGAGATAACAAGGAGATGCAAGTCGTTGGCAAAGGGATTATTGCTATCAAAACTGAAAAGGGTAATGTAAAACTCATCTTTGATGTGCAATATGTTCTTAATTTAGCCCATAATCTATTAAGTGTTGGACAATGGATGGATGGTGGATATTTGATTTTGTTTGACAATGGGTTCTGCTCCATTCAAGATAAGAAAATAGGTAAAAAAATTGTTGATATTCCTATGGAACAAAATAAAATGTTTCCCTTAGAAGTGTCTGATGTGAAAAGTTGTGCCTTGGTTGCAAGGAATAATGATGCAAAAATATGGCATTTACGTTATGGGCATTTGCATGGTAAAGGGTTAAAATAATTGGCTTAAAAAAATATGGTTGTTGGGTTGCCAAAAATTGACGATCTTGATTTTTGTGAAGGATGTGTCTATGGGAAGCAAAGTAAAAATTTGTTTTCCGTAAACAAGTCTTTAAGGGCTTCCGCTTATCTTGAGATAGTGCATACTAATGTTTGTAGTCCGATGAGTGTTAAATCTTTTGGAGGAAGAATATATTTTTTGTTGTTTATTGATGATTACAGTCGCATGAGTTGGGTATTCCTTTTGAAGCACAAGTCAAAAACCTCTGAAAATTTCAAGAAATTCAAGGCGTTAATGAAACCCAAAGTGGATCTGACGCCAAAGACCATTGATCGGATAAATTGATGAATTTAATTCTAATGAATTTAATATTTTTTGTGAAGAAAATGGCATTCACAGGGAGTTGACGGCACCATACACACCGGAGCAAAATGGGGTGGTCGAACGAAAAAATTGAACTATGGTGGAGATGGCTAGAAGCATGATGGCATCAAGTGGTATTTCTAAAGAATTTTGGGTAGAAGGAGTAGCAACAACATTGTACCTTCTCAACAATTCACCTATAAAGGCAGTCAAAAATTAGACCCCGTATGAAGCTTGGAAAGGAACAAAACCTCGGGTAAGCCACTTAAAATTTTTTGGTTGTATAGCCTATGCTTTGGTTACTTCCCCATATTTTTCTAAACTTGATAAAAAATCATAAACATGCATTTTTGTTGGCTATAGTCCTCAATCCAAAGCATATAGGTTGTATAATCCTATGATTCGTGGTGCAGCCCGTAGGGTATTCTGAAATCAACAAAATTTATAACCTAATACTTTGATACTCACAGTAGCATGGCTACTATGAAGTGAAATGACTCTGGATCAGTCCTCGAGGATGGGTTTTCTTTGTGAAATAGCCCGTACTAAGGTTTACACTGGTGATTATGATTTGGATATTGGGATTGGATAAAATAGTAGGTTTTGGTAGCTAAAATCGTAATCAAAATGAAGTAAAATATAGAAAGAATTCCCTTGAAGTATTAGATCACTGGGCTTGGGTCCCTATGGAAAATGAGGGGGCTCTTAGGGTCTTTTCATTGCATTGGGGACAGTAACATATATTTACTTCCTGAATCAGACCTTGGTTTAACTATAAAGCTTGACCCCCAATAACTATCCTTTGAAAATGGCATTCAATGTCCATTAATGTTCTCAGTCAGTTAAACACCTGTCTCCTTGAGTCACCTCAATGGCTAATAAATGATAACTATAGAACATCACTAGATCTAGTAATAAGCATCCAATGCGCCCTCAAAGCTTACCATATACTAACCATTCAAGGTGAATTGAAGGGATCTGGACCTAGATTTTAAGGAAAACATAAATGTCAGTGAATACTTATGTTGAAAACATGAGGGCCCCTAATTTACCACAGGTTCCCTTGCCCAATATTCTCTACTTCAAGGAAGGAAGGGTTTTAGCTACTCATTCTCTGAGTTGTCATCCTCAGATTGGCTAGCGAGAAAATGAGAGAGTGAAAAGAAAAAGGGAGACTATTCGACATGCTTCCCCAATTTCAATAAAATCAAAAACTACTTTACAAGGTGTTCATTGGGCATTATATACAACCCAAGCAATGTTGGGCATGGTGCCCTAAAAGCATGTAATTTGTACTGCTTCATGAAAACAATTTTCTATATTTGATTCTTTATACATATGTTGTATAATTTAGTAAATATCAGCAAATCCCAAGTTTATTAATGTAACTATAATCTTAGTATATATACTTGAGTTATATATGAGATGATCTAGATTATAGATAATAAAACCTAAGCATGCATGGTAAATCAAAGTAGGGATCTTTGATCTATAATACTACCAAATGCGGTCCACTTTGAACATTAAGAATGCGATGATCTTGATGCGGATTACTGATGTAGTGACATTAAAATGGAGTGCTTTATGTAATACGATTACATGAACGACACCAGGACATGTATTAAACTTCTTTAAATATTATGCCATTACAATTAAGAGTTAAGCGATTAATCACTAGATGATCATATGCAGATTGATCTTAATCCTGAGTAGCCATGGACTCTTGTCTATTTCAATAGGGCCTTTTGATTCATAGGTTACGGTATGTCATAAGACTGGCCCAATACTTATGTCTTGGAGGCCCATTGAGATAGGTGGCTAAGAACATGTCCTACGGATATGGAATCCAAATCTTTCTTGAGGAAGCTAGGGTTCCTTAAAGTGGTAGTGCAGGCTGACAGTTTGAGCGCTCTAATTTATAGAGGTTTATAAAATTAGCTTCCTTGATAAATTAATGTGGAACTTAAGGATAAAGATATCACTAGAGGGTAAAATGGTAATTTCACTAGCTCTGATGATGGACCCGATTTTGGAGGATTGAATTACGTAGCAATGATCATATCAATGGATTGCTTAAAGTATCATTCGTAAATTATTCTGTAATTGCTAGAGTTCGATTTTAGATTTTTAATTTGGAATAATCTTGAACTAATAAATTAGATTAATTGATTAAAGGTTTAATTAATTATCAAATTTATTGGAGCTTGAAGTGAGTCCATGGGTCCAGGAGAGACCGCCTTTGTAAAACGTGTATGATTAAATTAACAAGAGAAATCCCTTGGAGAGCATAGTTGTAAAAGAAATTGTTTCATACTTAGTATGTAGTAATTGTGGATAATTAGCTAGTGAGGGTGGTGGTATTGAATTAATTAATTAATAGTGAGAATACCATATGGATAAAAACAGGTTAAGTTGAGAAATTAATAACATTAATTAAGTATTGAGTTAATTAATTAATAGTAATTACTATATGGATAGAAAGCGGTTAATTTGAGAAATTGAAATCCCTATTTTTGGTCATAATTTGTATTAATTTTAAATTCAAAATTTAAATATGACCACAGATCCAATGGTTGAGATCAATTCGAGGCATATTATAAATAAATGAACCTAGGCGTCGAGGGTGATAAAAAAATTAAGAAAAAAAGAAGAAGCGTTTCACTTTTTTTTTTGCCTCCATCTAACCCTCTTGATCTCATTTGTTGAGAATATCAAGATTTCTAAAAACAAAACCTTTGTTAATAAATGCGCCCACACGTGTACCACATCAGTGAAGAGGCTTGACTTGGAAGATCGGCGTGGAAAACATGGAAAAAAAAAAAACGGGATCTTGAGTTGTCAACCACTACTTGCTAGAAAAATCATAATTTGATTGGGGGTAATTCTTCTTTATTGTTTGTTGATTAGTATGCATGTACCATAGGATCGTAATAAGAGTTTTTATTAATTTTTAAAATTTACTGGACCAAAATCTTCCGCTGCAAACTTTGTTTTGAACTTTAAAAACTTTCAATTTGGTATCAAAGTGGTCTATGTGTATATGCATATTAATGTGTATGTGGGCATTCTTGCATTATTTGATAATCTTATGGATATATAATTGTTATATATTGATGAATGTTTGAATGTATGGAATTTTTTAAAGAGTCAAGTTAATTGTATGAGTGTTTTGGGTTAGGATTTTGTATTGATTTTTTTTTTTTTTTAGATCTTATCTTAAAGCCATAATGGGGCATAAAAGTTTTTTTAATTTATTTTTGTAAAAATCTACACACAAGAAGATCATATCAAGATCTAGAAAGTGATCAGCAGGATGGATTGTAGCCCGCGCTCTCGACTTTCTATACCTTCAAAAATGAGTCTTATATGGACATCTAGAGAGAAAGTTACTTATGCCTACAATACGAAAAGATGTTCGGGGATGTTGGATGATAGAGGAAACAACTTCCGTTTCCCTATTCTTTTTAACACTACATTACTTTATTTTGGGCCTTATGGCTTTGTTGGACCACGTGTTGGCCAGATGACCAAAGTCAGGCTAAAGTGTTACAGGGGTCTCATGGAGAAATATTGGGCTTGGGCCTTGTCGATAAAGAGTTATTGAATTTTACCCCGAAAAGAAGTTTTGGGTTGAATCAAGAGTTGGTGGTCGGGCTTGCACAAAGAGTTGGAAAGCGGATAAAGGGAGTTATGTAGCTATGACCCGACTTTGTAATTTATTTATTTTATTTACAAGGGTTGCTTAATTTTAGAAATACAAGACACCGACCGGTAAACTTTCTTTATTTATTTATTTTATTCTTTATTATTATTGTTATTGATATGATTGATAACATGTCCATGCATTAACATACCATACCTTGAATGCCCACGGAGTTAATGCTTTTGCATACATATCATTTTCCCGAGAACATGATAGTAGGATTGTCCTATGTGCTTATCTCTTGTTCATCATGATCAGAACAATTAATTAAATAATGTGCTTAGTTTAATTAGCTAAACTTGGTAAAATTCACATTAGCAATTTAATTTAGGGTTTTAAGTATCATCTTGAAAAGCCCGGATTTTCCAACGCTAATAAAATAAAGATTTTTATTTTGACTTGAATGACTTCTTTATATACTGGGTTTACACCTATGATTGGAAGTACACTTAATTTTAATAAGTTAGATTGTCTAATTAACTAGTACCAATAGGATTGGACTCATAATTTGATTAGAGTTCATCATAGTAATTAATTATAGGATATAATAATTGTGGGATTATAAGACATATGATGCTTTATAAATAGAAAACACTTATTTCAAAATAGTGAGTGGGAAGGTTATGTGACAATACATACCCTACGGTCTCCATTATTAGTGCAACACTTAGTGAGATATAGATGAGCTATGACACTTAGATTTCATCCTCCCTACGGAGGGTTTCTATCTATATTAATATCAAGCTGACTTCCTTAGAGATAGGATTGAGTGATGTATTTCAGGATTGTCCTACCCTACGGCGACTATTTTGAGTTAAGTCATTAAATCTAAAATAATGGGTCACACACTCCCTACAGGTATAGTTAAATTGTTCTGTACCTTGACCAAATTTTGATGGTAGTTAATAAGTAAAAGAAAATATGAGATATTTTGATTTTTTCTTATTAATTTGAGTTAGTCTCAAAGTTGATTTGAAATTGGTATGACGGACCCTAAGACCCATATTAATTGTTGAATCAATTTATCGTGGATTAGTATAAGGTTTTATGTGTTTTACTTGCTGCATTCATGCATCACGTTTACTTTTCAAAGCTTGTGATATTTATTTTTCATTTATAGTAATTGTTTAAGTTATTTAATTTCAACAATCATGTCCTTGAACAACCATTATGTCGCTTTGCTAAGCTAATGAAAATGAACAGAGTGATAACTTAGTTAAATGGAAGTCGAACATTAATATTGTACCTAATTTGTGAGAACCAAAAGTTAGTTCTCAGCGAGGAATGTGTCCTCCAGGAGTCCCTACTAATGCTTCTCATCTTGTATGAAGAATGTGATAGTTGGATTCATTCCGACAACCATTGTTGATTGTTATGCTTGCTGGCATGAACAATGTTCTTAGGAAGAAGCATGAGGACATGGAGGCCAGCATATGAGATATCTAGAATCTCTCGGGCCATGTTTGGGGCAACAATCGAGCCCGATGCCAGTCATGAAAAGCTACTTGTAGCTACATGAGCGCTAAGATGAAGGAGTTTCGGTCAGGAGACATGTTTTGAACATGATCATTTGATGCGCGAGGCGAGGAGATACATGGGCGCCATTGATGAGGCGTACTGAGTTAGTGTATCCTTGAGTCCCTCGCACCCGACTTTCTCACGGAGTTCACTACCAGCTATGGTATGAACAAGTTGCGATTTGAACATGAATCAGCTCTGAATGAGCGTAGACTTTTGAGGGCCATAAGTAAGACTAAGGCCCCGAGAGGAATGAATCAAATGTTCTTGAGCATGACCATCTTCCTCTTTTGGTAGTAAGAATAAAGAAGAAGAACATGATTAGTACTTAAAGAAGTGCTATTTTGAGCCCTATTTAAGATAGGTTTTGAGGTGCTTTTGCGCACTAATCATATCAATTAAGAAATCGGTGTTATTAATGCGAGATCCACTTAGTACCACTTGATTCCATTTAGAGTTTGTTTTAAGGTAATTTTGAGGTTTTTGCGTGCCTCGACCAATTAGTTCAAGTTTGATGTCGAGATATGTATGTTGAATCTTTGGGGATTTACAATGTTTTCATCATTAATGAAGAAATGTGAAGTGGATTTGAAGAAGGAGGATGCATAGCCATACGAGGAAGCGAGCAGGGTTTCGCTATGAGTTGAAAATTTGCATTTGGGATTGCGAAAATTTCGCAATCATGGCGAAAGTTTGCAATCTAGCGAAAATTTAATAATATTAATTTAAACTAGACTAGCGAAATTTAGTTAGCTAGTGAAATTTAACGTGCTGCGGGAATTTACCGATTTGTTGTCTCAGCTGAGAGATTTGTTGAGAGTGTGGGATTTCCATATGTGAGGAATTTTGGCCCAGCTAGCGAGGAATTTTCGTATCTTAGCGAGAATTCTTTGCCTGCTCAGTGAGGAAATTCCTCGACCTGTGTTTTTGGTGTTTTTGAGTTCTAAGCATTAACGTTTTGATATTTTTACCATTTTGTCCCTTATGTAATTTCATATTTTAGGCATTTTTGTATTTTCACACCTTTGGGGTTGACTATATAAGCCCCTACAACTTTGTAACCCCAAGTAACTTTTTCATTTTTTATTCAGTTCCTGTAGCTTTTCATTTTAGGTTTACTTTGCTCTCTTCTCTCTCTTCTTTCCCTCATTT
This sequence comes from Tetrastigma voinierianum, assembly GCA_016808115.1. Lineage (NCBI taxonomy): Eukaryota > Viridiplantae > Streptophyta > Magnoliopsida > Vitales > Vitaceae > Tetrastigma > Tetrastigma voinierianum. Next base: position 443,043 of record JAEQBH010002357.1, on the reverse strand, counting down.
TCTCGACTGCCAAACACCCCCCTTGAGGATGACAACTCAAGGGATGCTTGAACCTAAGCCTCATAGCTTTGAAGAGGAGGGTTGCTCTAAAGCTTGGTTTTTAGGGCTGTTGCGGGGATCATCATGCACTTTGGATATGGTACATCATTTATGATTCTGACTTTCCAAACTAGGGTTAATGCCATTTAATGTCTTTCTTTTGGTCGATACTTGTCATACTTTAGGGTTAGTGCACATTCTTAATGGTAGATGCAACGATATTCTTCTAGATGTCATTTCGAGCCATTAAAGAGGTTAAATGCACTAGGGTTTTCTAACTGAATGGGACTTTGAATGCTTAGTATTTGGTTTGACTCGAATAAAATTGGTTTTAGGGTTAGGTTTATAGCTAAACAAAGATCGGTTTTGGTTCGACTATATGTCATTTGCCCCTAATGGGGAAATAACCCGGGGACATTTAACCCACGTATTATCAAGCTAGTGATGACCTTCAAAGTTACCATTTCACATTTCACATTAAGCCATTACAGTTAATTAGTGGTTAACGACTTCCTTGTTTTTAAACAAATCCTAAAATTCAAACAAAAGTCTCACCATTTTTCCATCACTAATGCGAATCATTCGTACAGGATGAAAACCCCATCCCGTGTTCGACCCTAGACCGCTATCTTTGCGTAGCTTGACTATGGCGTTAGGAGAACATATAGGAAACAAAATATTGTTGATTACGAATCACCTATTGTAAGCGCAGTCAAATGGCGATTCTTGGGGATGATTGCGTACTACGTATGATGAGTTAATAATAACACTTGTAATCCACATTACAAGTGTAGGTGACCTTCTAAATCCTTTTTGAATTAAGTGTGCAGGAACTGCAAGTTTTCTTCACTTGGCAGTTACTGCACAGTTTTTATTTTTACAGTCAGTTTTTGTTCTAGCTAACACTGACCTTTCTTTGTCAAGCTTTGTTTGTGTTCTTTTTTGTTTCATTTGGAGTGCAGGTGTTTATGCGTGCTTGGACGGAGGGATATGGGTAGATTGCAAGAGTGAGTGCACCAGGTTGAGCAAGGTTGTGAAATCGATTGTGTGCCCTGGAGTGACCAAATGGATCTGCACGAGGAACGGCAAAGTCAACAAGCACCCACATGAATCTGACAACATGTCTGGTCGATGAGGGGAACACATACACCCTCTTAGGTGAGTGCCCCTTCACGCATCATACCTCCTGGCGAGGTCTTAGCGGTGAGACCCTACCCTAGTGCCCCTGCTTCCCACATTTGTGGTATGGAGAATGAAAATCCATATTCACACATACGGGATTTTGAGGAGTATGCACAACTTTCAGGAGAGTATAGCAGATTATGGAACTAATGAAGTTGAAGAAGGCATTCCCTTTAACCCTCAGGAATGACCAAAAATAGCAAGCTCAATTCTGCGAGTAGGGGCGATTAGAAATTGAGGCCAATCTTCAGCTAATTTTTGAAGAGAGATTCTTGATGCAACAAAGACCAACGATTTGAAAAGAGCAGATCTACACTTACCATTTATGAAGCCTTTGAGAAATTCTGCTCCGGTGTTGGGGAGAGATTCATGGAAACCATCAATGCATGCCAGCACCATGGTTTTGATACATGGATCTTTAGTGAATCATTTTTATGATGGTATGTCTCGATATGAAGCAACTATTGGGAAATCATGTGTGGAGGTGACTTTTAGGCAAAAACCCAGATGAGGCCATGGACTTTTTGAACTATGTGGTAGGAAACCTCGAGAGCATCAGGATGAGCAGAATCAGGAAAGCAAGAAAGATCGAGTCTTGAACCACTAGAGAGCATTTATGCACTTTCAAAGACAGAGATGAAAGCAAGCTGACCACTTTGGCTTCGAAGGTTGGAAGAGCTGGAAATGAGGAAGCGAAGAAGCCGCGAGAAATCACAGCGATAGCAGAGTTACGCATCTCATCCGCTCTTGTTTGGCGCTCGGACAAATAGTCATCTGAGGAGAACTATCAAGAGCATGCCCAGCCTTACACGAATCAAAATAAGCCACCCACAAATGCTCCAAATGGCAACACCTATAACCTAATTGGAGAATTCATCCAAACGCTGTCATGAAGCGAAGCCCCACATATATTCCTATAGGAACACGGCCAGTTTGGCTCCGTATTTCTGACAACGGCCGCCTCCGCTTCTTCTCTGTTGACGAGCAATCCACGAATTTAAGTAAAAATTAAGCGACACGTTTGCTTAGAAGAAACGAGAAGGTGTTGAATGTGCGAACTAATCGAGAGAATTGAAGCGATTCAGCTCGCTCGACGAGCTGGGCGATTATTACTCTGAGATTTCGAGGTTGTGCGACGACAAGGTTCTAAAAGGAAATTTCCTTCCAGTCATAGCAACATCGAAGGGAATGCACATGAAATAGAGCTCAGCAATGAAGTCCAAATGCTTAAGAATTGAGTAAGTCAAGGCGTTAGTGACATTAGAAGTGGTAAGGCTGAGACATGCGTCCCAGGTCTAGTCGAGTCAGCCCCATAGTAGCTAACTTCGCCCGCAAGAGGAGCAGTCAAGAAATGGGGAGAGGTGAAGACAGTGTACCCCCTCCATTCCCACGAGGCTCTCGAAAAGAAAAATTCAGTTAACTGAGCAAATGCTAGAGGTTTCACGGCAAGTGAAGTTAACATTCCTCTCCTTGACATGATCAAACAAAGTCCCACTTCTATGAAAAATTTTGAAGAAGGACTTATGCACGGTAAAAAAGGGTCTCAATGTAAATAAAAAGGCCTTTTTGACTGAGCAGGTGAGTGCTATCATTGAGTGCAAGACTCCAGTGAAATATAAAGACCCGGGATGTCCTACAATCTCGGTTAATATTGGAGGCATTAGTGTGGAGAAACCTTGTAGACTTGGGAGCTAGTGTGAACCTTTTGTAAGTATTCATGTCTGAACAAGCGTGTTTGGGTGAGGCCGAAATCACGTCCATCACACCTTTGTCACTAGCGGAGATGGAGTCTATTAAAAATACCGAAGGGGACCGGATGTTTTAATACAAGGGACAGATTTTACTATCCGCAGATTTTGTCGTGACTTCGATACTGCAGCCTAAGCAAATAGGAGCCAATCATGTGCCCATCATATCGGGAGACCATTCTCGCTACTTCAAATGCCATGGCAATAAATCCGGGTTTAATGGGGTTATAAATCACATTTTAAATATGACCTTAGAGCTCAATATCTTTCATTTTGGAGTAAAAGGTATATGCACTCGGGAGGAAGATGACCGTGGAAGAAGTTCGTATAATCGATGCAATTTTTCAAGAACAGTTAATGAGCAAAGAGTGCAAGATGCATAACCCCGTAGTTATCCGAATGCCAACCTCATGCATGAGCTTTTGGGCGGTGGGTACCGGAGGAGAAAACAGGAAGCCCCACTTCTATTGACTGTGATGAACCAAAAGGAGCTCGGTCAGCTAGAGCTCAACCCTCCTGAGCTAAAGTATGCAGCTCCTCGAAGAGAATGGGGCAATGCCCGGGCCAGATTTACCATCATTGACCACTTCACAAGAAGCACAACCTGCCGTGACCTTCTCAAAAGGAAACAGCCAAAGAATGGGGTGGAAAATTTATAATTTAAAAGGCATAAACCCATCAATCAAGCACCTCACTACATTTACCTAGAAGAGGAGTCTAAGGTCGTTAGGCGCCACAAATGAGGTCAACCCCACTTACGTGAAAGTAGTTCGCATCGTGGTCTCAAAATCGCCTCCGCTCTGTATCATTTACCCCATTTCTGATAGCACTTGGGTAAGCCCAACCCAGGTGGTGCCCAAGAAGTCAGGAATGACAACTGTGAAAAACGAAAAGGGTGAAGAATTGTCTACCCGACTTACTACCGGAGAGTGTGCATAGATTATAGAAGGCTCAATGAGGTAACCGTAAATATCACTTCCCACGCTTATTCATCGATCAGTCTTGAGAGAGTTTCCTCGACACCCATTCTATTGTTGATGGTTATTCAGATACAGATAGAGATTGCACCGTAGGATCAAGAAAAAGACTCACTTTACTTGTCCATTTCGCACCTATACGCATGTGAGGATGCCTGCCTTTGAAACGCCCCCCAAATTACTTTTCGTAGATGGCTTAGCATGTTCAGCGATATGGTGGAGCATATAATGGAAGTGTACATGGATGATATCACCGTATATGGAGGCGATTTTGAAGAATGTTTGACTAATCCGAAGTCATCCCTACAGAGGTGCATGTGAGAAGAACCCTGCGCTCAACCGGGAGAAGGTCATTTTATGGTTAACTAAGGAATTGCGGCTGGGCACATTATATCCAGCTAGGAACGAAGCTGACAAGGGGCGAAAATTGAACTTATCTCCAAGTCGCCGTCTCCAACAAATGTGAAACAAGCAGTAAATTGGGTCATGCAAGCTTCTACGTAAGATTCATCGTAGACTTCTCAAAATCGCGAAACCCTACAAGCTCCAGAGAAAGATGCTGTAAATTTGTTTGGGCAAAGAATGCCGTGAGAGCTTTGGAGGAGATGAAACCTATTTGACCACTATACCAATTGTAATGAAAGCAATTCCACTAGCAATGGCTCGAGGTGATGTGTGATGCCGTGATCTCGCTTATCGAGTTGAGCCGCCAAAAGAGAAGATGGGAAACCTCATGTAGTCTACTATGCAAGCAAACCTTTGAATGAAGCACAAAGGAACTATACCACTACGTAGAATGAAATTGTTGGAAGTGGTTCACGATTAGACAAATTTCTCGAGCATACTTGGTCGGGTCCGATATAGTCATTTTGGCGCATCATTCCGCTTTGAAATATCTCCCGACTAAGCAAAATGCCAAAGCGAGACTCATCCGATGGGTCTTTGCTTCGCAACTTAACCCCGCAAATTAAAAGACAAAGGGGGTAGAGAATGTGGTAGCAGACCATCTTTCTAGGTTAACTATAGCATGACACCATAGTCCACCCATCAACGATGAATTTCCCGAAGAGTCCCTCATGTACTGGAAAGCTCCTCAGTAGTATGCTCTATTATCGCCAATTTCTCGCAACAGGAGAAATCCTTATCTGATTGAAAGAACAGATAGGGAAGTATTTCTCGCAAACTTTATCTCTGCTGATTTAGCGCGAATTCCCGTTTAAATACTGCGGCATTATCGATAATCAGAAATGTGTGCCTCGAGGGAAGAACAACAGTGAATTCTCGAAACATCGCCACGAGAGTGCCTGTGGTGGTCACCTTGCCTCCTAGCAGACAGCAATGAAGGTGCTGGCAAACAAGCCACCGGCCTTCCTGTTTAAAGAAGCACACCAAATGTGCCGTGAGTGCGATAGATGCCAAAGACTCGAAGTTGTCTTCCAGCTGCGGCGGCTCTGGGGAACCCACCTAGTAGTCGAGCTATTCATGTTCGGGGATCGATTTCATGTGGGACCTTTTCCCCAACATCTTATGGTCATACATACATTTTGGTGGAGTGGACTGTGTGGTCATGGGCCAAGTAACCCTCGTGAAACCAATGACCATAGGTGGTGCTTTAAATTCTTTGAAAGCAAACATTCCTTTTCTAGGGTTCTGGTAAATTAAAAGCCATTATTGGGCGATGGAGGTTCACATTTCTCGCGAACAAACCTTTTGAAAACCTCTTACATAAATATAGTGCGAACACAGAGTGGCCACCCCTACCATCCTCAAAAACAAGTGGTCAAGTAGAATCCCGGGCTAACAAAGGGAGATTAAGACCATTCTAATGAAGGTGGTAAACACCAACAGAAAAGACTGGTCCATCAAACTGCTTGATTCGCTGTGGGCCTACAGAACAGCTTTCAAGACAATCCTTGGGATGTCCCCTTATAGGTTAGTATATGGTAAGGCATGTCACCTTCTAGTGGAGATCGAATACAAGGCATGGTGGGCAATCAAGAAGCTAAACATGGATCTAAGTAGGGCCGGAGTCAAGAGATTCCTTGATCTCAATGAGTTGGAAGAAATACGAAATGATGCCTATTTGAATTCGAAGATTGCAAAGGAAAAATAAAAAAAATGGCATGATCAAAACAGCACTGGTAAGAATTTCAACAAGTACCAAGTCCGTAGATGACTCCAAACTCCATCTATTTCGCAAGTCGTCGCAATGGACGGGTCCATTCATAGTTCATCAGGCGTACCCCAATGGTTCGGTGGACCTACTCAATCCGACGATAATAGGTGATCAAAGTCAGACGGACGAGGATAAAGCCCTTTGTGCCAGAGACCGTCAGTGACTAAATTCCTTCCTTCGACCCTCCCTCGAACTCACAAACCGCACGCCTAAGGGTGGCTGTCGCGTAGTCCTGAATCCACTGATCTCATTGTTTAGTTTTTGATTAAATTTCTTTGTTTAAATTAAGGTAGCAATCGAGTTTGAGCATTTGATTTCACTTTTGCTGTCAAGCATAAAAGAATTCGCTAACAAGCCGAATGTCTACCATGTTGAGAGTACAGCCTGTATCCCCAGTTTTTACCCCATGCTAAACCAGTTAGAAGTAGGCTTCATGGTTTTTAATATAGTTTATCGAGAGTACAAAATTCTGAGAAGGCTAAATTTAGTTTCTTTTGGAACTTTTTAATAGATTTTGTGTTGTCATTTTAAGATTCCAAATTTCCACTTAGCTGAAAATCAAGCCCCGTATGTTACCCAGGTTGTTAGAACAATCCCATGCATGATTTAGTTTGGTCGCACTCAGATTTCAAAGATATCCAACCTTGAACATTCCCCTTTAGCTAATTCACACACGCACACCATTGTACCAATAGGGTTGATGTTATTACCCCTTTCTCCGTCTTGTAATGCTCCATCTCAAAAACATTTCACCCAAGAATACAAATCAAGATAAATGTCTATACATGTCAGTGCTCCCAAGTTAAAGAAAAAGAAAAAAAGAAAAAGAAAAATAAAAGCCGTGACATCTTTTGTCTTGAAACCTAACAGCTGTCCTGAGGGGTATATAGCTTTAAAGCCTTAAAGCCCGGGGCCTGGGCTTTAAACTCCACTCGCGGGAGTCATCTGACTTAGTGTTCGCACACTGTGGTGGACGGGTAGAGCTTCTCTAGCTTGTCGTAGGGTGCTTAATCGTCATACGGAGTTCAAGAAGCTCAGAGTCTTTGTGGTCAAGTGATCCTTTTGGCTTGATGCCCTAAACCTTAATTGGTTGGGAGTCATCGGTGGACCCCCATTATACGGACTTCGATGAAGTCAAGTTTTTAGCATTGCACCCACAATGTAATCAAATAAGGAAATAAGAGTGTAGCTAGTCCCATTTCTAGTCGGGTCACGCTTTAAGGCCATAGCAAAGAGCTAGGTTGGGGAGGGAACAGCCTACAATTTATCGGGCTCAACCGTCATCTTAGGAACAATTAGATGTCAGAAATTCGTGTCGACTTCCTTGAAACCGATGTCATTCTTAAAACTTGTTTATATGGTTTTTTTTCTTTCATACGGGTTTTCGATCAGAGTCTAAATTGTTCATACTAAAGGCAAGCCATCTGCACACACACATTTTCAACAATATACACTTTCTGTGAAGCACAAAGATACATACCTTATTATGTTTTTAGCATCGCTAAGGACTAGCAACGTGTCGGTCAGTGTGGACAAGGCCCAAAAAGCATTGAGCCCTAGTTTAAGATAGGTTTTGAGTGCTTTTTGCGCACTAATCATATCAATTAAGCCAATTGATGTGTGCAGGTCCACTTAGTACCACTGATTCCATTTCGAGTTTGTTTTTGGTAATTTTGCAGGTTTTTGCGTGCCTCAGCCAATTAGTTCAAGTTTGATGTCAAGATATGTGCTGAATGCTGGGGATTTACAATGTTTTCATCATTCAAAATGAAGAAATGTGAAGTGGATTTGAAGAAAGCGAGGACGCATAGCCATTTACAAGAGCAAAACCAAGATTTCAATTACTTATCGCGTACTGGTCGATTGTGAAAATTTCAATCATAGCTTGGCAATTTCGCTATTACGAAATTCCCCACTAGCTAGCTTAAATTTATCGCCCTAGCGAAATTTCTACCTTATTATTCCTCATGCGTACTCGCTTAGCATAGTCTTTCGTTATAAGTGTTAGCTGTGGCCTTTCGCTATTAGCTAGGCTATTATGCTAGCGCAAATTATTGATAGCGAAATTCCCAGCCTGTTTCTTGGTGTTTTGATTCTAAAACTACCACGCTTTGATATTTTACCATTTTTTGTCTCCTTATGTAATTTCATATTTAGGCATTTTTGTATTTTCACACCTGTCGACTATATAAGCCTCCCTACAACTTTAACCAAGTAACTTTTTTCATTTTATTCAGCTCCCGTAGCTTTTCATTTTAGGTTTATTTCTGCTTCCTTCTCTTCTTTCCCTTCATTTTTCTGGCCGCAAACACCCTCGAGGATGACAATTAAGGGATGCCGGCCAGTTTCCTCTAGCTTTGAAGAGGAGGGAATGCTAAATTCGTTTTCAGGTCAAGTGTGGCTTGTCCTTATGCTTTGAATGTTACAGTACATCATTTATGATTCCCAACTTTCCAAACTTAGGGTTTTAATGCCAGTTTAATGTCTTTCTTTTCAACAATACTGGTCATACTTGGGTGAAGTTCAAGGCATTTTAATGGTGATGTATTGATATCCTTAGATGTCATTTACGAGCTTATTAAAAGAGTGTTAAATGCTAGGGTTTTAACCGAATGGGACTTTGAATGCTTAGTATTTGGTTTGACTCAAATAGGAGTGTTTCCAGTGTTAGCTCTTATAGCTAAACAAAGATCCGGTTGCTCACCATATGTCATTCGCTTCTAATGCGAGAAATAACCTCGAGGACATTTTAATACCCCCATATTATCAAGCTAGTGACCCAAGCCTTCAAAGTTACCATTTCACATTTCACATTAAGCCATTACAGTTAGTCAAGAATGTAAAAACAACTTCCCTCTGCTTTTAAACAAATCCATAAAAATCCAAAACAAAAGTCTCACCATTTTCCATCACGGGACAAGGGACCACTGTGGATGAAAAACCCGTATCCCCTGTTCGACCTCAGGACCTTGGCATCGCAATAGCTTGACTACGGCAGTAGAAGAAACATAGGAAACAAAATATTGTTGATTCCGAATCACCCTACCATGGCACGAATCAACACACAAGGTGGGTATAGAGTACAACCCAAGAAAGGAACCAAAGGCAAGGGAAAGAAGAACAACCCCAAGGACAAGAAGCCTAAAGGAAAGTGTTTATCAAGGGGTTGAAGGTCAATGGAAGAGAAACTATAATGTATCTTCTCCGAATTGAAGGACAAAAAGAAAGGTAAATATGATTACCGGTTTTAGATGCCGCTAGTGGAAGGCGATGATTTGGTCACCTTGAATAGTTGATTTTGGAGCCACACCATGTTTGTTCTTCTACAGATGTTTAGTTCTTTCTTCTGAGGAACTTGCCGATATGAGATTTGGGTAGTGGGGAGGTTCGTCTCAAAAGAAGTGAGTCACCCATTTAAATTTTAGGAATGAATTCTTGTTTTCTTAAATAATGTATTTTTTATTCCCGGTTTTAAGAGAAATTTGATTTCTGCTTTCTTTGCTGCATGAACAACATTTAGTATTTCTTTATTAATAATGAGATTGTTATTTCAAGAAATGGTTTAGATATTTGTCATGCAAAACCTGAAAATGGGTTGTACGTCTTAAGGCCAACTTAGCGATCATTAAATAATTCAGAATTATTCAAAGTAGAACATCCTAAGTCTAACAAACGTCAAAAAGTTTCCCATAGTGATAACACGTGATCTTTGGCATCTCAAAGTTAGCCACACATTAACCTTGATAAAATAAACTGGTTAGTAAAGGATGGTCCTTTAAGAAAGCTAAATGTTGGCACTCTTCCTATTTATGAATCCTGTTTAGAAGGTAAAATGACTAAGAGACCTTTCTTTAACAAAGGGCATGGTAGAGATCCAAAGAACTCCTTCAACTTGTACATAGCGACGCCCATGCCCACTATGCGCTACAAGATAGAGGTGGTTATGAATACTGCCACCTTCATTGATGATTATTCAATATACGGTTATAAGCTTACTCTAATGCACAAGAAATCTGAGACTTTTGAAAGTTTAAAGAATTCATGGCGTGTTTAAAAACGCTTAGGTAAATCACTAAAAATCTTTGATCAGATCGAGGAGGTGAATACCTTGATACAGAGTTCAAGGATCATTTGCTGGAGCATGGAATCCTATCCCAACTCACAACACCTGGAACACCAGAGCAGAATGGTGTTGCAGAAAGGAGAAACAGGACGTTACTAGATATGGTTAGATCAATGATGAGCTACTCCTCTTTACCAATCTCATTTTGAGGATATTCACTACAAGCTGCGTTCTACATTTTGAATGTAGTTCCATCTAAGTCAATCCAAAAGACACCCTTAGAGTTGTGGAATGGACATGAACCTAGTTTATGTCACTTTCGCATATGGGGGTGCCCGACACACGTGCTAAAAGGAAAGACCGGGAAGTTGGAACCTTGCACAGAAGTGTGTATGTTTGTAGGCTATCCAAAAGGCACAAGGGGAGGTTTGTTCTATAGTCCTTCGGATAAGAAAGTATTTGTATCGACAAATGCAACTTTTCTCGAAGATGTCTATATGACAAACTTAAAACAAGGTTGTACTGGAGGAACTACGTTCTGATCAGATAAGAAAATCACCATCAACCATTGATCTAATCCATTAATAAAGTCGTAAGAGACCATTATTCCTATTCGTAATATCCTGCAAATTTACGTAATGGGAGGGTAGTGAGACTACCATCCCGTTATGGACATGAAGGAGAAGTACAATTTCTAGTGTCAGTCACTAACCAGGATGATCCATTGACATACCGTGATGCCATGGATGATTCTGACAAGGACAAATGGCAAGATGCTATGAACCAAGAAATGGAGTCCATGTACTCTAACTCTATCTGGGAACTTGTAGATCCACTTGAGGATGTCAGGCCCATAGGATGTAAATGGATCTTCAAAAGAAAAAGAGGTATAGATGGGAAAGTGGAGACTTTCAAAGCTAGGCTAGTGGCAAAGGGTTATACCCAAAAGGAGGGAGTGGACTATAAAGAAACTTTCGCTAGTAGCTATGCTTAGTCTATTGGAAGCATTCTTTATCCATAACTCCGCTGTCTCGATTATGATATGGAAAATGGATGTCAAGACGCTTTCTGAATGGCTATCTTGAGTGAAAGCATCTACATGATGCAACTAGAAGGTTTTGCGGCTAAAGGCCAACAGAAAGGTAAAGTCTACAAGCTGCTTTAGTCCATCATGGATCAAGCAAGTCAAGGTCTTCGAATCGCTGCTTGATGAAACTATCAAAACGTATGGTTTAAATGTCATGAACCCATGTATACAAGCACATCAAATAGTGAAGGTGGTCTTCTTGGTTCTTGGCAGATGATTTCTACCATTAGGAATGATGTACAAACATTATCGTATCAAATAAATGGCTAGCCGAAAGCAATTTCAAATGAAAGATTTCGGGAGAAGTAAGTTTATATCAGATCCAAATTATAAGAGATCGTAAGAAAGCTTTTGGAATTATCTCGAAGATCTTATATTGATAAGGTGCTGTAGTCGACATGCAAGATTCCAAGAAAGGTCTATTACCACTCGACATGGAATTATCCTTTCCAAGGAGTGTTGTCCTAAGACACCAAGAGGAAGAGGATGGTGATCTGACTTACGCCTCAACCCGTAGTACTTCACGTATATGTTATATAAGGCCCGATATCCAGGCGTAGCGGATAGTCACCATCAACTAATCCTCGAATGGGTCACTAGATAGCAATGAAGCATATTCTCAAGTATCTTAGAGAACGAGAGATTATATGTTTCGTGGTATCGTGTGGAGACCGAACCCTATCGATATACTCAGTTCTAATTTTCAATCGGGACAAAGATAGTCGAAAAGCTTCCACATCTGGTCAATATTCACTTCGGGGGTGGAGCCAGTAGTCTGAGGAAGTGGTCAAAACAATCTAGCATTGTTGATTCAACCATGGAAGCCGACACATAGCACCAGAAGCAAATAAAGAACTCCAAGCCGCTCAAAAGTTCTACACTCGATCCCTGGAAGAGTTCCAAACATGGAAAAACCACTTGTTTTATAATGTGACAACAGTGGAGTGGTGGCAAACTCCAAAGAACCAAGGAGTCACAAGAGAGGGAAGCATATAGAAAGGAAGTATCATCTGATACGAGAGATCATACATAGAGGGGACATAGCCATTATGAGATAGCGTCGAAATAGAACCTTGTGGATCCGTTTTCCAAGACTTTACCTGAAAGCGGTGTCTACTGGAACACTGAGATGGGACTAGGCTTTGTGAGACATGTCTCACCGCGAAAGTGGGGAGATTGTTGGGCATGGTTCCCTAAAAGCATGTAATTTGTATTGCTATGAAACAATTTTCTATATTGACTTTTTATAAATATGTTGTATAATTTAGTAATAGAAAAACCCAAGTTTATTAATACAACATAATCTGTATAACAGCTTATATATGAGATGATCAAGATTATAGATAATAAAACTAAACCGTCCCAGTAAATCAAAGTAGGGATCTCCGATCTATAATACTACTAGTAACCAATAACATTAAGAATCCAAGAATTTTGATCCGGGAATATTGATGTAGTGACATTAAAATGGAGGTGCTTTATGGGTCCCATTGTATATAGGATAAGATCGATATGGATTAAACCCAAATATAATATTACAATTAAGAGTTTAAATCGTGTCACTAGATGATCATATGCCGATTGATCAACTCGAAATAGCCATGGACTCCCGTCTATTTCAATGTGTGGCCTTGATTCATAGGTTACTACAATACTTATGTCTTCGAGGCCCATCGAGGATAGATGGTCAGAACATGTCCTACGTATATGAATCCAAACCTTCTTGAGGGAAGTCGGATAATTGGTTCCCCTTATGTTAATTTCGAACTCAATGTTTTCTGGCTCTCTAATTTATACCGTGTTTATAAATTAACTATTCACTAGTGAATTAATGGAACTTAAGGGATAAGATATCACTAGAGGTTAAAACTGCAATTTCACCCAGTCAATGATGACCACTTTAGAGGATTGAATTGCATGTAATGATCAGATCAATGGACTACCCGAGTATCACTACGTAAATTATCTCCGTAATTAAGCAAGAGTTCAAGCTAGACATTTAAGTGAATAATATCGAACAAATAAATTAGATTAATTGATTAAATATTTAATTAATTATCAAATTTATTGGAGCTTGAAATTACAAGTCCATAGTCCCCGGCCGCTCAGAAACACTATATAAATGATTAAATTAACAAAGAAACCTTTCGAGGGCATACTAGTAAAAGAAATTGTTTCATAGCAACTATGTAGTAATTATTAGATAATAAATGTTAATTAATTAATTATTACCTAATAATAATAGGTAATTACTATATGGATGAAACGGTTAATTTGAGTAAATTAATAACATTAATTAATTATTGAATTAATTAATTAATAGTAATTACTATATGGATGAAACTGCACTTAAGAAATTAATCATATTATTTTTGGTTTCCACTGAACTGAATTTTAATCAAGATTAAATATCCCACTTGATCCAATGGTTGAGATCAACTAAGGCATATTATAAATATAGGCAAAACCTCTCATGTCAAGATAAGTAACAAATTAGAGAAAAAGAGAAAGGCCAATTTTTTTTTTGCTTTCCTGACTGAACTATCTGATCCCTATGTTATAATATCAAGAGGTCAAAAACAAAACCTTTGTTAATCAGACGCCTCACACACTCGTAGTGAAGAGGAACCCGCTTGAAGATCGTGGAAAAACATGGAAAAATGGTTCATTTGTCAACCCTACTTGCCAGAAAAATCTCCTTAATTTGATTGAGGTAATTTTTCTTTATTGTTTGTTAGTATGCATAAAAATTATAGGATCGTAAAAATTTTATTAATTTTTAAAATTTACTAGACCAAAATCTTCCACAGAAATTTTGTTTTTCTTAACTTAAACTTTCAAGAAGAATTTACAAAAACAAGAATTAATATCATTACATGGGGTACTGGGTAGAAATCACAAAAAGATGAAAGAAAGTCAACTGATCGCAGAAGAATCTGCATTTTCGCAGCTCTCACGGCTAAAAATTTCGCAACCATAGAAATTTCGCAACCCCTACTTGCAAGGGCCGCCTAGTTCTAAGTGGCCGACTCGCCTTCTTTGTCTCCGTAGCCAGGCTACACTTTGATTTCTTCATGGTCAAGCTGGATCCCCATCTTCAATACAAAAAGTCTGTGAGACTAAAAAAATTGCCATAAAATTTTATTAAAAACATTGCTAGTCACTTAATGTGCCACTGGATCAATTGGGCCGACATTACGCAAAGCTCAAAACCTCGAGGTTGAGTATGAAACATCACTATTTTGCCAACCACCTCTCAACCCACACACATTGCTAGTCCCTTGGCAATGGAAGAAGAAAGAAATCAAAAGCAAGAGAATTATATCTGTCCACAAAAAATGGTTTTGCACAAAAAAGAAAAAAAAATGAAGTGAGGGGATAATACTCAACTTTCAACAAGAGTCACTTACATCCACCCCAAAAACTATCTCAGGAAGAGAGTGTGCTATGCATATTCAAGTATCAAAACAGTGTCCACTCCTAGAGGACCAGCTTGAAACCTTCCATAAAAACCTAAGTGTTGACTTGATTTGTTTTCAAGAATAGTCTACCAAACTGTTCTCTCCCCCCAACCTAGTTCTTTTCTATACATAGCAACAATCAACTCTTAATAATAGATCAAGACCCCCGACTTTATTTTCATAACCCTCAGGTTGTAGGGGTGCAATGTTGAGGGAATCGAACTCACTAATGTCCATGTAATGGGGGTCCACCGTTGACTCCCAACCAATTAAGGTTTATGGCATCAAGTTATAAGGATCTTTCAACCACAAACTCTTTAGGTTTTACCTCGGACTTTTAATAAACTCGAAACTCTAGCACCTAAAGTTTACTAAACTCCACCTATCCACTTGTGTAATGAGCAACAAAGTCGGTGGCTCCCAACCAGTTGGTTTAGGGCACCGAGCTTTAAAGACTTTCTCCATACACCCCTCGGACCGCGCTCGGGTTTCAAGGCAAGTGTCACAATTTTTTTTTCCTTTTTTTTTTTTTAAAGACTCATTGGTCTTTTATTCAGGGGTCCTAACCTATCAAAGCTGGTAAAAAATACTAGGATAGATTTTTACAGGGCTCAGGGGGGCAAGGCAGATTTTTAGCTTATAATTGAAACCTAATGTGCCCAGTGTGTTGTTAGTTAAGAGTGGAAGAAATAAGGTTGGAGACAAGAGAAATTTCAACAGTTCCTCAACTCAAATAAGCATAACACCATCCTAACATCAACATCATTAGGACAAGACTTCAGTTTCTCAAATAGTAAGTTGAGCATTATAATTTTTTTTTTCTCTAAATGAGAAACTATAACATTAACTAAAACATTTGTTGAAAGCTAAAAACATATACTTATATTGTAAAGTAAACAAACTAACTAGCTAGTCAATCAACTAAAACAAAACAGACTTGCTCAAAAACATAACTAGTACTTCCTTCATTAACTCTTCCCCCAACAGAATCTAACATTGTGCTCAATGGGTGTGGAGCAGACACTTAATGAAGGAAGTGATACCTCCTTCAGTAGTCACGGAGGGTAAACTCACCGCTCTCCATGTCCGAGTCGAGCGGAAGGGATGAGTCGGAGCGGGGCGGATGAGCAATCGTGGAGCGGTCAAGCCGTAGGGGGTCCGGGATAAACGCTTGGAACTGTAGGTACAACTCGTTGGAGCCGTATGCAGAAGCTTAGATCCAAAGTAAGGTCAGCCACAATGAGAGGATAGGTGGAAAGCCCAAGTGTTGGCTGAACCCGAGGCGATGGTTGTATTCTCAGTATGACAGCTTTCTCAAAGCAGCCATCCGCTCGACCATGACAGCTTGTGAAGCAACGAAGGATTGGGAAGTAGCCGTAAAATTATGGACATGATAGCAAGAAATTCAAGCAAGTGATGTAGCAGATGCCACTAGTGGCATGAGTCGGGGCCGCTGGAGTGAGGAGTCGAGACGCAGGAGGATTGCGCCGTAGGTACCGGTGGAGGCACCGGGTTAGAGGCAATAGCTGGTGACAAAGTGGTGCGGGCCCCGAGTAGGTGCCATTTGGTTGCTGGTCCTAAGGTGGATCTCAGTGGATCCACCGCCCCAACAGAGGGTTCAGGAAAAGCGAGGGGACCTGCATAAACCGCCACTTCGACACCAGGAGCTTCACAACCCGACGGTGCTCTCGGTGGGGCTCAGTCGGAAATCCTAGATACTCTAGTACATGTCAAAGCAACCGCGGAAACAACAGTATGATGGTCTCGGCTCTGCTGAGGTGCTTCCAGTGTATCTTCTTTTCTAAATGGAAGAGGGATGTCATAATAAGCTATAGGGAGCTAAACCAAAAGCCCTCTAAAATGCGGTATAGGGTCTCCGTGATGGTTCACCAACAAGGCGTCGAAGAGGAAATAGATTGACCACGCATTACTGGTCCACAAAAGCATCCCCGTGAGCCTGCCTCCCGAATAAAATAAAGGTTTAAAGTGTCCCGAGAGAGGATCCAGACCATCTCCCGGGGTGAAGGATGTGGCCACTATCTATAGTTCGTAGAATTGGCTGCAGCCACTGCTAGAGCAGAAACGCGACGGCCTTGTCACTACTCAAGGATGCCTCGAGGTCACAATGGTGAAGCAGAGGTGTTTCAACAGCCCTGAACATGGTTTAGTATAACCACCATTACTCGATATAATTATCGGCGCTTGAGTCATAAATGGTTCCAGAGTAGAATGAACGAGTCCCACCGAAGCCTTTAGGAGTCTCGGCTGCATCGTAAAAGTCGAAGATCATAAAATGCTCGCAAAAACTTGTTCCTAAGGTCATGTTCCTATTGGTGTGTGAGGGAAACAATGGCCTCATAAATACCGTACATAATGGGAGCCAGGTAAGAGGAGGTTGGCTAGGCTCTTAGGGGGTGGTGGAGACTCAGGGAGGGTCCCGCAGCCTAGGGATGAGGATTCTACTTGGTTAGAAGTCCCGACCCACTCGGGTCGGGAGGAGGCCCGTAGGATCAAGGCAAAGTAGAGGACGCAGCACCCGGCCCGCCCCTTTATCATATCTCGTGTGCGGAGAAGCAAGTGCTTAGCTTCGGGAGACCGCAACAAAGGCCTAGGGCCGCAGGCCACTGGGACTGGTGAAAACTATGTACCCTGGGCCAGGGGAGGAGGGCCTCGCATGAGGTCTGGAGGAGGGCCTCGCACGGGGTCGGGAGGATGAGCTGTGGCCTCCTCGAGTCTTTTCCATGGAAGCTGCCTGTGCGGGTGAGGTCTTGAAGATGAGAGGGAGGGAAGGGGGTCTTCTATTTAAAGACGAGGGGGGAGGCATGAAGGGCTTCAGTGTGGGGGATCAAAACGGTAGGGGGAAGGTCAGGGTCTAGAGCAATGAATGCACTGAGGGGGCTGGCAAGAGTCTGAGGACTTAGGAAACAGCAGGCTCAGAATCAAGGAGTCTCAGAAATTCAAGAAGGGTTGCAAATTTTCGCAACCCTGCGGGTGCGCCGCGAAAATTGCAGTGTTGCAAAATTTCGTGAGTGCAAAATTCCCCCGTGGAAATTTCTCAGAGGCTGCGACCTTGCGAACTTTCCGTGGAAATGTCTTCTCCGTCGGTTTTAAGCACAACCCTGCAAAACAACCAAGGAAAAACCAATAAATAGCAGGAAAATAAAATTAGAAATAAATTAAAGGACAATTTTGAAGAAAGAAAAGAAAAAGGAAAAAATGTCGAAAACAAAATAAAATAGAAGATTAAATAAAAAGAAGTGGACTGGTAATCTCATGGGGGATTGGGTCCATCCCAAACCAACTTTAGGAATTTTGGAGGCTCAAGGAGGGTGAGACTTTCTCGTCTGTTGTGAAGTGGACCGCATAAGGCTTCGTGCAAGTATGGCCATTCACTTCAAAGTTTTGATTGTTCTTTGAGCTCTTGATTTCCACTGCCCCATTGGGATAAACTTAATGAATTGTGAAGGGGCTAGTCCACCTCGACTTAAGTTTTCCCGGAAAGATGTGGGAGCTTGAATCATGTAGAGTAAAACTGATTCTCGGAAGTGGAAAATTTTTGAGCTATTATTTGGTCATGCCATTTCTTAGACTTTTCTTTCGCAATTCTTAAATTAAGGTAAGCATCGTTCCGGAGTTCTTCCAACTCATTGAGGTCGAGAAACCTCATGAGGGTCGGCTCTCCCAAATCCAACTGAGCTTTAATCGCTTCACCATGCCTTGTATTCACTCACGTGAGGTGGCATACTTTGCCAAACACAAGACGATAGGGACATCCTAAGAATAGTCTTGAAAGTTGTCCCCAGAGCCACATGGAGTCCCCAAGAGCCAGAGGGCCAATCTTTTCTCGTTGAATTAACTAATTTTTATCAAGATAGTCTTGATCTCCCTATTAGAAAGCTCAACTTGCCCATTGGTCTGAGGATGGTAAGGGGTGGCCACTTTGTGTTTCACACCATATTTAGCCAGGAGAGTTTCAAAAGTGGGTACCTCCATAATTGATTATGGCTTTGGGCACTCCAAATCTGGAGAAGACATTCTCCTTTAGAAATTTAAGCACCATCCTCAGGATCATTGGTTTTGGTAAGGAATCACCACCCACTCGACACATAATCAACCCCACTAAGATGTACGAATACCCAAAAGATGTGGGGAATGGCCCCATGAAATCAATGCCCCAAACATCGAATAAATCAACTACAAGAATTGGGTTTAAGGGCATCATATTACGACGAGAAAGCTTCCTGAGTCTTTGGCATTGATCTAAACTTTGGCACATAACATAAGCATCTTTGAAGAGGGAAGGCCACTAAAAACTGGATTGCAATACCTTCATGGTACTCTTTTGCGAAGCAAAATGACCTTCTCAGGCATTTTTGTGGCAGTGACTGAGAATCCCCTGTTGTTCTCCTTCAGGCACACACCTCCTCCTAATGATTTGTCCCGCACGCATTTGGAACGTAAATGGCTCCTCCAATAATAAGAATGAATTTTGGGAAGAAGTATTTTTGCCTGGTGCTTTCCATTCATCTAGGGTTTCGTTGCTAACAATTATAATATGCACATACCAAGGGAATTCTCACAAGTATAGAGACTTCGGGCGAATTCATCATTAATGGGAGGACTGTGGGAGTCATGAGCTATGGTCAATCTGGAGAGATGATTTGCCACTACATTTTCCACCCCTCTCTTGTCTCTAATAAGGAGATTTAATTCCTAGAGTAGGAGAACCCACATGATAAGCCTTATGTTAGCATCTTACTTGGTTAAAAGGTACTTCAAGGCGGAATGGTCTATAAATATAATAATGATTGACCCTACCAAGTAAGCTCGGAATTTGTCCAAGGCATAGACTATTGCTAACAGTTCCTTTTCTGTGGTTGTGTAATTACTCTAAGCTTCATTTAGAGTATTGATTTCATAATAAACCACATAGGGCTTCCCATCATCCCTTTTCCCAAGAACTGCCCTGATAGCAAAATCACTAGCATTACACATTACTCAAAGGAGTCGCCACAGTGCTCACCATGTGTGCAATGGTCGTGTAATTGAGTCCTTGAATCTCGCTGGCACCCACTGTCCCAAACAAATTAAGTCCTTTTCTTAGCAGCCTGATAGAGGTTTGCAATTTTTGAGAAGTCCTTAATAAACCTCCTATAGAAACCAGCATGGCCAAGGAACTGCCTCACTATCTTGACACTTATGGGAGGTGGCAGCTTAGAAATAAGCTCAACTTTGGCCTTATTGACTTCAATTCCCTTGCTAGAGATGACATGCCCAAGGACAATTCTCTGATTAACCATAAAATGGCATTTTTCCTAGTTAAGCACCAAGTTCTTTTCAATACTCTTGCATATGGGGGTTCAGCCGTCTCTATGGTTGTCTCACTAGTTTAGCTTCATCCTCCATGTAAATGTGATGAGTGCAAACCAAAGGACTAATCCCCTTTAAATCTGATATTTGCCATCCAATGGCCTATTTGCACTTCCTGAGGGTTCTAAGAAAACTGTCCTACTGTGAGGCATTCAAGGATGAGGAAATGACAATAGGGCATTGGCCACCTTCCTCTAAATATGCATATTTCAGTTATGTGGGGAGGGGCTTAAGATCAAGCTTTTGGGATTCTTTTTCTTCTTTTGTTCCACTATCTTCCCTAGTCAATAAGGGGAGAATTTCTTCTTTCTTCTACTAAGAGCCATAAGCAGCAAATAATTCCAAGGTTTCGTTTGGATCTTTAGAAAACTCTCCTAATTTCTCTATCAAATCTTCCTATAGTTGCTACTGTTGGGACTGTTCATCAACAATGGTATCAATCAGACATACCTCTTATGGACCCTCTTCCTCAAAGTACATGCTTTTGCCCAGGTGAAAGATATTGAGTTCCAAATGTCATGTTCCCCAAATGTGTGTCAGACATCCCATTTCAACAATTTATGATTGCATTTGAGGTAGCC
The DNA here is from genome assembly GCA_016808115.1 of Tetrastigma voinierianum. Classification (NCBI taxonomy): domain Eukaryota; kingdom Viridiplantae; phylum Streptophyta; class Magnoliopsida; order Vitales; family Vitaceae; genus Tetrastigma; species Tetrastigma voinierianum. Next base: position 422,359 of record JAEQBH010002357.1, on the reverse strand, counting down.
AACAATGGCTTACCAAGGATAATGGGCACATAATTGGCTCCCACAGCTATTGGCGTAGTTTCGAGGACAATGAAGTCCAGTAGGTAGTAAAATTTGTCTACTTGCACCAAAACATCTTCGACAGTGCCCTTGGGAATTTTCACTGACCTGTTTGCCAAAGATAATGTGATAGTGGTAGGCTTCAATTCTCCCAGTCCCAATTGATTGTAAACTAAGTATGGTAGCAGGTTGACACTAGCCCCCAAATCTAGTAATGCCTTTTCCACACAAAGTCCTCCAATATCCATTGAAATAGTAGGACACCCTGGGTCTTTGTACTTCACCGGAGTTTTGCATTGGATGATAGCACTCACCTATTTTACCAAGAAAGCCATTTTGTCGATATTCAACCCTCTTTTCACCATGCACAAGTCTTTTAAAAACTTGGCATATGTCGGGACTTGCTTAATCATGTCTAAAAGAGGAATGTTGACTTTCACTTGCCTCAACACTTTAAGAATCTCAGTTTGGTTGCTCACCTTCTTTTTACTTCTTAGTGGTTGAGGAAATGGAGGAGGCATGCTCTTCTTCATCATATCTTCTTAATCACAAATTTTCCAGCCTTCTTCTTTACTTTTGTAGCTACATCCACCGACTCAAGGCACTTAGTCAGACAACCTTTTACCACTTCGCAAAGTGATAATTGTTTTCACTTAATCCATACTAGAAGTGGGTTCACTAGCAGAGGCTACTTCATGAACTCCCCTAGGGTTTGGCTATGTTTGTGAAGGAAATTTTCCATTTTCCCCGCACTTGCCGTATGTCAAGCTAGCCTCGGAAATCGACACATCGCAGTTGTCAAAATTCTCAGTAATTTCATTCGAACCCATCTTTTCTCTTATTCAAGGTGCTCTCCATGGTATCAATTCTCTTATTTACTTGGACATTCACTACTTTCTGCTCATCTACAAAGTTACCCACCACTTTGCTCAAGTTTAGGATGGCTTGTTCAATTGGAGAAGTTGACTATGGTTGTGATGGTATAGTTGAGAGGATTGGATCATGTGGAGAATTGGGAGGTGCCTTTTGTGGGGCTTATTCGAGAGGTTTAGGTTGATTTCCTCGAAAAGCTAGAGGTTGTAGGTGTTTGCATACGGTTGCATTAATAGTTGAGATGGTTTGAATTGACCAGCAGCATTGAAAGCTATTCCACTAACATCTCCCTCATTGCTAGAACAGTTGAACATTGTTCTCCTAGGTGCTCAGTAGATTGACAGATGAAACATGGCTTGTTTGGCATAAGAGTCTCAGTCATTGCTTGAACCTCATGTTGGTTTCTCATTTCTAGTTCTTCCAACCTTCTAGCTAAGGTTGAAAGCTTGGCCTTCATGTCTAAGTCCTCCGGAAGGGAATACATGCCACCCCTTGTGCTGGGTTGAGATCTCATTCTTTCCATTTTCTCTTGGGTTAAATATGTGCTGAGCTTGACTACATACCTAGAAATCAAAACTTCCTCTGGATTTTGCTCAAAGTCTCCTCCACATAGTCTCATTAATTTAGCTACATGGCGGTAGAAATCCCTTCGTAAAAATGGCAGGCTAGCGGCCAAGTGTCAAACCATAGGTGAAAGTGTATATACCTTTTAGCATACAGATTTTTGTTCTCATTAGCTGAGAAGGTGGAAATCTGCCTCTTTAAGTTGTTTGTCCTATGAGTGGAGAATAATTTCTTTAAAAATTCAGCTTCTCTACGCCCCGAGTTCGGATGGTCCTTGGCGAGGAGTTAGGCTAATTTTGAACATCCTTGATATGTGAAGGAAAAGCAATAAGTCCAAAGTGGTAGTATCCTCCTTGAAGGTGCCTGGGGTTCTCATTCTGGGGAGAGGAAGAGTAGGAAGGAGAGTGGCACGAGTAAGGCTTCTGCGATTTCCTCAGTTGAGGCACATTTTGAGAGGAATTTTCCATTCATGGGGGTGTATGGTCCTCGTGGACTAGAAATACGTGCTCTCTCCACTCCCTATTGACTCTACTGCTCTTCATGTGGGGGTTCCATTAGATCAAAATTTAGGTTTACTCCAGAATATGATTATTGGGATTCCTGTGTAATACTGATTTTAACTAATTTTCCTCTTGAATTCCTAAACCACTGGAACATAAACTCCTACATGAAAAACACGACAACACCAAAGAGAAACAAAGAAAATTCTACCAAAAAGGGTTAATGTTAGCTAAAAAAAAAGTATAAAAAAATAGACAGTGATTCGAAATTAATCAACCTAGCAGTAAACTGCTAGAAAGAATGATAAAATAAGAGAAATTCACCAATGCTTGTGATGAGGATTACAAGTGTTTAGCACTTTGTCAATTGCACTAAGGCACCATCCCCGGCAGGGGCGCCATTTGATTCGTGGTGTAGCCCATAAGGTATTTTGAAATCAACAAAATTTATAACCTAATGTCTGATACTACCGTAGCATGGCTACTATAGTATAGCGTGGTCAGATCGCCCACAGACGCTTTTCGGAAAGGGATCGATACACCAGGTTACAATGGTATTGGTGATTTGGATATTGGGATTGGATAAAAAGAGTGGGTTTTGGTAGCTTAAATCGTAACCAAAATGAAGTAAAAATATAGAAAGAATTCCCTTGAAGTATTAGATCACTGGGCTTAGGTCCCTATGGCAAATGAGGGGGTTCTCGGGATCTTTTCCTCGCATTGGGGACAATAACATATAGTTACTTCTCGAACTAGATCTTGGTTTAACTATAAAGCTTGACCCCCAATAACTATCCTTTGAAAATGGCATTCAATGTCCATTAATGTTCTCAGTCAGTTAAAAACCTATCTCCTTGAGTCACCTTCCAATGGCTCATAAATGATAACTAAAGAACATCACTGGATCTAGTAATAAGCATCCAATGAGCCCTCTAAGCTTACCATATACTAACCATTCAAGGTGAATCGAAGGGATCTGAACCTAGAGTTTAAGGAAAATATAAATGTTAGTGAATACTTATGTTGAAAACATGAAGGCCCCTGTTTTACCATAGGTTCCCTTTCCCAGTACCCTCTACTTTAAGGAAGGAAGGGTTTTAGCTGCTCATTCTCTGAGTTGTCATCCTCAAAGTGTTTGGCTAGTGAGAAAATGAGAGAAAGTGAAAAGAAAAATGGGATCTTGTTTGACAAGCTTCCCCAATTTCAATAAAATCAAAAACTACTTTACAAGGTGTTCATTGGGCATTATATACAACCTAAGCAATCCAAATTACAAAAATGTTTGAATTGGACACTATAACATGGGGATAATTTGGGCAGAAATCACAAAAAGAGGAAAGAAAGTCAAACGGACCTCAGCCTTTGTGAAGTAAAAATTCGACAGGCTACTAGCCTGTACTTAAGCCGCAACCTCATAAAATTTGCAAGGGCTACCTTCTCTCGTCCTGGTGTTGATTCACTCAGTTTTGTAGCTCTGTGTTACACTTGATTTCTTCATGGTCGAGCTGGATCCCCACCTTTAATACAAAAAGTATGTGAAACTACAATTAAGGCAAAATTTGATCAAAAATATCATGCAGGCACTAATGTGCTAATCGATCTGACTCACGATTACTAAAAGTATTTTGAAACCCGGAGGTCAAGATATGAAACAAAATATTTATAGTAATCATCCTGCTAATGGAAAAGATTATAAGCAGGGATGTAAAGGTCAATGAAGAAGAAAACTGGATCTTAAGTAATAACAAGGTGATATCATCTACCAAATTCGCGTAATCCATTGACACATATGGTGATAATAGCTCAACATCAAGCCATTCTACTCCACAAAGAAGCCCATCAACTACAATGAGCTCTCATTTACCCTCAAGCTCTTCATTAGAGACCCCACCAAGGAAACTTCGAAGCTTAAGGGAGATATATGATTCATGTGATTATGCTTTGTATGTTTCAATTCATTAGTTATGATGAAGTCGTAGGAAAGTCAAGAGTGGCAGATGAACGGAAAAGGCAATATTTTCCATAGAGAAGAATAAAACATGGCTGGCTGATTTAATTTTTAAAGGCAAGAATGTTATTCGCCTATGACTATCACCAGCATCATGTCAGCGGTACTCATATACAAACACAAAGCTCATGGTAGCAAAAGGTACTTTAAATATGAAGACAATTTCAAGAAACTTTTCACCATTGTCTGTTGAAAATCTAAGAACCTAGTCATTTCACAATCTGAATTTGTTTGTGTACCACTTGATGTGAAATATGCTTTTCCCGAATGGTGATTTAGCGAAGAAGTGTATGTGATACAACCCGAGTGGCTCGTTAGTTGTGATGAAAATAAGGTCTATAGGCCAAACAAAGCCTATATGGACAAAGTGTTCAGAGTAATGGTACTAAAAGGCTGACTCTGGCTATGCAAAAATACCTGGAAGAAGTAAAATGAAGCCAACCATCTATGTGAAAAAGAAAGGTGATGTTGATTTTCTGGTTGTATGCTTATATGTTGATGACATGATTTATATGGGGTCCTCTTAGCTTATTATTGCAAAATTTAAATTCGGTGATGTATAAAACTGAGGTGTTTGACTGAAGCTTATCATATTATTTTCTGTGGGGTTAGCAATCAACAGATGGCATTTACAAAGAAAAGGCGCTAAACATGTCCTTAATTGGTTTAACATGTTGAATTTGTAAGCCCACACCTACTCCCGCTGAATGCTAATGAGAAACTGTTGTTACAATGGGACCGCGTATGTGTAAAGGCAAGCGTATTACGAAGCATAGTTGATGGTTTGAAACTACTTGTCTCCATACGAGACTCCAAAGATAGCATACTCATAGTGTTTCTGTGTTTATGCATGGCCCAACAAACACCATCTTGGAGCAAAATGCAAGAGAATTTGAGATGGCAATTATAATCCATTGGATTTTGAATCTGTATCAAATGTCAAATTTCAAACTTGGGCTTTATCGATGTGCTGATTGCAGTTATTAAAGACAAGAAGAGTACTTCTGGCTATATGTTTTCACTTGGCAGTGGTGCTATTTCATGGAGCTCAAAGAAGCAAGACATAGTAGCTTGAGCAATATCAAGAAAATATAAAGCACTACCCATCACTATTGCACTGGGCTATGATTGTTGAAGATTTTCTCCCAAAAGTAAGAAGGTCCTACTCATGATTTTGTGATAACAAGGCTGCCATTTCTATGACAAAAACTGCTTTCCAGCGCAGTAGGAATCACACATCGATATCCACGTCATTTTCTATTCAAATTTATTGGTCAAGGTAATTGCTTCGGGGCACTGAACAAATGATCAAGCTGCTGATATCCCTTACCAAGTCTTCTTTATGGCAAATGCCAAACATAATATTTCGATCGCAAATGGAGTACAGATTTGAAGTAAGTAGATGTTATGAGTGCTTCAACCTCTCGAATTTTTTCTTTATTTACTGGAGAACGTAGGTCGCTGACGCACTTTAAATTAATTTCTCATTTTTTGTTGCTTGCTTCATCCTCGCTTCACGCTCGCTGTAAAGTGGTTCACGATCAACATCTTTCATCACCAAAACCGTTGAGCGTCACCCACGCGACGGGCATTTCTACTTTCTTGATCACGCAAAACCCTACCCTTCTATCCCGTATTCCCTCCACCTTCCCACTCGCAAAGACGCTTTCCCAGGTAGACTATTTGAATTAGTCTTGTTTCTTCCACATGTTAAAAATTCCAACTCAAGAGTGAATTAATGTTACTTTGCAAGATAAAATTACTCTTTCTCCTTATTATTGCCATCTTCCAAAACAAGTAATCGCAACGTAGGAGATGTTTAAACTAATCTGTCCTATCTGTTGGTCTACCCAAGTCAATTACTTTGAATTTAAGACTTCATTTCATCTGGAATGCTTCCATGGAGGTTGTTAAATTCTAAACTGAGACGTAATAACTTGGAGCTGTTAAACTGGCTGGGAGGGACAAGTTCAGAAAATTGTTCGTCCTAGGTATATGTGTACATGAAAGTGTTTCAACCAATATTTTGCAGGACCCTTTCAACTTGTTGTAAAAGAGAGATGATTTGGGTGCGTTTGGAAGTGATATACGCTGGTGATCACCTTTCCAAGATATTTATTGTAAGATGAGTACACTCAAGCGATTTAAATGACCTATTTCAGGAATCAAGTGACCATAAAAGTTGTTGTTACGAAGATCAAGTGTATCAAGGAAGGAAAGGTTACCAACATAAGGAGAAACGGTGCCTTAGAGACCCATGTCGTTGAGGCTCAAGGCGGTTACTCGCTGTCTTATGCGGGTACAGGAGACCTCAACCCAATTGCAAAAGTTCTCAGTTTCAATCCAATTACCCAAAACATTGTTGGGGTCAGGCTTGATCTCGGAGTTGAAGGCCAATAGACATGATAGATACGTGAAGTTTGAGGAAGAAGTAGTGGCCAAACTCAAACTGGACATATATAACTGCACTAACATCACTACAACAAGGGACACGACCATGTAAAACGTCTTCATAATTAACATGTTTATAAGAGCTGATCAGAAAATGAAGCAACCTCCAATTTCCATCATTTAAACTTGACAAAGAAGAATATATATATATAATGAAGGCATGCATCACATGGTCTATATGCATGCTGCACATTTTTTGCTTCTCTGTAAAGGATGGTCCCCCCACTGCCGATAAAGCCTTGAGTTAAGTAAGTCCAGCCAAGGGGTAGAAGAAAATTCAAAAAATTAAACAAATCAATGTTGACTTGAGCCTTCTAAGGTGACAAGAAGTTTAAGTTGTAAGAGTGCCATGATTAGTATGAGAGGCAAAAGACAAGAAATGAATTTCAGGAGCATCAAGTAAGGCTCCATCCGAATACCAAAGTATTAAGGAAAGAAATAAATAATTAAGAAGAATGATTTTATCATGTTTGATTTCACTATGAAAAATATAAAAGAATAAAATAAAAAGTCATAAATTTTGTTTACATATTTTTAAATTTTTTTAGTCCTTATATAATAGAGAAAAATAAATAAATTGAGTTTGAATAAACACATATAATTAATTTATTTAGTCTAAACCTATTTTTTATTTTCCTCCAAATTTCATTTCCTTCCACTTTTGGTCTTTATTTTCCTCTCTATTTTCTTTTCTTAGTATTTTCCGGGTTCCAAATGGAACCTAAAGGGACATTGAAAGATTCATAAATTCAAGCAACTTGAAACCAAGGTTTTTGGGAGAAGCAATAGAAAGTCTTGCCTTATTTGTAACACCTTCTAAAAACCTCACATTGTGGAAAGGATGGTGGGAAGAACTTCATGGATGCCCTCTTTGTTGACTAAGAAGACCTTTATCTGTTCAAACATATTGCTATGCTCATTTTTCATTTATGGCCTTTTTTTCTCTTTTGTTAATCAAGAAAATGCATAAAATTTAGATGCCAGTCATTCATTATTTCTCCATAGGTGTGGCTCACATGTGAGTGGTGACACTACTTACTGAAACTAAGAGCCTATATACCTCTCTACATCTAGGCTTTCAAACAAAATTGTTGATGTCATATTTTCAAGATCTTTCCGATCGGAATGTTGTTACTGCAGTCACAACAGACAGTGAGTAATGGTTTTGTGCCTTTGCATCTTTAGGCTCAATAAACAAGAACATGAAAATTGACTAGAAATCTGACAGGTACAGCTTAAATGAGGAACCCAAGCACATATATGTGCACTTCAAATTATTTGTAAATGTAATATTGTTGTTAAGCTTGATGTTTACATCTTTTATGCCAATCCTCTCCTCCAGGAGTTCCATTAACGCAAAAAGATCACCATGTGCTGCAATAGAATGTTATTTATGACTTCCATTATTTTGCATGGAATTCAAGCCTTAACCCATGACCTTAAGTTCCCAACAAACATATCTTCACTAGGTTTCTTTCTTGTAAGCATCTCTAGAAACACTATACCATAGCTGTAAGTGTCACCTCTTGTTGACACCTTCATTCTGAACCATACCTTATTGAAAATTCATTGTCAAATTTTATTAAGACAACATAACAAGATTTCTAACACATTCGATATGAGATTTTAAGGACAATTGAGATTTTTATGGATTCATATATATATGGCCTTACATGCTATTAGATTTGTGATAATAATCATAAAAAAAAAAAAAAAAGAAGAAAGAAATTCTCCATTGCTTGGAATGTTTTATCTGGTGCAATGTAGCCAAAAGTACCGAGGATGTTAGCTTCAGAGAAATTATGTGTAGCATGGCCATGTTTTTTATAAGTGTTGTAGTGTATGGCTCGAGATAAACATAACTATGGTGAAAAGGGGCAAGTTTTGGAATGGAAAGATTTAGGGGTATGTGCTAGTATGATTCAGAGATATTTTTGGAATTTTGTAATATTTAGGATTTGTGTAAATCCTTTTATTACCCTAATTACAGATAGTGAAAAGATTTCAACCCTATTCCCATCAGCATCCTGTCGAACCACGTTAAATTTGTGTGCATTCTTCTTTGTTTTTCTCCAGTTTTTCATCAAGATTTGCTATAGGGAAAACAGCATGAAGAAAGCATTCCATGCTCTAATTTCGGTAATGCATCACCTGATAAATTCGAGGTGTGAAAGTGGGATCGAACATTTAGTTATAAGTTATAACATATTGTTGTTTGGGAGGTCCATGAAATCCAATGTTATCAATTGGCCAATTAGTGATTCAGAAATAGGGCCCCAGAATTAGTTCTTGACAAGTTAAGAGAACTTTTTATGTTTTGGAAGGCTCCAAGGACAGTTGCAATGCAGCCTGGGATTCTGTTTCCAAGATAATTAAGTGCATGATTTCTAGCATTTTCACTACTCTAATGTTAATTACCATTGATCAGTGTGGATCTATTCAGTGAGTTGCATGATAAATGCAAGAACAAGAGATTTTGAAGGTTCCATAAGCTTAATGGAATTGATGATGACAATGAATTGGAACTCAAGAGTAAGTTCTAATGCTATGTTGTATATTTCTCTTGAATGCTATGTTGACGTTAGCTTTCTCCAAGATATAACCTCACCTCTGAAGGTTTTTCATCAACTTAATTGTTGATGGAGTAGAAGAAATATATAGCCTATTCACGAGCCTTGGTTTTTGTTTTGTCACGTGATCCTTGCTAGTACATGTATATAATAATGTTGCCCATTATGCTTAGCTCATGTGGTAGAGCACTCAACGTTTTCAAAAAGGTAAGGCAAGGAGAGGGGAGGGGTCCTGGGTTCGAGTCCCAGTGAGGATATTTACTGCACTTTGCAAAGGTTTAATGTCAAAAAAAAAAAAAATTATATATATATATATATATAATGTTGTTCATTCATTTTCATAATGAGAAATGTTGTGTTTCGTGCAACAAAATAGTGATATATCAGAGAAAAAAAATGAGAACATTTACATGGTTCAGGATTGTGCCAACATCCACAAGAATAACGATGGCTCAAACTTTCATTATATCAAAATAAGAATACATAGGAAGATATTTATAAAAACCCTATATATGATCGATTTACAAAAATAACCCTATACCTTGTACCATACCGTACCGTACTGCGAAGACGAACCCTCAACCTAGTATTTCGTCCCCTAACAAAAGATGATATGCATGAAGGGCAAATGATATTGCTTTGCTTGATATGCTCAACTCCAGCATTTGCCTTACTTTTACTATCAATATGAACCACATACCACAACAAAAAATAATAGAATGAGAAAGCATTAATTCAAAATTTGGCTCATTTTTCAACAGCAGTGATTCCACTCGGGTATTGTCACTCAATACAAGCATAATCAAATTTCTCAAGCAACTGTTTCCTTTTGGAATTGGACCCTTGATTTTTCCTCAAAACGCTACAAATTCTTGAAGGGAACTTGAAAGATTTCTATTAGAGTCTGGTAGAAGGCCATGCTATGGATTATCACTTATGTACAATGTTCTTTACCTCGCTCTGGCGGCTATAAGAGATCCTTACCCCAAGCATAAAGGTTTTCACTCAAATTAGGGAACCGTTTGTTTGCGCTTTTAAAACTATTTTTTATTCTGAAAAACAAGAAAAACAAGGAAAACACAAAGAATACCGTTTAGTTCTCTAAAATTTTTGTTCATGTAACTATTACATTTTTTTCAATATTCAATACTCATGATTTTGAGTTTTCTTATATATATATATATATATATATTAAAGTTTTTGTTCACAATTTTTAACTTCTCAATTTTCTTGCCAATGAGACCTGGCTCGATGGTTAACGGTTGGGCGAGCCACAGGGAATAACCATGTTCAAATCTCCATGAGAATATAATACTACAACGTAGTAATACCAAGTGAAAAGATGTAAAAAAAAGTTATCAATTTTCTTTTCTATTTTCATTTTTTTTAATTCTATCTTCAAATTTTGTTTAAGAATAAATCACAAATAAGTATTGATAATTTTACACACTTTGTCTGAAAAATTAAGTCTCTTTTCCAAATTTTATTTTTGATAAGAATATGATAATTAATCATAATTTGAGATAAGTATAAAGATGAAAATATTTAACCTACTTTAGACCTTATATATTCCTCATTGAACACTAATAAATTTATAAAGGGATAAGGTGCACAAAGGCCCTGACTTTTGGCCGTATGTCCAATTTTGCATAGGAACGGTCCAAAGATACCCGACCCTTACTTCATTAACTTAGTCCTGCCCCTGTCGTTACTTTATTGAACAGATGGACAAACAGACGTTTAAAAATTGAGGGAGAAGTTTATGAGATTTTTTTTGGGAGAGTCAGACTGTATTTAACGACATGGAAAAGGAAAGATTGAGAGGCCTTGTCCATGAACGAGTGAAGTAATTCAAAAGGAATTCAAGGATGAAGTTGATCATCAGACAAGGATTGTTGAAATTCCCTCGATAAATTTTTCTTTATTATTTTCCTCAGATTTTCTTCATTTTTTCCTAATATTTTTTTTGAGGAAAATATCATATTATTTTCCTGCACAATTTTTTTCCTTTGAATTTTCCATGTTACCCAAACAGAGGAAAATATTTTTTTCTTTTTTTTCCTCACCTTTTTAGGTTCCAAACGTAGCCAAATACTCTCCAGATTCCAAAAGAAGCCTTAGGCTCTATTTAAACCTGGACAGTACTAAGGAAAGAAAATAGATAGGGAATGTAGAAAGAAAGAAAATTTGGAGGAAAATAAAAAATAGATTGAAACTTCACAAATTAATTCTATATGTTTATTCATTTTTTTCTTTATTATATATTGGACAATACTAAAAAATTTATAAATATGTAAAATTTTTGATTACATTTGATTTTTTTTCATATTTTCCATGTAAAAACAAACATGAGAAAATCATTTTCCATAGTATTTGTTTTCTTTACTTAGTACTTTCCGGTTCCAAACATCCTCTTAAAGATGTTCAAAAGGGAATTCATTTATTGTTTCTACCTCTCATACTAATCATGGCACTCTTACAACATTGTCACGTTGTCACCTTACAAGGCTCAAGTCAATCAAAAAGTTGTGGGGGTGGGATAGATATTGGCCTCTAAGTCCAAAGTGTATGGGAAAATTTTATGCAGAAGAAAGTGACAGATGTATTCCATTCCGAGAAGTACCCCTTCCTTCTCATTGTTTTGTTTAATTTTGAATTTTCTTGTTCTTGTTCTTGTTTTCGTTCTTGTTTAGTAAGCATAATAGATGTTCCCTTCTAACATGGAGTACAAGCTTATCATCAAAGCCTAAACATGCAAAGGCGAATCTTTCTATGTCCCTTTGACAGTACTCACAAGGAAATTCATTTCTTACTTCTGCCTCTCATAATCAATGTTCCTTCATTGTTTTGTTTAATTTTTAATTTTCTTCTACCCCTTCCTTGGCTGGACTGGACTTACTTCACTCAAGGATATGAGTTTTGATTCTATGTGGAATAGTCTTCTTTTTCTTTGTGAGTGAGAGAAGTTTCTGTCAGATTAGTTCTTGAAGGTTGTTAATTTAATGGATCCCTTGAAAGCTTGAGTTTGGTAAGGAATTAAGGAATGAATTTAATATGAAGAGGCTTTACATGGTGTCCTCAGAAGAAGGCTGCATATAGCTTATATATACATTTAAGTCACACTTTTCTTCATCAAACTTCACTGATCTATCAAGTTTGTTGGCCTTTTAAGTTCGAGGTCAAGTCTGACCTCATCAATGCTTTTTGAGAACTGATCAAACCTGTAAAGCTCACAGAATCGGGCCTAGTTAACAATAGTAACCACCTTGAGCCTCAAGGGCCTAAGGCACCATTCTCCATGCAAGAACCTTTCATCTCTTGTTAGGTTTGATCTTTGTAACAACGCTTTCTATGGTCACTTGACTTCAAATAAAGCTATTTTCATCAGCTTGAGCCTCATAATCTGTATCAACCTCGCCGGAATGAGTGATCCCTGCAAGCATATATCACTACCAAACACTTCAAGTCATCTCTCTAGCATACAATAAATTGAGAGGGGTCCTACCAAAATGGTCAAGCAACTTAACCTCACTTCATGCCCTATACCTGGGAAAGAACTATTTTACAGGCACCATTCCATCTCCCTTGGTTAACAACTCCAAGTTAATAGGTTATCTCAGTTTCGGTCATAACAACCTCCATGGAAGCATTCGAGATGAAATAGGGAATCTTAAGAATTTGAAGGTACTTGACTTGGAAGCAAATAATCTGCATGGGACAATACCCAATTCATTTTTCAACATCCCCTCATTGCAAGAACTTTCGTTAGTGATCAGGATGAATTATGCGTGCATTTCAGTTGAATTCTCGGTGTTCTTTATAGCTAAAATGCATGGTTCATGGTCTTTTTCATTAATATCACACTAATCCCTCATATTAGTATCGTCTATAGAATGTACATGCTTAATCAAATATGAAACGTGATAGAAAATAGAACAGGCGAATGACAAAGGCGGCATTAAGGCTTCAAAAAAGGCTTAACCCCATTTAAAATAGGTTTTGAGTGCTTTTGCATCTTTAATCATATAATTTGAGCTAATTCATGTGCATGTCCACTTAGTACTACTAATTCGCTTTAGATTGTTTTCTTGTGGTAGTTTTGCAAGTCTTGGGAACTTTAGTCGCTGAAGCTTACGTCAGGGACAGGCCGATGCGAGAATTCCTGATTTTTACCAACCCAAAATGAGAAATATCGTTGGAAATGACTTAAAATGAAGATGGCAGTAGCCAGAATTTTGGCTATGATTGCGAAAATTTACAGATTAGAAAATTTCGCAGTTAATAAATTTCGCTAGCATACGTAAATTCGCTATACTAGCGAAATTTGCCGCATAGCTTAAATTGCCTTTCAAATTCATGGTTTTTGATGTTTTGATTCCAAACGACCACGCTTTTGATTATTTTACCATTTTCATTCCTATCAGAATTACATATTTTAGGCATTTTTGGTATTTCACACAATCACATATAAGCCACCTTATGACTTTTGTAACCCTAACTTTGATTCATCAGAATGCAATGCCTTTCATTTTAGGCTCGCTTTTCTCTCTCTCTTCTTTCTCTCATTTTCGACAACCAAACATACTCTCGTGATGACAAAACCAAGGTATGTTTATTAAAGCCCTTTTCTTGAAAAGCGAGGGTCACTGTGGGCTCGAGGTAAGTTTCACTTCTCTCATTTATCACTGCATTTATGAGCATTTAAGCTCCTCAGATCTCACTCTAGGTTGAAACCTCCTAGATCCAAATTCTTAGCCAATGTGTATTCTGGGTAAGCTTATGGTTACAAGGGATGCTTAATCTTAGATCCACTGCCATCCACTTAGCTGGTTCTTATTAGTCATTACAGTCACTTTCTGAGGCCATATATACACTGTAAGGGACTTGAATGCTTACTGAATGCCATATCTCTTGAGGGAGTAATTTAGGGTTTAGGTTTTAGTGCCAAATCAAGGTCCGGTTTGGGAAATGACTATATGTCATTATCCTCAACGCGAGGAAACAAACCCGAGGGCATGAATACACCTTAAAAATCCAATCCAATGGACCCAAAACTTCAAGGAGTCTTCTTTTCTAAATTTTCTTAATTTATATGCGCTTTACAACCATCCAACCCAGACCGGCTTTTGAACAAACCCAAAATCCAAAAGAGAAATACCATTTTCAACTCAACTACACTTCATTTCACGGTTAAAACCCATCCCTCGTGTTCTAATCTCTGCATCGCTTATACTCCTAAGTAAAGAAATTTTGACTACTATAAAGAGGGAGGAAACATAGGATACAAATTTTGTTGATTCCTGATCACCCTACTCGTGGCACTAATCAAATGCGCCGTTGTCAGGATGGTGCCCCAGTGAGATAAGAAGTCGTGAACTTGTGATTCATATCATTGAAGTTTTGCAAAATCTCATTCCCCTTTGATTTTATCATTTTTTTCCCACTTGCGCTTCAATCGTTAGGATTTTAAATTTTCCTAGACATTCGGGGCTTTTCTTTCGTTTAATTTTAGCTAACCTTAACCCTTTTGTTAGTTTGCTTTGGTTGTTTTCCGTTGATCGCGGGAAATGTGCCGGAGCAGCTTTATGCAAAGGATAGAACACTCTGCAGTAGGCTTGAGAGGGTGATCACGACAGAATGTGGCCTCTCAAATCGATCTCACAAAGGCTCAAACGATCCTCCACAGAAGAACAAATAGGCCAACAGTGCCTAGGAGCCCACGTGCTATTCCGATCCATGAGGGATCATTTGCTACACCCACCCAGTGGTGAGTGCACCCCTGTATGCATTATCCCCTTGCCGAGGATGTAGCAAGCAGACTCATTTGGTGCCTCATTCCCAACTTTTCACGGTATGGAGAACGAAACCATACACACATCCGGGATTTGAGGAAGTATGCACCACTTTCAAAGAATGTGCAGTGGACATGGAGCTCCTCAAGTTGAAAGCCTTTCCATTAACCCTAAAGGACAAGGCAAAAATTTGGCTAAATGCATTAAGGCCAAGAACCATAAATAATTGGGGCCAGCACAGCAGCCAGAGTTTCTAAAAAAATTCTTCAGTGCTCACAAGACAAATGAACGGAAGAGGCAAACTTATTACATTTGCAGCTCATGATGGTGAGAGGTTCTACCTGCATTTCGAGATTTACGGAGAGTATCAAGTGGCATGCCCACACCATGGATTTGATACATGGATGTCAGAACTATTTTTATGATGAATGTGTCCCCTCCATGAAACAATTATTGGAAAGTATGTGTGGAGGAGATTTCTTGAGTAAAAATCCCACGAGGGCAATGGATCAACATGTGGCTGAGACCTCCATACGGATGAGCCAAACCTAAGAGAAGGTGACAGATTCAAGCCACCAAGGAACTACAAAGAGGAGGCAGCTGCATGCCCTCCTCCGGCGATGGGAGCTGAAAGCTAAGGTATCACCTGGCTAGAAGACTGAGGAATTAGGAAAGAAAAAGGGTCCATGAGCTGCAAGGATCGAGAGCCATGCATGTGTCAAAACCATTTCAATCGCAAATTAATCGACCACCCAGGAGAACCATGTCAAAACCCCCATTTTGAGGATGCAAATGTGGTGGGCCAAAACAAGCCACAAACAAATGCTCCAAATGGCAACACTTACAACCCCAATTGGAGGAGTCACCCTAACCCTTCCTGGAAACCTCAACCTCCTGTACAACATCAGCAAGCACCCACCCCTCTCCCGTTGAGTGCTTCATTTTGAATCGAGCAAAGTGGTGGAAATGTCAGGAGGAGCAAAAGGCATCAATGCTCAGCTTGAACAAAAATAGATGGGCTGGAAAGTAACCTTAACTCGAAGAATTGACAAATCTTGCGGTGCATCCATAACAAGAATAGAAAATCGCCAGCAAGAGGCAGAGGTTCCCCTTTCCCCACCCACTCCAAATCCAAGGAGTCCATGCAATCGAGCCATTCCAACGAACCTTCCCTAAAACGGATGAAGTCAAAGCCGCCATTACCTTAAGAAGTGAAAAGAGGTTAATCAGCCAATGCTCAAGCCTGTTGAGGAAACCAGAAAAGGGAAGAATTTGAGCCAGAACACATTTTCGGTTGAGGACCTAGCTGGAAGCGATCGTATGCCACCTCCATTTCCCAAGCAATCGGAGAAGCAAGAAGAAGGCATCCCAAAGAGTGTGCATCCTAGAAGTCCTATGTGTGAATAACATACCCCTTTGGACATCATCAAACAAGTCCCTTCTTATGCAAAGTTTTTGAAAGATCTCCGTACAATCAAAAAGTACTGGGTATCACAAAGGCATTTTTAATCGAACAAGTTACTCCATCATCCAATGCAAGACAATGGTGAGAAATACAAAGGGATCCGTGTGGACCCCAACTATCTTAGTTAACATTGAGAACCCGCATTGGACAAAGCAATCGTTAGACTTGGTGCTGCTATCAACCCACGCCATACTGTATAGGCAACCTAGGTTTGAGAGAGCAACCAACCAACATCATCCTATCTTTACCGGACGTCATGAAAATACCCAAAAGGGATAGTGATGTATGTGTTGCAAAGTAGATAATTTCTAGTATCCTGGATTTGGTGGTTCCTCGACACGTAGTCCGGGAGTGTGGGTACTAATCAAGTGCCCATTATATTGGGAAGGCCATTTTCGTCACATCAAATGCCATTATCAATTGCCTGAATGGGGTCATGCAAATTTCACATTTGGCAACATGACACCTGAGCTCAACATTTTCCACTTGAGCAATAAAAACCAACCGAGGATGAGGGGAGCAAACTGGATGTAGTTTGCCCTCGAGGGTACACGGGTAGAAGGCATGATATTAACAAACAAAGCAGGAAGAATTGATGGAGAACAATGAAGCAAGTAATGTAGAATCCACCATCTTCCCGCAATAAACAAATTTAATCGCCACTGTAGAGACCGTATCGCTTTCCAAAAACAATGGAGTCGAAAAATATGGTACCCGCAGCACACACCACGCATGCGTGAGGAGCTCCTAGACCCTCCTTGAGATCCAATGGTTACACAACCTGGGAGTGGTTCCCCGCAGAATCGAGACCACCCAAATTTTTGTTGTACTTACTTTATATTATTTTAAGTCTTAATTTGGGTTTTTAGTAGCCATGCATTTTTACCTATTTTCTTTTCAAATATTTTCGCATTTACAAGCTTATCTTATCACAATTTTTTGTTTTGAAATGTTGCAGTGAGTTGCAAGCAGAAAAAAAAATCTCATTTTCTCCTCCGCATCGCAGCTGGGTGCAAGGTGCACTGCTCAAACATGCCATTCCTCCCTCGGTTCAAAACCGCTCGCCCATCTTCTATCGGAGGTACCACACAATTTCTTTTTGAAAGCTGATAATTTTGTGAAATATATCGACATAGAAATATACCATTCGGGCCACATTTTTCTACACTTTTGCAAATCATTCTCGCATCTATATTTTGGTATTTCTACTCTCGCTTTAGTTGAAAAATCAAGCCCTCAGATGTTACATTAATGATAGAACAATTCCATGCATGATTTAGTTTTTGGTCAATGGAAGTTCCAAATTTATTCAACCTTGAACATTCTCTTTAGCTAATTCACATGCACCGTACACCCGATTGTACCAATAGGTCGAGAAGCTTAGACTCTTTCCACTTTTGCAAAGACGACCTTGTGAATTTGTCGGACACCATAATAGGGTGCTGCAGAAGCACTCCATGTATGAAGACCAATGTAGTCTTCCAAATGAAAAAGAAAAGAAAAAGCAAAAGAAAAGAAGAAAAGAGAAATAAAAGCCGTGACGCTTTGTCTTGAAACCTAACACGTCCGAGGGGTATATGATTTAAAGCTCTTAAAGCCCGATGCCCTAAACCTAATTGGTCAGGGAGTCATCGACTTAGTGTTCGCTACACGGGTGGATGGGTATTTAGCTTGTTGTAGGTGCTTAATTCTCAAGTCATTCAAGTCCAAAGGTCGCAGCTCGTGGGTCAAGTGATCCTTTCGCTTACGCCCTAAACCTTAATCGTCGGGAGTCATCGGTAATCCCTTATAATGGACTTTGGTGAAGTCGAAGTTTTTAGCATTGCACCCCTACATTGCCATCAAGGAAGAAACAGAGGTTTATCCATTTAGTTGGTCACCGCTAAGGCCTGCAAAGAGCTTGTACTGGGGAGGGAATAGCTTTGCACCTATTGGCTCAAACTGTTGACCTTTAGAACAATTAGATGTTGGTGGAAGTTCAGGTTGACTTCTTTGAACCGATGCTGCCCTCAAACTTGTTCTTGCATGGTCTTTGTTCTTTCATGTCGGTTTTCGAACAGGGTGTAAATTATTCATATTAAAGGAAAAGCTTACCTGTACACACACTTTTTGAACAATATGCACTTTTTTTAAAAGCACAGCATACATACCTTTATTGTTTTTAGCATTGCTAAGGGACTAGCAACGTGTCGGTTGGGGGTGGATTAAAGGCCTAAAAAGTGCTATTTCAACCCTATTTAAAAATAGGTTTCAGTGCTTACGCACTCAATCATATGAATCGAGCCAATTTTCATGTGCATGTCCACTTTAGTACTACTAATTTGGTTTCGAGATTGTTGGTAGTTTTGCAAGTCTTGGAACTTCAACAAAGAAGTCTACGTCAGATTGTGCCTCGAATGCGAGAATTCCCTAAGATTTACCAACCCAAACGAGAAAGGACAAGTGGAAATGACGAAAAATGAAGATGGCAACAGAACAGGAATTTTTGGCTATGATTTGCAGGTCTTATTAAGATTGCTAAAATTTCGCAACATATTTAAAATTTTCAGAATCCTAGCGAAATTTTCAAGCATGTGAAAATTTCGCTTAGTTAGCGAAATTTCTCGCTAAAGATAGCTAAATCACGTATACAAAATCGTTCACCTTGTGTTTTGATGTTTTGATTCCAACCACCACGTTTTGATTTTACCATTTTAACCTCATTGTAATTACATATTTTAGGCATTTTTGGTATTTCACGCTAATCGTTGGCTATATAAGCCACTTTATGACTTTGTGAACCCTAACTTTGATTCACTAAGAAATGCACGCAGCCTTTTCATTTTAGGTTTCAGCTTTCTCTTCTCTTCTTATTTCTCTCTATTTTTCTTCAACTCAAACATACTCATGACACAAACTACAGCATGTTTATTAAGCTCCCCTTTCTTTTGAAGTATGAGGGTCATCAGCGGGGGCCTTGAGGTGAGTTTCATGCCTCCATTTCATCAGCACTTGATTATGAGTACTTTAAGCCCCATCTCACTCTAGGGTTGAAAACCTCCTAGATCCAAATTTCTAGCAATTGTGTAGGATTTGGCAAGCTTTGTGGTTACAATGGATGCTTAATCTAGATCCACCGTCATCCACTTAGTCAGTTCTTATTAGTTATCGAGACGTTCTTTCTCGAGGCCATATATACACCGGTAAGGGACTCAATGCTTACTCGAATGCCATATCTTTGAGGGAGTACTCAGGGTTTAGGTTTTAGTGCCAACTATGTCCCCGCTAGAAAATGACTATACACTATCCTCAACGCGAGAAATCAAAACCCGGTGGGCATGAATACACCTTAAAAATCCAATCCAAGACCCAAAACTTCAAGGAGTCTTCTTTCTAAATTTCCTATTCTATATGCGCTTTACAACCATCCAACCTAATCGCTTTTGAACAAAACCCAAAATCCAAAGAGAAATACCATTTTCAACTCAACTACACTTCATTTCACAGAAAACCCATCCCCGTGTTCACCCTGAGATCGCTATACTACGCAGCTTGACTAATACGGCAAAGAGAAACATGGGAGGCAAATTTTGTTGATTCCGGATCACCCTACTGTGGCACGAATCAGGCCGACAACAAAATTACCACTGGTTCGCCGCATTTAAACACTTCGCCGTCGCGGCATGACCCCTTCGTAGTAGCAAAACCAAGAGATTAGAGCTCAGTGGCCTCTGCTGACAAGAAGAAAGGTTGCTTCACAAGCATGGTAGTAAAGGTCCTCTTCCAAAATGGGAACTCGTAGAACCCTAATTTTTTCAGCTGCCATTGATTGTGCTCTCATGCCTCGAGGATAAAAAGGAAGATTTTTCTAAGCAAAAGTGGGGATCGGTGATCGAAGAAGAAGGGAGAGCACAGAGAGATCAATATAGACGGATTCAAGAAATCGCTAAGACTGAGTTTTCTCGTAGTTCTCCTTTAACCTTACTTTTCATGATTCGAATTTTTCTATCTCAGAATAAATAATACGATGAACTAATTTTTTCTCTATGGTTTTGCCAACCCTAACCACAACATGGATCGATTTTTAGTTTTGGCTTATTTGAATATTAATATGAGTTCATACGCTTAGTTTTTAATTCGGGTTTAATTACATAAGTTATTGTTCGCAAACAGGACATGTTAAAGTTAGGAGTTTGAGATCGAGAGAAGATAACTTCTAGGACATAAGTTAAAGTAACACTGGTAAATGGCATCAGATATATTCAGATCGCAATGGTAATTAGGGTTTGCACATTTAGGCGTTCAGAGTCAAGGGGTTAAGGCAGAGATGCAATACATCCCACTGGCCAGTTAGGCAAATATATCTCAAGAGAGAATATCTTGTAGAAAAGATCAACTCGCCAATATAACTCATATGAATAATTCAATAAGTCCTTAATTGAATTAACATCTATCAAGTGTGGTAGGAGGCAGTAAAACCCTAGGTTTCTCATCATCAATATAATTCCAGCATTAACCCACCTTAAGACTGTTAATTCTAGTAATTTAGTCGTACCCGCTTTAAGATTAGATCCAAATATTGTTGAAGTCATTAACCAAGAGGTCAACACGCTTCTCTTCGAGGGAACGACACTTGACTAACCACTACACTATGTCAACTCGACGTGTATACTTGTGCACACGGGTTTGCGTTTCCCACCTAATTTTGCACATTCACTTTTGCCCATCAAGTTTTTTGGCACCATTGTCGGGGAGAAGTTTAGTGTTGATATTGACAACCGTGCCATAGATAGTACTTTGACTTTAATTTTGATTTCTTTGTTCTTCTCACTTGATCATTTCTTTTACTTTTATTCTCGGGTTTAGCTGGAGCTTTCCTTTATCATATCTCGGTTTGGATTTGGTTTTGTTCTTATCCCAGATTTAAAAGAAAAGTATTTAGATGGGCACAAAGGAGGAAAAAGCACATGGAACTGCCCATTCGATCCTCGAACTGTAATCCACACGCATCAATTACGTAGAGTAGCCGACGTAACTCAGCTCGGGAACATGCAAAAGATCAAGCAGACGCCAGGACATATTCATGATAGGGATGAACCATAGGTGGAACATAATGGAAAGAACTATAGAAACTTACACTACACCTTCTCAGATACTCGATAATCCGTGATATGCTACTTGAGGAGTTTGCCTTGCCACCTACAGTTGTTCAGTTAGCTATACGTCGACCACCCATACAAGTGAACAACTTTGAGTTGAAAGGAGTAACTTTGCAAATGTTCCACAATATACAATTCCATGGGCTACCTAGTGAGAATCCGAATGCACATTTGACCAACTTTATTGAAGTCTATGACATAGTCAAGTATAATGGGGTAACCGTTAAGCTCTCGACTACTTGGCCATTCCCATCATTTCACTTAGTGATCACTAAACATCGTTGACCAAATTAACCTTACTCCATCACCTCATGGAATGATTCTTGAGCGTAAATTTAACCAAAATTTTCCCACCCTCGAAGATAGCTCAATTGGTGCAAGAAATTAATACATTTAGACAATTTGAGGGGGAGAACCTAGCTGAAGCTTGGGAGAGATTTCATGAGCTACTGAGGAGGTGCCCACATCATAGATTAACTAAGTGGATGCAGGTGCATACGTTCTACAATGGTCTAAGCGACTCAGCTAGGACAATCATTGATGGTCAGCAGGAGGTGCTTTAATGAAGAAAACCATAGATCAAGCCTATGAGATCTTGGAGGATACAACTACTAATACTAATCAGTGGCCTCGAGATAGATCAACACTTAAGAAACCCTTAGCAAGAGCGTATTACGCAGGTTCTCAGAACTGGTAAACCATGCCGATAGTTAACTAGGACAGATGCGTAAGCAAATGTGGTATAGTAAATGTTATCTCGTAATAACCGTGGAAATTTGTGAACTCGTGGTGGACACAAAGATAGTACTATGGAGGTCACCACAGAAGATGACAAGTAGAGCGCACTCCAATATGTGAATCAACGAAATCAACCACAACAAGGGCAAGATGGGGCAACAATTTATTACTCGAACGTATACTTTAATCCGAGTCGTAATGCAAGTCAGGGATGGAGAGGCAATCAAAATAGTTAGAACAATCAGAACTATGGATGGAGGAATATCAAAATAACATGCCACTACCCCGAGTGAACGAATCCACCGGTAAGAAAGTAGACTTCGAGCAAGACCGCATCGATAAGTCACCTCACACACCGCCTTTATGAATGAGACCATGCGAATTTGAAACCAAACCACCTAATTGAATAATCAGGCAAGATAAACTAGAAACTTAGAGGTGCAAATGGACTAAAGGGCTGGCCTGGCTGACAGAGGTAAAGTGCTGGGAGCATTACCGAGCACTTCAAGTGAAACCCGAGGCAAGAAGGTAATGAACATGTAAAGACTACTTCATTAAGGAGTGGCAAAGAATCACTGTGGGATCGTGGCAAATAACAAGGATAGGGAAGATAGAGATGTAAGAAGTAATTCAAATCTAATGACCGACAAGGTAGTAGGGAACAACCCTAATTTAAAAGTTAGGTGAAAAAGAAACAGAGTCTAAGGGTCAACCACATAGGACTGAACCCATTATCCCAATTCTGTACCCTCAACGCTTGAAGAAGAGTAAATTGGACAAGCAATTCACCAAGTTTCTGGAAGTGTTCAAGAAATTGCATATAAACATTCCATTTGCC
Organism: Tetrastigma voinierianum; assembly: GCA_016808115.1. Taxonomy (NCBI): domain Eukaryota; kingdom Viridiplantae; phylum Streptophyta; class Magnoliopsida; order Vitales; family Vitaceae; genus Tetrastigma; species Tetrastigma voinierianum. Next base: position 399,383 of record JAEQBH010002357.1, on the reverse strand, counting down.
AATGCATTGTAAAATGATGTCTGAATTAAGGGAGTGAAATTCATGAAGGAACATCAGTCTAAGAAAAGAAGACTCACGACTTTGAGATAGTAAACCTCACCGCAGGAGTGTAGTGCCATCCCGCAACGAAACCCGCCATAAAGCCGAAGTAACTTTGCAAGTAGCTATACCTAATGCACAATTGAAATTCCATCTCCGAAGGCCTTTGTGGTGATACTGGAGCAAGTATCAACCCCATGTCGCTATCTATATCTCGCACGATTGGGATTAGGGTGAGTTTACCCAACCATAGTCACACTCTGCCATGCATGTGTAATTGAAACACCCTGGTTGGGGTGCGGAGGAAGACGCCTGGCCAAAGTGGACAAGTTCATCTTCCCAACAGATTTACTGTTTCGATATGGAAGATAGAGAAATACCTATCATAATTCGGGTAGGCCATTTCTAGCGACTCAAGTGTACCATTGATGTGCAGAAGGGAGAACTGAAATTGAGAGCCCTAGGAGATGAGATCACCTTTCATGTATTCTGGCCCATGAAGCTCCCGCATGACTCATTCCTAACAAAGATATTCTCCATTCCCAACCCCGAAGAGATCTCTGCAGAAATATATGGTAAACCCCTCGGTAAGTCTCGTGGTCGCACAAATGAGTTACCCGTAAGATCAAGGGCATGGTAGCCAAAATAGTCCAACCCCCCGAGAGCAGCGATTTTGAGCACTAATGGCGGTGCTTAGCATTCCTGGTGTCCCTCTAGAATACAACATGGAGATTCGGAAATGTCGAGCTAACGACGTTAAACATAGCACTTCGGGAGTAAACCTGCTTTGTGAGATTAAGCCCCTAAAACTTGTGTATTTCCATCTGCTTTCATTGTTTTATGTAAAAATTTTGTTTCGAGTTCCACCCATGCTGACTTTACAAATAGGTCTTAGCTACAAAGGGCAAACATGTTTCCAGATCTTTCCGCGTTCATCATGTCAAGAGGGTAAAATACAATCTCATACTTTTGTTCGCCGCGGGCAAAGTTTCTTGTTTCACCATCGCAGGGTAAACAATCTTGAAGCCAAACCCTGGTCTCCGCAGCAAGAAAGCCCGTCACAGAGCGAGGCTTCTCACCTTCGTCGCAAAGAAGAGCCTCTTCACAATGCTAGAATATATTTCACCAGAAATTTCTTCGACTCGTATTCCATGGGTCTATAAATACACGCGGCTGTCCATTTTTTTTTCCCTCCACCTATTTTTTGTGAGACCCTTTGTCTCCTACTCTTGTCTAGTGTGCGTTTTTTTTGCAGATTCCTAGCCGACCGTGACTACTATGGCTCCCAAGAAGACTGTGCTAGCAAACGACACCACTCTAGCTCCACATCACGGGCGACACCTCCCCCTTTGGACAATCCGTGCAAATTCATCTCCTGAGAGGCAGAGCGGCTCTACCACGAGTCGTCAGATTCGCTCATCTCGTTCCAAGAGGGGTTTTCCCACTCAAACGCATTTCTCAACTTCACCCATCCGGCACTGTAGGACGGCAGACACTCGGTGTGCTCCTCCGACCCCATACGCCCCAATAGTACGAGTCTCCATTCCAACCGGGCCGCTTTCGAGATGGCACCCACCGTGTTTGTCCTGGGGTAGGTGGGTCGACTCGGGGCACGGCCATCAACCAACCGTTCCATCGCTTGCGGGAGGATGACAAAGGAGAGTACCCGTGCGTTATTTGTACACGACTCGAGATGAGCCCAACGGAGCTCACATGTATTAGGCGCGGTGGCTGCATGCATCCATCAACGCAAGTTCAATGCCACATTTCCATCGACAAATTCTCTCACGCCCGGCAATGGTTTGCATAATTCTTTATGTGTTAAGATTAAACCTTCACCGCATCTCGCATGTTGACAAAGGACAAGACGATTCTTCTCAGACGCCTACGACCCAGTGGATTCCACCAACATCGGGACGGTCATTGAGTCAAGATTGAGTCGACCACGGACGCAGACTGGGCGCTCGATCCACCTCTCCGATCACCTGAGCGACGCCTGAGTTTTCGATGTTGGACTCCAAGGAGCAGGTACATCAACGCCTGCCCATTCCACTGCCTAGGGTGAAGTTTGGGAGCCCTGACGAGTCCGATGACGAGACCAACGATAATGTCCCTGCGACCACACCCAGCCGCGAAGGCAATCTGGGGCTGACGAGACGACACGAGGTCCCCCAGCCGACTGCCCTAAATTCTTTACTAGATCCATGCACCTACCATCGCTTCGATGCCTATCGGGATGAGTCATAGAGCACCTGGTCAGCTCTCGAGCCAGGGACATGGATTCCATCGTGTCGAGATGATGCCCATCCACCAAACAAGACCGCATTGCTCGTTAGCTAGCCCATCTTTTATCATTTCACACACGCTGATTCGCCACCAATTCTTCACCGCAGTGATTTTTCAGACGATTTCTTTACCCTTTTCTTTCTACCATTGAGGGCACTATCCGTTTTAAGTTCGGGGCTTGTGTACGGGGTGTGACTATGTATAACCTAGTTTATTTTGGACTTGTAGTTCGATTTTGACTAAGTATTTTTGCTATTTTCAGATGTTAGGTCCATTTTTTTATTTTTTTCTATTTTGCATAAACAACCATTTTTTTTTATCTTCATGCATTTTTGCATGCTAGGTCCATTTTTGGGCGTGTTAGGTTGTTCTCAGACTAATCCATTATTGGAATCTAGCGAGCAGAAACGCAAAGATAAATAAAAATTTAACGTTTAATTGCATCAGATCCAGCGGTTTGATGAAATCCAACAATGAATCGAGAAATCTGTGATCTACCTCTTGTGTGACCTAATCCTTTTCGAACAGGCGGATTCATTGGATCACACACATGCTAAAACACAAATAGAACTCCTTCCGGAAACGATCCAGCAGTAACGAGCCAAGACGATGCAGTGTGCAAACACCCTCTAAAGGTATCCACACAAACGATCATTAATGATGGATGACAAAGGCACATTATGATAGGTTTTTGTCCCACAAAACCAAAGACACCTTAGTGTCTTCCAAAACTCTAAAACAATTTTTTTAAAAATGCCCACTTCAAGAACCACTCTACTTTTAGATGATAAACCCCATATTTATATCAAGCCTCCCAAACCCTTTTATTAAACGAATTTAAAAACCAAATTCCATTACCATTAATGGGTCAGCTTAGGCTCCTGGCCTGCTCTGGGCTTAATCATGGGCTAAAGAGAGAGCCTTTCTAACATCCCATTATAGCTCATTCTTATGTGTGACCCTATAGGTTCACCTAATGTTGCGCGGCCCAAACATATTCTAAGCCCACAAGTTATGCACCTGGTCTCTAACAAGACATTTAAACTACTCTGAAAACAAGCAGAATTCAAGACTCGAAAACCTTACCACGCATGATATTACCTTTTGTTCACACAATGTCTCGATTAAGCACAAAGCATAGATGAAGTCATCTTGACACAATCCTAATCAAGCTTTGATTCTCAAGAGACTACAAATGATATTGATAACTCCTATCGTCTCATTCGAGCACGGCCATGCATTTCAGTCTCACTTATCGAGAGGCTAATAGACATCTGTCGATTAAGAGCGGGACAAATTCCTTCACTTTCTATCACTCACATTCCTCTACATGATTTCTTGCATGCTAACATAGCTGTATTACCATCTGTTAAAGCGTCATTGAGCTACGTCAAGACAAGAAGTTCCTCATCTTAAGGAATCATGGTGAATTCGAATTGATGTACTCGAATACCAACTACTATGATGAGAATTAATGATGACATAATCCATGTAGTATTTCTCATAGCGGGTCAGTCCAATAACATGAACTTAACATGTATTTATGTTCTAAGTAACATCTTATGTTCATGACCAGCAAAATGTGGTCTTTTCTAAGAAAACATAATAGTCTTCATTATTATTCCCACAATAATGATCGACTATGGACTATTTAGAATAGTGTTCTTATGCCTTAAGGTTTTACTATCAAGTCACATACTTGATGATATAATAGAATTAGCTATTCAAGGATCTTATTTTATCAAGTTAAACCCACCAATTTAAGTAACAAGATAAAATGATAAATGCCTCATGTATATAAACATATAATGACAGTGTATATGCCCAGCAGGCTAGAGCATATCACTAACAATCTCCCCACTTGCCCTAAGCCCAATCAGATGTCGAATGCCTATTGATCTAAATATGACTATCATGCTTTGGCCAGTGGAAGAGGTTTAGTCGAGGATCAGCAACATTTGTCATCAGTGTATTTCTACATATGTTAACATCTCCTCTCTCAAAGATCTCATGAATGAGGTGGAAACGCTTGAGTATGTGTTTAGATCGCTGATGTGATCTAGGCTCCTTGGCTTGAGCAATAGCCCCATTATTGTCACAATAGACGTCCGCTAAGTTTGTAATGCTAGGAACAACACCCAGTCTAAAAATGAAATTTTTGATCCAAACTGCCTCCTTAGGCGCATGCGGCGTATGTACTCGACCTACGTAGTAGAATCGGCCACGGTCATGTGGCTGAACTTCTCCGGCTCACCTTACCTCCCATTCAAAACAAAACACAAAACCGGATCTTACGATCTAAAGTCATCTAAAGTCGGGCCCGAAAACCAACATATATCAAAACTAGCTCGCCTTCTTGTCCACCATAAATAAAAAAAAAATATCCTTGGTTCTTCTCAAGTACTTAAGGATATTCTTGACTACTATCCAGTGACATTCACCTGGATCTGACTAGAATCTACTTGTCATGCTTAAGGCATAGGGGACATCAGGTCGAATGCAAAGTATGGCATACATGATAAAACCAATAGCCGAAGCATATGGGATTTTATCCATGCGCTCTCTCTCGTCCTTTATGGGTTGACATTGAGACTTATTGAGCTTAGTGCCATGAGACATTGGCAAGAAACCTCTCTTGGAATCTTGCATGCTAAACCTCTTTAGCACTTTGTCTATGTACCCACTTTAACTCAGGCCGAGTAACCATTGAGATCTATCTCTATAAATATTTATGCCTAGGATGTAGGCGGCTTCGCCTAAGTCTGTCATTGAAAACCATTTCCCCAACCAAGACTTGACACTTTGCAAGGTAGGGATGTCATTTCCAATGAGTAAGATGTCGTCCACATACAACACTAAAAAGACAATTGCACTCCCACTAACCTTCTTGTATACATAAGGCTCATCTTCATTTTCATAAAGCCCGAACTCTTTACTTGACCTCATCAAAATGAAGATTCGGCGCCGTGAAACTTGCTTTAATCCATAAATGGATCTTTAAGCTTACACACCCTATTAGGATACTTAGGATCGACAAAACCCTCAGGTTGTGTCATGTACACATCCTTGAGTAAGTTTCCATTAAGAAACGTTGTTTTGACATCCATTTGCCAAATCTCGTAATCATAGTACGCAGTGATAGCAAGAAGAATCCTAGTAGACTTAAGCACTTGACAATTGAAAAGGTCTCATCATAGTCAATACCATGAGTTTGTTTGAAACCTTTTGCAACAAGTCGAGACTTGAAGGTCATATCATGTTTGATCTTATGAACCCATTTACAACCAATGACCTTAGCACCCTCAGGTGGATTAACCAAATTCCAAACTTGGTTATCGTACATTGATTGCATCTCAGACTTCATGGCTTGAAGCCATTTTTCAGAATCTAGGCTCATCATTTCCAAATGATAGGTTGTGGGCTAATCTTGATCCACAAGCTCTATGGTTTTGTCGTTAGTTATGAGAAATCCATATCTCTTAAGCTCATGATGAATCCTACTGGACCTTGTGCATAAGATGTCAACTCAACAACTGGTTGTGAGTCTTATAGAATTTCCATGGAAGGCTCGGTGGCAACTTGTGGTTCTTGAACTTCTTCAAGAGATTTCTTACTCCCATTGACTCTTTTGGAAATGAACTCTCTTTCCAAAAAGACTCCATTACGAGCAACAAACACTTTGTTCTCAAATGGAATGTAAAAGTAGTACCCTTTTGTTTCCTTTAGATACCCCACAAATAAGCACTTATCAGATTTGGATGCTAGCTTATCAGAAGCCTAACTCTTTACATAAGCTTCACAACCCCAAATCTTGAGAAAAGACAAACCAGGACGCTTTCCTGTCCACAACTCATATGGTGTTTTCTTAACCGCTTTCGATGGAATTCTATTCAATAAAATTACAAGCCAGTCTCTAATGTATCCCGGAAGGATATTAGAGTCTATTTGACTCATCATAGGTCGGCCATATCTAATAAAATTCGATTTCTCCTTTCAGATACACCATTCCATTGTGGTGTTCCTGGTGGAGTGAGTTGTGAGACTATCCCACAATCCTTAAGATAATCATCGAAATTTTAGCTTAAATATTCACCTCCTCGATCAGATCGAACTGTTTTGATATTCTTTCCAAGTTGATTTTGTACTTTATTCTTGAATAATTTGAACTTTTCAAATGATTCAGACTTATGCTTCATTAAGTAGATATATATATATATCATATATCTCAACAAAACTCTACTAAAGTCATCGGTAAAAGTAATGAAGTCTTGATAACCTCCCTCACAGCAATTGAGCATATTGGTCCCACAAACATTTGTATGTAGGTGATAAGTCACTATCCCTTTCCTTTGTCAATCGTGGTATAGTCATTTGCCTAGTAAACAAGATTCATGTTTCAAATGAATGTATTAGCCCGTCTTGATGGAGCTTGAATCGCCGTTCTCATTGACATGGCCCAAACGATAATGCCAAAAGTAGGTTGGATTCAAGTCATTGGACTTGAACCTCTTAGTATCGATGTTATAGATTAGCTTGGGTTGTTCCAAGTTTAGAACGTAGAGACCATTAGATAAATGAGCATTCCCATAAAAAAATGTTTGCATTATAGATGGAGAAAATATTATTCTTAAAAATAAAGTGAAATCCATCCACGTACAAGCATAAGAAAGTACAAAATAATGTTTCTACTCACAGCAAACACATGATAACAATTCTTTGGTGGAAAACAAGTCCACTAGGCAAAGTGAATCATAAAATCCTACGGCTAATGCATCAACTCTTGCTCATTCCCGCTCCGCATAGGGTCACTTCGCCTTTAGCCAATGATCTACTGCTTCGCGGGCCCTACACATTTACACAAATGTGAGATCCACATCCAGTATCTAATACCCATGATGCAAAAGTAGACAGATTGACTTCTATAACATAAAAACCTGAAGTGGTAGCCTCACTACTCTTCTTTTTCTTCAGATCTTCCAAGTAGAGCTTACAATTCCTCTTCCAATGACCTTGTTCATTACAGAATAAGCAAACTCCCTCCTTGGGGGCTTTGGCTTCTTGGCCTTAAGCTTGGACTGTCCTTTGCCTTTCTTGGCCTTATTGCCTTTGCCCTTTCCTTTTCTTTTCATGCCTTCCCCTTTCTGAACCTAAGCATTAGATTTGTCTTTTGAATGTTAATCTCAACATTCTTTAACATTCCATGTAACTCAGCAATAGATTTCTCCATATGGTGCATATTGTAGTTCATAACAAATTGATCATAAAATTCAGGTAATGAACCTAGAATCCGATTAGTAGCCAACTCATGACTAATAGGAGCACCAAGCTTATCAAGCTAATCAATGAGACCTTTCATCTTTAGCACATGTGCACTTAAAAAAGTGCCAGGAGTCATCTTGCATGCATTGATGCTTTGGTGGTTGACAACTCTTGATGTGCTTGCTCTTGGAGCATTCCCTTGAGATGCACCATCATATCAAATGCCTCCATTTCATCAAATTGCTTCTGAAGCTCAGATTGTTGTTGTAGCGTAAGGCGGGTTACATCTAACGAGTCATCAGGCTTACTATAGGCATCCCTTCGTACCGTGGGGGCCCCAATTGCTTGGGAGGTTCATTAGGGATTTCATTGCTCGAGAACATACATCTTCCTTTCTTGTTTAGGACGATCTGAAATTTTCAGACCAATCGAGAAGTTTGTCCCATTAAGTTTTCCTTTTCAGACGAATCGCGAGAGTAAATGTTGATGTGTTTGATGCCATTAGTACACATACAAAAATATGCAAAGCTTTTAATAAATGAGGTCTTTAATATTCCCACTAAAATTAATAACTCTTTAGTACTCTGAAACAATCTTATAGTTTCTTAGTGGTGAAATCCGTTTGACTTAAATTCAAGCTTAGCTTTGACATAACACTTAAACTTAAGCTAACTAGGTAGAAAACTCTTTTCTTTTATGCCCTTAGGCACAAAGCCGTTATGATTGCCTAGTTAAGTCTAACCATATTCAATCTTATGGATGTCACCATTATCCATCATGTCTTCCTAAGATGGCCCCGATACCTGCTTTAGCGAAGCTATATATTAAGGCGATCGAAGTGATGACAAATTGTTAAATTATGGAAGGCATTTTATGACTTAATATTTTATGTGATGAAATTATCAAGTTGTTAGGCAAACTTTATAAACATATATGCATCACATACAAGCATATTTATAGCATAAATGCGTGACAATATCATGGCTCATTTCCTAAGGTGAACTCCATAAGCGATATGGAGATGCGGGATTACCTTTACGATACCTTGGCTTTACGGGCTTGTCTCAGAGCGAGCGAGCCTGCATTCTTCGTTCTTCTTCATTACAATGAAGTAATAATTGCTATGCTATTTTATGCTGAAATAATAAAAGAGACACACATGTTGTGTCAATAAAAACAACAACACGTAGGCCGTATGCTAATATAATGAAAAAGAGAGACACACATGTTGTGTCGAGAAAGAATAACAACCTTGGGCCGTATTTAAAATTAAAAACCCACATAATTAATACACCTTAGTCACATTTGAACTAAGGGCCATGACATACACCATGCAAATTGAATATAAACACATTAAGCACATAATCAAGTGCAGATATTGTCTTTCAATTGGCGTTAGTCACGTAAACAAATTTTAAGGCTAGCATGGTGAGTTCTTGCTGGAAATTTCTCTGATCATTAATCACATAATAATTCGGTCATTCACTAATCTGCTAAGTTACTCTTAATCTAACAGTCCATCATTAATTTGGAACAATCCTACTTAATGTGTAATAATCTGTAACAATCCAATCTTAATGTCAAACATTAATGTGTAACAGTCCTACTGATTACGAATAATATGTAACAGTCCATTCTTAATATGTAATAGTCCTATTAATTAATAAGTATCTATAACAACCATACTTAATATGTAACAGTCCTGCTAATTAATAAGAATCTATAACAGCCCTAATCAAATTAGAACACAAGAATTACGAACTCGGAATTTGATTACGATCATCACTTGATCCCCAATCCTATTAGAGCTTTTCTAAAAATAGAATCATTTTCAATTTAATTATGATGTTCGGACTTCGTACATATTTCGAAATTATGCGATTATAAACGGATGAACTAATGGATCTGGCATATCACATATGGCAAAACAAATACACTAAACATATCACGTTATATCACATATAAATCGAGTTTCGCAAGCGGCAGTAGTTACGATACCCTTTATTGGAATCCGGCGATAAAGCGCGGCGGAAATAAAATTTAACGTTGAATTGCATGGATCCAAAGCGGTTTGATGAAACTAAACAATGAATCGAGAAATCGGATCTTACCTCTGCCTTGAGCCGAATCCTTTTTGACTAGTGCAGATTTTCTTGATCACACATTTGAAACACAAACGAACTCATACACGAAGCGATCCGGCGACGAGCCAAGATGATGCAGTGTGCAAACGCCCTCTAAAAGTATCCACACGAATAACTAATGGATGGGATGGATGTGATAGCACCTTATGATAGGTCTTTGTCCCAAAAAACCAAAGACACCTTAGTGTCTTCCAAAACTCTAAAAGAATTCTCTTCAAAATGCCCTTAGAACCACCTACTTTAGATGATAAACCCGTATTTATATCAAGCCTCCTAAACCCTTTTATTAAAAGAATTTAAACCAAATTCCATTAAATATTAATAGGCTTAGGCTTGAAACTGAGCTTAATCATGGGCTAAAGATAGAGAGCCTTTCTAACACCACAAGTATAAGCTTATTCTTATGTGTGACCCTATAGAGTTCCTCCAATGTTATAGCAGACCCCAGATCATATTCTAAGCCCACAGTTATAATTGGTCTCTAGAAAGACATTATAACTACCCCGAATCAAAGTGGTCGATGACTCGAAAGAAGCCTTACCACAATATGATATTAGTCCTTTGTCACAAGATGTCTCAATTAAGCACAAAGCATGGATGAAGTCATCTTTATAAACTTAATCGTTTCTTGATTCTCAAGTAGACTGATTAAACAAATGATATTGATAACTCCTATCAATCTCATTCGAGCACGGCCATGCATTTCTCAGTCTCACTTATCGAGGCGATAAACATCTCACTTTCAATTAAGGCGGAATGATTCCTTCACTATCACTCCACGTTCCTCCCATATGATTTGCGCGCTGACCATAGCTGTATTACCATCCTGATAAAGAGCGTCATTAAGCTTCGTCAAGACCACGAAGTTCTCGTGTGAATCCATGGTGAATTCGAATTCGAAGGACTCGAATACCACTACGCAATGAAATTCTGATGACATAATCCATGGTATTTCTCATGGCGGGTCGATCAATAACATAGACTTAACATATATTTATGATATGAGTAACATCTTATGTTCATGACCAACAAAATGTGGTCTTTTCTCAGAAAACATAATAGTCTTACTTCATTATTATTCCCACAATAATGATCGACTATGGACTATTTAGAATAGTGTTCTTATGCCTTAAGGTTTTATATCAAGTCACATACTTGATGACATAAAGCGAGCCAACTATTCCAAGGATCTTATTTTATCAAGTTAAACCACAATTTAAATAACAAGATAAAATGATAAATGCCTCATGTATATAAACATATAATGACCAATGTATACCCTTTGAGGTACAGAGCATATCACTAACACCCCGACATGTCTGAGTGCACATATTATAAATATGAGTTGTCTCGAGTTGGTATTAAGTATTCCCACCTTAATTTTGAACATGATGTCAACAAAAGGAAGTTGTAGTAATCGCAAAAACAACCCATGTTCAATGAAGTAGGGACACCGAGGTTGTTTGACAATTGGGACTGCGTTGTGTAAAGTCTAGCCACCCTTTTTAGATCTCCAGAACTCAATTCCTGAAGTAGGCTATCCTGCATACACACACATGATTTTCGGGGTATGCTTTGACTCCGGGACTCACCATACAAGCGTCCTACGAACCTTAGGAAGTAAACACCTAAGTGATGGGACACCTTAGAAAAAGAGGATCGCCTTTGAGCCTAAAAAAAAATAATAATAATAACAATGTGGATCATCCCGATGAATCCGAGGCACAGTCAGGGGCTTTTCAAGCCTAATGCCACTGACCAGCGGCACAAGGCCATTGACTTCAGCACTGTTGCATGGGACCGGAGGATGGATGATCCCACACAATCCTAGGACCTCGAGGTTTGGTTTGAGTGTTCGGGGTGAAGTTTAAGGGGCGAGATGTCGGTGCCCTTAACCAGCGGTGAAGTCACCCGATGGATCCTTATGGAACCCTCACCTAAAACCTCTCGATACTAGTACTCTTCTCGGATCTGTCTTTGAGTTAATCCCCTTAGGAATTAAATGAAGTGAATAAATTAGTGCGCGTTCTCATCCTTAGTGTTGGCTAGTCGAATGGCGAGTTCGATTCAAGTTTGCAGGGAATGCTGCTTGGTCAAACTATACATTGGAATCACGCTAGCGCACTTAGACTCCTTGGGAAAAATTATTGAGCCCTAAAAATGGGGTTGACCTACTTGGTAAACCGAGACTGACTTAGTGCAGGTTCTTGAAAGCTAAACAATCAAGGTAGTCCCTGGATCTTTTGAACTGGTTAATATGGACTCCTTCTTGCGGTTGTCATGTGTGCTTAATCTATATCGTCATATAGTTTCATGTTATTCCTGCGTGCCCTAGGTGGAGTCTATTCTTGCTTGGGGACAACCAAGAAGTTAAGTTTGGGGGTGTTGATCGGGATGAATCATGCTTGCATTTCAGTTGAATTCTCGGTGTTCTTTATAGCTAAAATGCATGATTCACAGTATTTTTCATTAATATCACGCTAATCCCTCATATTATATTGTTCTATAGAATATGGCGATGTTGGAATCAAAAGGGTGCTAAAGACAAAAATATAACGAAGCGAGAAATGAAAAGGCGGACCAGCGAAGTGCCATTGGTTCCTTGCGCGGCGAATCGCCGGCGCATTCTGAACCACTTCACGATGGCGAACCGGTAGATTAGGACGAAGGGCCTCATTTCGCGATAGCGAATCAACCTTCGGCCGTGCGTATGGTCCTTTCAAAACGGGGGCTTGCGAACCCTAATTTTTCTGAGCCATTGATGGGCCTATGTCTCGAGGGATAAAAGGTAAGATTTTTCGAGCCCAGGGAGTTAGTTGAGAAGAAGAATGAGAGACGGCGGAGAGAGATCAATATAGATGGATTCGGGAAGATCGCGAAGACGGGTTTAAATGGTTCTTTCTTCCAACCTACTTCATGATTCAGATTCTTGATACGCTTAATGAATAATATGATGAACTAATTATTTTTCTCTAGGGTTTCTGAGCCCAACCATAGTTGATGAATTGATTTTGAGTTTTGGCTTATTTGAATATTAATATGAGTTCATCTCGTTTGCTTTAATTACGGGTTTAATTACATGTTATTGTCTAATAGCAAGTGACATGCTAAGGCTGGGGGTTGAGATCGAAAGATAACTTCTAGGGACATGGTTGGCTTATTCATAAGATAGTCGAAGAATAGAGATATTCCAAGCGCAAGTGTGGCACTAGGGTTTACATTTAGGCATTTTCGAGTCGGGGGTTGAGCGAGAGATGCAGCCATGCTTGGCGAGATAGGAAAATATATCTCGAGAGAGAATATCTTGTAGGAAAGATCGACCACATTAACAACTCCATATGAATATGATAAGTCCTTAATTGAATTGACATCCTATCAAGTGTGGTAGGAGGCGGTGAAACCTAGGTTTCTCATCATCGATATAATTCAATACACCCAATTTTAAGTTTTTGTTAATTCTAGTAATTTAATTCGTAATTCACTTTAAGATTAGATCGAATATTGTCGAGAAGTCGTGCATCATTAGTCAACATGTGCTTCTCTTGAGGAGCGACACTTGACTAACCACTGCACTCGTCGACTGACGCATATACTTGCACAGTACATTTCCCACACTAATTTTGCACACTCACTTTCGGCCCTCCCGATTCTTTTCAATTCTCTTTGAGAACTCTTCCGTGACTTTTTAGTCTTGACTTCTAATCTTAGGAAAGTCTACTAATTAAAAATCAACTTAATTGGAAATATCCTTCATATATATCAAAAGCGAGTTTTTGACTCACTATATTGGAATTAAGTTTTAACCAATTTACTGGACCAGTCCCCGCAGTCTAGGTCATTTGGAAAACCTACAACTAATCAATGTGAGAGTAAACAACTTGAGAATCAACCAAAAAGTTTAGAACTCAGTTTCCTTACTGATTTGACAAGATGCAGATCTTTGAAAATTTTGGTTATAAATGAGAATCCTTTCTCCAACCTCCTACTGGATTCAGTGGGAAATCTTTTAAGCTCCCTTCAACGTTTTCGGGCAGAGTCATGCTACATGAAAGGTCCAATTCCAAAGGGAATTGGTGCCTTGAAAATTTTGAATATGCTCACTATGAGTGAAAACAATTTGAGTGGGACCATTCCGTCAACAACTAATGGAATGAAAAGCCTATAGAGGTTGTACCTGGATGGTAACCAACTTGAGCAAAGCCTTCCCAATGAGATTTGCCTCCTGACTAACTTAGGGGAAATGGTCCCTTGCAGAATAATAATATTTCAGGACCAATTCCAAGTTGCATGGTAAATTTTTTTCATTTACAAATCATGTTCTTGAGTTTAAATGCACCGTCCTCATCAATTCCATCAAGTTTATGAAGCCTTGAAAATTTGATTTTCTTAAATTTATCATTTAATTCATTGGAAGGAAACCTCCATGTCAACATGAGAGCATTGAAAATGCTACAAAGCATAGACTTATCTTGGAATAGAATCTCAAGCAAAATTCTAGCCATTCTTGGGGACTTCCAAAGCTTAAGTGTTCTTAACCTGTCCTTGAACTCATTCTCAGGGGCAATTCTTGAACAACTTGGTGACTTGATAACATTGGATTACTTTGACCTCTCCCACAACAATCTCTTTGGAGAAATACCAAAATCTTTGGTGGCACTTTCACATCTCCACTACTTGAATTTGTCTTTCAATAAACTGTTTGGGGAAATTCCAAGACAAGGGCCCTTCGCAAATTTTACAGTAGCATATTTTATTGAGAATGAAGCACTCTGCGGGCAACCAATATTTCAAGTTCCACCTTGCAAAAATCATAGTACGAACACAATTTATATTTCCAGTCTTTGTTTTTATATCTATACTCATTATTGTCATTCTCATTATGATAAAACGTCGAAAGAATAATGTGAAGACACAAATTACAAAAGTTGTAGTACCTACAGTGGAGCATAGGTTGGTTTCATATCAAGAGCTTCGTCATGCTACAAATGATTTTTCTAAAGCGAACATCCTTGGAGTGGGAAGCTTTGGTTTTGTCTTCAAAGGAATACTTTCTAAAGGGACACTTGTTGCTGTGAAAGTTTTGAATCTTTAGTTAGAGGGTGCTTTCAAAAGATTTGATGCATAATGCAAGGTTTTGTCAAGGGTTCGACACAAGAATCTGGTTAAAGTCGTAAGCTTCTACTCTAACCCCTAGCTAAGAGCTCTGCAAATCTTCTTGATACATGCCCAATCGGAAGCCTTGAGAAATGGTTGTATTCTTTCAACTACTACTTGAGTCTCTTCCAAAGTGTTAGCATCATGTTGGTTGTTGCATTAGCCTTGGAGTATCTTCATCATGGTCAATCGAGCCTATGGTGAACTATGATTTGAAGCCCAACAATGTACTCTTGGATGATCAAATGGTTGCTCATGTGGGTGACTTTGGCATTGCAAAGAGTTTGGCTGAAAACAAGACTGCAACACTGACCAAGACCCTTGGTACACTTGGCTACATTGTACCAGGTAAAACATTCCAAGCTATGGAGAATTTCTCTTCTTGCTTTTTTTTTCCTCAAATTATTATCAAAAAGTTGATAGCATGTAAGACGAACTATCCACAAATTTAACAGTGGTTTGAAATAAAGAAGTATGGCTTAAAAGGAAGGGTGTCGACAAAATTTGACATTACAAGCTATGGTATAATGTTGCTAGAGATGTTTACAAGAAAGAAACCAACTAATGATATGTTTGTGGGGGAACTGAGCTTAAGGCAATGGGTAAAGGCTTCAATTCCATACAAAATCATGGAAGTCATAGATGGCAATCTATTGAGGACTGAATAGGAAAATGATGTAATTGCGGCACAAAGTGATGTTTTAGCTATTATGGAACTTGGCTTGGAGTTTAGCAGAGAACTCTCGGAGGAGAGGATTGGCATAAAAGATGAAATCATCAAGCTTAACAAGATCAAATCGTAAATGCTTGAAGTATCCATTTATGTGCTTTAATTTATTGCTTGAATTCCTCCTTTGATTTGTACCTTTCAGATTTCTAGTCAATTTTCATGTTCTTTTCCTTGTTTAGTAAGCATAATTAATGTTCACTTCTAACATGGAGTTCAAGTTTATCAAGCCTAAACATGCAAAGGCGAACAACCATGACTCACTGTTTGCTATGACTACAGTAACAACATTCCCATTAGAAATATCTTGAAAAAAAAATTACCAAAATTTTGTTTGGAAACCCCAGAGGCATAGGTAGGCTTGAATTTTAGTAAGTAGTGAAGTAATGAAGTAGTGAATGAATAGAGCGGGAGAGTAGTAGAAACCAATGAAATTTTTGTAACTCTACTGATTTATTTTCTTTATAATTGTATTAGTTTTATCTATTAACCCATTATTGTTGTTACCTTGATTGTCTAAACCTATGGGCATCAGCAACGCAATATGAACCTGAAAAAGGGCGATCCGGTGAAGGTGGGTCGGCTGCCTCTTCGATGATTAAGTCAGCAAAAGATGGAGAAGAAGAAGAAGAAGAAGAGAGTACACGCAGTTGGAATTACTTACCTTCCCCTTGTGGGGGGTCTTCCTGATTTATACACGAACCTCTCCTTGATTTTAGGAAAGAAAATATCGTAATTTTAGTGATAAAATCTCTCATTCCTTATCAAGGATTAATTCTTCCTTATCAAGGATTAATGTTTTCGATAAGTAAGAGATTTGGAAACTAGGAAATTCACAGATAAATATCTTTTGCGTGTTTCCCGCCTTCATCCATTTATCAATAACAAACTTTCCATATGCGGAAGGACGACCGGTTGGAGGACTAAAAACTCTAAACAGAGAAGCTGGCCTCTAGGAAGACACCTTGGCTCTCACAGATAGGCTTTTGGATTCTCTCGTCTATGTAGTGCCCTCCGGTTTTAATATGGTAGGTGGGCTTGGGCTGCTTCACATCGCAGGCAATGCGAGCCTTGGGCCAGGCGGGCCTTGAGCCAAACGGGATTTGGGCCAAAACGGGCCCTAAGGCCATTGAGTAGTGGGTCTAAAGACCATGGTACTCATAATGCCTTCCTTTTCCCCGGATGGAATTTTGTGCTTTTTCAGTTGGGGAAAATACTGTGTTTTTAACCTCAAGTGTGGAAAGTTGAAAGGACTAGAAAATTAATGCGTACATCGAACGTGCCGGAAGGTGAAGCGCGTTTGGTCACAAAGCATGTGGGTAGCACACATTTCTCAATATGTCTGCTGTGCATGATGTTCTGATGGCACATTTAATGCTCCTGTTGATGTTTCACCCCTATATATAGGTGTTAGGCTCCAAATGCTGCCTCTTTTACTATTTCACAAAATCTTTCACCTGCTGCAATTTCTTTTCTCCTAAGCTTATGCGAACCATTGCTTCAAAGTAATCATCAGAGCTCCCATGACATCTTTCAATTTTTCAGTGAGTTTTTACAAACTTCATTTGCATTGCCTCTGTTGTGTTTTTTGTATCTCCTTTTCTAGAGTATTTTTGTGTTTAGAAAGTTTTCGCCTCTTTTGAGGGCGTGCCTATCGTTCATTGGTGGGGTTCTGGTGACGAAGCTATAGGCGGTTTTACGGGATATTCGGGTTTGGGGTCATCTGATGGGTCCGTAGCTTCTTGGTTCGGGTTCCACCAGTTTGATTGGCCCAGTGGGTTGTCAAACCTCTAAGGGATTTCTTTTATCTTTCGGGGTTTTTGATGCCTTCCTTTGCTTTAAGGTCCTCGGCAGATCCTTTTTATTTTATTTTTGCTTGTAGAATGGAAAAGGTCGGAAGAGACTTCTACTAGTCGAGTGGGTGTAAGAGGAGGACCCAGGAATGCGCCCAGCTATGACGACACAGTCTTTGCTATGTACGTGGGGAGTTGAGATCACATGCAGCAAGTCCTGGCGACATTAGTGCAGGTTGTCAAACAGAGCGGCTGTCTCAACTGTATGAGGGGCAGATAATGTTGTCTACTTCACCCTGAAGCAGTTTGTTGTTGGACTTCGCCTCCTCATCTCATCATTGGTGAAGCAATTCTTGCACTTCACTTGGGCACCTCTTGAGCTCATACATCCGAATGTCTTTCGGATCTTAATGGGTTTCAGTGTGCTAAACTTTCTCTACCAGTTGGATATTTCACTAGTAAAGATTTTTTTTATTTACACTTTGAAGCTTGGGATTAGGGGTCGACTATCTATGTCAACCAATAGCCCCCGACTGCAATTTGTAACCGAACTCCTCGGCTCCCCTAAGACTGAGGAGAAATGGGTTGTTTTAGTGAGAGGTCCATGGTATGAGATGCTAGGCTCTCTTGGGCTCCCATTTGACCTGAACCAGTCCCTCACATTCCTAGGTTTGTCTCAGCTCGATGGGGCTTGTTCTTTTATAGATCGCCCACACTTTGACATGCCCTTTTTCATTAGACTTTGTACGAGCTGTAATTAAGTGATTTACTTTCATATTTTAGATTTAAATGTAAATGAATGGATCTCGGTAAAGGGATGTATTGAGGTGGTGCCGAGTAACTCGGTGTCCTTGAGTAGTTGTGATATAGTTGTATATTGGGGATATGGACAGATGGACCCTGTGTCGTCATTACTACTTCTGTTGAGACCTTGGATGGGTTATGGTTATACATGTTGTATGTTGGGTAGAGCTCCCCGAACAAAGGAGACTCTACCCGATTTTTTGTGAAAATATGGATCCCGATAAATGGGACACAATAGTGTGGTATCGGGTCACCCGAAATCCATATGAATTTCGCAGGTTGACGGGTTGTGAACGGGACCCCCGGATTTGGGGTGTCACAGATATACCTCCAATGTCCATTTGATTTAATCAAATCCCCGTGTGTTTATGCATTTGTGGGCCACACATTTTTAGGTTCTCACCACAAGACGCAACATGCCTTTCTACATTTTTACGGGCTTTCAGCAACGTGGATTACGTATAACCGCAACTACCAGGTTTTTCACCCAAGGGGGTACCTATCCATAATTTCCATGCCCAACACACATATATTTTTTTTTTATGCCATGAAGCGAGTGAGACTCATTGGAGCGTGATCCAGTCATGACTCATACCACCCATTCTGGAATGATGAATGATTATAATACATGCACACTCACTGACTCATGTAATGCTTAGTGCATATACATGGAAGTATTTATGTATCTCATATTACATGTATAATAAACAACACATGGAACAATTTATAGCCCTAGTACTCTATGCCAAGTACCATAGATAATTATATTGAAAGCATATAATTTACATCCATTCATGCTAATATATATAACACCAATATATCAACATATTTACAACACATTCAGCATGTTATAAAATTTCCAGCAATAACACACAAAAATAGTCCACACAAACTAGCCATTCCTGACCATACTCGGCCTTGGAAATAATCTAGACTAAGTCCAAAAATTTCAGGTTTTGTTTTATTTTATTTTTATTATTATTATTTTTAAAAAGTTTTATTATTATTATTATTATTATTATTATTATTTTACAACTTTCAAGACTATCATTAACGGCTATAAATTCAACCATGAAGTAGTCCTCAAACAAATGTTCTAAAAAACAGTCCTAACATTTGAAAACGCATTCCCATGGTTGGGGCTGAACCACAAGGCCATTTAAGGCCCTTAGATTAGAGGAACCGGTGTAGGAGAATACCCTACCTCTTTGTGTTTTTGGCACCTACTCGTAGCTCGCAGCGAGTAGACTAACTTTAATTCTCTACCTATTGACTTTCGACCATTGAAACACCGGGAACCGAAGAGTGCACGACCGACTCTCCTTTCTCCCTTCTCTTTTTTTTTTCCCCTTTCCCATGCACGGATTTCTTTTTTCTCTTCTCTCTTTTGTTTTCCTCTCATTTCTTTTCTTTCTTCCTTTCTTTTCTTTTTCTCCTTTTCTCTTCCTTTTCCTTTTCTTTCTTTTCTCTTTCTTTTCCTTTTCTCCTCCACCGAATTGTTTCTTGGTTTGATCGAAAGGAAACTTCCTCTCCTTTCCTATTCCTCTCACATGATATGTGTCTTCATATGATTAATTTTCCACGCGTCATGTGTCACATGGACACATGCACTAGGTGGAAAATGTCGCACCACATGATTCTCATGCCATGTCCACTCCTCTAAGATTACCATGTGGCACCACTCCATGTGTCATCCGACACTCGTGCCTCAAAATAAGTGAAATTTCGACTATCTCAGAATCCAACGAAATTCGATTGGGTAGCTAGATTTTGTGAGACGATTCC
Source organism: Tetrastigma voinierianum (assembly GCA_016808115.1). Lineage (NCBI taxonomy): Eukaryota > Viridiplantae > Streptophyta > Magnoliopsida > Vitales > Vitaceae > Tetrastigma > Tetrastigma voinierianum. Next base: position 379,392 of record JAEQBH010002357.1, on the reverse strand, counting down.
AACGGTGACGTCCGTTTCATCATCTGAGATCTACAAATTTTTAGGTTTTCAACCTGTACTTCAGCGGCAAATTATGGTTTTGCCTTTTTCAGAAAAATTTCATTTTTCTTGAGTTTTACATTCTCCCCCACTTTAAAAAATTTCATCCCGAAGTACACACATACCCCTACAATCTCATGCTTGCTACAGCAATCATATAAGTACCAAACGACTAAACAACGTACCTACATCCTTAAATAAGAAAGGATAAGTGGCATGCATCGTGTCCTCGCGTTCCCATGTTGCCTCTTCCACTCCTCGGTCTTTGCCACAACACAACTACCCGGCCTCATAGTTTTGCCTGCTTAAAATCCCGACTATCCATGATATGCCTTGGTCCCTCCTCAGTCTCATTCGCATCAACATGAAGCTCGTGATGCGCTACATGGTAGGATCACGGAGTGTACTTCTGACATGAGACATGGAATACCTCGTGGACACCCGATAAACTTGGCTGTAAAGCCAACTTATATGCAATCATACCCACCCTCTCAAGTATCTCGAAGGGCTCGATATACCTCGACGATAGTTTCCCCCACTTTCCGAACTTGATTACTCCTCTCTTAGGTATCACCTTCAAGAAGACATGATCACCCACCTCAAACTCTAAGAATTAAATCGCCCATACATCGGCGTAACTCTTAGGCTAACTACGAGGAGTCGTGAGAAGACGTTTCTGTATCAAATCCACCTTATTTAAGGTGTCTCTAATCAAATCCAGACCAGTGGTGGATCTCTTTCTCACCTCCGTCCAACATATCGGAGATCGACATGTCCTCCCATGTAAAGCTTCATAGGGTGCCATCTGTATGGTCTCCTAACAACTGTCGTTATAGGTGAACTCTACCAAGGGAAAATGCTCTTCCCAGCCACCCTTGAGATTTAGGACGCATGCTCGTAGCATGTCCTCCAAAACCTGTATGGTCCTCTCCGACTGGCCCTCTGTCTATGGATTAAAAGTAGTGCTTATCATCAACTGTGTTCCCATGGCTCTCTAGAAACTCTTCCAAAAGTGAGTCGTAAACCTAGGATCCCGGTCTGATAAGATAAAGACTAGCACTCCATGGAACTGGATGATCTCTCGTATGTATAACCTATAGAATTCCTCTAGTGTGGAGATTAAATGCACTGACTAGAAAATGTTACGACTTGAGTAGGCGGTCTACTATCACCCACACCGCATCATGCTTCGTGATGTGCGTGGCAAGTGAGTCACAAAATCCATCGTGATATGTTCCCATTTCGACTCGGCTACTTCTAGAGGCTGGAGTAACCCTACTGGCATATGATGCTCAGCCTTTACCTATTGACACGTGAGACATCGTCGAACAAAGTCCACCACATGTTTCTTCATCCCACTCCAGTAATATTGACGATGGAGATTTCAGTACATCTTCATGTCACCTGGATGCACTACAAAACGAGAGCAGTAGAACTCCCTGAGAATCTCCTCTCTCATATTTGTCAACTGGGGAACCACAACCTGTCCCCTATACCAAAGGCTATCATCAGTGTGAATGGCCCAGGCTTCATCACATGTACCTGACTGTACCCTGTCCTTGATGGACAATATCTTTGCGTCTTGTCCCTAAGACTCAATCACTCTACTTAGTAGGCAAGGCGTAGCCACTAAACTCCCTAAAACACCTTGAGCCTGACCACTATACTATAGTCTAAATTGTCCCACACAACTTCAAGCATCTGTCATTCCTGGGAAACCACATTAGCTAGTACTCCTCGTGACGTTCGATTGAGCACATCAGCCACCACATTTGCCTTACCAGGATGGTAATACAAAGTGAAATCATAGTCCTTCAGATACTCCATCCATCTGAACTGCCTCATGTTGAGGTCTCGCTGTGTAAAGATATACTTCAGACTTTTGTGGTCTGAGAATACTTCGAACTACTCACCATATAGATAGTGGCGCCAGTCCTCAAGGAAAAGACTATAGCTTCCAACTCCATGTCATGTGTGGGGTAATTCTACTCATGGTTATTTAGCTGCTTAGAACTATAAGCTACCACCCTCTTGGAATTTGCATCAAAAACTTTTATCGGTCGAGTCCTTAGAAGCATCATGATACATTGTGTACACTTGTCCCTTTCAGGAGACTATCAAGATAGGAAATTTGACGGTAAATATCCTTTTCAATTCCTGGAATGCCTTCTCACATTGTTCATTCCACTCAAACTTCACCTTTGTCCAGGTCAATCTCGTCATAGGAGCAACTAGTCAGGAGAAATCCTCAATAAATCTCAGGTAGTACCCTATCAATCCTAAGAAACTGCGTATCTCGAATACTGACTTCAGCCTCTCCCAACTCTGCTTGCCTCTACCTTCTTTGGGTCCACTAATACACCTGAAGCTGACACTACATGTCCCAAGAATTTCACCTCAGTAAGCCAAAACTTGCACTTACTGAACTTGGCGTATAACTTGGAGAACAATCCTCAAATGATCCTTATGCTCCTCCTCTATCTTGGAGTAGATCAAGATGTCTTCGGGAAGACTTCCACAAACTAATCTAAATGGGGTTAGAACACCCTATACATGAGATCCATGAATGTTGTTAGCGCATTCGTCAATTCGAAAGGCATCACTGTGAACTCAAAATGCCCGTACCATGTCATGAACGTTGTCTTAGGGATATTGATTACTACCCAAATAGTGCTATTTTACACCCTTATTAATACCGGTTTTGAGCACTTTTTGTGTACTAATCAGCCTAATTAACCCAGTTGGCATGTTAAGGACCTAACAAAGCTACTAATCAAATCTTGTGGCAAGTTTTGTTGTTTATGCAGGCTTTTTATACCGTAGATAGGGTTCAGCTCAACCATGGAGAATCCAAGTTCAACTCATAGCTGCAAATCAAAAACCAAAAGAAAAGAGAAGCAGAAAGAAGAAGAAAGAAAAGGAGCAGGGCTGCAAAAATTTCGCAACCTACAAAATTTCGCAAGTTGCGAAATTGCCTTGCCCTACGAATTTTCACCCCTGCACCATTGTTCATGTTGCTTTGACTTTTTGACTTCCTTTGTCACCTTTTTGGGTTTCTTCTCATTTTGTCCTCCTATAATAGCTTTTGCTTTTGGTTTTTTTGGTATTTTGTATTAGGGGTTGGCTATAAAAGCCCCCAGACTAGACACTGTAAAGGAACGATCTTCATTAATAAAGTGGCGCGAAGCTTTAAGCTCTTCCCATTTTTTCTCATTTTTCTCTTTTCCTCTCATTTTCCCTCACTTTCTCTCACTTTCTCACTAGCCAAACACCCTCAGAGTTGTGACTCGGGATGAGTGGCTAGAAACCCCTTCCTCCTTGAAGGAGAGGCTGCGGGTGCGGGATCCGTGTAACTAGAAGTTCTCATGGTTTTCCTGCTTGGTACTCATTGGCGATTTGTGTTTCCTTTGAACTCTAGGTTTAGATCCTTAGATTCACCTTGAATAGTCAGTGTTGATAATCTTTTAGGGTTTAGTGAATTGCTTATTGCTAGATCCACGAGGATTGTGTTATCATCTATTAGTCATTGGAAGATTGAGTCAAGGAAACTTGTTTTCCCTTTACTTAGGACCATTGATATCAATGATTGCCATTTTTAAAGGATAGTTATTAAGGGTTAGGTTTATAAGCTAAATGGCTTAGGTTCGAGGAAGATGACTATAGGTTATCTTCTCCAACGTCAGGAAAAGGGCTCGAGGACCCCTCAATTACCATTAGAACCCAAACTCAGTAGCCAAATGCTTCAAGGAATTCTCTTTTATATTTTTTACTTGTTTTACTTTTAGTTTCCACCATCAAAACCCCACTATTTTTATGAAATCCCAAAATCCAAATTGAATTCACCATTTTGAACCTCACTGCAAATCATTTGTGCGAAGAAAACCCCTCCCTATGTTCGACCCTAGAGCCACTATAATACAGTAGCTATGCTACGGTAGTAGGATGAATTAGGTTTATAAATTTTGTTGATTCCAGACCACCCTTCGTGAGTGCGAATCAAATGGCGCCGTTGCCGGGGATGGTGCCTAAGTGCAAATTATGACGTACTGAACACTTGTGATCTGCATCACAAGTTCTGGTGAATTTTCTTGTATCACTCTTTTTAGTATTTTACAATCAGTTTTTTTTAGTTTCATTTCACTTTTTTTTTTTTTTTTAAATAAAGTAAGATTGTTTCTTTGTTGTCTTGTGCTTGCCCTGTTCTTGCTGCAGGAGTGCATGTTCCAGTGGGCTTGAATTGTGATCAAATGGAACCCCCACATGAAGAGCAACATAGTCGTATCGGTGGAGAGAAATCGAACGCATATAGGTCCAGTGAGGAACTATAGAAACCCTCCCGCAGGTGCGCCCTCATGCATTGTGCCTCAACAAATGCACCATGTGAAATATTTACAGCCTAGTTGGGGGAACCACCTAAATCTTTCATGGGGACCAAAACCTCTACAATATGCACATCCTGCACATTCATAGTATGCTTTTTCATCTCAGCCTCAACCACCACAGTCAACCTCTCCAGTTGAACAAGCAATTATGAACCTTAGCAAGCTGGTGGGTGACTTTATGGAAAAGCAGAAGTCAATCAATGCTCAATTAAGTCAAAAATGGGCATTGTGAAACAATGTTGTGAAGAGATGATGGACTTCAAAATGAAATTGATCGAAATTTGACAACACGCGATGCTGATTTCAAGGCTTGCCAATCAGTAACATGTTTATCTAAAGGAAGAGAATCCAGAGGAAGTGTGCCTAAGTGACACCATGGTGGACGAGCATTGTCATGACGACTCTGAAGGGGGTGATAGAAATTTTCTTTGAATATTCGAAGGTTATCTGAATCCTTGAAGCGTTGGTCTTTATTGTTTGTATAAGGAAAGAAAAGCAATCTCAATTCTTGTGAGAGCGTGGGAAGGGGAACCGAGTGGAAGAGCCCCCAAAAGCCCGATTTACACCTTCCTCTTGTTGATGTATATCCACTTTACACGCAGCACAATCTATACATAGGCTTTTCTTTGCTAAAGTTGAGGCGGTCATTTACTTGCAGCTTGTCTGGCTTTTGAGTAGTGGTCATTGTTCAAACTTTTGTCACTACATCAAAAACACTGGCGGCTACTCATGTTATGGCATATGGATGGCTCATACAGCGTCTTGGTTGGATTGCAGACACCTAGACCTTGCAATTACACTAGCTCGCGGTTCAAATGACCACTCAAGGATTGTGACGGTTTAGTGGACTGGTCTCCCCTCGGTGCGAGTTCACTCACTTTTTGTTTTGATTTTGATTTTGATTTTATTTTATTTTTGCTTTATTCAATTTTTCTCTTTAGATTTTCTTTAATTTTAAGTTAATATTTGTTTCTAGCTTATTTTTTCATTTTTCTGCATAATTTTTTTTCATTTTTCCTATGTTATTTTTGCAATTTATGTCAAATTTTGGCAGCAGGGGAGGTCCAGAGTTCAGAGGAAAGAGCCCAAGAAATTTCACAGCCTGCGAAAAAATTTTCGCATTCTGAAAATTTGTGACCATAGCTATATGCATCTTTCCTTTTTATTTTATTTTATTATTATTATTATTTATTAAAAAAATTAATTTAGTTTAAAAAAAAATGAAATAAATAAAATGTTATGACGTCTTTGCGAATTTTCACATTGCAACCCTTTCCCGCGGCTTCCTTTTAGCTGCTTTGTTTTGGTCATAACTTTTTACATCGAACGTTTTCATTAATTTTGGTATCATTGGAAATCTTAGAGAGTGTAGAATATAAATATAGCCAGAAAGAACACTTTTGAAATTATGATAAAGGAGTAATTTTCAAAATGCTCCAACTGGTTACTTTTTTTCCTCTCTTTTCTTCTTCCAACTTGTTCATTTGAAACCCAAATGGAGAGAGTTAAGGAAGAAAGTGTTGATTTATGTTTTGATCAAGTCTTTTTTTTTAGTTGAATGGATTTCTAGTTAGTTTTTTTTTAATATAATGCATTTTTTTTTAGTTTCTAGTTCATGCTTTCAGTTTCTGATTTTCAGAAGAAAAAATTTTTGTAATGCCCAACTTGTAGTATGAGAAAGTGAAATTTTGTTCCAATGTTGTTGATGTTAGAATGGTGTTATGCTTAGTTGAGTTGATGACATGTTGAAATTCTTATGGTATTCAACCTTTTTCTTCCGCATTGAACTAACCACACACTATGCACATTATATTTCATTTATAGAATTTGGCTTGCCTTGCCTTCTAAATGCAAAAAGTCCAGCCTAGTACCTTTGATCCCCTTTAATAGGTTAGGACCCCCTTGAATAAAAGACCAATGAGTCTTTCAAAAGAAAAGAAAAAGAAAAAGAAAAAGAAAATGAAAGAAAAATTGTGACGCTTTGCCTTGAAACATAGGCACGGTCAGAGGGTATATAGCGAAAGTCTTTGGCTTGCAGATACCGCTATTTGGTTGGGAGCCATCGACTTTATGCTCGTTACATGGGTGAATAGGTAGAGTTTAGCAAATTATAGGTGTTGGAGTTTTGAGCTCATTAAGAGTCCGGGGTGAAACTTGAAGAGTTAGTGGTCGAAAGATCCTTATGACTTGATGCCCTAAACCTTAATTGGTTGGGAGTCATCGGTGGACCCCTGTTACATGGACACTTGTGAGTTCGATACCCTCAGCATTGCACCTACAACAAAAAAGGAGTTGTGGAATAAAAGTAGGTCCTGATTTATTGAGGTTGGTTAGTCTGCTAGGTTTAGACAAGAGCTAGGTTGGGGGGAGAGAACAGTTTGATAGATTATTTTTGAAAACTAATCAAGTTAACACTTAGGTTTTTGTGGAAGATGTTAGGTTGGTTCTCTAGGAGTTGACATTGTTTTGATACTTGATTTTGCATAGAACTTACTCTTCTTGAGACAGTCATTAGGTAGGATTTTGATGACTCTTGTTCAAGGTTGGGCATTATCACTTCATTTTTTCTTTTTTTTTGAAACATCATTTTTTTTGGATATATATAGAAAATCTTGCTTTTGATTGCTTTCTTCTTCTTACATTGCTAAGGGACTAGCAATGTGTCGGTTGGGGGGTGTGATTACAACCCAAATAGTGTTATTTTACACCCTTATTAAGACCGGTTTTGAGCACTTTTTGTGTACTAATCCAGCCCTAATTAACCAGGTTATGTGGGGACCTAGCAAAGCTACTAATCAAATCTTGTGGCAAGTTTGTTGTTTTTTAGGCTTTTATATAGTAGATAGGGATTAGGCTCAACTATGGAATCGAGTTCAGATTCATAGCTGCAAATAAAAAACCGAGAAGAAAGATAGCTGATAGAAGAAAGAAAGGAACAACGGCGCAAAATTTTCCTGACCTGCGAAATTTCGCGGGTTGCAAGCAATGAGAAAGAGTTCACAGGTTGCGAATTTTCGCAACATCGCGAAATTTCGTAGGTTGCGAAATTGCCTTGCCCTACGAATTTTCACCCCTGCAACATTGTTCATGTTGCTTTGACTTTTTGACTTCCTTTGTCACCTTTTTGGGTTTCTTCTCATTTTGTCCTCCTGTAATAGCTTTTGCTTTTGGTTTTTTTGGTATTTTGTATTAGGGGTTGGCTATAAAATCCCCCAGACTAGACACTGTAAAGGAACGATCTTCATTAATAAAGTGGCGCGAAGCTTTCAGCTCTTCCCATTTTCTCATTTCTCTTTTCACTCTCATTTTCCCTCACTTTCCTTCTTAAACACCCCACAGGGATGACAAGCTCGGAGGATGAGTGACTAAACCGCCTTCCTCCTTGAAGGAGAAGGTTCTTGGGTGCGAGGATCAGAGGCAGCGGAGGTTCTCTGCTTTCACCCACCTTGGTACTCAACTGCGGTTTGTGTTTCCTTTGAACTCTAGGTTTTAGATCCACGATTCACCTTAAATGATCATGTTGATAATCTTTTAGGGTTCGGTGGATGCTTATTATAGATCCCACTTTGAGATTCATTAGTTATTATCTATTAGTCATTGGAAGGTGAGTCGAGAACTTATTTTCCTTTATCAAAGACCATTAATCTTTCATTGATTGCCATTTTTAAAGGATAGTTATTAAGGGTTAGGTTTTATAGCCTTAAATGAAAAACCGAGTTTAGGAGATGACTATAGTCCCATCCTCCCAATCTGAGAAAAAGGGCCGAGAGACCCCTCGATTACCATTAGAACCGAACTCGGTAATTGGATGCTTGAGGTCTTTTATATTTTTTTACTTGTTTTACTTTTAGTTTCCACCATCAAAACCCACTGTTTTTATAAAAACCCAAAATCCAAATTGAATTCACCATTTTGAACCTCACTGCAAATCATTTGTGCGAAGAAAACTCATCCCTGTGTTCGACCCTAGAGCCACTATACTACAATAGCTATGCTACGACAGTAGGAGGAATTTTTGTTTATAAATTTTGTTGATTGCGGTCCACCCTCCATGCGCACGAATCAAATATCAACCTCCCTAACCCTCAACTGATGATAACCGGTACAAAGATCTATCTTGGAGTAGACCTGAGATACTCTCAACTAATCAAATAAATCATCAATCCTTGGTAAAGGATATCGATTCTTAATCATAACCTTATTCAATTGTCGATAGTTAATGCACAGTCGAAGGGTCTTGTCCTTTTTCTTAACAAAAAGAACCGTAGCACCCTAAGGTGAAGTGCTTAGTCTAATGAAACCCTTGTCCATTAATTCCTGTAATTTGACCTTGAGCTCTTTCAACTCAATAGGCGCCATCCTATGAGGGGTCATAGAAATGGGAAACTTACAAGGTGTAACTCAATGATAAAGTCTACATCTCTCTGCAAGGTTAATACTGGTAGCTCATCCGGAAAGACATCCCCGAATTTGCAAACTACTCGAGGTATACTCAAACCCTGTCTCACCTATTCCTCTAAGGTAAGGCTTGCTAGTCGACCCATCAACTGTCTATGCCACCTGAAGTCGTACACGGTTTGGGGTCAAGCACCATGCTTATCTCTTTGAAACACAACACAAACATCATCCCGTGTGTATGCAATAACTCTCCTACGATCACAATCAAAGACAACTCAGTGTACCGTTAACCAGTCCATCCCGAGGATGACATCAAACTCCGACATATCCATGACCCTTAGGTCCATAATGAGTAGGATTCCGGAGATCTCTAATTCATAATCCCGACATTTCATATCAACACTTACCCTAGTTCCTAGGGGAGAGCTTCCATGCAACCGGTTTTCCAAGGTCTCAACCTCTAAGCCCAATTCTTTCACTTAACTTTAACACTCGCCTCTCGGATGTTCCGTACGTCATCTACTTCCCTCTCAATGGGCATAGACGTCTTGACCATAAAGTTCATATCTTGTAGGAGAAGTCCCACAATTTTTCCCTAGATGGATAATTTCAAACCATCCTCAAAATTTCTCACTTTGGCCATATCGGTGGCCACGTAATCATCAGCAAAATGGGCCAATTATGTGAACTTAGCCACGTACTCAAACACTGTCATTGTTCCTTGTTTCAACTCTAGGAACTCTTAAGCCTTTGCATGTCGAGCAGATGCTGGGAAATATCTTCCCGAGAGGAGCTCACAGAACTCTTCCCATGTCATTACCTAAAAGTCTCTTGAGGCTTTTGACTGATCCACCACGCGGGATTCACCCTCTATTCCCAGATCGGCTAGTTTTATCTTAGTGGCATCGGAGGTGACCTCCATAGCATCGAAATCTTCGGACTTAATAGGAACCAATGATCAACCGCCGGGTCCTTCACTCCCTTAAAGTGCTTTTTGGAGGATGATATGCCTTGAATCTCTTGGAGGTTTTCGATCCTCCACAGCCGCAGATTACTAACTTTTGTCTGCGATAGTGAGTAGTATAACACTCTTTTGTGCAATAGTAGCAATGGCAGTACCAATAGCCTTCATGAAGGCTTGTTGATCGAAGGTCGATGGCATTCGGTTGTTGCCCCGTCCACCACCTTTATGTCCTCTTCCTCAATTGGCCATCTACACATGTTAAATAGCAAGTTGAGATTCATTTTCTAGTCTAACTAGTAATGCATAAGGGAACCACTAATAGACATCAACATCTTGAACTATCCTATTCGTTCTTTTCCAAACCCCTAAGATTATGTTTTCTAACCCTAGTGTTCCTCTTTTCCTATATACAAATTACAATGTATATTCACACAACATAAAGCAATCAGTCATATAACACCAACATGAACACATAATGTATGCAATGGTATAAACCCATGCCCATCAAATCCTAGGTAATCACATACCTATGTTCTGATGCACAAGCTATGACATCATAACTCAATGAATCTAATTACCTAGACCCATATCCATCAAGCCCTAGGTATTTGTATACCTAAGCTCTGATACCAAGTTGTGACACCCCAAAACCCGAGGGTCCAGTTGACAACCCGTCAACACGAGGAATACCTATGGGTATCGCATATCTCAATACCACCAAATTGCATCCCATTCACCGAGCTTCATTCATGCATATATATTTTAGAAAAATATACAAATTTATCAAAACAATTCATAAGAGTTCGAGTTACAACTCTCTTATGTACAAAATACTACATGTAAAATCTAGTTTTTTTCAAAAAGGTTTCTCAAAGCCATAGTTCGGCTTTCTTCACACTTGCGGTCCTAGATGAGGGTCAGTCGTCTATACATAACCTGCACCTGAAAGGGGGTCCCATGACAAGGTGAGCAATGCACATGGGATAACTCTACGAAATTTGCCTCCTTTAAGTGCACATGTACAATGCCGTGTTTCACAAAATGTACACATCAACATTTGATGCAAAGGAATATGTCAATTCTAAATGGAATCTTACATGCCATGAAATGAGATGAGACTCATCATGCCCCATATGCGAGTCTCATCGACTCCCTCACACGTACTTATGCGAGTGTGAAAAATCGTCATTAGTGTTTCATCCAATGACCCTTTTTCCAAAATAAACTCTTTTTGTTTTATAAAACAAAACCCATTGGATATACCTCCAATGTCCATTTGATTTAATCAAATTCTGTGTGTTTATGCATTTGTGGGCCACAAATTTTTGGGTTTTAATCGCAAGACGCCGCATGCCTTTCTACATTTTTACGGGCTTTCACCGAAAAGGATCATGTATAACTGCAACTACCAGGTTTTTCACCCAATGGGGTATCTATCATATAGCTATACTTGACACACGTGTGTGTATATATATATATATATATATATATATATATATATATATATATATATATATATTTTTTTTTTTTTTTATGCCATGAAACCATGAGACTCCGTTAGATGTAGTCTAAGGTACTAAGCTCATCACCCATTCACCAAGAATGATGAATGATTATAACCATGCACACACACCTAACTCAATGCGATGCCCTCGTGCATATACAATGCAAAATGTTACTGTATGTTATCTCATGTTACATGTATAATGAACACTACATGGAAAAATTTATAAACCGTACTTTATGCCAAGTACTATGGATAATTATATCGAAAACATATAATTTACATCCATTCATGCTAATATATATAATGCCAATATATCAACATATTTACAACACATTCAGCATGTTATAAAATTTCTGTAATACTTGCTAAAAAATAGTCACTTCAAACTAGCCATTTAAGCCATACTCGGTTTTGGAAATAATATGGACTAGTCAAATTTTCATTTTTATTTTATTTTATTTTATTATTATTATTTTAAATTTTATTATTTTTTATTATTTTTATTTTTTTATTTTTTTATTTTTTTACAACTTTCAAGACTATCATTAAACATGATAAATTCAACCATGAAACACCCTTAAACAAGCTATTCAGAAAAAATAGTCTCGGCAGAAAACTAGTCTCATGGTTGGGGCTAAACCACACGGCCATTTACGGCCCTTAGATTAGAGGAACCAGTGTAGGAGAAAACCCTACCTCTTTGTGTTTTTGGCACCTACACGTAGCTCGCGGCGAGTAGACCAACTTTAATTCTCATTTATTGACTTAGTTATCAAAACAGGGAGCTAGGAGTTGTACAACCCTGACTCCTTTCTCCTTTTTTTCCCTTTCCATGCAGTTTCTTTTTCTCTTCTCTCTTTTGTTTTCCTCTGCCCGAAAACTCAGTCTCATGGTTGGGGCTAAACCACACGGCCATTTATGGCCCTTAGATTAGAGGAACCAATGTAGGAGAAAACCCTACCTCTTTGTGTTTTTGGCACCTACACGTAGCTCGCGGCGAGTAGACCAACTTTAATTCTCGGCCTATTGACTTCCGACTATCTAAACACCGGGAACCGGAGATTGTACAACCAGCTCTCCTTTCTCCCTTTTTTTTTCCCTTTCCCACGCATAGATTTCTTTTTTCTCTTCTCTCTTTTGTTTTCCTCTCCTTTCATTTCTTTCTTCCTTTCTTTTCTTTTTCTCCTTTTCTCTTCCTTTTCCTTTTCTTTCTTTTCTCTTTCTTTTCCTTTTCTCCTCCACCCGGGTGTTTCTGGTTTGATCCAAGAGAGAACTTCCTCTCACTCCTATTCCTCTCCGACATGTGTCTTCATATGATTCATTTGCCATGTGCCATGTGTTACATGGACACATGCACTAGGTGGCAAATGCCACACCACATGATTCTCATGCCATGTGCACTCCTTTAAGCTTACGATGTGGCATCCACATGGTCATGCCATGTGCTTCCCCTCCCATGTGTCCTCCAGCATGGCGCCTCGAAATCGTGAAATTTCAACTATCTCAAAATCGCGAAATTGATTGGATAGCTAGATTTGAGATAATTCCAACGGTAAAGTTCAATTCATCATCGAGATCTAAGAAAATTTCAGGTTTCAACTTTTTGTACTTCAATGGCAAGTCTAGTTTTCCATTTTCTGGGTTTCTAAAGCCATTATTTATACTAGTTGAGTATCTCTAATTCACCTTTTCATCCATGTTCCTAGTAGCTTCACTTCTATCTTGATAATGAAAAACCTCACTTCTACATGTGAGGGTTTTCATTATCTGTGTCTATTCTTATTTGAGAATGAAGTTTCTGTTTCTTTTATAGTTGCTTCTTTAGTATGTGATTGTAATATGTTTATTAAAAGATTGTAATTCTTGGCTTGTTGAAAAACATTAGGGAAGGTTCCAATTTTTTATAGAATGTTGACAAGAAAATTAGTTTTTCGGAATGGAGAAAAACTTTAGGGTTTAGGGTTGTTTGCTTGATGGAAAATAATTACTGGAAAATTTTCCAAGAAAAATTTATTTTTAAGGCTCCATTTATTTCCAGAAATTTGTTTTTCTTCAAAAAAGTTATCCTACAAAAGCAATGGAGTAGTACTTTTTTTTCCTGTCTATGCCGCTCTTGTTCTAGTGGAAAAATTTTTCATAAGAACTTTCTTTGTTATGAAATTAATTTTTGGTGGAGCAAGTGAAATATGAGAAAAAAAATAGTTAAATTCTATTTATATCTTTTTCCAATTTGCCTAACATAATCTAAGGCCTTTTAAGCCATGAATTTGTACTCACTAGACAACAAGTTTGTATGGACATTTTTGAAAATAGTTTAAGATGATTTTAGACCTATTTGACCTTCGATTGATGCTTCCACTAATAGGCAGTAAGCATGGCTCCTTTGGCAATTCTATTTAACATGAATCAAGGCTATTAGAGCCCTATTTTTGTACTTATATTGCTGCTAGTTTAGTAGCTAGTTTAGTAATTCTTTTATTATGATTTAAGGCCCAAAGAGCCCTATTTTCATGTTTAAGCTATAGTTGGTTGTGAAAGTCGAATTTAGCCACTTTTCTAATGTGTTTCTAAACACTATTTAACCTCACATTTATACTTAATGGGTTGTTGGTGAAAAAGGAAAATTTTGACCCTTTTTCTATAATTTTTAAGGAATATTTAGCCTAAACCCCCTATTTATTTATTGTTGATTGTGAAGGCCATTTTTGGTCTTCCATTTCCTCAGATTCACCCAGGTTACTAGGGATTATTTTCATTAATAAATTAGCATTGGTCCAAATGGCAACATTAGCAATTTATTTTGGTGTTCCATTAATTGGGTAACAAGAATTTAATGATAAATTCCATTAGTGCTTTACTAGAAATGCTTATTTTCCTTACAGAAGAAAAATCCAAGGTGGTGGATATAAGGTTAGTGGTCTTCCCCCATGACATATGAATTCAATGCCCTTACTGTAAATGTTTTATATTTATATATTTAGTTATTAATCCTTCTTTTGAGGTCTTGTGCTAGATGATGATTTTTGTTAATGTTTTAATTTCAAAAACTCTTATCTCCTAGGTAGTGCTTTTGGTCGCTTATTCTGGTATTGTCTAATCTTGGAAGCCCTTGAGGCTATCTCAGTGATAAGGGATGTGAGGGTTTATGGGAGTTTCTAGGTTTAAGTCGGCCCCAGGGATAAAAATTTACATATCCAAAAAAAAAAAAAAAAAGTCCCTCTTGAAATATGATTTCAAGTTTGAGTTAGTAAACATTGGAACTTGTCCAATTAGAGTTCCCTACGTATTTGTGTGATACTATTTAGAGGAAGAGTAGTTAAGTAAGTTAGGCCCTCTGAAAATAGAATTTCTCCACATAAGTCTCGGATCTTATTGAATTAGATTGTTTGAAGAAGCCAATACTCATTCTCATATGCCTAATAAATTGTTGCCTAGTATGGACACTAGTAGTAGAAAAAATTATTATTATTATTATTTTGACAAGCTAGAATGCTTGTAGTCTGAAACAATATGAAGATTATCACCATTTCATGAAATTTTGAGTATAGAAAATCCTCATTTTCCTTCATGAAAATATGTTGAACTATTGGATTAATAAAAATATTTTAAGATCTAATGACAAAATAGAAAATCAATCCACAACAATAATAAATCATGTATGTCATGGCTATAAATGAAGCTTGGATTTTGTCTTGATTAGATTAATCTTATCTGACCAAATCATATGCAATTAAATTTAATTTATATGTGATGTTGAATATTTAACTTTGTGATATTAAAGGGATTAATATTTGTATTCTTATATGAACAAAAATATGCTTTAATTTTTGTTATTTGGGTATTTACTTTTACTATTGTGTTTTATCCTATGTTGTCCGAGAGATATGACAAGCGAAGGTGATGAAGAAACAAAGTCACCTCTTATGAAAGAATATGTTGTGCTTTTCTATTAAGTTTGTACTTACGCTCATATAATCTGAAATTTATTTGGAAATATTTTTTATAATTTTGGATCAATGTATATATAGATAGCTTTGTTTTCTTATGCATATCACTTTGATATATAATTTTTTCTTATATATATGACTTTTATATTATGTTTACATTTTCAATAATTATGAGATTGTTATATTAGGATTTATAACCAACTAAATTAATGCAAATATGATTTTTAATGTGAGACAAATGATGACACTTGTAATGTCATGGTTATAAAATAAGAACATATAAAAATCAATGACATTCAAATAAGTGTCATAGTTAAGACATTAGACTGAAATATGATGAGTAGATAATGACGTGTTAAATGAGTGAATGAGCGTCATAGTTTTTATTCATAAAAGATGAGGCTTGAAATAAGTGTTATTGTGTGTAAACATTACGAAACCATGACACTTTAGGGAAGCGTCATTATAAAATGAACTTTTTCATTGTATTGACAACTCATCATCTCTTATTGAAAATATTTGCTTATTGACGGTTTGAAACATAATCTTTTAAGCATTAGTCAACTTTGTAACAAATTTTAAAGTGATTTTTGAATCCTCTCATTGTATCATCAAGGATTCTCAAAATAATAAAATCATCTTCATGTGCCATAGAAATGAAAATGTTTGTACAGATGATATTTCAAAATATGAAGGTCATAATAGATGTTTTTATAGCATGCATGATGAGAGTTGGTTGTGGCATAGGAGTTTGGGACATGTGAACATGAATCTCATTACACAACTCAACAAAAATGAACTCGTTAGAGGCCTTCCCAAAATCTCTTTTGAAAAAGATAAAGTTTGTGAAGCATGCCAAATGGGAAAGCAAATAAAAACATTTTTTAAAAACAAAAATTTCATTTCTACATCAAGACCTCTAGAGCTTCTCTATATGGATTTGTTCGAACCCTTGAGGACTACTAGTCTATGACGTAAATCACATGAATTTGTGATTGTGGATGACTTCTCTAGATATACATGGGTCTTGTTTTTCACTCACAAAAATGATGTCTTCCATGAGTTTTCAAATCTTTGTAGAAAAATTCAAAATGAAAAAGGTTTTACCATCTCTTGTATAAGAAGTTACCATGGAAGGGAATTTGAAAATGTTGAGTTTGAGAGTTTTTGTGATGAGCATGGAATTGAACATACCTTTTTGGCTCCTAGAACTCCCCAACAAAATGGGGTTGTTGATAGGAAAAATAGAACCTTACAAGAAATGGAAAGAACCATGTTTCATGAAAACAATTTGCAAAAAAATTTTAGGGTCGAAGTGGTCAACATTTCATGTTATTTATTGAATAGAGTTTTGATAAGGCTCTCTTTGGACAAAAACCCATATGAACTTTGGAAAAATAAGAAACCTAACATTAGTTATTTCAAAGTATTTGGAAGTAAATGCTTTATTTTAAATACCAAGGACAACCTAGGAAAATTTGATGCAAAATCTAATGTTGGGATATTTCTTGGCTATTCTTCATCTAGTAAAGCTTATAGAGTTTTCAATAAAAAGTTCATGGTAGTAGAGGAGCCGGTTCATGTAGTATTTGATGAATTTAATGAGTCTCTCGAAAGAAGAGGGTGTGTTGCTAATGATGTAGGTTTAGACTTTTCCATGGGAAGATTGCAAATTGATGATAGAGTTCATCAACAAGAAGAGGATAATGATTCAAAGAAGAAAGAATCACCTTTGGCCCCTCCTCCACCTCCTCAACATTTACCAAGGGGAATCTAGTCAAGGACTTCCAAAAGAGTGGAAATTTGTCACAAATCATCCACAATATCAAATTATAGGTAATCCAGCAATTGGGGTAAGAACTAGATCATCTCTTAGAAATATTTGCAATAATCTTTCCTTTATCTCTCAAATTAAACCTAAGAAGTTAAATGATGCTATAGTAGATGAGAATTGGGTTATTGCTATGCAAGAATAACTCAATCAATTTGAAAGAAATGAAGTTTTGGAGTTAGTATCTAGACCTAATGATCAAAGTGTTATTGGTACTAAAGGGGTGTATAGGAACAAAATGAATGAAAATGGCCTAATAATTAGAAATAAAGCAAGATTAGTGGCCCATGGGTATAATCAACAACAGGGAATTGACTATGAAGATACCTTTGCTCCTGTAGCTAGATTAGAAGCCATAAGAATGTTGCTTGCTTTTGCTTGTCACAAAAATTTCATTTTATATCAAATGGATGCGAAAAGTGCCTTTTTAAATGGTTTCATAATTGAGGAAGTATATGTTGAACAACCACCTGAGTTTGGAAGTTTTAATTTCCCCACCCATGTTTTCAAACTCAAAAAGGCACTGTATGGCTTGAAACAAGCACTTGGAGCATGGTATGAAAGGCTAAGCAAATTCCTTATCTCTAGTGGTTTCATAATGGGCAAAATTGATACAACTCTCTTCATTAAGCCAAAGGAAAATGGCATGCTTATTGTTCAAATCTATGTTGATGATATTATCTTTGGTGCTACTAATGTTTCACTTTGTGAAGAGTTTGCCAAGTCCATGCATAGTGAATTTGAGATGAGCATGATGGGAGAGCTCAACTTCTTCCTTGGTCTTTAAATCAAACAACTTAAGGAGGGCACCTTCATAAATCAAGCAAAGTACATAGGGACTCTGAGTTCAAGTTGGAAGAAGTGAAGGCGAAACACGCCTATGGGCTCATCTATCAAGCTTGACGCGCGTGGACAGAAAGGTAAGCCCGTTGACCAAACTAAACATAGAAGCACGATTGGTTCTTTGTTGTATAGCGGCTAGTAGACCCCGATATCATGTATAGTGCACTTGTGTGTTAAGATTTCAAGCATGTCTAAAAGTCTCATTTGAATGTAGTGAAAGAATTTTAGGTATTTGAAAAACGCTATTGATATTGGTCTTTGATATCGAATGTGATAATTTTGGTGATACTATTCGGATGTGGATTTTGGTGGTTGCAAAATTGATAGAAAAAGCATTAGTGGAATATGTCAATTTCTAGGTCACTCACTTGTGTCTTGGCATAGCAAGAAACAAAATTCGGTTGCCTTGTCGGCAGAAGCTGAAAACATTACCGCGAGGTTAGGATGTGCTCAAGTACTTTGGATGAAACAAACGCTTAGTGACTTTGGTTTGAATTATTCTCATGTTCCTATTAAGTGTGACAACCGCGATTGCCATTAGCATATCAAAGAATCTCGTGCAACACTTTAGAACCAAGCACAAAGAGATTATACATCATTTCCTTAGAGATCATGCACAAAAAGGGGATATAACACTTGATTTTATTATAACCGAGGACCAACTTGCAGATATTTTCACCAAACCCCTTAATGAGAATCAATTTGTTAATATTAGAAGACAATTAGGGGTCATTTCTTTGTGAAAAATTGGTTGAATGACTTGATTATCGAATATTACTTGAAAAATGTTTTGCTTAAACTCTAAAACCCTTACTTAATTGTACTTTCAAATAGGGAGATATCTTTATGTATAAAAGCCCCTTGTTCCTTATTTATTTTTCCATATGGGGGGGAAAAATATGTATCTAGGAGTTATGTGCTAAAAGAAAATGATATGTATTAAGGGGGAGAAAGATATGCATTGTGAGGTCCCAAAATCAGGGGTCCGTTGACCAACCATCAACACTCAGAAATACCCGTGGATATCGTGTGTGTCGATACCACATTGTTCAATCCCATTTACCAGGATCATTTATTTACATTCAATGAACATTTTATGTTATTTTCAAAACATATTACTGTGAGTTTAATTACAACTCATACAAACGTATATTACAAACTTGTTTGTCTAATACTTTTACCAAAAGGTTACAAAGCCACAATCCGTCTTTCTTCACAATTTAGACTCCTAATGAGAGAAATCCACCAGTGTCTGCTCTGCACCTAAAATGTTATCCCAGAAATAGGGTGAGTCACGCCCAGTAGAGAAACTTCCTATAGAGGCTACTCTCCACCTAAGTGCACATGAAATGCTAGCACTTGCATTCACATCAACCATTCCATACAGATTATGCAATTCTATCATGGAATTCTATATGACATGCCATGAAATGAGATGAGACTCAATCATGTACCATGCTCCGAGTCATTAACGACTCCATTACTCAGTGTGATGCCAAAGAGTAATAAATTCCGAGTTAATCATCAACTCCTATCACACACCACAATGCCCATGCGTGATAAGACCGTCATTGATTAATCACATCCAATGATCATTTCAAACAAAATTTCATTTTTTTATAAACCAAAACCTTTTGGATGTCATATTCTAATGACTACTTTCTTTTACAAAATCATGTGTCTTTTATGGGTAGCGCATTTTCTAGGTCTCACCGTAGGCTTCTCGTGTCTTCCTACACTTTCATGGGCTTTCACTGTTGGACACATATGTATGAAAAATGCAGGTCTTTCACACAGGGGGTATCTATCCCTGCTTGCTATTACCCAACACATATTTTCACGCTCTACGAATAGTGGAACTTCGCCGAACTTAGTTCAACGTATCGAGCCCACTCATCAACCATCAAGAATGGTGTGTGATGTCACCATGCACTTACACCCATGAAATGCGATGTCTCAGTGCATATGCAATGCATTATGCCATTTCATATCAATTTCATGTCTCATATGTAATGAATGTCATATGGACAATTCCAAACATACAATATATCATGTATCATGGATAATTATGTCAAAATCATATAATTTCCAAACATTTCATCAAATTGCCAACATATTAAAACATATATATCAACAACAACAATTAAGCATGTTATCACAAAATCAAGCAATAACACTTTAAAACAATCCACAATTTCAGACCTCACAAGTCGGCCATAACAAACCACCAAAACAGGGCACAATCAATCCCAAAAGAGTCGTGAACCAGTCCCGGTTCAAGCCACCAACCGGTTGTTAACAGACCACCAAAATAGTCCACGAAATCAGAACAAAATCTGCACTGAAATTAGTTCAAAAATCCGAAGACAACAAATAAACATTCAACTGTGGTAGTCTCGAGAATGGACCATAACTTGGGTTGTAGAGGTCCAACTTGGGTGATTAAAAAGCCTACATCAAGTTCACTGATGCAGCTACAATTTACATGAAGGACCCGAGTCCGAAGTCCCTCGGTTTAGACACGAAAATCAATCACAAATCCGGCCGGTGTGTAGGATCGAAATAAGGCAACATTCCCATATTTAGAATTTGGCGAAACAACCCTTAGGGCAAAGACACAACCCACTTAGCCCTTATGGTGGAAATAATAAAATGGAAGAATCCCTACCTCTTGGAGTGTAGCCCTCATCGAATATACAGACTTTACTTCTTGGTTTGAACGAGTTTAGACCGTCGGAACGCCGATTTCCTTTCCTCCCTCTTCCTCTCTCCTTTTCTTCTCTTTCTCTCTGTTTTTTTCTTCTCTCTTTTACTTCCTTCCTTTCCTTTTTGTTGCTTTCCTCCTCTACGAACTGATCTCCATCCCATTTATAGCCATTCCATGTTCAATGCATGTGGACACATGGCTTGCCATGTGTCACACATGCATTTTCCTTTGCATTTGGCATACAATCGATGGTTTCTCAATTGATGGTTTCTCAAATCATGGAGAACAATCCTCAAATGATCATCATGCTCCTCCTTCAACTTGGAGTAGATTAAAATGCTGTCCATGAAGACCACAACAAACTGATCTAGATAGGGCTTAAAGACCCTACGCATGAGATCCATGAATGTCGTTGGAGCATTCGTCAACCCGAATGGCATTACTATGAACTCGAAATGCCCGTTTCCCGTTCTAAACACCATCTTAGGGATATCTCCCTAACCCTCAGCGATGATAAGCGGTGTGGAGATCTATCTTAAGGTGGGCCGCGCCCCTCTCAATTGATCCAAACGAATCATCAATCCTCGATAAAAGGATATGTCGATTCTTGATCGTAACCACTGTTGACTTTTGTTGAATAAATGCACGGTAGAAGGGTCTTGTCCTTTGTAAGAGACCAAATGATATGTGAAAATATGGCCAAGGAAATTGAATGTGGTAAATACTCAAAAAGCTGATTTGAAACAAAAGTAAGTGTACTCCAGTGAAATGAAAAGTATTACCAACCTTTCGGCCCCTTTACGCAAGTGGGTGTCTGAGTAATAAAGTGGACTCTGGGAGTCGGATATCGATGCCCACGAGAGTTGGAGTTCTCTCTAGTGGAATTTGATCACCAGTGCAAAGGGCTCTTCACTATTTAAGCGATCAAATAGGATGTGGAATAAAATCAATTTAATTGAAATAAAAACTGATTTAAAAATAATCCTAAAAATCTACCAAATAAACAACTACTTAATTTTAAAAGGTATGAAGAGAGTCACTAGGGATGGAATGGTATTCACAAGCAGTTTGCATTTTCCTTGAAAGTGCAACATTTGTGTGTTGAATGCTGTATTTTTCCAAGAGCAATGTAGTATAGCTTGGATTTCTTCATACACCGTACATTTCACTATCTAACACACCATATTCCTTTTCAGGACAAATGGGTCTAAATAGCTACTTGTAAAATTGGCATTCTTTAAGATTTGATTGTTTTCTTTTCAATACTTCCTGACCATTTCTTAGGGTGAAGAATTCTTGCCCCCCGTAGACGGGATAATCACGAGCCTTCTCCCGATGTAATTTGTATCTACGTCCTTGAATCTAATAAAATTTTCTATCTCCTTGATTAGATCTAACACGGGATAAAATCCTTTCATTAGACTAAGGAGAAACCTCACGATCAACTAGGGTGATACATCATCTAATTAATCCTCACACCATGAGTAAATTGATCTATCAAAGTAATTTTTCGAGAGTTCATTAGTTCAAGATATTAGTCCCAACATACCTGAGTTCTGGCTCTTTACTCTCAGGAATCTCCATCTCTGTGTTACTCAGAGGGCCTCCTGAAAATCAGAGCAACGATACATCTCTTTTGTGGGTATAAGCTACTAATATTCCGAACAGTTCAATATATGAATAATACCAATTATATAAATTTAGTTTTCAAACCCACAAAATAAGCGAAAAAGCTGCCAAATGCAGATATTCGACAATTAATCCCCAAACCTAGGGTGTTCCAATGTTCCCATTACTGGATTTCAATCATCACCAATCAAACAAAAAGTAAGGAAATGAAGAAAGAAATCAAGAGACAAGAAGAGAAAAATCCAAATTTGAGCTTCAATCTTCGCCTCAACAGTAAATAAATTGAATATCTGAGTACAGCACCGAAATCTCTTCAATAGAAATAAAAATATGCTCTAAAACTACTCTAAGATCTATTAAAAATAAAAATCTGCAGCAAAAACTAAGAAAATGGGCAGTTTAGAGAGAGAGAAAATCCAGATTTTTAGCTTCAATCTTTAATGCGAACCTTAGTGAAATACGAATCTACGTTATACAACACCGAAATCTCTTGATAGAAATAAAATATGCTCTAAAACTACTCTAAAATCTAAAACAAATCAAATCTGCTTGAAAAAGCTGGAAAAATGGGCGATCTGAGAGAAATCCATAAGAGAATCTCGAATCTTCCCCTGGCCTCTTTAAGTAAAAACGAGTATATATATGGTCCTAGGGTGAAATGGGCTTGAAATTAGGTCAAAATATCACTTTTCGACCTTTTTTAGGTTTTTGCAGCGTTTTTGGTCGCAAAGCTGACAAGCCCCGGTCGCCACAATTTTTTTAGGTCGTGACGGGATTTTACGGTCGCGACACAATTTCTGGTCGCGACTAAGTTTACGGACAGCCTTCGTTTCTTCTCAACTTGTCGGGGCCATAACTTCTTCATTTTTAGCCTTTCGGATTTGGGCGTGCTTAATTTTCGTTGGAAAATGCTGAATGTAAGAATGCATCAATGAAATTTGAACCATTGATGTTCCATATGGTTGCAGAAAAATTTATCTTCTGATGCGCATCGAGGCTCTGGGTTGACTCTTCTTTTGGAAATATATTGCTCATTTCTACTTAAATCTGCCTTTCATCAATAATAGTACAAAGCCAGTTCAGAGGAAATTTTATGGGTTTTACATGAATATGGATATAAAATGCACAAGATGGCATGTGAAATGAACTCAAACATAAATGAGTTTGCACTCATCATCTTCTTTTTAACCCAAATAACACAGGTGCCACAGGAGTGGGTGTAGGCCACGTCAGACAATTCTGTATTGGACTTGAGTTCTAAACTCATTAGTGCCATTCTATAATTGTCATAGAAATAAGCATTGCTCGAGTGTACTTTCTAGTGCACAAATCACACATCCTATCATAGGTCATCCTAGTAATTTCATTGAGAGAAAAACATCTGTGTGCTGCATAAACTACCGAGAGGTACACTGACTCTGTCTGCCTAGTCCTCAGTGGGTTTGCCGATAACTTCTAGACTATCAGTGCCACCTAGAATCATTCTGACTTGAGACATAACATGTGATTATCTATGAAACATAACTAAACATCATAAGTTGTGGTGAAAATGTAACCTCTGATCACAATCATGACAACCTTTCGGTTGTGCCGTGGCTAATCATCAGAGATAACATCAAACTCATGTCACCTTTGACCAGAAGGTGTATTGAGGAGAATCACAGGATCTCTATTTCTGTCTGATATATCAAATCAATCTCTACCCTATGGTTCCTAGGAGAATTCATACAGCAATTTTCAAGGTTTCAACTCTAATACCCAGATCTTTGCACAAGATACATCAATATAAAGAGATAGATGTACAATCGTAACACTCTTACAAACCAAAGAGTAGAAACGCCTTTCGAATATCGATTGATCAATAACTCATCTAAGGTGTAATCGTAGGTACTCCCTTGGGTCCCGAAGTCTACGCTGCAGGCCACGGCCTCGACCTCGACCTCGACCCTTGCCCTGGTCCATTTAGCTGTAAGTAGTAGAGCCTTGTGCGGCGCCTACATTATCTCTCTCTGGTCCTTAGTGCGATAAGGAGGACAAGTGCGTTTGTGTACATCCCGTGTATTAGAGGCGGGGTGTCCACTCTGCAGGTTCTGCCTCGAGACAATCCACCTCGAGTGTCGGTGATGGCAGTGGTAACATGTCCCCTGCCCAGGCTGGTTGTAAGCCTTGAAAGATCTGCCACCTAGAAATGATCGACCCTGGCCTTAGCCTTGGTAGCCGCAGCCTTGTCCTTGAAATCCTTGTGGAGTAGAAGTCTTCTGATTCTTCCCCGAGCCAAAATAAGAAGGTTGACTCTCCTTCCTCTTATCTTTAACAACACCCGCATCCCGGATGTTTCGTGCATCGTCCAATTCCCTCTCAATGGCCATAGTTGTCATGACCATTAAGTCGGTATCTTGTAGGAGAAGTCCTACAATTTTACCTCGGATGGTTAGTTTCAGTCTATCCTCAAACTTCCTCACCTTGGCCATGTCCATGGCCACATAATCATCAACAAAACGTGTTAATTCAGTGAACTTAGCCACGTATTCGAGCACTATCATCATTCCTCGCTTCAATTCTAGGAACTCCTGAGCTTTTGCATGTCGAGCAAATGCTGGGAAAACTTACTCATGAAGAGCTCTCGGAACTCTTCCCATGTCATTTCCTCTAAGTCCCTCTAGGCTTTGACCCAATCCCATCATATTTAGGATTCACCCTATAACTGAAAATGTGGCTAACTTTATCTTGGTGGCATCAGAGATGATCTCCCGCAGCTCGATATCTTTTCAAATTCTGAGACTACTAATCGGCTATCCTTCGAGATCCTCGCTTCCTTGAAGGTTGGAGGGGATGATATGCCTTAAACCTTTGGGTTACTTAGCCCCTTTGGCCTGGGTTGCACTAGTCTGTGCAATGGTAGCAGCCACTACACTCGTTTATGCAATATTAGCAATTGCAGCACCAATAGCCTCTAAGAAGGCTTGTTGGTCAAAGGATGGTCGTAGTGGGTTGTTGCTCTACCCACTGCCTCGGCGTCCCTTTCCTCGACTTACCATCTACATGTGTCAAATAGAAAATTGAGATTCCTTTTTCTAGTCTAACTAGTAGTGCATATGACATCCCCATCCCCTAAATCGATGTTTTGTTCATTTACGAACCCCTGAGGCTATGTTCTCTAACCCTAGTGTTCATCTTTTTCTATATGCATTTTACCATGTATATAATTTCACATAACACACAATCATGTAGCATATTGAGCCATAACATGAAATGCACCATAAAATGCAATGATCTAGATATACCCGCTAACTGAAATTGTTCGTATACCTAAGGCTGTGATGCCATACAAAAATTCGAGGTCGTGGCCAGTCGGCCTTTCGAAATACCCATGGATTTCGTGTGTCTCGATACCACACTGTTCAATCCCATCTATCAGGATCCGTTTATTTACATTCAATGAACATTTTGTGTTATTTTCAAAACATATTATTGTGAGTTTAATTACAACTCATACAAACGTATATTACAAACTTTTTTGTCCAATACTTTTACCAAAAGGTTACAAAGCCACAATCCGACTTTCTTCACAATTTCGACTCCTAATGATAGTTGTCCACCGGTGTCTGCTCTGCACCTAAAATGTTATCCCATATAAGGTGAGCCACGCCCAGTAAAGAAACTTCCTATAGAGGCTACTTCCCACCTAAGTGCACATGCAATACTAGCACTTGCATTCACATCAACCATTCCATACAGATTATGCAATTCTATCATGGAATTCCTTATTCCATGCCATGAAATGAGATGAGACTCAATCATGTACCATACTCTGAGTCATTACCAACTCCATTACTCAGTGTGATGCCAATGCCCATGTATGATAAAACCATCATTGAATAATCGCATACAATGATCATTTCAAACAAAATTTCATTTTTTTTATAAACCAAAACCTTTTAGATGTCATATTCTAATCACTACTTTCTTGCACAAAATCATGTGTCTTTTGTGGGTAGCGAATTTTCGGGGTCTCACCATAGGCTTTACACGCCTTCCTACACCCTCACGGGCTTTCACCGTTGGACACATATGTATAACCAAAAATACTAGGTCTTTCACATGAGGGGGGTGTAGACCCTCAATTTTGTCCCTCAGCACTTGCATTTATCCTTTGGGTGTCACACTCACCCATCGTTCTCATATAACACCATTAGGGCCCTTTTAGGCTTAGTCTGTCTCCGAGCCTCGGGTGGGCTTGTATATGGTCCATTGAGTGCGTATGTAGTTCACTTTATAGTGTCATCGTGGCTTCTTTTCTTTAGTTATTGGCATTGTGCCATAAGAAGCAAGTGGGGCCCCCCCAAGGGTTTAGCTCAATCGAAGTTTATTAGAGCAAGTTCGAATTCAGAGCACTAAGGCTTGTTTTGGTCATATCTCCCTCACCCGAACTCGGTATCAAGCACCGTTTTTTTTCATGGACTACTTATTATTCAAGGAATATTCTCGCAAAATTTCAGATTTTTTCTCAATCGGATCGACAGGTTAGGGCTATGCAGCTGATGCATGGTAGCTTGCGTGGGGCGCTAATTTTTGTGATTTTGGTGCCCAAATCCTATATGGATCGGGCCCATAAGCCCCAGATCAGTCCTAGGCATGGGTTGGATCCATTTTTGGACCATGTTATGGGTTGCTTGCACCCCACCTTAGGTCCACTTGGATACTTGGTGGTTAAGCAAAGGAGTAAATGTGGCCAGCTATGGACCTTGGGAATAGAGGAGTGTTTATGAAGCTGGGGAAGTTCGAGACTGATGGGGGGAGTTCCCGGGACTGAAGGTGTGCAAAATAGAGTGGGCTCAGAGAGAAAGGGAGAGAGAAATAGAAGAAAAAACATGGATAGGTGATCAAAAAGGGAAGGAAGGAAGAAGAGAGAAAAAAAGGGAAGGGAGGAAGAAGAGAGAAAAAAGGGATAAAAGGAGGAAATGAGAGTTTATCTAAATCCGGAGGGGCGTGGTTTCTCTTATTTTGAAGAGGTTCCGGCCGGACTGAAGGTGGATGCTGGTTTGGAGGTGAAATAAAGAAGACAAATAGGGGAATAGCCGTGAATCTTACAGGTACGACATTTATATGCTTCTCCCATTTCTTTTTTGCTTTTCTTTGCCTTTGTTGTTTGAGGACTCGTGTTAGGTCACTAGACACCGTTTGTGTCGGTTCTCATTCATTCAGAGTCGGATTTGTACTCCGTTTGTTTTTTTGGATTTTTGACTCTTTGAGGAAGGTTCTGAGAAATTTTGAGAGCCTCTCCCAGCCAGGTTGGGCTAGTTTGAGGAAACAAAATCGACCAATTCAACGAATTCGATTTGCTGGAATAGCGGTTTGGGTCTTCGGCTTGCCGTTTGTGTTGGTTCCTGATCATTCGAAGTCGGTTGTACTCAGCTTGTTTTTTGGATTCTTGACTCTTTGAGGAAGGTTTGAAAAATTTTGACAGCCTCTCTCAACCCGGATGAACTGGTTGGGAAACCAAATCATCCGGTTCACTGAATTCAGTTTGTTGGGACAGCTGTTTGGGTATTCAGCACCGTTTGTGTCGGATCTCAGTCATTCGGAGTATTATTTATACTCCATTTGTTTTTTTTGGATTCATGACTCTTTGAGGAAGGTTATGAAAAATTTTTAGAGCCTCTGGCAAGTGGGCGGTTGGGAAACAATCGGTCGGTTCACTTGAATTGATTGTGAGCATTTGTTTGTGTCTTTGTACCAGTTTGTGTCGGTTCTCAGTCATCCGAAGTCATATTTATACTCCGTTTATTTTTTTGGATTCTTGACTCTTTGAGAAAGGTTCTGAAAATTTTTGAGAGCCTACCTGTGTCTAAGCTAGTTGAAACCAAATCAACCGGTTCAGATTCGGTGCTGGAGCAATGAGTTTGGGTCTTTGGAACCGTTTGTGTCGGTTCTCGGTCATCCGGGGTCGGATTTGTACTCCGTTTATTTTTTTGGATTTATGACTCTTTGAGGAAGGTTCTGAAAAATTTTGAGAGCCTCTCTTGATCGTCTGAACTGGTTGGGAAACCAGATCAGCCGGTTCACTGAATTCAGTTTGCTGGAACAACAGTTTGGGTCTTTGGCACCATTTGTGTTGGTTCTCAGTCATTCGGAGTCGGATTGTACTCCGTTTTTTTTTTGGATTTTTGACTCTTTGAGGAAGGTTCTAACAAATTTTGAGAGCCTCTCTCAACCAGCTGAACTGGTTGGGAAGCGGATCAGCGGTTCCTTTAATTCGGTTCTTCCGGAGCAATGGTTTAGATCTTTGTTTTGTTTGTGTCGGTTCTTAGTGTTCGATTGTCGGGTGTACCGTTTGTATTTTTCGTTTCCTTACTCTGTAAGGGAATGTTCTGAAAAAATTTCAGGGTGTTCTCAACCGGATCGGCGGTTGAGAAGCTGGATCAACCGAGTTTTTCGGGTTTTGTAAGTCGTCAATTTTGGTTTAATTGAAAGAGCCGTGACCTTTGTGAAGTCGACATTCACTCCAGATCAGTGTAGGGCTATGTTTAGGGTCTAAAATGGGGTTTATTTCAGGTTAATGTGGTTCAATTTTGGATTCTTAAGAATTAGGATCTATCTTGCGGTCAAAATTTGATTAGTTGCTTGATAATCTAGTGTTTTGTTGAGCCCGTTTCTTCGAGATGAATAGATATGGTTGCACAAGAGTGGTAGCATCAATGAGTGGTTGAGATGCCATGTATGGTTTCTCTTGACTTCCTTTTCTTTTGATATCTAATTTTGAGAAATTATTGTATGCTCAAAATGTGTGACTAACTTTCCCTTGCAGCGCTTGGCTAAGGACCATAGGTACGCGCCATTTTCCCTTTTGGTTGAGTGTTTTTAAGCATGCTAGGTACCAATTAGGTTGATCTGATCCAAGTTGTATGTTTAGCCTAGGAGACTATCTGATATGTGACCCATATGCTCCCACATACCCAATTCACTAGTAGAGACCGAGTTCAGGGCACAGAGGGTGCTACCTCGTATGAGGTACCCAGCTCCCAGATCGTGTCGATCCGGACCAGAAATCTAGTTTTCGTAGACCGCTTTTTCCATATTGGAGTCATTGGGGTTTTTGTTCTTACTTGGTTTTCCCCTTTATAAAATAACAACAAAAAGTAAGTGGCGACTCCAAAGAAAATTGTTCCTCCTCGGGGACGAATTTTCTAAAATTCGAAAATCAACCCACATTTTCTTTTCATTTAAAAGCGAGTCGCGCCGGCCCGTGGATCGGGTAGGGTCCACAAATTGGCGACTCCACTAGGGATCGAACCCAGAATCTCTAGTTTCATAAGAGGATCAAGCTTGAACTTGAGTTAGGTATATTGGAGCACATGGTTCTCTGATCATTAAGCTCTTGGGCTACATAGATGACTGATGATCACACACTTGGTTGGTATTTGGCATACACTTATGGTTTGTTTGTGCTTATGTGTGTTCCTGTTGGATTCGATTGTGCTTGCTCATGGTTGATTTAGTACCTAGCTATATGTTTCTGATTAGCATAGATGGTTAGTTTGTGTGTATATTCTGTGATAGGCTTGCTCTTTGCGCATGACTGATTGCTGCATGACTACCCTCTCTCTTGCATGACTGCTTGATTTGTTTGTGTTTGTGGGGCACGTGTGTATCCCCTTACTTCTGAATCACTAGTCTTGGTCGATTATTCCTCATTGATTGCTTATGTTTTTTGGGAGTCATTCCCAATTGTTTTCCCCGACAGTAGCGATTTGGAATAGAATTACAGCGTAGAGGCTATATCGATGTTTAGGAGCATTATGGAAGTGGATATCAGAGCAATGAAGACACAGTATAGCCCTAAGCTAGGTTTCATGGATATGTGCGGTGTCATTTTATTGTCGGTTAGGATCTTGGGTTACGTATCCACTTATAAGTGCAAATCATCTAGCTTTAGGACTTACCTTTTCAGTTATCGACTTTTTGAGCCACATTACCCTAGGTATTACCATGTCATGAAATCCGGCTCTGCATGTAGGCCACATATCAAATTAGGTACATTGATGCATGTCAGCTCATTCCCTTAGAGGATTTCATTGTGGGATTGCATTTTTGGAATGATTTCCGGATTGATAATCACAGGGACTGAATTACCCTTTCCTTTTATAGGATTGTTGATTAAGAGCGACCTCGGTTCCCGAGCATGGATCCGAATCGGAGGTAGACTTGTTAGAAATTCAGATCCACACAGTCAGTTAGAGTAGACATTAGATCATAGAGATATGGACCCTCAGTACGCTATTGTCGACCAGTTGGCTGAGATTACCGATACCATGGCATCTCTCCGAGATGCTATATTAGAAGGCCGGGACAGGTTGATGGGCCTCAGGCCCCAGCCATTATCAATTTAGGAGCACCCATGACTCATTGCACCTCCACCACCGCCACCATTTGGACCTACTATACAGCAAGACTATACAGTTCCACCTCCACCACCACCACTTCATCATTACGAGAGTGAAACATTTGTGCTTGCGTAATTGATTGAAGGACCACGCCACGATGCATTTGCGCAATTATTGATGACACTTAGGCCCATATTGATAGGATTGAGCAGAGGATCATGTCTTTGCATGTTCCAGATAGAGTTATGGGTTGGTACGGATATGATGACCTTCTAGTGGCAGCCTTGCCATTTCAGTTCCGCATGCCGGATATTGAGAGGTACATGGGAATAGGGTGCCCCCATATTCACTTACAATTGTATAGCGCTATTATGCGCGGGCATAGATTGGATGAGGAACAGATGATCATGCTTTTCCCTCACATCCTTGGTGGTGCCTTTCGGCGATTGGTTTACATCATTAGACCCTTGGCGTAGGACATGGGTAATTTAGAGACGAGGAGTTTATCGAGACAGTATTCTTTTAATCTTTGTAGTGAATGTCGGAGAGAGTTAGAGGCCCTCGGGCGGGGCGGATAGGTCGGTCACTTCATTTCATCTCTCACGGAGGAGAAGATTACCTGATTATAGATAAACCCTCGAGCTTTACGTCGGATCAGCATGATTATGCTGATCTTGATAGCTTTGCTAGGCATCTCATGGGCTTCACATATACGGACTTTGGATCATTGGATTCGGGCCTCAATGGCATTGAGGGCACTATCCTAGAGGATTATGGGTAGACTCTTCCCCTTCGAGACTCGGGAAAGAAGCGAGGTCGGGACCCGGACCGTCGGATTTTTAGTGCCATTGGTATGATAAAGACCTGAGGTCCCCACGTCCACCTTAGTTTCAAAGCGATTTGAGACACTCCTTACGGATGATACAACGGGATCGATACATACACCCTTTCTCCTTTCGGGCGGCTGGGCCTACTTATCTACATCAGCCACCACAGCCAGTATATGCTACGGGCGCCTCGGAGGCCATATGCAGTACCGCCCGACGGTATAAACCGCCTCCACGAGTTGGTAGCGGTTACGGCTTCGGGTCTGCCCAGGCCAAGCATTTGAGAGATTAGTTGAAGGGGTTTGATTGTTCCACTACCACCCTGAACCACCACCACAGCCTACCCCACCGGTTGCTGGAGTCTTCCTTGTACTTTATCGTAAGAGCGGGTCATGATCTGAATCAGTTGTGCGGCATTGAGTCATGCTATTCGAGGACTTGATTGATCGGGGTTTAGTTTGATTTGGGATGCCCTAGGTGACTACCAGACCTGCTCCCGCTCCTTGACACTAGAGTTGGCCTCCACCCCGGGTAGTATACATTTGATTGAGTTTTAGGAGATGAGATATTCATGATGGGATGGGATGGAGAGGCTCTCGGCCCGATTTGTTTGTATGCGAGACTCGAGGCTTTAGTGGATCACCCATGGTCAGGTCTCTAAGCATTAGATTGATTCAGGATGATGTTCCTCGACAGGACAACGTGCTCCTTGATGCTCTTACCCAACATGTTCCTCCCATGGCACCCTTCATTCTATTCTCGGAGGACTATGAGCCAATGCATAGAGATGTCCAGATTGTTACGAGGAGTGGGAGGGTAGCTCAGCCCCCACCTATTGATAGGCCTTTTGCTGGCATTGATGCTAGAGATGAGATTCAGAGGGAAGATGATGAGATTTTGCGCCAGCTGCACACCACTCAGGCCCGCATTTCCATTTTGAGCTTATTGGCCTTATCCAGCACACATAGAGATGCATTGATCGAGGCTCGGTCAGTTAGGTTGATCTTGCTACCACCCAAGGGGGTGATTCACTTTAAACGGTGATGAGGCTACATGCATAGTGTTTTCTGACAATGATTTACCACCTAAGGGATCAGACCATGTTCGTCCTTTTTTCATCGATGTTGCTTGTTTAGGTCGTCAGGTGTCGTCTGTCTTATTGGACAACGGCTCTGCCCTTAACGTTTGTCCAATTGGTTACTGCCATTGCTTTGGGATTTTCACCATCCGATTTTGGGCCATCCATACAGACCATCAGAGCTTATGACGGAGACTGGGAGAGACGATTATGGGTACTCTTACTACACATGTCATGATCGGTCCAGTCAGATACTTCATACTCTTTCAAGTTTTGAGGATCCAGTCATCCTTTAACCTGCTTTTGGGCCGACCTTGGATTCATGAGGTGGGTGTTATACCATCTTCACTTCATCAAAAGGTGAAGTTCATACACGAGGGGCGCATTATCATAATACAATTTGACAAAGATGTTGTTACCTCTTTTGAGCCAGTGTTACAAATCAGTCACAGTGAGGACGACTTGCACTTGATCGGGTTTGTTTTTGATGAGGTCTAGGTTGTCAGTTTAGAGGATGACAATAGAGACATGGTACCTATGTCTTTTGATTAGCACAGCAGCACTTTGGTGCTTAGCATGATGAGAGGCATATCTTATATGCCTGGTTTGGGATTGGGTGCGCCCGGCGGGCGTGCGAGTTTACTGTATTACAGGTTGATCCGCGACATGCCATATGGATTAGGTTACACTCCTTCTGAGGATGATGCACGACACATGGCGATGCTGCGCCGAGATAGGGTAAGAGCTCGCTTGTCCGGGGTTCCATTCGATTACCCCCTTCGCCCATACACTTTTCAGTTAGCTGACTATTTTACCAGAGGATCAGAGCATGCACCCCACACAGAAGGAGTTGACCATGTTTTGAAGATGGCTGAGATTCGAGGCATTCAACAAGCCCTAAGACATATGTGTTTGAGTTCTAAGACCAGAGGCCACGGGGCCATGATAGTTGCACCCCGTCAGGATCGAGGCCAATGTGTTTCCATGTGCTTTCTTGGGGGTCCACGACTATGATCTACCTATGGATTTGGGAGATGGTCAGATTATGTGATTTTTAATGCGATGCCCATATGGATGCAATGGACATGATGACGGCTAGTATCATTGCCTGACCAGCTTAGGCTGATACGCTTTTGACATGTTTGGAGTTTCTATGATTGATTATAATGCTGTGACACTTTATGACGCTTGCACTGACACGATGGACATGATTGGCAGAGGTCACATTTTGGATGCTTCCTCACACAGGCCGTCCAGCTTTGATGTGTTGGGATTTCTAATGCTTGAGTTTGATGGTGATGGACTTGTTACTCGCGATATTACTCATGATCATTTCTATTGAGACGTCATCTGTGGACCACCTCTTTCTTTTGACACTATGCGGGTTTGTCACCCGCTTTGATGACATTTACGATGGTAATAATGACTGAGTATTTTCGGTATTTGCTTGTGTCATCATTTTTCCTTTGATTGCACCGCGGCACCCTTAGCACATGTATCGATGTTAATGATATGAGAGACACGAGATGACCCACTAGGTGAGTGATCGAGTCTAATTTTAATCTGACGAGATGACCACGAAAAGTTACACCCATTTCGATGCTTACCGAGTTGATAGATTTTGGTGTACGGTCGGACCCGGGGAGATTACGGTGGCTCTTCCTTATCTCACGATGAGAGAAGTGGATTGATTGACCTACTCGAGGTCATACTTGGATGTATTTGCATGGTCGTAGCAAGGACATGCGAGGCCTTGACCCCACTATAGTTCAACATCACCTGCCCATTTTGCCACATGTTAGGCCAGTTAAGAAGAAATTGAGGAGACTACACCCTCGATGGAGTTCTGCAGTGGAGAAATTCGAAACGCTTCAGTGTTGGCTTCTGTCATTAGTTAGTATCCACGAGTGGTTGGCTAATGTAGTCCACGTTTCCCCCCAAAAAGGATGGCAAAGTTAGAGTTTGTGTTGACTTCGAAGATTTGAATAAGGCCCGATACAAGGATGATTTTCCCCTCCCACACATCGATATGTTAGTTGCTGACCACAGGCACACATGTTGTCCTTCATGGATGGGTTTTCCGGGTATAATCAGATTTTGATGGCTCTAGAGGATATGGAGAAGACTTCTTTCATCACTGAGTGGGGTACTTACTGCTATCGGGTCATGCCATTTGGGTTGAAGAATGTAGGAGCCACTTATCAGAGAGCTGCTACTACTTTATTCCATGATATGATGCATAGAGATGTTGAGGTATATGTGGATGACATGATAGTGAAGTCAGAGACGGGAGTAGTTCCTTAGCGGCGTACGAGAGATTCTTTGAGAGGATCAGACGGTTCGATTAAGATTGAATCCCGAAGTGCACCTTCTTTGAAATTGTTGGGTCACATTGTTAGTGAGCGAGGTATAGAGGTTGATCCAGAGAAGATCAAGGCCATACTTGACATGCCCGCTCCGAGGAATGAGAAAGAGATAAGAGGCTTTTTAGGTAGACTACAATACATCAGTCGTTTCATTGCTAGACTAACAGACATATGCGAGCCTATCTTTCATCTTCTGAGGAAGAACCAGCCTACGGTTTGGAATAATGATAGTCAAAACGTGCTTTTGAAGATTAAGGAATGTTTACTTTCTCCCCGAGTTTAGTGCCTTCTATCTGGGCGGCCTGCTTCTATATTTGTCGAGTTTGGACATAGCTTTGGGATCTGAGGATTAGCTCATTTCGATGATTCGGGAAGGCGAGCCATTTATTATCTAAGTAAGGGATCTTTGGGTAGGTGCAAATACACATTACGATTGAGCGCCTTTGTTTAGCGTTGGTTTAAGCTACTAGGATACTTAGGCACTATTTGACAGAGTATTCCATACTTTTAGTCTCTCGATTGGATCCATTGAGATATTTGTTCGTTGACACATTACATTGGTAGGCTCATGAGATGGTTGGTTCTATTGACAGAGTTTGATATTCAGTATATGACATAGAAATCGGTAAAGGGAAGCATTGTTGCAGATCATTTGGCTTCTTTGCCAGTGATTCGTGCCACAGTAGGGTGATCCGGAATCAACAAAATTTATATCCTAAGTTCCTCCTACTGCCCAGTAGTCAAACTCTTTTGCGGTATAGTAATCCAGGTCGAACCGCAAAGGATGGGTTTTCTTTGTGGCACAAATAGGTTGCGAGTGGAGTTCAAAATGGTAATTTCACTTTGGATTTGAATTTGGTAGCGTTAAGGGAGATAATGGTTGGTAAACTAGCTTTAAATGAATAAAATGTAAAAGTCTCAACGAAGTATCGGGTTCTTTGGATTCGGGTTTTAAAGTTCCTTTGAGGGTCCCGGGGTTCATTTCTCGCGTTGGGAAAATGACCTATAGTCATTCGAGCCAGGATCTTCATTTAGCTTTTAAAAACTAAACCTATGATTTTCCTTTTGAAAAACAACATTTAGTGAGCCTTAATGTTCCCAGAAAATGAAAACGTGCCTCCCCGATCTACCTCACAGTGACAAATGAGGAGCCACTAATGAATCTAAATTGGATCAGCAATAAGCATCCCTTTGAACCCTAAAAAAGATTATACAAATGCGATCAATGAGGCATATCAAATGAGTTCCTAACTTTAGAGTGAAATAGGAACATAAATGCTAATAAAAACTGTTAAAAACGGGGGAACCGTTAAGTTTACCTCGAACTAGCGACAACCCTCTTGAGAGAAAAACGACCCTAGCTAACCTTCCACTGAGTTGTATCTAGGAGATGTGTTTGAGAGCCCAGAAAAGGAGGAAAATGAGGAAAATGGAAATGGAAAGCAGGGCGAAAGCTTATGCCCTCAATTTATTCATTCAGTCCTTTTCTTTCTGAGTGCTTGGTTTGGGATTTTGTAATAACCCTTGCCAAATTACAAATATAACCTCCCAAATATTCTTACAATCAGGGCAAAAAAGGAAGAAAAAACAAAAGAGACCAAAAAGCAAAAACAAGCGGGCGACGAGGTGGGTGGGAACGGTCTGCGTAGGATGGAGAATAGTGGCAGTGGGATGCAATTTAAATGTCTCCATTTTCTTGCATTTACGCTCTTCTTTCCTTCTGGTCTACGATGCAATCTTTGGAGTTTATTTCAATTCTTCGTGCTTGGATCTACTCAAAGCAATTTCGGCATAGATAACTATAGTGCAAAATTTGCCACAAATGCGTCGATTAGAATAATAGGGACCTTAATGTATGAAATTTAGATTTAATTACAATGATTAGTACACAAAATCAACAAAACCTAATAAATAGGATTCAAAATAGCACTTTTGGGCACTAATCACCCCCAACCTACACATTGCACAATCCTTAGCAATGAAAGAAAGAAAGAAAGAGCATCTTAAACAAAATCAAAGTATGTTCACAAATATATTTCAAAAGGTTGTGAATGAGTAATACCTAACCACAGTAGAATCATCAAAGTCGTGTCCAATAACTGTCATGAGAGAATGAATGCCATACAAAATTGAGTATCAAAAGAGCCTCCTTCTTGGTGAATCAACCAGAAACTTCCACCAAAATCTAAGTGTTTATTTGATCAACTCTCAACAATAAACTGCTAAACTGCCTCTCCCCCAATCCCCAAGCTACTACCACGACCTAGCACTGCTAGCCAACCTAAATAGGTCGGGACCCACCTCTTATTCCACGATTATTTTTTGCGTTGTAGGGTGCAATGCTGAGAATGGAAACCTCACAAAGTCCATGTAACGGGGATCTACCGATGACTCCCAGCAGTGGGCTTAGGGCGCCCAAGTCATGAGATCTTTGATACCGCTCTTCAGGTTTCACCCCGGACTTCGAATGATTTCGAGACTCCAGCACCTACAACTTGCTAAACTCCACCCATCCACCATGTGCTGTGAACATAAGTCGGTGGCTCCAGACGGTGAGTTTGGGCATCGGGCTTTAAAGGCTTTAATATATACCCCTCGGACCGTGTTTGGGTTTCAAAGTAGCGTTGCAATTTTATTCTTTTTCTTTTCTTTTCTCCTTTTTTTTTTTCGAAGGCGCGGTGGCCTTAACCACAGGGTCCTTAACCTATTAAAGGCGGTCAATGAAACTAAGACAGGTTATGCAAAGTAAAGGAGGTTCTTGCTTGATTTCGACCCTATCATTGCAAACTGTGTTTCGTGTGTGGTTAGTTTAAAGGTGGAAGAAAAATGTCGAAATCGATAAGAATTCATTGTCATTCACTCGACCAAGCACATGGAACCAATCTAGCATCAATAGAATTGGACCAAAGTTTAAATTTTCAACTTGCGGGTTGGTAGAAACCTGAAAAATTTGATTGCAAAATGGGTTGATTTTGAAAAAGTAGGATTGTATGGTATAACGGTTTTATAGAGAACCGACAAGCCCTTTGAACATCAAAAAATGGGCTTGCCTGAAATAATACAAAAGAATAAATACAAAAGCCACTTCCTTGATAACTCTCCCTGACCCAGACATCTCGGTGTAGAAATGGGACTCGGTTGGAAAATTAGAAGGTGTTACCTCCACTGATGAGATGTGATCATTTCTGGATGAGAGCACAATATTTCCATGACACCTTATTCACTCGGATTTGGGCTTGAATAGGAGAAGCAAGTTGGGGAGGAAAAGGGGAAAAAAAAAAAAGTGACCGGTTGGAGCATTTGAAAATTACACATTCATAAAAATTTAAAGTGTTCTTTCTGGCCATATTTGGATTCTACACTCTCTAAGCTTTCCATAATTCCAAACCTAAAATGGAAGTCCTTAAAAAAAGTTATGGCTTGAAACAAAATTGGAGAGTCAAAGTGGGGCCCATACTTGAGAATTTTACTAAGCTGTAAATTTAAGCTAGCTTAGCGAAAAATGCTTTGTGCTAACAATTTTTTTTTTAAATAAAAT
The DNA here is from genome assembly GCA_016808115.1 of Tetrastigma voinierianum. NCBI lineage: Eukaryota > Viridiplantae > Streptophyta > Magnoliopsida > Vitales > Vitaceae > Tetrastigma > Tetrastigma voinierianum. The sequence continues at coordinate 340,952 of JAEQBH010002357.1, read as the reverse complement.
AAATAATTAATAAATAAAATAATAAAAAATAAAAATAAACAAATTTTTTTAGAGAGACAATTATTATTATTTTATATATATATATATATATATATATATATATATATATATATATATATATATATATATATATATATATATATAAATAAAGTAAATAATAATATAAGCAAGCGGTTTTTTTTTTTAATATAAATGAAATCTCAAAATAGTAAAAATAAAATAAAATAAAACCTTTGTCTTATTTGTTTTGTCCTTTTCCCACACATTGCGTTGCTGCGCAATCCATTTCGCTAACTTAGCGAAATTTCGTAAGCAAGCGAAAATTCCATCAAATTTTAAGCTATAAGCGAAGAATTACAAGCATTTAAAGCTAGGGCCAAATTTTAGCTATAGTTGCAAACTTCCAAATGCTACATTTTACGCGCAAATTTCTTCCAATTTCTTCAATGAGGCTTTAAAAATTGCACAAAAACTACAAAAATTAATGCAAGAAGAATTAAGAAAAATTGCGAAGAGTAAGATTAATCTAAAAACTAAGAATTAACTAAAATTAGAGAAAAATCTAAAAGAAAAATTAACGAAATCAAAAATAAAATCACGATAAAATAAATAAAACAAGAAAAAAATGAAAACAAAAGTAAGGGAAATGTGCTCCCCCAAACCACTCCCTTAGGCCTTTGGAGGCTGCTGGAGGCAAGCGAACTCGAAATCATAGGGGCTCGGGTGCTCAATCCGGCCATTTTGAACCATCCTTATGCCGCGTATGAAATATTGCTTGTGTATTTGATGTAGTGGCGGAGGCTTGTCGGGTGCCACTAATCTCTTGAAATTTTGCCTGACGGTGATGGTGGCAGGCTTTAGGAGCGGAGTCTTTGTGGGTTTGGAGTTTCTTTGCGGTGTGGCGTATGTACAGCGTGGCCTATTTTGGGGTTGGTCAGTGGACTTTTGGGGCTTTTCTATTTCTTCCTTTCCACTACCCTCCTCAGCCAACATTGGGGAGGTTTCTTCTTTCTTCTCCCATGAATGAGGTGGCCCGGCACCATTATCACGAGGATTCAAAATTTTTTACCAGTGGCTTTTGTAGACACGGCTCCTCCATCATGGTGTCAGTCAAGAACCCTCCTTCTGGATTTTCCTACTCTTGATAAACAAGCTTATTGGTGAGGTTTGAGATGGATTCCTGTAGGATGTCCAATTTTTCATCAATTTCGCTTTGGGCCATCAAGTTCACTTGTTGAGGAGCTCTCTTTGTATCAACCCTACGATTGGCACGGAGAGTCACGCCTTTGCTCCTATGAAATTATCCGCTTGTTTGCTCAAGTTCAGGATGGCTTGTTCAACAGGGGATGGGGTTGGTGGTTCTTTCTGCTGAGTGGGGCATAATATGGAGGTTCAGGAGGTGAATATTGTGGAGGTCTTGGTTCCCATGAGGAATTTGTGTGATTCCCCCAACTATGGTTGTAAGCACTACCATATGGTGAACTCATCCATTGGTTTCTATAGTCCCTCATGGACATGTAAGCTCTAGGGTTTCTCTCCACGGGGTACTCAACATCTTCTCCCCCTTAGGTGTTCCATTTGCAGTTCTAGTTCAAGCCCACTCGAACATGGATTCTGCCCGAGAAAAATAGCAGGCTGACCTGAAATGACACAAAGCAGAAAAAATCCTGCTGACAGCACTGCTTTTTTTTTTTTTTTTAATGATATGAAAATAAAATAAAATGACAATGGAAATAAAAGAAATTCACTAAAACTTGTGATGAGGATCCTGAAGTGTTCCTGACTCGTCGAATGCACTTAGGCACCATCCGACAAGCAAGCATTTGATTCGTGCCCACGATGGGTGATCGGGAATCAACAAAATTTTATATCTAAGTTCCTCCTACTTAGTAGTCAAACTCTTTGTAGTATAGTGGTCTAGGGTCGAACACAGGGATGGGTTTTCTTTGTACAAATGAGTTGCAGTGGAGTTCAAAATGGTGAATTTCACTTTGGATTTAAGGAATTTGGTAAAAACAGTGGGAGATAATGGTTGGTAAACTAAAATTTAAATAAAATAAAATGTAAAAGAAGTCTCCTTGAAGTATCGGGTTACTGGATTCGGGTTTTAAAGTTCACTGAGGGGTCCGGGTTCATTTCCTCGCGTTAGGAAAATGATCTATAGTCATTTCCAGCCCAGGATCTTCATTTAGCTTTAAAAACTAAACCCCTATGATTTTCCCTTTTGAAAAACAGCATTTATTGAGCCTTAATGTTCCCGAGAGAAAATGGCAGTGCCTCCGTCTACCTCACGGTGATAAATGGAAGCAATATGTAGCGGAGTCTGGAGTGAGATGGATGCAGCAATAAGCATCAGACCCTAAAAGATTGCTAAATACGATCCAATGAAGGCATATCAAATGAGTTCTAACTGAAGTGAGAAATAGGAACATAAGTACAGTAAAAACTTAACGTTAAAAGCAGGGAGCGGGTTAGTTACCTCAAGAGCCACTAGCCCGGCCCGACCCTCTGCTTGAGGAGGCTTGACCTAGCAAATCCACGAGTTGTCTTCCTCGAGAGATGTGTTGGCCAGAAAGGAGGGAAAATGAGGGAAAATGTCAGAAGCGGAAGCGAAGAAGTAGAAAGCTTATGCCCTCGATTTATTCATTCAGGTCTTTCTTTTCGATTACTTGGTTGGGAGTTTGTAATAGCCCCTTTACCAGTGCAAAATAACCTCCCAAATATTCTTACAATCGGGGCAAAAAATGAAGAAAAACAAAAGAGACCAAAAAGCAAAAACAAACGGGCAGCAGGAATTTAGGGCAGGAACAGTGCGCAGGATGGAGAATAGTGGCAGTGGGATGCAATTTCGCAATGCTCCATTTTCTTTCGACACTACGCTCTTCTTCATACAGTCTCGTCTGCAAATCTTGAGTTTGACTGGTCTTAGTGCTTGGATCTACTCGGCAATTTCGGCTATAGATAGCTTGCAAAAACTGCAAAATTGCCACAAAATCGATCGGTAAATAATAGGGACCTTAATGTGTAAATTGGGTTAATTACAATGAATTAGTACACAAAAAGCACTCGAACCTATAATAAATAGGGTTGAAATAGCACTTTTTGACCTTCAATGTTGATATCTGATGATAACGATTGGCTTGATGATTTCCACTGATGGGTAATTTGTTTCAATGACCCGACATTACGGGATGGTAGTTTGTATAGATGATGCCCAGCCAATTAATTCGAGGGTTTGGTATTGGCATCTTATTGATATCACCATAGGGTGATCACATTCCCAGTCCCGATTCGATTAGCATTTTAAGGTCATCCTTAGGTTCGGCGAATAATATAGTTGAGTATGAGGCTTGCATTACGGGCTAGATTACTTGTTGGATCTTGGCATTAAATAGTTAGTTGGAAGTCCATGGGGATTCGACTTAGTTACTCTGACAGACCCGGGATTATCACGGAGGACTTCGAGATGAAGTTGAAGCCTACCATGCTTACTTAGACCTATTGGTTTGCGGTTGGCGGGTTGAGGATATGTACATGCTGGGGCGAGAGAATCAGTTTGTTGATGCGTTAGCCACCTTAGCTTATGTGGTATAAATTCCTGCATAAGTGATTGTCACGACCAACTACGCGAGTTGAGACCAGTGCGCACCCACTTCTTGTTTAATTGGAGATATTGAGAATCGGGATGAGGCTACCATGGTATCATGATTTTTATCGAGTTTCTATTATGTAGAAACACCTTGAAACATCCACAACCAAAGGATAGGAGATCGGTAGAGACCAGAGTTGGCCACGGTTGTTATTTGGGGATGCCGCTATAGGAGATCACTAGTTAGCCTATTATTATTATGCTTGGACCGCGCCTCTGCCGTCGAGTGATGAGAGAGGTTCATCTCTGTCATGGCCAGCATGGGAGGCCACAGCTGCTAGCGTGTAAGATCATGAGGACTGGATTACTTTTAGTTGACTATGGAGGCAGTTATTTGCCGGTTGTCTGAGATGTCGGGTGTCAAATGCAAGGAGACTTGATACGTGCACGCCCGAGTTGCATGCACTTACATTCCCTTAGTCGTTTCGGTATAGAGGTGTGATGTGTGGAGAAGATCTCACCCCGAAGTCTTCCAGTGGAGCATAGGTACATCTGGTGGCTATTGATTATTTCACTAGAAATTGGGTGGAAGCTACTTCTTATGCTAGATTGACAACGACGGAGTGGCCAAAATTCATCAAATGTTCGCGCATTATCTCACGTCTGGGGTCCTGTTAGTTAATCTCGGATAGAGGAGCGCATTTGAATGATGGATACACTAGTCAGTATGGTATTCAACATCATCGATCATCTGCATATAGGCCATAGACTAATGGGGCAGTTGAGGCCACAAATAAGAATATCAAGAGGATTTTGAGAAAGATGGTTGAGACTTCTAGGGATTGGTCAGAGAATCTCCCTTTTGCATTGTGGGCTTATCGTACATCTTTTTGTACCTTAACTGGGGCTACACCTTACTCTTTAGTATATGGCATGGAGGCAGTGCTTCCTATTGAAATTGAGATGGGATCCTTGAGAGTAGCATTCGGTATCGGATATCGGGGCCCGAGTTGGCTCGATCCGTTATGATTAAAGCTGTTACTTTGGATGAGAGGGAATTGAGAGCGACGGATCATGTTGAAGACAGAGGAAAATGGCCAGTGCATTTAGAAAGGTCGAGCCTAGGAAGTTTCAAAAGGTGACCCTAGTCTTGAAGGTCCTCGAGAGTTGATCCAGCGACCACAGAGATAAGTTTAGACCAAGTTGGAGCGGGCCTTATGTCATCCGAGATCTTACTCGAGAGGGAGCAGCCTAGTTGACAGACTTAGACGGAAATTAGTTCACGGAGCCAGTCAATGTGGATCAGCTAAAGAAGTTTTATGCGTGAGAACATAGTCAGAGGATGGGTGGCCATCACTTTGAGTAGCCATATTCCCTATTGCATACCCATACATTGATATATTCTGTACTAGCCTTTGGGCCTCACGTGGTTTTATTTTGTCCTATTCTTTCATTCGACATTGCATACTTTTCGGCACAGGTTAGGGGGCACCTGTGCGCTTTATTTTATTAAATTGGATCGCAGGCATTATGAGCATTGTGTCATTCTTCGTTTGTTCTTTCTCGCATCATTGCATGTTTCTTTTCTTCTCATTTTACATATTCTGCAAGTGCGCTGGTCTGGTTTCAATCATCTCTATTTATTTCACTTTTATCTCCTTTATATGATCTTGTTGTCTCTCATCCCGGAGCTCACAGGTCGGGTTTGTCACGTAACGTTCAGCCTATAGGTTTGATATGGGATTCTTAGGTTGGGGGGACCATTTGGGATTGGAGGTTTGAGGTTCTTTTTAGTTTGGATTATTAGTATGACATTCGACTCTTTGGTGGTTTAATGAAAAAAAAAAAAAAAAAACAAAAAAAAAAAAAAATTGTTTGTTTGGTATTCGTTAATATACTTGGGATCATCAAAGGTCATTTGGGTTTGAGAGATTTATTATTCCTCTGAGAGTTGAGTGAGAGCATTGTACTATCTTTCTCCATGGATCTAGGTATTTGTTGGGAATGAGGTTGGATGCTTTGCCGCTAGGTCCACGGATCATTACTGCGTCACATCCGTCTTATAGTGACTTGCTTCGACTTGGCATTCTTAGGATGAGTTGTTCGTCATTTGTCACGTGCCACATTGTATCCTAGCTTTTTCTTCCTTTTTTCTTTATCCATTCATCATTTTATTATCCCTTTCAGTCTTCTTCTACTCTTATTGATCGTCGTCTTCGCTCTAAGCGACGTGTCCTTTGGTGCACTTCACTCATTTTAACATTGTTCATTCGGATGTTGGTCGAAATCACGCCTACATGATTCTTTGATATTTGATATCGCGCGTATTGTGGGTTTGGCAAAGGTTTATCAGGGGTATTCGGGGCCTTTGTTTCCCATCATGTCATTCACCTTTCACCCCTGGCCTACATTACGATCCGAGTTGTAAGACCGCCCTGAGACCATGAGATCTCGTGTTTGCTTCGAAGCATTTTATATGGACAGTTTTTCATCGACAGTATCACGCTCATTGTGTCTCTCGTTTAGAAGTATCGAGGGTCACATATTGTTTCTCCATTTAGTTTGCTTCGCTTCGTGTCCATGAGCGTATATAGATGATACAGAGAGTCAGACCATTGATAGCCCATTAGCTTCGATAAGCTTGACATCGCTTCATCGGGGGCATACCCCATCCTTCATGTCGCATCGCTCAGACGCATGCGTACACCGGCGTGTACCCCATTTCGCCTGTGAGATGTTTTCGGGCATCAAAGCTCGAAGTATGCCCTTAAGATGCACCAGTTCTTCATACAAAGAAAGTGCTCTAAGGGCTAGCCTGGGTCACCCACGCATATTCACATCCTAGTAGGGTGCATGCCGCGCACTCCCATATGTTGTCTTGTTCGCTTATTTGCATTCATCGGGTCTTCAGAAATTTATTTCAGAGTTCTTTTCATCGAGGCACTTGCATATCATATGTGCACACTAGGGCATACCCTATATCAGTTTTATGGAATGAAATGGATGATTTTTCATGAATGAATGATTGTGATATTTTCAAATTTTCTAACTTTGACCATGTGCGCTATGGGATTTTGACATGGCGTTGATAGCCTAGACTGGGGCATAACCCCTTTCTTTCACCCTTGGTCACATTTGTGAGATTGTCCTACAGGGGCATACCCCTTTATTTCCGTCTTGTTATTAAGTTCTTTGTTTCTCGCTTATCATTTGTGGCATTTTCTGTTGTCATACTAGGGCATCCCTCCTTGGTCATGATTGTGCTTGGATTTCCGGGCTTGTCTGAAAGTCATCTGGCTGCACTCGGACGCCATACTGTGGCCCCAATTCCTTCCCGGAGTTTTGTTTTACTTCGCTTAGCCAGTTCGGTTCTCCAAAGATCTCACCCGATTCCATTCTGACTCACCCTGATCCCAGCTATATTTATGGTACTCGCTCTGGATTCCCATCGGTACTGCCTGATTTCTACCTCCCTAAGATCCCATCCCACTTTCCGGTACTCACCCGCATCCCACCTTTTCTGATCATTCGATCCCACCTTTCCAAAGACTTCCTCCCTGACCATTCTCCCAAGACTTGTCCCGATCCCACCATTCTTCCTGCACTTGCCCTGGATCCCATCTTTCTGCACTCGCCCGTATCCCACATTTCCTGCAGACTCTCCTGATCCCACCTTCCCAGACTCTCCCGGATTTTTACTTTCCTAAGACTCACCTGCACCCTTCTTCGGTACTCTCCCTCGGATCCCCACCTTTCCTCCACTCGCCCGCATCCTAACCTCGGTACTCGGTCGCATCCCACCCCTTTCTAGACTTGCCCTGATCCTATCTTCCGTACTCGCCTCGAATCCCACATTTCCCGTGTCAGCCTGATCCCACTTTCCAAAGACTCACTGATCCTACCTTGGTACCGCTAAGATCCCACCTTTCCAGTACTCTCCCGAACCATTCTCAGGTACTTGCCCGGATCCCACCTTCCCGGTACTCGCCCGGATCCCACATTTTCGGTACTTACCCGGATCCCACATTTCTGGTACTTGCCCGGATCCCACATTTCTGGTACTTGCCCGGATCCCACCTTTCCTGTACTCGCCCCATCCCGTTTCCTGCACTGACCGAATCCCACATTTTCTGAGATCGGGCCGGATCCCACATTTCCACTCGCCCGAATCCCACCTTCCTGACTCACCCTTGATCCAAACTCTTTTCATGTACTTCGCTCGACCTTCTCCGGTCACCCTGATTTCATCACCTTCTCCCAAGACGCCCTGATTTCATTATCTTTTTCAGCATTTTGCCCGGATCACTCATCTTCCCAGCATCACTCAGTTTTCTTTAAGTCCTTCAATCTATTACTGCTCCATTAACCTTCAAGATTAGGTAAGGATAAATTGTTGGTCATTTGGGTTCTTTACCAGAGTTCATTTCACTCTTGCACGCTTTAAACTTCGCACCCACGATACACTCGCTCATTCACTTCTAACAAGAGGCACATTTGTAGACCTCGAATTTTTTCCTCAAAGACTTGCATTTATCCTTTGGGTGTCACACTCACCCATCATTCTCATATAACACCATTAGGGCCCTTTTAGGCTTAGTCTGTCTCCGAGCCTCGGGTGGGCTTGTATATGGTCCATTGAGCGCGTATGTAGTTCACTTTAGAGTGTCATCGTGGCTTCTTTTTTTTAGTTATTGGCATCGTGTCATTGGAAGCAAGTGGGCCCCCCCCAAGGGTTTAGCTCAATCGGAGTTTATTATAGCAGGTTCGAATTAGGAGCACTAATTCTTGTTTTGGTCATATCTCCCTCACCCGAACTCCTAATCAAGACTCATTTTTCATGTAATTTTATTCTTCAATAATATTCTCTCAAAATTTCATATTTTTCTAATCGATCGATTAGCTTGGGAACTGTGACAAACCCGGTGCATCGGCTTAGTTTGCATTGGGCGGTAATTTTGGTGGGATTTTGGTGCCCAAATCCTATATGGATCGGGCCCATAAGCCCCGGGATCAGTCCTAGGAATGGGCTATTGGATCCACGACCATGTTATGGTTGCTTGCAACCCACCTCGGGGTCCACTTGGATACTTGGTGGTTAAGAAAGGAGTAAATGGCAAGCTATGGACCTTGGGAATAGAGGAGTGTTTATGAAGTCAGTTCGAGACTCAAGGGGGGAGTTCCTGTGGACTCGAAGGTGTGCAAATGGAGGCTCGTGAGAGAAAGTGGAGAGAAATAGAAGAAAAAACATGGAGAGGTGATCAAAAAGGGAAGGGAGGAAGAAGAGAGAAAAAAGGGAGAAAAGGAGGAAATGAGACTTTATCTAAATCCGGAGGGGCGTGGTCTCTCTTGTTTTGAAGAGGAGTTCCGACAGATTTGAAGGAGTGGATACAAGGTTTTGGAAGTGAAAAGAAAGAAGAAAAAGGGGGGAATAGCTGTGAATCTTAAAGGTACGACATTTATATGCTTCTCCCATTTCTTTTTTGCTTTTCTTTGCCTTTGTTGTTTGCATATTAGTGTTAGGTCACTAGGCACCGTTTGTGTCGGTTCTCAATCATTTGGAGTCAGATTTGTACTCCATTTGTTTTTTTTTGGATTCCTTACTCTTTGAGGAAGGTTCTGAAAATTTTTAAGAGCCTCTCTCAATCGCAAACTTAGGAAACTCGGGGCTTTAGCCTGGGGTCTGTGCCTGTCTGGGTCGAGCATTGACTTTTTCGTCTCTTGCCTCGCCCTGCTCCTTGCCCTTGTTCTGAAGCCCTTCCATTTTGAACCATCACATGGCCAAAGCTTGATTTAATATTCTCGTCAAAGTGGGTTTTAAGCATCGTATGCAGCTCAGAGATAGATTTGTCCATTTCATTCATGTTATAGTTCATGACAAATTGGCCATAACTATCAGGAAGTGAATTCAGGATCAAATCAGTTGCCAACTCTTGGCTCAATGGAAATCCAAGCCTATCAAGGTGCTCAATATAGCCTTTCATTTTTTGTACATGAGCACTAACTGAAGCACCCTCAGCCATCTTGCAAGAATGCGCGGCCTTGGTAGTCTCATACCTTTCGCCATTGCTGTTGAAACATTTCCTTAAGATTGAAGATCATATCATGCTTCCATATTTTCCCTGCATCCTTCCAAGTTCAGAACTCATGGTAGCTAGCATCAAGCATGCAACATCAATAGAGTCATTATGATGCTTCTCATAAGCATTCTTTTTAGCCCTAGGAGCATTATCAGCTGGTTCTTCAGGGAGAGGTTCATCTAGGACATAAAGCTTCCTTTATTGTTTGAGTAAATTCACCCTCAATTTCGAAACCAAATAAGTGCGAAGTTAGTCCAAGAAGTTTATCCTTCTCAAGGACTGACAAGTAAAGTGACATAGTAGAATTGTTGTTGTTATTGGGTTGGCCATCTACTACGAATGCAAAGTTCGATAAGTATTTTGATTATGAAAATTCTCACTTCAATTAACAACCTCAAGAATAATCATATTAATCTAGTGAGCTAAGATCCATATTTTACTCTCAATCCTTAAGTCACTTTGGCATGACACTTAAAATTAAGTTATTTAGGTAGGTAACTCTTACCAATTACATCTCATGCAACTCTTTAGATATTTATGGATTTTGACATCATATGTCCCAAGATGTTTAAATCTCATCTAATGCCATTGGGGTGCCCAAAATCGCTTTTGATAACCTTAATAAAGTTAAACCATTTTTTAAACATATGGGTAGCACCATTACCATCTTGTCTCACACGTAACCTAATGTACTTCTACTTCGGTAGAACCCACATTAAGGTGATAAAAGGTTTGACAAGTGTTTAAATATGGATGGCATGTTAACTTTAAATTTTATGTGAGGGATCTTGATTGATTTTAATTTTCAATTAATAGAACTCATCATACATCTAGTATCACATACTCATGTAACATCATACATAGCATCTCATACATGCATAATAAACGTGTCACAAGATGGTTTGACCCAGATTGATCTCCATAAGCCAATATGAAGATCAACAGCCATTCCTAGGTAGTAATAAGTAGCTCCATGATGTCTATTCACCACGAACTCACAGATAGACACCTAGCTCCATCATCATGGTTGATCAGATGACGCCAAATATTTGCATTGTCTCTGTTTTATTACAACAATAAAATAAATACTACTAATAGTAAAATAAAATTACAATAAAACAAAAATGGCATGCGTCGTATTAATAATTACAACCCTCAGAAAACAATAATAATAACCTCGCCAATCACATCGGGTCAAAAAGGCCATACTGTGCACCATGTGAAGCAACACAACATGCAAAATATATCATGTTATCATATAGCATAAACAATTTGCATTAAAATAAATAAATTATAATAGGCGTGTGTTTAAAACCAATTAAATTCATAAGGCGCTACGCAGAGCTGTTACGGCGGTTCCGCTAGCCGGTTAGCGGACGGGGTCGAGGGGGGCCGCCCTCGCGGGGTCGGGGGCAGCGCCCCATAAATTTTTTTTTTCCTTTTCAGAAACATTAGAGTTTCGTCTCAAAAATTAAATTTTCATTGATCTCATCAATAAATTTTTTGAATAAGCCGAAAGCCATCAAAATCATATTAAAACAGCATATTATGTAATCTCATTACACATAAGGCTTATTTTCGCACCACCATAAACAATCATTGATAAATCATAATTGATATATGAATTCACCATGTATTAATCTGATTAAGACAGTTTAACTATATAACATGCTATTAAACACTTTAATGGCAATATCCCATTCTGATTCTTAATCATATTAACTAATCCTTTTAGGCTTCTGATTCAATCAATTAATACCTTAACAAAACCTATTAACTATGTCGCTCGTGACAAACTATAATATCACATATTCAAAACGCAAATCATGCCGTAATCATATACATCACATACATACGATCAAATGATGGTATTATCGATTTATGAAAACACAACCTCGCTTCCGATACCACTGCTGGGTTACGCGTAATATCCAACTGGGTTAGAACATTAATGCAATGAATTTATAATTTTTATCCCTTAACCCACCAAGGATCACATGCGCTTCATAAAAACCAAGGAAGGGTAAACTAAAACTTACTCTTGTAGATCGATTCGGCCAAGCACGAAAAGTCCTGCGTCTTGGTTTATTCGAATCATCAAAGGTGCTGCCTTTCTGAAAAGCGACCACCCTCTACAAGTATCCACACACGAACAAATAATGAACGATCTTGTTGAATGCTAGTTCGTGCTCCGTCTTTCTCAAAACGAATTAGGTCTCTCTCGCTTGCTGTTCTTAGAAAGAAAAGACGACTACAACAAAATATATATAAACCACATATATATATATATATATATATATATATATATATATATATATATATATATATATATATATATATATATATAAGTTTGCTGTGTGGTTTTTAAATCAAAAAACAAATTTATATTATTATATATTTAAACTCTTTAAATAATAACAATTTAAATTCAAATCCTTATCGATAAGGAAACGAATTTATTTATATTATTATATATTTAAAACTCTTAAATAATAACAATTTAAATTCAAATCCTTAATGTATATGAAATGAATTTATATTATTATATATTTAAAACTCTTTAAAAAAAAAAACCCTTACAGATTATTTCCCTTATCCACAAGAAAATATAACAAACTAATTATTTGTTATATCAATTCACAAATTTAAACTTAAAATTAAATTCGAATTTAAATAACAACTAATTAGTATATTTGTACTTAAAATAATTCATCATTTTAAATTAATACAGAGAGTGAAAACCATAACCGTTATTATTCATTCTAATGTGCGACCCTATAGGTTTATTTAAACATTGCGTAGGGCCTAAATCATATTTGATCCTACAAGTCATAAGTGGCCCTCTAGTACATTGCGACCAACAAGCTTAAATTAAAAGCTCATGATCTCGAGACAACCTTAATATAGCTAATGACATAATCCTTTGTCTCATGATATCTTGATAGAATATAAGGCATGGACAAGTCAACTTAGCATCGTTTCTATCTTTTATTTACCAAACCCAATTAGACTGACACTAAACAAATGACATTATCTCCATCAATCTTATTTGAGTACGATCATATTCATTTCTAATTGTTTGTGGACCCGTAGATATCTCTCTATAATAAGAGGGACAAATCTCCATTTTAATCGCTCATATCTCTCACTACATAATTCTTATTATGTTCAAGTATAACCTTTACAATATCCGATTAAAGACAACGCTTGATTATATCAAAACACAATATTCCTTATGTTGAGAACTATACATCTCAAAGTCAAAGGATTTAATGATTAAAACTATTAGAGATTAACTTATGACTTTTGACCCATATATTAATCTCAAGATTTTGGTTTGTCCAATATTTGTTCTCAACAAATAGATATAAATTTGATTTGTATCTCATATACATATTCATCCCATGAATATCAATCAAACTTATACTATCTTAATCTGTTGTTATTCCCATAACAATAACCGATTAGGGATATTTAGAATAATTAATAATATTATTCAAGGACATTATATATAATAAACATGCAAATAATTAATTCTCATAAATAGTCAACATACCATGTCCATATGATAGGCCTAGAGCACTATTACTAACACTCTCAACCGACTGAACTGGTTGGGAAACCAGATCAGCCGGTTCACTGAATTCAATTTGCTGGAATAGCTGTTTGGGTCTTTGGCACCGTTTGTGTCGGTTCTCAATCATTCGGTGTCAGATTTGTACTCAGTTTGTTTTTTTGGATTCCTGACTCTTTCATAAAGGTTATGGTGAATCTTGAGATTTCTCTCATGTAAGACCCGAGAAATTCCAATTTTTGGAAAAAGGGCAAAATCGTAATTTCGGTCAAAAATCCAAAATTTATTCTCTAGATCTCGGATGACGAAACGGATTTCACCGTTGGAATCGTCTCGCAAAATATAGCTAGCACGTTGAATTTCATCAAATTTTGAGATAGTCGGAATTTACACGTTTTTCGAGGCATTGCGTTTTGGGTGTTATAAAACGATATTTGATGTGATAAAAATCACATATAACATGTATTTATGTGCCATAAGTGGCATGAGTAGATAAAGTATGAAAATGGACGGCCGAGATAGTGCCGAATGTCAAACTGGGAAAAGAATGACATAAATGTCATTTTGAAAAGTTTGTTAAAAAGACAAACAATGAATAGTGTTTGTCTTCTCAAATGCAAAAAGGAAGAAAATGTGCAGGAACTTCCAATAGCCAAAAATGGTGGGTTTTAGTGAGAGAATGTCCACCTTATCTCTAGGATTGTATGAGATCCGACCGTCGAAATTCTTCGGAGCAAGAAGGAAAGCTGCTCTACGCGGAGAGACCTACACGTGAGCACCGGTTTTGGGAGTTTTTGACAAACTCCAGAGGTAGGGCTTCTCCACTTGGTTTTGGCACTTATTTAAGTGTTTTACAATGTTTCGGCTGAGCCTTGAGGCCTCAATTTTTGCCATTTGATCGCTCCAAATTGAACCGAAGTGTTTGGGATTTTGAGACCCACTGACAAACCTTACGCTTTACGTGGCTGTTTGGGTTGTTAATTTTGTAAATTGTGAAATAAATCATGTATTGGTTTGTATGGAGGCCAAAATGGTCAGAAACTCGTTCACAAAGTGAACCTATGATCGTGATTTGTCAGAATAGTAACCGAGGGTTTCATAATTATTCCCCTAGAATAGTGTTCATAAAATAATTCTTTTTGTGAAATAATGTGTTTGGTCGAAAGTGATTCAAGCTGAATTGCTCGATTGACCATTAGCCCAAGTGGTTAATTTTTTGTGTATGGAAATTGTGAAATTACATAACATGATCAGGTGATTTAAATTATGAATATATGCATGATTGTATATTTGTACGTGTTATAGAATTGAAATGGAAATTGGCATCATGCATTCCATATGCACTGTGGCAATCTTGTACGATAGGAGTGAGTGCATGAGTTAATTCTGAGAGAATGGTTCGAGGGTTGTCTAAAAAATAATGAATATCGAGGGTAGTCCAAATAAAATATCAATCGTCAGTCGGCCCAATTGATATATATATCGGAGGGTCAGCCCACAAATAAAAACTGTCTCTCATACGTGGCTTAGCAGTGAGGGAGTCGGGAGGACTCGGGATATGAGATGATCGCTTAGACATTCAAGCAGGATCATGCATCCGCTTAATGTAAAGCTTATTTTTGAGCATCAGATATGCACTGTGGAGAGTAATTACTTAGTGGTGATTCCACTCATCGAGCATTAGCCTACCCCGTCGAGGGAACATATTTTCAGCAATGTGGAGCGCACGAGGAGACAGCCACAGGTGAGACCGTGAAGAAAGTTTCTGGGAAAGTGGGTTGCATCAAGCCAGAACATGTATTAGAATTCCTGTAATTTTAATCTATGTCGTAAGAGTAAATAATTAACTCTTGTAACTATGATACATAGTTGATATGCTTCTATGAGTAGCGGCTCTTACGGGTCAAGTGGTCATGCATCGGCGTTACTGGGATTATATCGATAGACGGAATATAGGTTGTGAGCAGAACAGGCCCAAGAGGTCATTTTAATTGTAGATACTAGATATATTAGACTCATGCGTCACTGGAGGTTAAGGATTGGGACAGTTATATACAGTGATGATTTGGGTAGAGCTCCCCAGACAAAGGAGACTCCGCCCCGATTTTCGTGAGATGCCTCTAGCCTCTCCGACATTCACGCAGATTCCAGCGAGTCGACGGGCAACAACTGACCCCTGCCTTTGTAAGGCCACACCCATCTGGGTTGTCGGCACTGGGACCTGCTTGCCATTACACCCACACGACCTTTTGGATTCGGGGCTTAGAGGTGTTAAGGCCTTTAGAGAAGCTAGGCATAGATGTTCTTCCTTAGGATGTGTGGTAAGAGCTGATCCAATAGGTCGGATTATGAGTGAGGAGGTCTCCAGATCTCGCCATGGTGGACCCCCGGGATAAGGTGTCACAATATGGCATTATCAAGGCTCATACCACTGTGATATCGCTAGCCGAGCTCGTGGGTGCACAAGACGGCCATTCACCACTCTCGTAAGCGCAATAGCTGGTTTTGCGACTACGTCCAACAAGAATTCAAGTAGTTCGATTCAAGAAATGAAGAATAATTAAAGTGTGTTAGGCAAAGCAAAAGGGGACCGTTAACTCTAAGGTGAGAACTTAGAGTTGTGGTGTAAGAGACCCGAGATATCCCAAATTTCGTAGGAGTGTAAGAGGCTCAAAGTGTGAGTCAAGAGTTATGTTAATTGAGATGCCACACGGTCGTGTTATCATGAGACTTAGAGTCGGCGATGGGAGCCTGAGTGACTGAGATTCGATACCCCTTTGGCAATTGTATCGGGTGTTGCTGAAACAAGGGCTCTGTAGATATGGATGTCATACATGACAAGGACTAGGCTGACGTGTCCATTGATTGTCACGATTGTGACCTCGGGAAGGTCAGCGCTTACACACAAAGGGTCAGGTAGGGTTGCCAATGCCAGTGGATTATATACAGTGTTGGGAGGACACGCCACGAAAGCATACATCCCTGGATCATAAGGGCAGCCGGAAGAGCACTTGCTCCCCTTAGTGGAATTCGCCTACAACAATATATCGCGTATACAGATGGCACCATATGAGGCATTGTATGGAGGCCGGTAAATCACCGTTATTCAACCAGGTGGGAGAGATCACTGGCCCTCGATCTTATTGTGAGACACCTTGAAAAGGCGAGCTTGACACTGACAATGCCTTCCCTCACGCCGTAGCCTATTTAAGAGCTATGTAGATGTACGACACCATTAGAGTTCGAGGTTGGGAATCAATGTGCTTTTGAAAGCCATGCCCCATGAGAGGAGGGTTTATCTGCAGCATGGAGCTATCGCCGAGGTTTATCGGGCCTTCGAGATACTCTAGAGGATAAAATCGCACTGCACTGTCATACCGCCAAAGATGTGTGTCCACGGCGTTTCACATCTCCATACTCCAGCGTATACGCCGATCTAGCTTTAATAGAGTGGATTGAGGATGATAGAGATCGGACACTACGAGCTAAAGTCATCCCATTTTAGTCCATTTTTCTCGCTTTGATTTTTATGTAAAAGGAATAATTAAGATGCAACATGAAGAAACTCACCAAATTTGCTATTATATATGGAGAGGAAAGAAAGAAGAAAATGCAAGGAAAAAATGCAAAGAGTGGACGAGCGTTAATGATATAAGTGGTCACAAGTCACAGCTAAAAGTCACACAAAGATGAAAGAATAGAATGTCGTGAAGCCTCGATAAAGAATCAAAATGCATACTGTGTTATAGCAAAGGAAACTCCATTCATAAACTAAGCTTACTTGAAGAACAAGGTACCCTGGCAAGTAAAGAAAATGGCTGTGAAGCAACCAAGAAATGAAGAAGAGGGAAGACTTCATGTCGCCGAGATCCGATGTCGCTGTGGACATCGGCACTATACATGTATAGCCGCGACAACAAAGAGGTGAAGAGAAGAGGTCGCGACATCCACGGCATAGATCAAGCTGTCATGACATCAGGAATCTTGAAAGAAATTTGATGCGTCATGGCTGCGAGGTCGCAAGTACTGGGGCAATGCAGGATTAACCGTGGTTATGAGTCGATGTCGCGACAAAGATCGCGGATGTCGCGAATAAAGGGCCATGTCGCGACGATGGAGGTCGCTATAAGAGAATCGCCTGAAGCTATGCGACGTTTAAAGGATGAGCTGAGCGACCAAGTCATGGTTTGGCTGCAGATCAAGTCGCTACACCGAAGCAACTGAAGCCTAAAGAGATATAACCGATGTCACGACAAAGAGGTTGAGGTCGCACATCAAGAACGATCAGTTAAAGGCTACAGAAGACTTGAGCTGATGTTGCGATAAGATATCGATGTCACACATCAGAGAGACCAATTGAAACCCGCAGCATAAGGTGATGTCGCTGATACATTTGATGTCGCGACATCACTATTTACCGCTTAAAGGTCATGCCGAGAGTTGCTGATGTTGCGACGCGGAGATCGATGTCGCGACATGGGATGATGTCAATGCATGCGGTTGAGTTCGCACTTGAATGTAAACATGGGCCAACTAACCTTTGGAATCCAAGGCATCGCATTGATTATATTCCAACTGAGAACCCTATAAATAAGCGTTAAATGCACTTTATGAAAAGCAAATAAGGTGACATTACGAGAGGGTCTCCGCAGAATAAGGCTCATTTTCTTTATTTTCCTTTAGTTTTCTTTATTTGTAGTTCTTTTCTTTTCTTCAATGTTGGTATTTAGAGATTAGATTGGGATTTATCGTCTAGTTTTCGCTTTATTTTCCTGATCCGGTGTTATCGTTGAGCGTAGTTTCGAATGCACTTATTCTTTTCAAATTAACATCTCGGAATGTTTGAAGTTCAGACAAATTCCGGAATTCGACCTTTCGCTCACCGCGCTATTCTTATGATCGAGAACGTCAGAATGTGGTACTCATTAATCGAGGAATCCAGCCTTCCATTATGAATGCTATAGCTCGAAATTATCTTTCATGGTCGCTTTCCAAATAAATTTTAGAATTTCAGCTTTTATGAATTTTATCGTTTTGGGTTTAATAAGCTCGGATCCTCGAATATCGCTTCTTATACCCGTTTAAGATTTGCTTCATTGCTCGATTTCAAGGAGGTCCTCTCGAGTGACATGTGAAGACATTCCCCGGAGTTGTGAACATTTCTTTGAAGGTATATTAACCAGCTATTAGAGATCTTATGAGCTTTGTAAGTTTATTTGATAAATCCTCTTCTCACTTGAAATCAAGAACGAGTTGAACGAGTTATCAATTTAAACAAGCAAAGAGTCTACCCCAATTCGATAGTGAGGCCAATCCTGTTAGCCGAGATCTAATCAAGGAGAGGGTAATCTATTCTAATTTCGAGGAAGAGTAATCAGAAGTTAAATCCTGTTTGACCGATAACTTGGGAGCTAAGGTTTACAAATCTCCATAAATGGGTATGAAGATTTAGAAAAGAAAATACCTGCATAAGGATAATACAATCAAAGTAGTTATCTAATTTCCTGTGGTCTGAGAGAATCAGAAAATTAGATAATGAAATGGAGCAGAGAGATCCAGCCTTTACCGCTAAACGCCTTGGATGCATTTTTTAAACCCCGAAATATTCAAGAAGTTTTATCAAGATAACTGGCTGTGGAATTGGTACTTCACTATAGCAGATAATTTCATGTGTCCTCCTAAAGATAATTATTCAAAGGTCCATTTATTTTCTTAACTATTCTTTATTCTTTATATTCCAATATTTGATTGTTCGTTTATTTTACTCGCGTTAGTATAATTTCCACTTTCTGTCGGACCCCACATCACGCGTATGGTCCAAATAGTGAGCTTCTCGAGTAATGTGGTAGTTGATTTAAAATTCTCAGATCTCGGGATCGACATTCGACTTATATCCATTTTATTTGTCCACCCGTGTACTTGCAAAGATATCAGCCAAAACCAAAACGGAAAATGATTAACTCTAGGAGATTTTTAATATCTCAAATAAGTTTTATGGTGCAATGGGATTAGACACAATCTCTTCGTACTGTGGCAACTAAATTTGTATATGCTTTGTCGGTCAACAAAGTTTTGCGCGCAGTCTTGCCGGGATCGAAAGAATTCTTGATAGATAAATATTCAGATGAAAGAAGGAAATACTAAATTTTGACATTTAAAGAAAAAGAACAAAAATAGTTTTTCAAGCAAAGGGTTCATTTTCAACACTGTCCAACAACATGCAACACATTGATTTGTCATCCTGCCGCCACGGGAGTGTGTTTTGCTTCAGAAAACTTTGATGCATAGGAAGCAAACTCCATCTAATTCCAAATTTTTGATTCGAATTAGAGAAAACACTCACACCGAGAAGCACAAGGAAAGCAGAAAACACCACCATGGTAGATGAAAAATAGGATCAGAAAGAAGCACATAAAGAAGCAGTTAGAAGGCCTCCAATCACTGATACTATGGAGGACTTACTGAAATCATTCATCCAAGATAAATATTTAGCAGTGAGACAACCAGCAATAGATGCGAAAGATTTTTGAGCTTGATTCAAATTTCGATCGCCAAAGTTCAATGTAACTTAATTACGTGGTATCCCACTCGAAGATCCTAAGAACATTTGGTACAATATCTTAGGATAAATAATACAGTGAAATTGAATGGTGTAAGGCAAGAAGATTGTGCCGTAATTGTTCCCATTCTCTTTGAGAGATGCAACCGAAATATGGCTTAACTTCATTAACATATGGACTGCTAACACATGGAAGAGCCACGAAGGCTTATTTTAGCAGATTTCTTCCCCCATTTTTCATTTCTAAACAAAGGATGAAAATTCCTACTATCAAGTTCGGGGAAGATGAGGGTATGTATACTGCTGGGGATGAGTTTGCTAGATGCGACATGAGACCATATTCTGAATCCTCAGAGAGAAATGGCAGAGCTGAAGAGAGTGGAAGGAATGAGCTGAACAAATTGTCAGCCATAGAGGCCAAGTTGGATGCATTGATACATTGGGTGAATAAAAGAAAATTCAACTAGAAACTAAAAACAAAGTAAAGATTGTGGGAAAAAGAATGATGATTTTACAAAAGAAGAATCTCAATTCACATTTCAGATAGCCGATATAACATGAATGGAATCAAAAAGGGAGTTTCTCATTTTTTCTCTCGTCTTTTTAGTTTACTTACAGTTGATTTGAAATAATTATTAGGATTTTATATTTGATATAGCATGATTGCAAGTCTGGGGGAATTTATCTTGTGTTGACTGTTTAACTATTGAAGATGAGACATAATAGAAATTGTCAAATTCTTGCATGATAAAAATAAATTGAGTAGAAGTAGCTTTGAGTAAATTGAAATAAATTTGATCTTGCTGTGAATTGGATTGTTTTTTTTGTTTTGGGACCTAACACTGGTTTGAGAGGGGTCACTAAGAATATTGAGCACGGTTTTAATGATGAAATTTTTAGCTCATAACTAAATATAAGAAGGAGAAGATTCCCCATGACTTAAATTTTCAGGGCACAACATAAAAATCTGAAGTCATGATTTCCAGCAGCGAATGTCGTGACTTAATGGTCCAATAGTTAATATACTGACTTTAAAAGACAATGTCCTGACATTGAACTCAGTGTCTAGTCTCAGTTAAAATCCATGAAACTACAATACACCCAAAATTTTCAATTTTGTGAGAATAAATAGTCATAAATGCAGAAACAAAAATTCATCTCTTGATCTAGTCAAATAGTGGAAAATTCTCGGTTTCAAGGAGCATAATCAGAGGAGAGTTAAGAAATTATTTTATCTTTCATGAAAAATTTAATCCATCAAAATTCTCCATGAAAAGCCAAAAATCGTAGTTGGAAATATAAGAAGGGGCATAAATTAAGGAATCTCATTTCATCTTCCCATAAAAAATTGAAGGAAATAATAAATGACCTTGTTCTTCCCAAGAGACACAACTCACTATAAAAGGATGGGGGAAATAAAGGAAGAGAACAAGGTAAAGAATGAAGAGAATGGAGGATGAGAGCGTAAAGAGTCCAAGGATGGCAATCACCGGCTTTTATGGAATGAATGAGTCGAAACAAACCAATTCCATTCTTGTTCCACAAACGTGGTGTCATCCAAGAGAGCTGTCGATGGGAAGGGAATATGATCATTTGTGAATCCATCAACAAAGAAGTCTGGAAGAAAGGGAGAAGCAAATTTCCAATTTGTTGAACTACCTATTGAACGGCCGAATCACTCTTGGAGGAGCTCAAGGTCCTGTGAACCAAATTCTTGAAGTTGGTCGGGAACTTCCAAAGAAGATATAGGATTTTCGAAAGGTGAAATAGAGAGTTTTTCAACTTCTAGTTACAAAAATGTTTAAATGAAAATGCTTTGTACAACATCGAAAATCTTTTGATATTTGAAGGAATTTCGTTGATCTACAAATTGGTTGATCATGATGTTTGAATTTTGTTTCTGTGCTAGTTTATTTTCTGTTAGGAATCAAAATAAATACTTCTCGGTTTGCCTAATTTATCTCAAAAGAATAGAGGCAAGGAATAAAGAACCGGAATTAAGAGTATTTATTGTGATGTCTTATCTACTTTAGGTGTAAAATTGAGAAATTGGTTGGTTACTCGATATAACAAAAAAATACTCGTTAAACTAAACAAATGGGATGCGAAATGAACACAAAGCTCCTAAAGGAAATAATACACTTTACTAACAATACTGAAACTGACCGAATTAGAAAATTTTCTAGACTTCGTGGAATTATAATCCATGGTCCTAGAACTTGTTTGAATATTGATTAGTACAAATCTTAGGTGAAAAACAAATGACAAGACATGATAGAGGCCATTCTTGAACAGTTTGAGCTATTCTAGCCACCATTATGTATATGCTTCTGCATACACCTTAGTCCCTGAATTTGAGCCAAGATATTCCATATCTTCAAAATAAGCCAGTGAAAATCCCAAGCCACCCTCTATCACCAATCTTCCAGTAATGAACTTATGATTACCCAAGAACTCAAATAGGAGTAAGAGATAAAGTTTGGGGGAGTTTAAATTTTGAGGAAATCAAGGAGAAAATACAGGTATGGACCGAAAAGAAAAGGATCCGACCAGAAAATATAGCGTAAAAGAAGGTTTAAGGGAATAAGTTTTGTCTTATGGCCTAACTCTCTTTAGAACAATTGTTCTTAGGTGTTTCAACACCTAGTACCCTAATACCATCTGGTATGGAGCTACTAACCCAAAGTTCGCTAAGAGTGTTAGAAAGCTCAAAAAGGTAAAATACTGCACTATCCTCGAATGGTGATAAGAAGGAAAATTTCCAAATTTGACCATGTATGAGAAATGGGAGCATGCGATCAGAAGAAAATCATGGTATCCCAAACATGAAGTTTGGGGAGTTTTTTAAAGGAATTACAAAGAGGAAATAGGCAACAGGAGAAAAGAAAAAGAGTTTGGGTAATCTCAACCTAAAAATTCCATTCATCCTACCCTTTTTCCCAAGCCAACATTACAAGCCCAAAAGACCTGATTGATTTTGAAGGTTGGAATCTCACTACATTAGTGGAGATCAATATGAAATGTTTATGGGACTTAATAAATAGTTTGAGAAAAACTCCTAAGATCAATTAAATATAATACAAAAATTGAGGAAGGATTGTCGACCGCACACACACACAAGGCTTAAATAATAAACTGCTTACATATTACTAGTTTATCAGAGATTTTGTAATAGAAGTATACCATGCTCGTTTCTTGCATTTTAAACTGAATTTTGAAATAACAAAGATATTTTTAATTTCACATTAAAAGAGTTAAAGGATAAAACTCCGCAAAATGTAATTAAAATGCCCTATTTGTTTGAGGACAAACAATTATTTTTCTTCTTTGCTTGGAGGATGCCAAAATTTTAAGTTTGGGAGTTTGATGAGCTTAAAAGTCATCTATTTTTAGGGTCCATTTTTCTCGTTTGACTTTATGTAAAAGAATACCAAGATGCGTAAATATGAAGAAACTCACCAAATTTGTTATTAGCAGGAGAGTGAAAGAAAGAAGAAAACGCAAAGGGAAACAAGGTGGATGAGCTGCTAATGATATGTAAGTGGTCAAGCAAGTTGCAAAGCAGTGGTACACGCGACAAAGATGAAAGGATAGAACGTCAGAAGCCTCGACAAGAATCAAAATGCATATCCGTGCGTTAGCAGTTGAAACTCCATTCTGAACGGCTACTTGAAGAACAAGGCGCATCATGCTAAAGAAAATACAGGAAGCAACCAGAAATGAAGAAGAGGAAGACTTCATGTCGCAATGACTGATGCTGTCAGGATATCGTATACTAATACGTATGTACGCGATAAATAAGAGGAAGAGAAAGAGGTCGCGACATCCATCGCTTATACTGTCGCCGCGACATCGTGAATCTTAAAGAAATTCGACGCCGGTAGCTAGCCAGAATCACCGTGATAAGCAATTGAGGATTAACCAGGTTAGGAATGATGTCGCGACAACATCATGATGTCGCGATTAGTATTGATGTCACTGACTCGGGATGGAGGTCATGATAAAGAGAATCGCCTTGAAGCTATGACAGTTCGGGAAGGATGAGCCGAGTTAATCGAGTCATATCACATGTAAGACCTAAGTCGCGACACCGAAAGCGGGAACCGCTGAAGCCTCCAAAGAGCATAAACTGATGTCGCGACAAGATTGAGGTCGCGACATCATGAACGATCACTAGAAGGCCAGCAGAGATTTGAGTCGATGTCGCGATGTTTACATCAAGAGACGAACTTGGGTTAGTAACTCACATACCGTGATGGCATTAGGGTACTAGGTGTTGAAACACCCTAAGAACTTAATAGTTCAAGAGAATTAGGCCACAAGGTAAAACTTATCCCTTTTTTTTTTTTTTTTGCCTTCTTTCTGTATTTCGTTTTTTACCCTTTCCTTTCATTCCTCTTTTCTCTTTTTTTTTTTTTTCTCCTGAGTTCTCTTGAAACAAAGCATCCCCAAACTTGATTTCCTTCTTCCTTCAGTTCTTGGTTAATTACAGGTTCTACTGGAGGATTGATTCTTTGGGAAGGTTTGGGTTTAAATCATTGATTTTTAGAAATAAGGCTTGATTGGCTCACTTGAACTACAGTATATGCTTACACATAGACAGGATGGCTAGAATGGCTCAAACTTTCCAAGAATGGCCTGCATCATTTTTTGTCAGCTGTATCACCTAGGATTTCGCCTCAATCAATAATCTAACAAGTTCTAGAATCAGTTAGCTAACAATATTGACCATTGTGGATCTTGCTTAATTTTTCGCTGATGAGTAGTTAAACTCTTTAGTATCCAATAAAGTTCCTTGACTCCATTGTTCATACTAATAATCTCAAAATATGTTTTGTTCCTTCAATTTCATTACTTCTCTATCTAATTCGACTTAACAAATAAATTTAAATCACTTTTGCACCTTGTGTTTCAATGAAATTGTATTCAACGCCCTTGTTCTCGCCTTTGGTTGTTTTTCGCCTTACTCCTAAATCGATTGTTTATCTATTTCAAAGATTATGACATATCAGCAATTTTTATTCTTGAAATAAATCATACTTTAATTTCCTCAACTATGCATCACAAAGCAACACAACATTGAACAAACAGATTCAAAATAGCACACAACAATTCAATTCAAATTTCTCATTTTATTTCTGATTCAATTGCAACAGTTGGATACAATTCAAATGGGATAAGGAGGGTAAGGAAGGTTAAGGAGGTCAGTTTGGGAAGAAGTCTATCTCTTTCTTTGGAAGAGGCAAAGCAGATATTAGGGCCTGTGTCTAGGTATTCAAAATGAGCCGGGAATGGAGGAATTTACTTCTTCTCTTCTCTTCTTAGTTTCCTTCTCTCAACTTGATCTTCAATGAAGATCTCATTGAGAGACTTCAACATTCTTGTTTAGCTCATCTTGTCTCTTCCCAAGCCATTCATTGTGTTTTCCATTTCAGTTTATTATTTCCAAAATTTGGAAAGATTGCTGTTAATCAAATCCAAATTTTCTACTATTCTCTCTCGCCTCGTAGGATTCAAAAGATCTGCTTCTTGTCTCTATCATCCAAATTTATTCTCAAAATATTTTGTGTAGACTTGTATAAAAATTTGAAGCCCTTTGATTTTCTCCCCAAATTTGGCTTCTTGCTCTGTATCTCTTTTCTTTTCAATGTTAGAGTTGAGAGCTCACGCTCAAACCGATTGTTATAAAAGCCTATGACTTAGTTCGAGTTTTCGTATCGTAGATTGCGGATCTCTTTCCTTCATTTCTTTCTTAAACTTTCCCTCGATGCTTCAAAATTTTTCATCTCGTTCCTCTCTGCTCACCCACCTGTTCTCTTTGTAGCTCCATCTCATGCTCCTTTTCCTTCCCGTTTAGCCTCTTCCTCCCACCGCCGGTCTCTTTCTTTCAATTCTTTTCATAAATGCCTCTCTCGAATTCCTCGTCAGTTCCACTCCTTCCTCTCTTTCATCCATTCTCTTGCATGGCATTGAGAGTCTCCAAAGATCGAATCGGTTCTCTTGTGCTCCTCTTGAGCTTCTCCATGTTGGTACCTCTGCTCGCACAGGAGGAGAACCGCTAAGGGAAATGGAGAAGTCTATCGGGTTGTTTCATCCCGCTCTTCATCACTGCAAAATGAAATCATTGTCGTGAGTTTCTGTGCTCGCTTCCTTGATCACAACCCGAGTCTCCTTTTCTCGGTCTTTTCACCGTGGCTCATCCCTTCTACCAGCACTCTTCTTCGTTTCGTCCTTTGCTAACCTCCCCGCCGGGCAAGGATGGTGAAGCTGGGTACTTCTTCCGATTCCCATACTCCTTTCACCCCAACCTTCAAACATAGAACATTGATTGCTGGGCCGGGTGAGGAACATGTCTCTTTATTCCCTTCATGATACCGCGTGATAGAATTTCAATGACAACTCCTACATTGATCTTGTATCCTTTTAGGGATGGCATACAAGATCATGCCTTTCTTGTTCTCTCATCAGGTAATACGTGTTTTGTTTGAACCAAAATGTAGTTAGAAGTAAAACTACACCTTGTTTCCTCAGTGAGGTCGCTCAATGTTCTTGGCCTTCCTTCTCCTTGGTCGAAGGTAATCTTACCATTAGTGAGCTTCTTGGCAATCTTTCCAAAATCCGGGTTTTTCCAAAAGTTTCCTTGAATTTGGAACCATGCTTGTGCACTCGGCCATGCCATAGGCCTCACATGGCTTTAGTCAGAGAAACCCGCACTCTCTAACAAAACCGCCCCATCCTTCCTTCCTACCAAATTTGAATAAAAACTCTACCAAAGGTCGCATACCCCGATTTGGTGTGTGCGCAGAGACTCTCCTCCCACCCTCTCT
Source organism: Tetrastigma voinierianum (assembly GCA_016808115.1). Taxonomy (NCBI): domain Eukaryota; kingdom Viridiplantae; phylum Streptophyta; class Magnoliopsida; order Vitales; family Vitaceae; genus Tetrastigma; species Tetrastigma voinierianum. The sequence continues at coordinate 314,326 of JAEQBH010002357.1, read as the reverse complement.
GCTCTATCATCTCCTTGAAAGGAGTAACAGGATTTTTGAATCTCCTCTCTGTGACAAACCCCTTGTTAGCATAATATTTTTTCCACTGGGAGTACGCTTCGTCTGACACGAAATCCTCTACTTTTTCTTCTTCTCTCACTTTTCCCTTTCCTTTTTCTCGCTTCTTCGAGCTCGCTCAGCCGTGTTTCGATGGCACCTCTCCCGATTATCTTCCCGACGACCTCGTCTAAGTGTTCCTCTTGACGAGCTTCTTCCTGGGTTGTTCATGTTCCCTCATAATCTCGCTCTAGGTTAGGGACTAGGTGGGAATTTAGCCATTGAACAAGAAAAGCTTTCAAAAGGTTTGGTGTTGTGGTTTCAGGTTGAGATTCGTATGAGGAAGAAGGTGAATAGCTATGTTGTTTGGAGTTACTGATAAAGTTTCCAACAATTTATAATTCAATCAATGTTTGTGGGCTAATTATTGCTTCATTAAAAACACGCCGCTTTAATTTCAATTTCATTTCTTTTATTTGAGGCCATTGAATTTAGGGCTTTTTAAAGTGAGTTAATGGCATTAAAACTCTTTATGTCGCGATGCTGTTTGTCGCGACATAAGTGGATTTTAGGAATTGTTTGATTTATCATGTTGCGACATCCTTTTATTCCTGCTTTTATTCTACCTATTTCCTACCTTTTGTCAAGGTTATGATAACATTTTTTCATTTTGAAATTTAATTGTCATAATTTTCACAAACTTGTCACGACATATACCTTCTTCCCTTCAATACTCACAAATTGCCCTTTCAAAACAGGTCACGACGTCAATGTTTTGTCGCGACATCACTTATGTCGCGACATAACCTTCCTGTCGCGACCTAAGCCCTTAACTCAATGATCTCAAGGACCTTGAATTCTCTTATTGTTCCTAACCCTTTTTGACATCTCTTCAGGCATCTCCAAGCAAAGATTTAACAATCAATTCAAGTATATCTACAGAATTGGGTTAGGGAGAAGGTTACTCCCCTTTTTCTCATGTTGTGACTTCTCGCAGTTAGCCGAATTGTCTCGTAGTTGCCTTGCCATTCATGTCTTTAAACCTGCGTAAGCTCACCGCATTATTCAAGAAAAATCTAATTAAACTACAATCGATTTCTAAAAATTAAATCTATCCTTATAAAAAACAAATCTGACCTAAATTTGAACTAAAGAAAATATTTCAAAACTTAAAATCATACCAATCCTTATGGGTTGCCTCCCATTAGTCAGCTTCGCTTTTGAGTCTCCTAGCCGGACTTGTCAGTTGTGGTACTTCTTCTTTTCCTTAAGAAACCGCTTGGAGTTCTTCATTTCCTTCCCGTTTAGATAATGCTTTTAACCTCTGGTCCATTGACCTGAATTCTTCCCCATTATCATCCTCGTATGTCAACGCTCCAAATGTAATACTCGACACTACTGTGTATGGCCCACTCATTGATCTAATATCCCCGAAACAATTTCAACTAGAATTTAAACAGCCAGAACCTCGTTCTCGTCAACTCTTTTCTCAAAATTCCTCTGATCAAGCTATTTCTTTGTCTTGTCTTTGTATATTCTGCATTATCATAGGCTTCATTTTCAATTCTTCCAAATGCATATTGGAGCAATCTTTCTTCCCTTTGCAAATTCTCTTTAAAATCGAAGTTTAACTTCTTGATGGCCCACATTGCCTTGTATTCCAATTCAAGAGGTAGATGACATGGTTTGCCAAAACAACTCAGATGGGGACATTCCAATGGGGTTTTGCAGGCAACTCCGTAAGCCCAAAGTGCATCATCAAGTTTGAAGACCAATCCTTCCCGTCGAGAGCTCACCGTCTTTCAAGTATTCTTTGATCTCCCGTTTGAAATTTCTCGCTTGTCCATTAACTGGGATGATGGCCAAACCTATTTACATGCTTAATCCCACTCGCCATGAGTTTTGAGAATTATTTTGTTTGCAAAGGGTTCCCCATCACTAATGATAGTTCCGGTGTTCCAAATCAGTTTCAAAATATTTTCGCAAGAAACTCACAACTCAGACATCATTCCTTGACAAGCCATCGTCTACCTATTTGGAAATCGCACCCATCGTCAGCAAGATGTATGTTTCAAATGATGGTGGGAAAGGTCCCATAAAATCTATTCCCCATACATCAAAAATTTGTATCACCATAATACTTCTGAGGGGCATTTCATTCCTGCGGCTGATATTTCCAATCTTTTGGCACCTATCACACAATTTAACCCACTCAAAGACAATCTCTCCTCGAAGATAAAATAATAAAACTCGATTGAGTATCTTGTGAGTCGCTCTTCTCCGTAAAATGTCCCCATATGGGCGATGTACGGCATTCATTTAAAAATGTTGCCTTGCTCACTTTCTCGCACACATCTTCTTATTATCATGTCAAGACTTTTTGAATAATAGTGGGTCATCCCAAATATAATAATTACCGTCGCTTCCGAAGTTTCTTCTATTGGTAGCCGACTCGAAGGCAATACTCCACAAGCCGATAATTCACAATATCAAGATACCATTGAAGTCGAAGGAAACCTTAAACAATTGCTCATCTGGGAAGTTCTCTGTTAACATCACATTTTCTTCTTCATCACTGCTTCTTTCTACTCTTGACAAGTGATCAGCTATCACATTGTCACATCCCTTTTTATCCTTGATTTCCAAATCAAACTCCTGCAACAGCAACACCCACCTTATCAATCTTCAATAGCCTTCCTTGACATCAAGTATTCGATTGTTGCATGATCAGCAGAATTACCACATGGGATCCCTAAAATATATTGCCTAAATTTTTTCACAAGCAAATACTATGGCTAGCATCTCCTTTTGGTTGTTGAAAGAAGTTCTGTGCTTCATTGAAGGTCTTACTAGCATAGTATATGGCCCTGAATACTTTCTCTTTTCTTTGCCCCAACACAGCTCCCATGGCAAAATCACTGGCATCACACATTATTTCAAATCCCTGATCCCATTCCTGCAGCCATTATAGGTGCTTGTACCAATCTGATTTTGATTTCTTCAAAGCATCCTGCAGGAGTCATCAAAATTGGAAACCTAGAATTTTCCGCAATCGTATACGGCCGTTATTTTTGAAAAGTCTTGATGAATCCTCAAATCCAGCATGCCCCAAGAAGCTTCTTACTCCTTTAACTGTAGTAGGTGGTGCAAGAGTTTTGATAATGACACCTTGGATTGGTCCACTCAGTCCAAAGAGCGTAAATTTTATGCCCAAGAACAATACCTTCGTCACCATAAATGGCATTTTTCCCAATCTCAAGTAGTCAGCTTGTCTCAAGGCGTCTTTGAAGTACTATTTCCGCATTGTTTAAAACATTGATCAAAGTCGGATCCATACACAAAGTGAAGTCATCCATGAAAATTTCCATCACTTCTTCCAACCAACCGAACATAGGACATCATACACATCCGAAATGTAGCCGAGATTACATAGCCCAAATGGCATCCTTCCTCAAGGCAAAGGTACCATAGGCATGTGAATGTGGTCTTCGATCCTCAGGTGCAATAGCAATCTGATTGTATCCCGAGTACCCATCCGTAAAACAAAAGTGAGGGTGTTTACTAACTCCGTCTAACATCCGATCAATGAAAGGCAAAGGAAATGATCTTTTCGTTGTCAATTCAACTTCCCGTAATCAATACATACCTCCATCCTCGTCACGTTTCGCTGAACTCACTCATTTTTTCATTTCGATCACGCAAACCCCTTTCTTTGGAACCATGGACTGGCTCTACCTGGGCATCGGTTCGCTGGAATAGCATAGATAAAACCAAGATTCAAGAATTTGAGTACCTCCTTCTCGACTACTCTTCATCAATGATTCATTTCCTTTAAGGTTTCATGCATGGTTTTCAAGTCTCTTCTAGCGTAATCTTATGCATGCAAATTGATAGACCGATACCCTTTCAAATTTCTTCAATGGACCAAGCTAGCGATTCCTTATGCCTTTAATATTTTTCAACAATCTTGTTCCCTTTCAAAGATCATCGAATCGCTAAAATGATCACCGGTTTTTCTTTGGTAATTCTAAGTAAGTATACTTTGTAAATGACGCGGGCAACTCTTTCAAAACTACAGTCCTTCGCATCAGTTTCTGATGAATTTCCTTTCAATATTTTCCTATTGTTTTGCTTCAAGCTCATCATAGTTTCTAAAGAATGAAAACCGCCGTATGGAAATCTGTAATAGACATCTTCGGTATACTGGGAATTCATCTCTTTTTCATTGATAAAAACCGGAGTATTACAATCATTGTTAACATCGTGGTTGAAGTATAGACAAAATCTTACATTGCAACTTTCCTTGTCTCAAGCCTATATTTTTGCATACTTTTTTGATCAAGTTAAAAGCAAGAGCTTCTCCAACCCTCAAGGTAAGAACCTTTTGCATGTCAATCGAGCAAACAAGAGCTAGAATGGTCTTCCCAATAAAGTGTGGGTACTTGTGAATCTTCTTCCATGTCCACTGGGAAAACAAACTTCCCAACAGTGACCATTACATCTTCAATGATTCCTTCAGTTTTACCATCGATCCGTCTCGTCATTCAAGAGGCAATGGGCTAGGGAGTAAGCCCCAAACTTAGCTTCTGGCAACGTAAAGAGTATCAAATCGATATTTGCCCGAAGTCACAGAGCTTCTTGAATTCAATTCTCCAACAATACAAGGAATCGTGAAGCTCCCCGGTCTTTCATCTTTACCGGTAGTTCTTCGACACGCACCGCAAGTGGCAAGTGAGATTCACTATTCCTTCCTCTACTATTTTTCTTTTCTTGCTCTCGGTATGTCCTTCCCGTAAATTTTGCATAGAGTGGCATTTGAGTTACCAATTTCAAGAAAGGCATACGATCTCCAGCCTTTCCGAGTTTCGTAAACCTTGCAAACTGCTCCTCCATCCTTGACTTCTGCAGTCTTTGTGGAAATGGGATTGCAGGTTTTGATCCTTGGATGTTCTTCCCTTCTACTCCTTCTTTTTCTTTCTCCAGTACCTCTTCCCTTTCTGGTCTTGCTCCTTCTTTGTTGTTGTCATCTTTTTCTTTCATCTTTTCTATTTCCTTCCCACCTCACTGCATGTTCCATGCGCCTTTCGATTTTTCTTCAGGTCACTAGCTAGCATCTTCCTCTGCTTATGTATTAGGCAAGCCGCCCTACTTGTGTCTAGGTTCTTCAAGGATGCATTTGTGGTGGTCTGAAAAATTTGGGAATTGGTAGCAGCTGCTTCCAATTCTACAAACTTTTGTTCATGGAGGTTCAACAGCTTTTTATTATCCCCCATGAACTGCAGCATCTGCTCTTCAAAAGATTGGGCTCTCCTCTGACCCTGGTATTCATTTCTGTGCTCATTTCCTTGATGCTGATGCTGCTGGAACCTTGGTGGCTGTTGATACCCTTGTTGAGGGTTCTGTCCCTGCCTTGGGCCTTGAGAAGCCCCTCCACCATATGAGAAATTCTCATGGTTCCTGAGTGCTGGGTGATAATGTGCTGGCAGGTTAGGATTGGGTTTGAAATGGTAACTTCTCTGCTCACCTAAGTATTTTACCTCCTCAGCATCATAGAACTGTTCTTCATTAGCTTTCTCAGCACTTCCTCTTAACAACTCTTTCAACTGCCTCTACTTCATGGACAAGGTGTTCTCCTCTCTTTGTCATTCCATTCGATGCATAATAGCATCCAACTTTGCTTCCATAGCATTCATCTTGCTCGCTCCATGATCCCTTCCTCCGTCAGCTCCCTTTGAAGACCTCGTATGAGTTTTCATATTGCATTTTGCCGTGTCCTCTATCGATCTTTAGCCTCCTCGAAGACTTTTACTTGAATGCTCCACAACATGAAGCATCAATGATTCCCTTGATGTATCATTCGTATATGATACACGATGTCCATTTGGGTCTTCAGATCAATTCCATGCATAGGGCATCTTCTCAGAAACCGTTTGAATCTTTCCCATGCCACATATAGGCTCTCATCTTCCCCCTGCTGAAAAACAATGATTTCCCTCCTCCTTTCTGAGGTGAGTGACGGGGAAGAATCGCCTAAATAGGCCTCTACCGCCCTCCCAAGTATCAATAGAACCATATGGTAAAGATTCATACCATGTGGCCGTCAGTCTCTTAGGAGAGAATGGGAATAGATGTAACTTGATAACCTCTCGGTCTCACCCCATTCGCCTTAACTTGCTTGCCATCCCGAGTCTCCTAAGTGTTCATTGGGGATCTTCAAGGATGACCAAGAACTGGTAAGGCGCATCCATTGTAATTAGTGTCGGTTTAGTTCAAAGTTGTTGGCATCGAGAAGGTGTCAGTTCGACACAGTATTCATCCCGAATGATAGTTTTCCAAAATTCCTCCACGGTATCGCAATCGAGGTCTTCTCGTCGTCCTTGCGTCCCCGCTTGATCCTCGTCTTTCATCCGCCATGGTGGTGTTTTCGCTCTTGTCTTTCTGCCGCGGCAGCTTTCTCTAATTCGAATCACCGAATCGTGATCGCTTCGTTTCCTATGCATCAAATTTTTTTTCAAAGCAAACACACCCCATTAATGTGATTAGTCAAATCAACAAATATATTCAATATGGTTCATTGTAGGTTAGTGGTCAAAATGAACCACTGCTTGAAAAACTATTTTTGTTCTTTTCTTAAATGTCCAAATTAGTATTTCCTCTTCATCTCGAATATTGGATCTATCAAATTCTTTCGATCCCGAAGAACTACAATATAAAACTTGTTGACCTAATTAAAACGCATATACAAATCTCTAGCTGCACAATTACCAAAGACTATTGTCTAACTCTAAATCGCACCATAAAACTTGTTGAGACCAAAAGTCTCCTAGAGTTAATCATTTTCAATTTTGGTTTTGGCCTGATATAACAGAAGCAATGTGTCGACAAGTACGAAAATGGATATAAGTCCGCATATCGATCCCACGTAGATCTCAAGCACTTTAAATCACACCGACTACTCAAGCTCCATACTATTCGACCATAAAGTGATATTGGGATCCAAATTTAAGAAGCTGGAAATTATACTAGCACGAGTAAAATAAATGAACAATCAAATAAACTGGAATATAAAGAATAAAGAATAGTTAAGAAAATAAATGGACACTGAATAATTATCTTTCAAAGGACACATCAAGTATACCGCTTATAGTTAAGTACCAATTCGTAGTTAATACGATAGTTCTTGAATATTTCAGTTTTAAAAATCATTCAAGGCGCTTAGCAAGAAAGCCGATCTCCACATTCCACATTTCATTATCTAATTTTTACCCGATTCTCTCGAATACAGAAATTAGATAACTACTTTGATTGTATTATCCTTGTCCGGGTATTTCTTTTGCATACTTCATACCCATTTTATGGAATGTAAACCTTAGCTCCCAAAGTTACCTGGCCGCTGCTGATTTACAACTTCCCGATTACTCTTCTCTAAATTAGAATAGATTACCCTCTCCTTGATTAGATCTCGCCTAACACGGATTGGCCTCACTATCCGACTGAGGTGAACTCCTTGCTTGTTTTACCTGATAACTCTGTTCAACTCGTTTGATTTCAAGTGAGAAGAGGATTTATCCAAGTAAACTTACAAAGCCTATTAGATCTCTAATAGCGTTAATATACCTTCAAAGAAATGTTCACAACTCCCAGAATGCGCCTCTCGTGTCACTCGAGGACCTCCTTGAAAAATCGAGCAATGAAACAAATCTTAACCGGTATAAGAAACTGATATTCGTGATCTCGAAAAACATTAAACCTAAAACCGGCAAATTCATAAACCGAAATTCACAAGTGCCGGCCGGAAACGATCATGAAAGATAATTTCGACTATATCTACTTAATGGAAGCCGGGATTCCTCACCTCGTCAATTACACGCCACGAAGATGCCCTCGATCATAAGAATAACTCGCATCTCGAAACTCCAAAAGTCGAATTCCGTAAATTTGTCCGAACCTCAAACATTCCGTAAAATTTGAAAAGAATAGAATTCTCGTGATTCGCCCCGTCTCAAAAACGATAACACCTGCATCCAAAATAAACGAAAACTAGAACGATAAATCTAATCTAATCTCTAACTACCAACATTGAAGAAAAGAAAAGAAAACTAAAAGGAAAATAAAGAAAATGCTGTTTCACACCTTGCATCTTCTCGGCCCGTGTCGCCGCCTAAGTCGGCTTCCAATCGCATTTTCTCTTCTTTCACTCTCCTCGCTAATAACAAATTTGTGAGTTTCTTCATATTTGCATCTTTAATTATTCCTTTCTTTACATTAAAATCAAACAGAAAAATGGCCTAAAAATAGATGACTTTTAAGCTCATCAAACTCCCCCAAACTTAAAATTTTGCTTGTCCTCAAGCAAAGAAAAAGAAAGAATTGTTTATCCTCAAACAACTGATGGGACCTTTGAGGAGGGACCAGTGTACATTTTTGATAGCTATGATCAGGTTGTGCGACGCAAAGACCGCGGAGGGGGCGGCCAGGGGTGAGGGTGCTGGCGGCAACACCATGGAGTGGAGGAGTCCAAGTGGGAGCGCGAGGACACGATGCGGCCACATATCCCTTCTGTTTAGGATGAAGGTACGAGTTTTAGTCGCTTAATACTTAAATGACGAGCTTACATGCATGGTAGAGTGCACGTTGCATATGCACAGTTAATGAAAGTATGATTGTTCAGAATTTCGGATCTAAATTCCTTTTATGAGGGGGAGAATAAGACCCGAGAAATTCCAATTTTGGAAAAAGGGCAAAAAACGTAATTTCGTCAAAAACTGCAAATTTATTCTTAGATCTTGAATGATGAAACGGGATTGACCGTTGGAATCGCCTCATGAAATCTGAAGGCTAGCACGTCGATTCGTCTAATTCGAGATAGCTCTGAATTTGCATTGTTTTCGAGTCATCGCCGTGTCAGAAACGATATTTGATGCGCCGTGAAAAAATCACATATAACATGTAATTCATGTTCCATGGGCGGTAATGAAAGTGGTAAAGGATGAAAACGACGCTGTAAGATAGTGCCGAATGTCAAAATCGGAAAAGAATGACATAAAATGTGTCATTTTTGAAAGTTTGGTTAGTGAAAAAGACAAACAATGAATGCTGTTTATCTTCAAATGCAAAAGGAAGAAAACGCGCGTGAACTCCCCGCAGCCGTGTAAAATGGTGGGGTTTTAGTGAGAGAAATTTTCCACCTTCTCTAAGATTGTAGGAGATCCGACCGTCGAAATTTTCGTGAGCAAGAAGGAAAGTCGGCCAATGAGCAGACTCACGCTGGTCCTGGTTCCTGTGAGTTTTTTGACAACCCGAGAGGCAGGGGGTTTCTCCCTTACTTCTGGGTTTTACACTTTAGATTTCATGTTTTACAATGTTTCTGTTGGTTTGAGTGTCTTGAATCCAGTCAGTTGATCTGCTCCAAATCTTGGAACCGGCGTTTGGATTTTGAGATTCACCTAATACCGTATCGCTTACGGTCAAGCTGGGGCTGTTAATTGTGCAAATTGTGAAATAAATCATGTATCGGTTTGTATGAGGTCGAAATGGTCGCGGAAAAACCCCCGGTTCACAAAGTGAATCTATGATTGCGATTTGCTCAGAATAGTAAATCGAGGGTTTCACTATCTCCGAATAGTGTTCACAAAATAATTTTTGCGGAAATAATGTGTTTGGTCTGAGTGATTCAAGCATAAATTGCTCGTGTTTTAATATTAGTCAGCCCAAGTGAGATAATTTTTTGGTGTATGGAAATTGTGAAATTATGTTAACATGATTATGTGATTTAAATTATGTGAATATATGCATGATTATATATTTGCATGTGTTATAGAATTGAATGGAAATTATATCATGCATTCCATATGCAATCGGGGCACCCTAGATCTATGAAAGTGCATGAGTTAATTCGTACAGAGAATGGTTCGATGGTTGTCTAAAAATAAATGAATATCATGGAGGTAGTCCAAAACAAATATCAATCGTCGGAGATCGCCCAATTGATATACACATCTGAGGGTAGTTCATACATAATACGAATCACTTGGGCTCTGGCCCAATTGATATATATATCTGAGGGTCGGCCACCAAATAAAAAACTAAGGTTCTCATACGTGGCTTAGGTGTGTGTGAGGGAGTCTCGAGTACCCGAGATATGAGATGACAGACATTCAAGTAGGATCATGCATTTTCTTGAATGTGTGTTTATTTCTGAGCATCGCATATGCACTTAGTGGAGAGTAGCCCATTTCAGGTGATTCCACGAAAGATAAATTACCCATGCTTCAGTGGAACATAAGCTTCTTCGTGCATGTGAGCTGACCCAGGAGACGGCCTCGTTGTAGAGACCGCTTTAGAAGAAAGCCTGGTGTGGTTTTTGGCATCGTTTTGTAAACATGTATTAAATTCTAGAATTTTAATCTATATCGTGTAAGAGTAAATAATAACTCTTGTAACTTATGATACATGGGCTGATATGTTTATGAGTGTTTTCATGGTTTGCTTAATCGCTTTACTCATGTTACTGACATATTGACAGGGATGGAATATAGGTTGTGAGTGTAAATGGGCTCCAAGAGGTCATTTTTACTCGGTATAGTTGTGTATGAGACTCCTCTGCGGTGGTCATTGATGTCGATTGGGACAAAGTTATGTGGCGGCCAGGTGATGTATTCGGGGGTGGCAGCCCCCGCATAAAGGAGAGTTCCGCCTCGATTTAGTGAGAGATGCTCTGGTCGCCTAATATCCACAGTGCTCGCAGTTACCTGGTAGTCAACAGACCCCGGGTTTTAGGCGTCGCCATCTCAACCAGATGAACTGGTTGGGAAAACCAAATCACCGATTCAATTCATTACCGAACAATTATTTCTGGGTCTGCAATCGCTTCAGGTTTCGCTCGCACCGGAGTTGTATTTGCATTCGTTTTGCTCATGGCGGATTCCTGAATCACGAGGAAGGTTTTTAAAAAATTTTGAGAGCCTCTCTCAAATCAAGTTGAACTCGCCAAGTTGAAAACCGTAAATCACTGGTTTCACTAATTTAGTTTCCTCGGAATGCCAGCTTTAGGTCTTTGGCACCGCTTGCCTGCTTCGCCATTCGAGTCGTATTTGTACTCCTTTTGGTTTTTTCGATTCCTGACTCTTTGAGGAAGGTTATGAAAAATTTTGAGAGCCTCTCTCGACCGGATGAACTGATTGGGAAACCATATCATCTGGTTCATCACCCGCTTTGCTGAACAAATAGCTGGCCTCGACATCGCTTGGCCTGCTTCATCATTCTGAGTCTGGATTTGTAATTCCATTTGTTTTTTGATTCCTGACTCTGTGAAGAAGGTTCTGACAAATTTTGAGAACCCTCCCTCAACCGGATGAATGGGCTGGGGAAAACCAGATCGTAACCGTTCACTCGACCCGCTTGAGGTCTTTGTTTTGTTTGTGCTCTGTTCTAGTCATTCTGTCGAATTGTACACTGTTTTGTATTGTTTTCCTTAAATCCGTGTGAAGTGGAATTTTTTGAAAAATTTTAGAAATTGTTCTCAACCGGATCGACACCGTTAGGAACCGATCACCATTTTTTCGGTTTTGTAAGGGTCGTCCGATTTCAGTTTAATTGAAGCCCATGGCCTTTGTGAATCTGGCCCATTTGCTCCAGATCGGTGTAGGGCTATGTTTAAGGTCTGAAATGGGGTTTAGTTCAGGTTAATGTGGTTAAATTTTGGATTCTTAAGAATTAAGATCTATGCGGGTCCAAGGGTGATTAGTTAAGCACCAATAATCTAGTGTTTTGTTGAGCCCGCTTATTCGGATGAAATAGATATGGCTGCGTATGAGTGGTAGAATCAATGTGGTCGAGACCTACTGTGTATGGTTTCTCTCGCTTCCTTTTCTTTGATATCTGTAATTTTGAGAAATTATTGTATGCTCAAAAAATGTGCGACTAATCCTTCCTTGCGTCATTTTGGCCAAGGACCAATGTGTACGCGCCATTTTCCTTTTGTTGAGTGTTTTTGAAGCATGCTAGGTACCACTAGGCTGTGGTATGATCCAAGTTGTATTGTTTAGCTTAGAGACTATCTAATTCAGACCCATATGTCCCACATACCCAATTCACTAGTAGAGACCGAGTTCCGAGCCCAGAGGGGTGCTAAATTCCTCATAAGGTACCCTTCCGATAGGTAATCCGATCCCTAATTCAAATCTAGTTTTCATAGACCGCTTCTTAAGCAATGGAGTCATCGTGGGGCTTTTGTTCTTACTTGGTTTTCCCTTTATAAAATAACAACAAAAAGTAAGTGGCGACTAAAGAAAATCGGTTCTCCTCGGGACGGATTTTCTAAAATTCAAAATCAACCCATATTTTCTTTTTCATTTAAAAGGAGTCGTGTCGGCCCATGGATCGGGGTAGGGGTCCACGTGGGGTATCTATCCCTACTTCTGCTATTACCCGAATACATATTTTCATGCTCAGTGGAACAAGCAAACTCCCGCTGAACTTTGTTCAACCTATCGAGCCCACTCCACGTAACAACCAAGGATGGTGTGTGATCGGACCATGCACTTACACCCATGAAATGCGCATGTTCAAGCAGACATATGTAATGCATTAATATGTCATTTCATGTCTCATATGTAATGAATGGCATATGGACAATTCCAAACATACAATATATCATGTATCATGGATAATTATATCAAAAGCATATAATTTCCAAACATTTCATCTAATTGCCAACATATTAAAACATATATATCATGTTATCACAAAAATCTGGCAATAAACACTTTCAAACACTACAATTTCATACTCACAAGCCTGGCCATAAATGCACACTCAAAGACAGAGCACACCCTCAATCCCAAACAGCCGGAACCGCCTGTCAGCCACCAACCGACAGCTAAAAGACGACCAAAATACCCACAAAATCGCACGTGAAATCTTCACTAAAATTAGTTCAAAAATCCAAACACAACAAATAAACATCCCAACTATGGTAGTCTTGGGAAATGGACCATAACTTGGGCTGTAGAGGTTCAATTTGGGTGATTTAAAATCCTACACCAATTTCACTGATGCAGCTACAATTTACATGAAGGACTCGAGTCTAAAGTCCCTCGATTTCCTACCTAAAAATCAGTCCTAAAATCTGGTCAATTTGTAGGATCAAAATAGGGCAATATTCCCATATTTTGAAATTCGGCCAAATAGCCCCTTAGGTAAGAGACACAACCCCACAGCCCTTATGGTGGAAAATAAACCAAAGTAGTAAGAATCACTACCTCTTGGAGTGTAGCCCCCTTTTCATCGAATATACGGATTCTTACTTTCGTCCGATGAGTCTCGACCATCGGAACGCCGATTTCCTTTTCCCCCTTTATTCTATTTCTTCTTCTTTTCCCTCTCTCTTTTTTCTTTCTTTTTCCTTCCTTCCTTTTGTTGCTCTCCTCCTCTACAAACTGATCTCTCCATCCCATTTATAATATTCCATGCTCTCCCATGCATGTGGACACATGGCTTTCCATGTGTCACACATACATTTGCCTTTGCATGCCTTGTGACACATGGCTTGCCATGTGTCACCCGATACCCGTTGCCTCAAAAAACATGAAATTCTTACTTTCTAGAAATTCAACAAAATTCGCCTAGGTAACTAGATTTCGTGAGACGAATTCAACGATGAGGTCCGCTTCATCATCTGAGATCTAGAAAAAATTTCTAGGTTTTCTCAACCGTATCAGAAGAAGAAGTTCATCGTGTTCGCAATTTTTTTTGGAAAAGTTCAAATTTACTCCGGTTTACATGCATCTAATGCTAAAAGAGAATGTCATATTTAGTATCATTCCTAGATAACCAAGGTTTCATCATAAAAATGGGGAGATTATTAGCTCCAAGGTACTTAGTCGAGGTTTTGATGATAACAAATCAAGGTTATTGGTTACTGACGGCTAAAGCTGAGTCGAGTGATACAGTTGAAATTGATCAAGCACACAAAGAGTGGCAACAAGGGGCCCAAGAGCAGCAAGAGCAAAGTTAGAGATCGCACACAAAGTAGTTCTACTTCAAATCAAAGAACCAAGATGACAAGTAACCAAGATTCCAAGTTCAAGCATCAAGTGAAGATTTCGATAACTTAGGAATCTATGTAAGATGAATGCATTGGTGCACTTTAAGATATCATCATTAATCATGCATCACTCACAAACTCGATTTTCAGATCCAAAATTGCATATCTTTTAAAAACATGAGTTTAAGCATAAAATCTTAGTCTTTATAATCCTAAAATGTGCTTCAATGAAACATCTAAGGTTTAGGAGTGTTTGAAATGAAAAACACATGAATTTGAACATTTAAAGAGGCAACCGGTCGATCAATTGGGTAATAGACCAATAAGATTCTCAAGGAAAGCACTGCCTTATAAAAGTACCATACTTAATGACCTAGATGGATCGAAAGGGGATTAGGGAGTGGGTGTACTTCTAAGCATGTATCATGTACCCTCATGGGCTTCTCCAAGCCTTCCATTTCACTTAGTGTGCCCTTTGTTCCCGGTAGTCCACTAATCCCTTGACTTTTATTCCATAGATTAATTCCCTCATATATTTGGATCAATATTGAAACCCGTTTAATATTAGCTTCACACTTTCTATGTGTGTGACCTATTAGGTTCCGGGTTATGTTAGCCACTTGATCAAATCCATTGATCCAAGCAAGTCATGAGCGATATCTAGCAACACATCATGACCCCCAATTGACTGGAGAGTTAGTGGTCTAACTCTACAAACCCTTCCACAGACACTACCAAATTCCTCATTTCACCAAACTATAACCCCTCAATTTAAAACGGACAATGTGTATTCTCCCACAAATCAAGCATTGCCACATCTAGCCCAAGTGATATTAGATCTTGTCCTCAAGATTCATTAATTTTAGTTATGCACTGAAGACACTCTTCATGCAGAGCCACTCCGCTAGATATTTCCCTAAGTAATGATCTTGACAAGAGGCCATGGGTATACTCTACTTATTGAGGTGAACTTTATCACTACCACTACCTTTGAAATACCCCGTTGTACCCAATCATCACCCAATGAGCAACCTATGGAAGGTAACAAGGAATGAAGTCAAAGTACAAAATCAACATCTAAGATATCCTTGAGCACCTCAAGTCTAGGGATACTTGCACTATGATGAGACTATCATCTACATTTAATAGATAATCCATATGATTATCTCATAGCATGTCTCTAATGTACTTAGTTACTCTTAGCAAGCATCCACATGTCAACTCTAATCAACTCATGATCATAGTTTATAAGATCAACTACTTTATCCAATTAAGGAGTATGATGTTTGAGAAGTGCTCTAAATACCATCACCTTTAGCACTTATTGTGTGTCCTATATTCATTTTTAATAAACACATCTTCATTTCATTGATGTTCATATAATATATGAATTGATAGCGATCTTAAATCAAATTAATGAAGTCCTTGATACATTACATAGCATAAAGAAAATTATGATTGTGATGATGATAATGAGATTCCTATTATGTTTAATTATGTAGTATCTAAACTATCCCTAGTCATAGGATCAACAAGATTCAACATTTTTTATCGGACAAACTAGCACATGTTATAATCCTTGATTTGATCAATTAGATGATCACATAAATTGTGATTATCTGATGATTATAGTAGAGATGTGGATGCTTACTAAGAGAGTAGCTAAGTTCATCGTATGACCGCTATGAGACAATTATATGGATTATCTATTCAAACATCAATGATAGTCTCATCATAACAATGGTGCAAATATCCCTAGACTTGAGGTGCTCAATGGTATCTTGGATATTGATTCTATACTTTTGCTTAGATCCTTGTTGCCTAAAGAGAGGTTGCTATTGTGGTGGACATCGGGTATAGCTTGAGGCGTTCAAAGTTAATTGAGTAGCAAATAAAGGATTCATCACTCTTGATAAAATAAGCGGCATAATTCCTAACCACTTTGTACGTATCATTGATCGAATCTCTAGCCGTAGTAAATGATGTCTTGAAGAAGAGTCTTTAGAGGCATGTTTGTGAGTAATAATCTCAAAGACAAGATAAATACACTTTGGGCCAGTTCATCTAGCTGAGAAAATGCATAGTCCATGCTTTGAACTAAGTCGGGTACATTAGGAGTGAAAGGATAGCATTGCACAATATATTGCATATGAAAGGTTTGCAGTCAAATCCTTGACTCTTCCGGTCAATTAGGGTTCATGATGTGTTGCTAGATATTGTTCATGACTTACACAAATCAGAATCAAAATAACCGAAAACCTAATGGGTCACACACATAGAAGAAATGTTAAAGAAGTAATTTGGTCTTGGATTTGATCAAAGTTGAAGGAAATGGCTTTGGATAGGTCTTAATCAATGCCCAAAGAATAGCCTTGACGTCCATGAAATGAGGAAGATTCCCCTGCTCATCGCATAGGAAGTTCGACTATGATCAAGTGTGCACATGTTTGAACATTGCATACGCTATAGGAATTTTAAGCTGATATTTAAGTAACCCGAGAATGGATAATTGGTAAGCAGCCAAACGAGTATGAGGTATTTACAAAGAACAAAGCATTATATGCTCACATATAGGAGATCAGATCATTTGGAGATCATTGGGTATTCTAACTCCGATTTTGCTAGATGCCATGATAGTAGAGTTTATAACATGTTAAGGGCATCAAAATGAGGGATTTGGCTAAGGAACTTTGTCACTAGGCTGCGAATTGTGTAAGGAATTGAAAGACCACTAAAGTTTTATTTGCGGACAGTTGAATCTAAGTATTTTGCACTCCAATAACATTATTTCAATTATTACGAAAGGTTTAGAGTGGTCAAATGTCTATTGAGCACATTGGCATGAACTCCATAATTGTGCATCCACTCACCAAAGGTTTACACCCAAGGTCTTTCATGAGCACATTGCTCATATGGGTGTTATATTAATTGATGATATGTAATTTCAATGGGAGTTTGTGTTCAAGTGTCATTAAGTTGTAGACATATTTTATGGATATCTTTTGTAGAATAAAGTTTATGCTTCCTATTTACTCTGAACCTATTATGATCTCACTAAAGAATTTAGTTGGACCAGATGTAAATTGACATGTAGAGATCACATTGCATGTAAATTCCATGCTACACATCCATGATTGATCTATGTCATTTGACTATATTTATGTACGTGACCATTGATGGGTTTAGTTACGTTAACAGTAACAAAAATGGCTTTGATCTTATGTCGATATAGTTGATGGATGAGATTGTTTCGGATATACCCTAAGATTATGATAGCAAATTTTAAGCTCATCTAGTTGAACATATTTGTACTGTTACATATATGGGCCAGTGGGAGATTGTTGTATATTTTAAATAATTATGATGGGCCCACATATGTAAATATTAAATATGCTCATGCTATCAATTTTAATCAAGCCTAACTAAAGTGATCTAATTGGAAATAAGTAATTGACTTAAGGATATAATTGTCATGGAAGTAATGTGTGGAATATTAGGTATATTTCTAATTTGATGATGGGCTAATACAAAATATCTAACCTAGTTTGACTAGTATAAATATTAGGGTTATAGTCCCCAATTCATACGATGTAAAGAACCCTAGTTCTTCTTCTCTACATCCCTATCACTAGAGGAGAGACAAACACTTGTTATTAGGGTCGAATCGAATTTGAAAGATCTAACTCTTACATTCGACAACTTCCGACAATGGATACAAGTACACTTCCGCTATATGAACCAATATCTCTTGAATTAAATGGGTAGAAACATGTTTATTTAGGGTTTATCGATTATGCATGATTCGAACCTAATGACGAGTTTGTCTCTCCTCTAGTGATGAGGTTGTAGAGAAGAAGAAGAAGAACTAGGGTTCTTTACACCATATGAATTGGGGACCATAACCCTAATATTTATACTAGTCATACCAGGTTAGATATTTCTAATTTGGCCCCTCATCAAATTAGAAATATCCCTAATGTATCCACATATTAATTTCATGACAATTATACCCTTAAGCCAATTATTTAATTCCAATTAGATCACTTTAATTAGGCTTAATTAAAATTGATAGCATGAGCATATTTAATATTTACATATGAGGGCCCATCATAATTATTGAAAATATCCAACACTCTCCCACTAGCCCATATGTAACCTTACAAATATGTTCAACTAGATGAACTCAAAAATTGATATCATAACCTTAGGGTATATCCGAAACAATCTCGTCCATCAACTATATCGACATAGGATCGAAGAGGTTTTTGTTACTGTTAATGTAACTAAACCCATCAAAGGTCACGTACATAAATATAGTCAAATGACATAGATCAATCATGGATGTGTAGCATGGAAATTACATGCAATGTGATTGATGAGTGCCTAAAACACTCATATTATACCTGCGTCGGTCTTTCATTTTCATGTTTATTTTATATTTAATTTCATAGTTTCGTGGCCGGGATACTCGATTTGGTGATTGGTGTGGGATGCATGCATTGAGCAAAAAGGCGGTCATAGCAATTTCGGGAGCGTATGAGGCATTGCATGAAGATGGCGCCCGGAACGCCGTGAACGCCCCCAACGCGGCGACGCCCCCATCGCCAGGACGCCCCAACGCCGCGGGACAGCTGGGGTCACCATCAGGTGTCAACGCCGCGACAGCCTCAACGCCGCTGACGCTGTAACGCCGCGACGCCGCTACAGTGCTCCTCATCATTTAAAGCAAAAAGGGTGCGACCTGGCGGATCGAAGACGAATCGCATAAACCGAGGGCGCAAATCAAGGCGAGTGACATCGACCGGGGAGAAGAGCCCGTGATTTGTATTCTTCTTTGCTTGATATTAGAACCGATGTTTTATATATTGCCTATTGATATTTTCTTATTCATTTGCGGTTCTAGATTCATACTCTAGGTATTGCTGAACCTCATGTTTCAATGGATTAAAGTTTATTAATTTATATTATTCATTGAGTTATGATTCATTATAATCAGCTTACATCCGGTGGATCAATTACATGGTAATGTTTGGCCAAAGATTAGTATGATCATACTAGAGATCCGAGATTCGAGAGATGAGGATACCTAGGATAAGGAGTACAGCGCCTTTGGTTCCCAGAATGTAGATATTTTCGACCGAAGGTAAGTACTCATGTTAGAACATTTGGGCTACTCAGCAATCGAGTCAGGTAGAGATACACTTAATTCTACTAGTTAAATAACAGCGAATACACCTCGAGAGAGGGTATCTCGTAAATAAGATCACCTTGCCACACAAATCATAACCAGATCGAATAATATCACCTTTAAGAAATAACCATCGAAGTGGCAGGGGGAGACATGACCCTAGTCTCCATCACATAGTAATCCTTTCAGATCAGTTTGTTTATTTTACTTTCAGACATTAGTAACTTTATACACAATACATACATCCAGATAATATTTGAAAAGTAAATCTCTGTAGTCAACTCACCTATCCCCGAGGATCGATATCCGTACCATTGGTACACTGTATTACTTGGGGCGACGCGTGCACTTGCGCACATAGGCGTACATTTTACACACCACGTTTTCAGCCTATCAGTGATCTTTATATGTCTATTTCCAACTAGTCCAACTAAATTCTTTAGTGTGGTAATGATAGGTTCAGAGTAAATATGAATCATAAACTTTATTCTACTTAACATATCCATAAAATATGTCATGACATTTATCAAAAGGGGAAGGTCAAGCAGAATGTGAATACACAAATAGAGAAAACATTGTAGTTACAGATTCAACTTTATCACAACAAATTTTTCTCCGTGTGTTGATCAATGCTTGAAAATCAAGAGAACATTGTTGTAACAAATTTTAAAGACAAAAGCATAGAAGAAATGTCGCAACAAATTTAATTTTTGCGCGACAAATATTTTTAAAGTAAACAGTTTAAGAATAGCTGCAAATTGTCGCAACAACACCACTACAAAGCTGAAGACAAATTTGGTGGTAACAAATTATCGTGACATTCTAACAATTGTCTTGACACTTATTCAAGCATTTGTATCAAGTCCACAATTTTGCTCTTAGAATTCCGGCCATAGCAGTTGGCCTATAAATAGAAAGAAATAGGGAGCGGGAAAAAAAATAAGGATGATACTGAGGAAAATAAAGGGAAGAAAGGAGAAGGAGAAACATTAGAGCTTTTTGTACATTTTTTTTCTTTTCTTTAATTTTCATTTTTCATTAGAATAGTTTATCTGAGTTGAGATTCTGGGCTGTGAACTTTGAATACCCGACTCCATTACAGTCTAAACTTGCAGGAAAGATGAAAACATTATTGCATATGTTTTCTTCATTTTCTTGATTGTACCTTTCAATGAATTTGTTTAAAAAACTAGTCATTGTTGTGTGCAATCCATTCATAGAAGGCTAAGCTCCATCTGGGAAAGGATTAATGAATTGATTGCTATGTTTGAATTGTTTTAATTTAAGTGGTGGGTTTAAAGCTTGAATTTATCTAATTGGTATAGTGCTAGAAATGCACTGTTCTAAGTATCAGTTTAGTATACCCACAAGAGCTCTTCCAAGCTCGCTAAGGATACCGTGACAATGTATGGGTTTTTCCTAAGATCAAGGAGCAATATCTAAAGGGTATGTTAAATTGATACTCTTAGAACTAATGTACTCCAAATATCACTATGATAATTCACAGGTGTTATCTTAACCTCTGTTTTCAAGGTTCCTTTCTAAGTGACAGAAGAAGTGTGCTCCAGAGGAATAAGGATAACTTGGTGGAATGTTAGTTTAATAGTCAGGTTTCATCTCATTTTGGTAGAATTTTGACACCTCTAAACTGAAAGGGTCCCCGATGAGTGCCTAAACACTCGTGATTATACTCCGTTCTTATTGCCGTTTATTTTATATTTAAATACGTAGCTTTTGTATCGATACCCGCCATTTGGTGAATGGTGTGTATGCAAAGCAATTGGTGCAAAGAGGCATTTTGGAAGCAATTTCGGGAGCAAAGAGAGGCGCGGTATGGCGATGGCCGAACGCCGTGACGTCTCAATCCGCGACGCCCCAACGCCGGACGCCCCAACGCCGCGACGCTGAGTCAATATATAAAGAAGTCAACAGCAAAGCAACGCCGCGACGCTCCAACGCCCCAACGCTCCTACGTCGCGAAGCCTCTCAATCATTAAAAGGCAATGGGAACTAATTCGGGATCGGAGATTGGGAATCGCACGAACCAGGGGGCGAAATTCGAGCAAATGTTGACATCGATCTGGTATTAAGAGCCCGTGATTTGTATTTTTCTTTGCTTTCGTTGATATTAGAACTCCGATGTTTTATATATCGCTAAGGTACTTTCTTATTCATTATATTCTAGATCTATACCTAGGGTATTGTTGAACCCTATCACGTTTGAATGGATTAAAGTTTATTAATTTATATTATTCATTGATTTATGATTCATTATCATCTGCTTTACATCTGTGGATCAATTACATGGTAATGTTTGGCCAGCATTAGTATGATCATACTAAAGATCCGAGATTCGAGAGATGAGGATACCTAGGGATATGAGTAGAGCAAATTCTTTGGTTGACTTCTAAGAAATAGAGATATTCCCGATCCCAAAGGTGGCAATTAAGGTTAGAACATTTTGGGGCTACTTCTGAGTACCGAGTCAGTGTAGGATACACTCAATTCTACTAGCGAGATAGGCGAATACACCTCGAGAGAGGGTATCTCGTAAGTAAGATCACCTTGCCATTAATAAATCATAAATAGATTGAATATTATCACCTTTAAGAAATAATCCATTGAAAGTGGCAGGGGGAGACATAACCCTAGTCCCCATTAAATAGTAATTCATTCAATTCAAAAGTAGTTTAGTTTATCTGTGATAATACTAGTACTTTTCACATTACGATATCCGCATAATATTTGAAAAGAAAATTCTGTAGTCAACACACATATCCCCGTGGATCGACATCCGTACTCATTGGTACACTATACTTAGGCGACAAGGTGCACTTGCGCACATAGGCGTACATTTTACACACCACGTTTCTACCGTCAAGTTTTTAAGCATTATGTCGATAGGTTTGAGTGATATAGAGAATAAAACAATTAGATATTACTTCCGAATTTTTTGTTTTTATTTAGTATTACAAGTGTCGGTAATTTGTTCATTTGTTTCGTGTGTGATCATAGCTTAGATTTGAGTACATGCACCGACTAGACCAAACGACCAACATCCGTTTGATCCTGAACCGTAAAGAACTTTGCCACGTAACACGCCGAGAACAGAACGAACACTTAGAAATTTAGCAAATATGGAGAACAATGAAGAGCAGGATCTTAACATTGAGCAAAACGAGGCACAGAGAGGCCGAAATGGGAATAGCGGAAGGAATCAAGAACCCAGGCCGTTTATAAAGCCAGATGATCCATTCATGTTGCTAGAGGAGTTTGCACTACCACCCACCGTTGTCTCGCACAGCCTATAAGAAGTGCCACCGATTCAGCAAACAACTCGAGTTGATCGTCATCACTTTACGCATGCTTCGAACATCTGGTTCCACTAGTTGCCTAATGAGAATCCAAACACGATTCGACCAACCCCTGAAGTCCTGGCGATACGATCAAGTACAATGGAGTTACCGAAGAAGCACCTGTGCTGACTGCTTCCACCTCACTCAGGTCATCATAGAGCCAAGCATTGGTTAACAAGTCACCCACTGTATTCCATTACCTCATGGAACGATTTAGCGCAAAAATTCACTAAATTCTTCCCACTTAAAATTGCAATAACTTGTGCAAGAGATCAATACTTTGGGCAACAAGAGGGGAGAAACCCGGCGTAGGCATGGGACGTATTTCACTTAACCACCGAGAAAGTGCCCACATCATAGACTAACAAGATGGATGCAAGTCCATATACTTTCTATAATGGTCCGAGGAAAACCAGAACAGTTGATCGATGCCTCAAACGTGAGGAGCACTAATGAAGAAAACCATAGACCAAGCTTATGAAATTCTGGAAGATGCTGCGACCAACACAAATCAATGGCCTAGGGAGAAGAATACACCTGTGAAAGCCATGGGTGGCACGGATAATGAGGTTCTCAATAATCTGGTTAATCATGTTGCACAACTTACTAAGCAGTTGACTAGACAGCAAGGTACGGCAAATGCCATACGTATAACCTGCATGGAGTTGTGTGAATTTCCGTGGAGGACAAAGACAATAGCACAAAAATGTCACAAAAAACCAAACAAAGAGTTAAAAATAGTATGTGTCGAGGTTCAATCAACCAATCACGCCAAAGAAGACGTGCATTGGGAAACAACATCGAATCAAAATCAGCGTCAAGGCGGCGAATAATCGTAATCGTAACACCAAACAATCAAGGGTATGGATGGAGGAACAATCGTGAGCAATATGCCATCAAACCGAAGCTGCTGAACCACCTCCCGAGAAAAGGTGGATTTAGAACAAGCCCTTGCTCAAATGCTAACCTCTCACACTCGCTTCTCATGAATGAGACCAAGGGGCGACAGATGCAAAGAACATGCCACCAATTGAACAACTGCCGCATAGCTGCGAAACTTGAGGTACAGATGGGCCAAATGGCTAATTCCATCACAGAAGGCAAACTGTGTTCCTTACAAGCACCCGTATAAACCCAAGAAGAGGAAATGAACACGTTAAAGCAATATGGGCCGAGAAGTGGTATGGAATTGGAAACACAGCACAACCCCGGGCTGTAGAGGAGGTAGAGGCCGAGAAGGTCATCCAAAATTTCGCCAAAATGATCATGAGAAGGAACAAATTTCGTAGAGAAAAATCACAGGAAACACCATCAAGCAAAGGACAACTCCACCAATTCCATATCCACAACTCCTAAAGAAGCATGTCGGATAAGCAGTTCACCAAATTCATGGAAGTGTTTAAAAAGTTACACATCAATATCCCATTTGCTGATGCCCTGGAGCAGATGCCCAGCTATGTGAAATTTATGAAAGACATTCTGTCTCAGAAGAGAAGATTGACATCTCAAACGCTTAACTTAATTGAGGAATGTAGTGCCATACTTCAGAGGAAGCTGCCGCAAAAGCTTAAATACCCAGGCAGTTTCACTATTCCATGCACCATTGGAAATGCTATCTTTGAAAGAGCTCTCTGTGATTTGGGTGCCAGCATTAATCTCATGCCCTTATCCATTTTTAAACGTTTCTTGATTAGGTGAGGCTCGCCCAACTACAAATACACTTTAGCTTGCCGACAGATTCAAGCATCCGAGGTAATAAGATGTCTTAGTAAAGGTTGACAAGTTTATTTCCCACAGATTTCATTGTAATAGATATGAAGAAGATAAAGAAATACCCATAATTTTGGGTAGACAAGCTTGCAACTCGGCGTGGTAATGATTGATGTCTGGGAGGGGAGAACCGAAATTGAGAGTGCAGAATACGTAAGTCAAGTTCAACGTGTTTGAAGCCGGTAGACATCCTAAGAAAGTGGGATACGTGCCATGGCAGAAATAGTAGAGGCTGGTAGTGTCTAGCCAAAGTGGTCTCACTAACCCTTCGAGGCTAGGCCTAGTAGAGAATGATTCGAGAACATGAGCGAAGAGGCAGAGGAATATGTAAAATGGATGGATTCTTTCGGACCCAATAGGAGGAAATACTTCGAATCTCTAGGTGAAGGAGCTAAAACGCCGGTGCCATCGGTTGAACAACCACCCAAGATGGAACAAAAACCTCTACCTAGCCATTTGAAGTATGCATATCTAGAGGAAGCATCTACCTTACCAGTGATCATCTCGGCGTCCTTGACTGAACTAGAGGAGGAGAAGTTATTGAGGGTCCTTAGAGACCATAAAATGCGTCGCGGTCTCTAGCCGATGAAAGGGATTCGCCTTCCATGTGCATGCATCGTATTTTGCTAGAAGATGGGCATAAACCTTCAAATGGAAGCGCAGGAGGCTGAATCCAACGACGAAGAAGTCATTCAAAGGAAGTATTGAAATGGTCGATACTCGGGGTAATTTATCCTATTTATAGTGCATGGGTGAGTCCACTGCGAAAATTCTGGAAGGCATGGAACAATCAGCTATAAGAATCGTAGAATAATATATTACCGCTTTCTCGAATAAAGCACGTGGAGGATTTGTATTGATTATCTAAACTCGAACAAAGCCACTGGAAGATCATTTCCCGCCGCTTTAGATCGATGCTAGATCGATTAGCCGTCATGAATATTATTGTTTTTGATGGATATTCGGCTACAATCAAATCGCTATAGCCCTCAAGACCAAGAGAAGACGATATTCACATGTCCTCGTGCGGACATTCGCATCTTCGGGCGGATGCCCTTTGGACTGTGCAATGCGTCGGGCACCTTTCAACGATGTATGATGGCCATTTTCTCCGACATGGTTGAGAAGACAATCGAAATCTTCATGGATAATTTTTCGGTATTGGGTAATTCATTTGATAACTGTTTGGAAAATTTGAGATCAGTGTTGATAAGATGTGAGGAGACCAACTTAGAACTCAATTGGGATAAGTGCCATTTTATGGTACAAGAGGGTATTGGTGTAATCGACATCGGATTTCATAAGAGGGAATAGAGGTAGACAAGAGCGAAGATTGAAGTAATTGAAAATTACCCAATTTACTTCCAGAAGGATTCAAGTTTTTTAGGCCACGCCGGGATTCTATAGCGCCTATCAAAGACTTCTTCTCAGATTGCAAACCGCTGTTTCCACCTCCCGGTTCAAGGGATCCCATTTGAGTTTGACTTCGCAAGTGGTTTGAAAGGGCATTTTCGTTGAAGGATAAATTGGTATCAGCTCCTATTGTCGTGGCTCCGGATTGGTCCTTTCCATTTGAACTTATGTGTGACCCAAGCGATTTTGCGATTGGGGCAGAATTGAGAGAAAATTTTCTAGGTAATCTACTATGCAAGCAGAACTTTGAATGATGCTCAGTTGAATTATGCCACTATCGAGAAAGAACCTTTGGCTATTGTCTCGCTTTTGACAAATCTCAGCCTTATTTGATTGGGTAACAAGGTAGTAGTCCACACCGATCATTCCTCGCCATTAAATACTTGATGACTAAAAAAAGACGCCAAACCTCGACATCCGGTGGGTTCTTTTGT
The DNA here is from genome assembly GCA_016808115.1 of Tetrastigma voinierianum. Classification (NCBI taxonomy): domain Eukaryota; kingdom Viridiplantae; phylum Streptophyta; class Magnoliopsida; order Vitales; family Vitaceae; genus Tetrastigma; species Tetrastigma voinierianum. Next base: position 288,082 of record JAEQBH010002357.1, on the reverse strand, counting down.
CGCACCATGGTGTTGAAGAAGACAATAAAGGCACTGAGAACTCAGTGGCGCATCATCTTTCACGATTAGAAGGGGCAAGTGATGATGCTCAAGTGAATGACGAATTTCCAGATGAGAAACTCTTAGCTATTGAAGACAAGAGGGCGCCTAATGGTTTGCATTATGTGAATTATTCAGCGGCTCAGAGTTCCTCCGAGTTTAACTATCAACGTAAAAATCCGCTTTTCGTACATTCAAACACTACTATTGGGAGGAGCCAATTTTGGCGTACACTACGCCGATCAAAGATCCGAGATGTGTGCCCGAAGATGAAAATGAACAAGATAATCGAACCACCGCCACTCTCTACCATGTGAGCATTTTGGTGGCCAGAGAACAGCAGCCAAGGTACTTCAATCAGTTTCTATCGGGCTGACTTTTATTCAAAGATGCGCATCATTCGTGATCCACATGTGACAAATGTCAACGAATGGGGGTATTTCTAGAAAGGATGAACCACCCATGCACCCCATTCGAAGTAGAACCGTCGCACCCTGGGATAGGATTTATGACCATTTCCATCTATAACAACCTGCATATCTTGGATGGCGTGAGACTATGTTTCAAAGTGGGTTAAAGTGATTCCGATCCGCACCAACGATGCCAAGGTTGTGGCTCAGTTTCTTCGCAGCCACATATTCTCACAATTTGGAACCCCTCGAGCACTGATCACAGATAATGGTACTCATTTCTGCAATAAGGTGATTGACAAAGTTTTTCGTGCATGGGGTATCGCCACCTACATCCCCTTTGCATATCACTCCATACCAAATGGACAAGGTAGGTATCAAATCGGAATTAAGTCCATCCTCGAGAAAACACGCCCAGAAGACCTGTCTAAAAAGATTGAAGATGCACTCGGGCATACCGTACATCATTTAAAAACTCCCTTGGGTAAGGTCATTGTCGCACTTGTGTGTATGGTAAAGCATGCCATCTTCCAGTGGAATTGGAGCATCGAGCCTACTCGGCAACCTCCTAGCTTGAACATGACAAAGGCACTAAATTCCGGCGAGAGTCGCATCACATACCAAGGAACTGGGATGAATTCAGAACGGTTTATGAAAATGCCCGTATTTACAAGGAAAAGACAAAAGCCCTGCATGATGTAAAATATCACCAGAAGGAATTCGAGGCGGACAACAAGTTCTATTGTTTGAATTCCCATTCAAAACTCTTTCCCCGGAAAATCAAGTCTGAGATGGTCCCGGGCCATTCACAGTGACCAAAGTCTTTTCACATGGTGGGGCGTAGATTACACATCCTGAGAAAGGAACATTTACAATCACCACCCAACGGCAGCTTGGCTACTGAGGCGAGTTCCATGCGGATAAGCGCATCATTCCACCAAATCGACATGAAGCGCAAGAGGTCATAAGAGCCTCTGGGTCCCCGGAAAGCACATTGAGATTCAAGGCCGGCCGAGCCAATCCATTATTAAACATAGCGCGCTCTGGGAGGCAACCCAAGTTTTCTTGCAATTTTACTTTCTCTGGTTTAAATTTCATTATCAGCTTTACGATGTTGGCTTGTTGCCTCAACCCGTAATTGTAACCCTGGCTGATGTCCGTTTCATGGGCCCGGTGAATGGGTTGTCCGGGAGGATCCGTCATCAAGTTCTAGAGAGTCACAATTGAATGAGGGGAGTTCCCTTTTATCTTAGACCTTTGTTGAATTTTTGTGCATTTTGAGCCTCTTCAACGTCAGCGACGCTGGCTCAACGCCACGATAGTTGAAACGCCGCGCGACGCCGCAACGCTGCGGACGCCAATTTTACCCTCTTCCTGTAACGCCGCGACGCGAGATTCCAACCGCGACGCCGACGGAACGCCCGAACGCCGACGTGCGAGTTTCCAACGCCGACGCTGATTTTTGAATAATGCCTCCGACGCCGCCGCACGCGGAGATTCCAACCGTGGACGCGCTGATTTAACACTCGAACGTCGCGACGCTATCCCAACGCCTGACGCTGGAAAAATGCTCCTCCGGGAACGCCGCGACGCTGTCTCGAACGTCGCGACGTTGCTCTGTTTTAAGGCCAAACACCTCCCATTTTGATGTTCTTACCTTGCCTCATCCTTCCCTGAACCCTAGCCCCTCTACACACCCGTCCACACTCCCCTTGCCGGAGTCAGCCTTCTCACATGTCGGAGGCCATTCTATTGCCCTCCGACGCCCTCCTCCCCTCCGCTGCCACCATCTTCTCACCCTCTTGTCCCTGCTCACCACTACCACACTCCACTTACGTGTGCTCACACTGGTCTAGTCATCCACCTTAGGTCTAGGAGTTCACGTTATAGCCACTTTAGAGTCCCACGACAGTTCATTTCAGTTATAGATCACTACTTATCCCAAAGACACTCGGTTCGCTCGCTTTTCCTAGGCACCTGCGGGTGCTTCGTCGCATTGTTCAGCCGCTAGGTGTGCCACCTGGTGCCATTCCTTACATCTCCTGTGAGTCGGGTCATTCTTCCAATGTCCGAAAGAGTGCGTAAGTCGCTTATCAGCGGGCTCCAGCCGAGGACCCGACCCCCAAATTAGGATGTGTCACGCTGTTCGTGAACGAGGGTGCCACCGATCGGTTCGGCACCATCCGCAAGCAAGAACCGTTCGTTTATCAAGGAAAAGGGTTTTCATCACCCTGATGACTTTTTCCGCAAAACTATTGCGGCTAAGGGATGGCGAGCACTTTGCCAACCACCTCATCCAGCTGCGATGAGTGTGGTGCGAGAATTTTACGCCAATCTCGCCTCCCACGTCGTCAAGAAAGTTCGAGTGAGGGGAGTATTGGTCGACTTCAGTGCGGAGTCGATCAATCACTATTATGATCTTGCCCATGTCCCTGAGTCGCTTGATCTGGCTTTACGAGCACTCGACTACCCCGAGGTCACCTCGGGTCTTGACTAATGGTCGGGTGAGGAAACTCAACAGTGAGGCCATGCCGCCCACTTCAAGGCCAAACATTTAGCCTTTATCCCTGGGTCCGCACCACTTCATCACGCCGTGTCTCATTCCGACGACGAATGTGTGTGAGGGGCGACCGCCAAGCTGCCTCGCCAACTATGCCATCATTCAGATATTCCTTGATGTTAGGGTAGGTTATAGAGGCCATCCTCCATAATCGTGGACGCTAAGATGAATTGGGCACCCCTTCCCCGCCATTTTTACGTATGCAACGAGCCAAGTGCCTTTAGGATGACAATGAGGCGTGGTTACACCTCATCAAAGCCATATCAGTCAAGAGGGACAAACCGGGTGTCCCACGACCTGAGAGGGTCTATGATTCCGGCCATGAGCCCTCGGACGAGGACGAGCTTCACGACATCAGGCTCATATGGACCCCGCTACCCCCGTGGGACATCAAGGCCCCAGTCCCACCCACCTCCACCACTACCACAAATAGCCGGAGGCGCTCTCCTCCAATCCTCGCAATTCGACCCGAGGACCCTGCTCTCCCCCATCGGGAGCCCTTTGATGCTTTCGATGAGACCTTAGGAGCACCGAGTCATCCCTCATGCAGATACGGAGGCGCTTTCCGCACCGATATGCATACTCTGTCGGGCCAACCAAGCCACTATTCTCAAGCAGCCAGCAGCCCTCCAGCCCAAATTGCCAAATCTCAGATTCCACCACCGCCACTACTCACCACCGAGTGACCCGTCAGTCACCAGGGACTTCTCTTCACCCCTCTACCTGCTCTTTTGTCACAAAATGGGACACCGGTTATTTTGTTCAAAGGGAGTGGTGATCGAGTTTTTGTTAGATTAGTAATGTTTTTCTTTGATTTTCGTATTAGTGCCGTAGTTTATTTTTATTTATGCATGTTAGTTTACATTTCTGCGTAATTGCATTTACGATTGCTCAACCTAGGATATCGAAGCCAGGTTTAGTCATGTTTGTGTTTTAGTAGTTCATATACATATGTAGTGGTGCGTGTCTAGGAATCAAGGTGATGATGCCATGCTTTTTAGAGTAGGGATCAAATTTTTAGCCTAACCCACTTATGTCAATAAAGAAAGGTTGCATTGGTCAGTTTGAATGTTCTGTGAATTAGTTGAATGTGAGGGGGAGGCATAAAGTGAATCACTTCCGATTATTCAAGAAACCATTTTCTCAATGAGCCTATCACACACTCACACGACAAATGACTTCTAGGTTATGCATAGGTGCTTCGAGCCCAACTACTAAGGTTCAACAAACTCTCGGGAGTCTCTAAATACCAAAGAGATGGAATAATCGTGGAATAAAGAGGATTGCCTCGAGCCCCCAAAATGAAAAAAATAGAGTATATATATATATATATACAGCATATATATATATATATATATATATATATATATATATATTTATGACTATTTAGGCATAGAATAAGTGGGAGCTTCCAATCGGAATCCCGGGCACAGTCCGAGGGGCATTTCAAAACCCAATGCCTTGAGCCAACCGAAGGTCGAGTCATCAATTTCACGCCCGCTACGGGACAAAGACGAAGTTTCCACACCTTAGGCCCTTAGGTTTAGTTGAGTGTCTCGAGGTGACGTCTGGTGGGAACTCGAATGCCCTATGCCTCAACTGTAACCGGTGGGGAGTCACTAACTAATCCTCGCTTACACCGACACTTAACATAAAACTTATGGGCACTAGTTTTTGCTCTACGTAGTTGAGTAGATATATTAGATATTGCAAACGGTGCGTTCTTATCCTTTTGTAGTTAGATTTTCCCAATTAGGCGTAGTTGAACTCAAGTTTGGGGGCGCCCGAACTTTAAGTATACACTAGAGGTCAATTCCTTTATAAGCACATAGGATCACTGGGAAAGGCCATTGAATATATCGAGGCCGAGACACTCGCGACTTCACCGAAGTTCCACAACTCTAGTTCTTTCAAATTCGAACACATTTGCTGGGTAATCCCGTGGAACTTCAAATAGAACGACAGAGGTGCAGCCTGGCCTAATTTGATCCTCTCTATCAAGATTGGCAACATGATCTTTGTGTTAGATTATAGTACACGTGAGTGTGTGTTAGGTTTAGAGTCAGCTTCGTCAGAGACAAGCAAGAAAACTAAGCTCGGGGGGGTGTGATGAGTGCCTAAAACACTCAGATTATACCCGCAATGCTCTTACGCCGCTTTTATTTTTATATATTTAAATATGTAGTTTTGTGGTCGGATACCCGATTTGAGAAATTTAAGGTGTATGCAAAAAGTAATCGTGCAAAGAGGCGCTGGAAGCAATTTGAGCAGCCAGGAGGCGCTGCATAAGGATGGCTGAACGCCGCGACGCCCCAATCGTGCCGTGACGCCCCAACGCCGCGACGCTGAGTCAATATATAAAGAAGTCATCAAGCAGCAACGCCGCTCCAACGCCGCGACGCGCCGCGAGTTTCTCATCTGCCTCCCAATCATTAAAAGGCAAATGGGAACGCACTCGGGGGACGGATTAGGAACCCGCACGTAACTGGTGGCGGAATTCGTGAGCAATAGCGATTATCGATCTTGAAGAAGAGCCCGCGGATTTGTATTTTCTTGTTTTGACATTAGAACCCGATGCTTTTATATATCGCTTATTGGTAATTTCCTTATTCAATATGTTCTAGATCTATACCTAGGGTATTAAGCTGAACCCGTCACGCTTGAATGGATTAAAGTTTATTAATTTATATTATTCATTGATTTATGATTCATTATCATCCGCTTTACATCCGTGGATCAATTACATGTTAATGTTTGGCCAAAGATTAGTATGATCATACTAGAGATCCGAGATCTCGAGAGAGATGAGGATACCTAGATATGAGTAGAAAGCACTCCTCTTTTGGTTAATCTCTTTATGAATGTGAGATATTCCCGATCCTGAAGGTGGCAATTATGGTTAGAACATTTAAGCATTTCGGAGTACCGAGTTGGGGTAGAGATACACTCAATTCTACTAGCAGATAGCTAATACAATTCCGAGAGAGTGGTATCTCAGAAGCAAGATCACCTTTCCATTAATAAATCATAAATAGACTCGACAATATCACCTTTAAGAAATAATCCATTGAAAGTGGCAGGGAGACATGACCCTAGTCCCCATTAAATAGTAATTGCTCAATAATTCAGCGCTTATTTACATTCAGATACTAGTACCCTTTCACACATTACGTATATCCAGATAATATTTGAAAAGCAAATCTCTGTAGTCAACACACCTATCCCCCGTGATCGATATCCGCAGCCTATCGGGTAATAATTATATTACTTGGGGCGACGCGTGCACTTGCGCACATAGGCGTACATTTTACACACCACATTTTCGGCCTGTCAGTCCCGTTAACAACCCATCAACCCACAGAATTCCTATGGATTTCGGGTGACCCGATACCGCACTATTGTGTCCCATTTATCGGGATCCATATTTTCACAAAAATCGTGCGCCTCCTTTTTCTTTAGAGCTCCCACTAACATACAACCCAGATACAAGATAATCATAACTCATCCAGGCTCCTAACAAAAGTTGTATTGACCCCACAAGGTCCACCTGTCCACATCCCCAATATACATCCCTTTATCGGGACCCATTCATTCACATTTAAATCTAAAATATGAAAATAAAATGCTCAATTACAGTCCATAAGAGTTCGATCACGACACTTTTACCATAATTACATACCCGACTATTTAGACAATTGTCCTAAAAGAATTTAGTTACAATTCTTTTATAGAAAATATTTTTACAAAAATGTTACTCAAAGGTAATATGAAGGTCACACATCAGCCTTCTTCATAATCACGACCTCGTCAGAGTGTCGTCTCCCTGTACACCCCATGTACCTAAAAGGGGGTCCCACAACGAGGTGAGCAATGCCCGCAGAAAATCTCCTCCTAGCTAAGGGTTACTCTCCCCACCTAAATGCACATGCAATGGCAACCATGAAAATTAACACAGACTCCATATCAATAATGCAATCTTATATGGAAAATTACATGTCATGCATGAGATGAGACTTCTCATGCCCACAACCCGAGTCCCGACTAACTCCCTCACACCTGCAATGCCAAGTGTGAAAACTAGTCATTGGTGTTTCACCCAATGACTTAAACTATTGGACAACCCTCAAATTTTAATTTATTAAATCTCGTGTGTTTATTCATGGGCCACGTCTTTTTCAGGGTCACACAGCAGGATCAACGCACGCCTTCCGACATTTTTAAGGGCTTTCACCGCTCAAAGTGATCATGCTCCACCCAATCATATTATAAAATTAGTCTTTCTAACCCTGAGGGTGGATTCACCCCATCTTGCTCCGCCCAAACACATGTGATTTATATTTATTATTGTTTTATACCACCGCGAGTCTCGATTTTGGACGTGGTTCCATTTTCGAGCTCACCACACATTCACCAAGAATGGTGAATAACAATACCATGCACCCACACTCGACTCGACGCAATGTGGCCGTGCATATGAAATGCAATCATGTCATTTCATGCTATGTCATGCTATATGAAACATTTATAAATTTTGGATAATTATATTTTTTTTACATATAATTTTCATTCATCACAATTTCCATGTTAATACATTACTCAAGCACACATTAACATGATTTTTTACAAACAACAACATATTATTTTTTTTTCCAACAATACACACAAATGGCGCAAATCTCGGACCCATATAAAACAAGGCACCTCTTGGTCTCTTAACGGTTCGTCACCAAATTACCGGGTGGATACCAAACACACCATAAAACCCAAGACAAAGCAAATTCGAGATTAAAACCAAACCTTAACCCAGTTTGGGACTGCCCGGAACCATTCCTAAAATTTCGTAATATTCATCCTGGGCTTGTCCGGACTGCTCAAAACAGCCCTGTGGGTTCAGCCCGAACTGTCCGAAAACAGTCCTAAAAATTCAGCTAAGACTGTCCGAAAACGAGTCCCTATAATTCCTAAAAATTCCTACACTCAATCCTAAAAATTTGGGACTGAAATTTACGGCCTCTAAGAAAAACCCCAAGCCATTAAATGACCTTTAGGTTAGAAATAACCCAAGTAGGAAAATTACCTACCTCAAAGTGTTTCTGACTCAACCCAAGATTTTGACTCCACGTCGCACTTCCTCGATGCGTGGATTGACTTTGCCTTTATTCCTGACGAAACCTACTGGCCGATTTCCTTAGATCTGAGAAGCAAAAATCTTTTTTCCTTTCTCTTTGTTCCTCACTCTCACTCTCTACCCTCCCCTCTGCTTCTTTCTCCTTTATTTGACTTTTCTTCTTTCTTTCTTTTTTTTTTTTTCTTTTTTTTTCTTGTCCTTATTTTATTTTATTTTTCTTGTTTTATCTTTCCCATATTTTCCTCAACTTGAAACTTGGCTCAATGTGGGTCATTCACACAAGTGCACCACATGTCATGCCATGTGTCACTTGACACCCGATGCCTCGAAAAACGTGAAATTTCTACTATCTCGGAATCCAACGAAATTCAACAGGTTAACTAGATTTCGCGAGATGAATTCAACGGTGAAGTTCGTTTCGTCATCCGAGATCTAGAAAATTTTTGGTTTTCAACCGAAATGACTGTTTTACCATTTTTTTTTTTAAAAAATGAATTTTTCCCCGGGTTTTACAAGAATAGTCTTGGTCATGTCTCGAAAGAGATTATTCTCATTGAATTGTTGACTAGGGTATCAATTATATTGGAGAAAGCTTGTATTACCTTGTCTATGGGAGCAAGTTACTTCAAGTCCAACGAATTAGTTAATGAGTATTGGTTTAGGAAAGACAACCAAGTCTTAAAGGGAATTAGTTCCTAAAAGTAATCATTTAGAAACATTATGTCCTAGTTTGGGAACATGGTGCTCTAAATGGTGAAATGTATATTGGTTGAATGCATTTCAAGACTATACTAACATGCCCTTGGACAAATACAGTATTCAACCCATAACCATTCTTTTTGTTCTTGAAACCATTATAAATCAGAGTTTGAACACTGGATTTACATATTCAGTTGTTTATTGTCTTTACTGGATATAGTAATTCATTGATCCAAACTAAAGGATTTTATTCTGACACCTGATATCCAGGATCCCCTCAAGTGACAGCTGAGGTGTGTTCCTGAGGCTAAGAATAGTGATCCCTTGGAAAATGTGATTGATATATTAAGGGTTGTCTCATTTTAATCAAAATATCTTATTTCTGTCAATGGAGAGGGATATATTGGTTAATCTGCTGAGTGATGGACTAATCATGTTGGAGAAAGCTTGTATTACCCTGTCCATGGGGGTAAGTTAGCTTCAGTCCCAAGAATTGGTTGATTAGTACTGGTTCAGCAAAGTCATCTAAGTCTTAAAGAAAATCAGTTCCCAAAAGTAGCTATTTAGACACATGTTGTCCTGGTTTGGGAACATGGTGCTTTAAATGGTGAAATGTATAATGGTTGAATGCATGATTCGTGCCACAGTAGGGTGATCCGGAATCAACAAAATTTATACCTAAGTTCCTCCTACTGCCGTAGTCAAGCTACCGCGTAATATAGTGGTCTATGGTCTAATAATTTGGATGCAGGGGTTTTCTTCGTGACAAATGATTTAAGGAAGTCAAAATAGAATTAAATTTGGATTTTAAGGTTTTGTGGAAACAAGTGGGTGTGGGTTGGTTTGCAACCGAAAGTAGATAAAATAAAATGTAAAATAGAACCCTTGAAGTCTCACACCGGGGTTTAGGGCTGTAAGGCAACTAACATGTCCTGGTCTTTTCTCGCATTGGGAACATGACATATAGTCATTTCCTAACCTGATCTTCATATGACATTAAAAACCTAAACCCTAAAATCATTTCTAATATATAACATTTATTACTCCCTAAATGTTTTTAAAATAGTTAAAACCATCACCGGATCTAACTCCGCAGAGCTCATAAATGACAACTAAATGGGCATCGCGGATCTATCAGTAAGCATCCATCAACCTTGAAAGTTTGCCAAGTACCGCCACTCAGTGGTGTACATCATGCTGATTCAAAACCCAAATATGAGATACGCAGACGTGAAAAGAGAACAAATGTCGCGTGAAAAACATGAGACGTTGTTTTTACCTTCAAACATTCACCCAAAGGCCTCCTCTTCAAGGAAGAAGAGGTTCAATACAAACATCCTCTCGAGCGTCATCCTCAGAGGAGGTTTGGCAGCCGAAAAGGCAGAGAGGAGAGAAGAGAGCAAAATGCAGAAAAGCCGCGCGTATGTACCGAAAGATTAAAAGTTAGGTTATAGCTATAAGTTGGCTTATATATCAACAAAAATGTGTGAAATACCAAAATACCTAAAATACATGATTACAATAGTACAAAATACAAGGCATAAGGAAGCCCGTAATTTCCTCGGTATGTGTCAGCAATTTTCGCTGTTAATAAATTTCACTTAGCTTAGCCAAAATTTGTGCATAGCTTGGGGCCTCTAATTTCGCTATGCACAAAGAATCCTCGCTATGCCAGCGAAAAAATCGTGCCTAGCGAAATTCAATCACTCCCCCGGCATCCCGGCCACTGCTCCACGTATCCCGTGAACCCGTCCAAAGCATCCCTTCTTCTTATTTCTTCTATTTTCGCTCTTCTTTCTCCCCCGGTCTCCGATTCATTATGTTGAGTTTGACCTCGAATTCTTCATGTTTGGATCGACTCAACAATGTCAATGATTAGCTCGCAAAACTACAAAATTGCCACAAATGCGATCAAGAGAATCACGTGGACCTTAATGTGTAAATTGGGTTAATTAGAATGATTAGTATACAAAAAGCACTCAAAACCTATAATAAAAAGGGTTCAAAATAGCACTTTTTGGGTACTAATCAATGCATTTCAAGACTATACTAAAATATCCTTGGACAAGTCCAAAATTTAGCTCTGTACCAATTATTTTTGAACAAGTAGCAAAATAGTGATCAGATCATTGATTCCATTCCCATTGTTCATTAAATCTCAGAGAAACTTCTAAATTACTTAGAATTTATCTTTCTTTCCATTAAAGAAAAGAACCAAAAATACTTTTGCCCAACTAGTTAGTTAGTTTGCACTCTTTGAAAAATTGGAAGTTCAAATAGTGAAGATCTTAAGTAGTTCGAAAGTACTTAGTCTTTCTATTTTCTTCTAGATACCTGGTGGGGAACGAGATTGACTTTTAAAATCACTTTATTACTACTGGGATCAGGTACTTGTAATAAGAGAAACCAAGTTGAAATCTAAATAGTAAAGAGTAAGAAAAGAACATCATCAACTTGGCAACTCGAACAAGAGTAAACAAGATTATCAATGAGGTTTTGAGACATAGTGAAGCAATTCCAAGACAAAATAGGAAATTTTCAACAAAATCAATGATGTCGTGACATCCCCTGTTAATGTTGCGACATCATCAATCCTGTCTAGAAGAGATATTCAATGATGTCGCAACATTACCATCTTGATGCCATGACATCCAAAATCTTGTGAAAATATTCTCTGTGATGTGGCGACATCACTCAGTTGATGTCGCAACATTCATTTCACTGTTTTGCTTAGACCTCTATGATGTTCTGATATCGCAGTCATGATGTCGCAACATCGACTCGAAAATTTTGGCCTATAAATACAAACCTCTCTCATTTGTTCATCTGAGGAGCAATGCAAAGCTACACTTAGATATCACAAAAGTCATGGACCGATAGGATGCATTGGCTCAAAGGTAAGAGCTACATTTAGAAAGTGATCTTTAGAATTCATTAGTTCAATGAATATCAGTACAATATACCCCTAAGTGACTGCTCTTTGCTCTCAGGTCGCCCATACCTGTGTCACTCAGGGGAATTCCTAGAAATCAAAGCACAGATACATCTCTTTCTAGGTATAGAACACCAATATTCCGAACCGCTCATTATAAGAGCAATACCAATTAAATCATTCCAGTTTTCATTCTTAAAACAACATTAAAATACTATAAACAATAATCAAAACAGCAACTCTTCCCAGAGGAAGCTTAGCCTTCCAAATTTGGATCATCAATGACAATGATTAGTTGATCAAACAAATTCATTGAAATTTTAATCAAAACTGAAATAAAACGAATTCCAGAAAAATTTCTAGATTTCATTAAAGTTCAAACATAAATGAAGCTCGATTTACAGTCAATCCAACTCGGAATCCAGCTCAGATCTACTACTCTAATCCTAAAAAAAAGATAATTAAATCTAGAAACAAAACTAAAATGTAAATAAATAGAAAGAAAATTATATGCAATGAGACTTCAACTCTTCCAAAAAGTACAAAACTGGATGAAAGCGGCTGAAATGTTGCGCACTCCTCCCAAGAAGTTCCTATTTATAGACTCGTGTCTTGAGCCCTAAAAACAAGGCGAATATCACAACTTTCGAAAAGCCTACAAAATTCTGCCCTAATGCTGATGTCATGGCAATGTCGAGGTGATGTCGCAACATTGAAGATCTATTGAGCAATTCTGAGTTTTGAGTTGGATAATGACAGTATACCTATTACAGCTTGAACTTCCTCTGCTTATCAACACTTAGATAAAATTGCAAGCGTGAATGGTAGCACCACTATCTAACCACCAAGTATTAGATGCCACATCAATGATATTGGATTCGAAGCAAACATTCACCCACTGATTATCAGATAACTCAATTTTCTCATTATTTGAAAATTTTGTATATTTCTTGCTATTAGAATACAAGAACTCTTTTGCATTCTCAATCTTGGGAATGCTTGCATAAATGGAATCCTTCTTATGATTCTCCATGATCATCAAAAACAATTGGAATACTCCCAATCCTCATAGAACTTTTTCTCATTTGCGTAATCCTCGCCAGTAGGGTTTTAGAGGAGCCTAATTTTCAAGGCCAAGTCTGGGCCAAATTGTCAAATTCACAGAGATATTTAATCCATTACTTGTAATTAGTCCCATTAAGTTTTGTGATGGCAGAGAACTGAGGAAAGCTCAAAACTAAAGTATAAACAAGAGAGCAATGTAAAAAAAATGCATGTAAAACAAGGACAAGCAAAATTTCTCCATCCTTCGACTTACCAAACTCAAATCTTAGTGCACGAAAACCACTTTATTCACATTTATTCACTTTATATTATAAAGTTGTAGTATTATAGTCCTTAGGCCTCATCATTAGTAAGTTTTTTCTATGGAATTTTTTTAAAGCAAATAATAAAATATACATATATAATGAAAAAACAAAACGTGTGAAATAAATGATGTTTAAGTTATTTATTTTCCATTATTTCATCGAGTTTATATAAATATTAAATAATTTCAAATGTATACTTTTAAAATTATTTTTACTCATATATTACGCTTTATATAACTAACCATGCAAGCAATCATGATCATGAGACGAAACTTGTCCCATAATTCTCTTGTATGCCCATCCCGCCCTATTACCACTTGTATCAAGTCTCAAAGAAAACATGTAACAAGTTTTAAGTAAGAAACTTAAGCATTATTTAACTTAAAGTCAATTTAAATCATTTAAAAATAAGTATTAAATTTTATTGAACACTCAATAAATCACAAATTTGTTCATTTTCTCACAATAAATCCTCAAAAACTTCCAAAGTTTACCATATAATACTTGTTTCATCGCCCTTGAGGCCTGACTTAAAGTAGTAAAAGGTTGGGATGTGATTATAAGGGAGTTCCAATGCTCGGATCTTTATGAAAATAGGATACTACAATGCAATATGTAAAGTGAATATAAATTAGAATAAAAAAAGGACTTCATGTCATACCATGTATAACAAAATGAACAATATACATTTATCGAAGGATGTTTGAACAATGAAATCTATATTTATTTACCATTTTTGTAAATCCTTTTTCAAATGATCCATTTGTTCACATTCTAGAAATTTGATCTACTTGGCAATGGTTTAAATAATTTGAAAATATATAAGTTTCTAAGTAATTTTATGGGAGAATTACAATTAAAAGCCTAAACTTTCAGGACTTTTATATTTAAATCCTAAACAAAAAACTTACTTTTTAAATATAGCGATTTTCATTTTAATTATAGTTATAGCCTCGAATGAATCAAATAGTTCAAATTTAATAAAATTGTCATTTATTATTTCTTATTTCTTATAAATAAATAATATATAAAAGTAATATTCGTACTATCTAAACAACAAAAAAATATTATTATCTGAATATATAAATATTATCTAAACAAACTGTAAGAATTATAGGTTTCCAACTATGCCTATCTATATATATATATATATATATATATATATATATATATATATATATATATATATATATATATATATATATATATATATATATGGTTTCATGATGTCATGTAGTTTCTTCTCCAAATAAACTTGTAACTACTAAAATCTTCAAAATCAATATGATATAAAATAATAATGAAAAGAAAACTCCTTTCACGATTACTCGTTCTTGCATAAGTGGAAAAGGTAAGGAAGACATTGTTATTGATTTAAAACAATAGCCATTGATTTATTGATTTCTATTCAGCAAACCAGGCTTTCTAACTTATACAATAATCAAAGACTTAAAAAAAATCTACATAAAGTGGCTCATGTGAGGGCCATGCGCTTTTTGGGCCTATTCAAATTTGGAATACAAATATGTTATTTATTCTTTAGTGTTTCAGGGCTTTATACATTAATAGTGACCATACTCAAATATTGTACCCTATTTATCATAATAGTGGGTTTCTCCTCCTTTGCCATTTGTTTTTCCTACTTAAGGTTTTCATGTAATTAAATTTTCGGTATTTCTTCTTTTGGTCTTTCTTTTTTTGTTGCCTATTATTATGTTTCAATTTTTAACATTTCTTTTCTAATGAACTTCGATGGGTAATTGTAGAATCTCAAGCTCTAAGTGGCGGAGTTTGCAGTTAGAAAATACTCTCAACCAAGATGCTCTGTAAGCTTAGCTTTCATAGTCAAATTACGCCAAAGCAAATATTTCAATTTAATTACATAGCAGGTAAATTCCACATTGGTCTTAATAGAACGAAATTGGAATTACCAAGTTACCTCTTGAGTGGGAAATTGGCAATTGGTCACATGGAAATTTTTACAATGCTCTTAAGTTGAAGAGAGAGATATGGAGAAGAATAGTTTGTGACTGGACTTCAAGTTGGATGCTAAAAATTTCCTCAAGACAACCTCTATGCCTTGATGGAGCTTTTTTAGTAGTTTCCCATGCTAAGAAATGCACATAGGTTTTTAAATGAATGCAAGTGATGAAGTTTTAAGGACAGTCCGATAAATACATTTACATGCACATGTATGCGCATTTTTTATTGTACTGTGGTCCCTACTTTTTTCTTTTTCTTTTTTCCCTTTTTAAGGTGATCCTCTACTTACTTTTTTCTTTCAGTTTTTCAGTTACTATTCTCAAAACAATTCAATTCAATACGACATCAATCATTATTTTAAAGGAAAATTGTGTAATCTAAATTTCACTTCTTCAAAGTTGATCTAGACTAAAAGAAAATTAAATAATCTAGAAAAATAAATAAGGAAAATATCTTACCTTCCAGCATTTCAACCTGTGACTGACATCCTGCTTCGGCGATTCTGGCCAACGCAAAACAACTCCTTAGGAAAAATTTAAAATAATTTCTCCTTTTTTTTTTTTTTCATATTAACTGCTTGATGGATTTTGAGAAAATGAAGAAGAGGTTGTTTCAAGGAGTGAAGAGAGTATTCCTCCAACAACCCCACCCATGGATAATTTTTCGAGAGTTTTGAGGGATTACGCTTTTTCATCTGTTGGTATCCCACCCATGATAAGGAGATCGACGATTCAAGCCAATAATCTCTCAAAGCTCTCGAAAAATTATCCATGGGTGGGGTTGTTGGAGGAATACTCTCTCCACTCTTTGAAACAACCACTTCTTCCTCTTCTTGAAATCCATCAAGGTTATTTTATTGATTACTATAAGTAGGATTTAGGGAAAAAATTTTACAACTTGAAATCAGTGTTTCAAACCCTAGGTTTGACGACTTAGGTTTGCCATGGTTCTATGATCAAGAGAGGGAGGCCATGTAGAAAACACAAAAAGTTTTATTAATAATTTTTTTTTTCTATTTATACTTATAGTTTCTTAAAAGAATTATCCTTATACCCTTATTTTAATTTAAAAAAAATTATATTTTTTCTACCTTTTAAAAAATACAGGGTGTTACAGTAATCTATCTAAAAAGAAAAGAAAGAAGAGAAAAGAAAAAGAAAAGAAAAGAGAAAAAGGTTATGTGGGTTGAGACAACCAACACTTGTGATGGTTGAGTCTTGTTACAAGTAAACGAGGCATTGTTTGGAACCTGGAAAGTCATAGGAAAAGAAAAAATGTTAAGGAAAATTTTTTTTTTCTCATATTTTGTTTTTATTTAAAGTCTTACATATTTTAAAATTTCTTAGTTCCAATATAATAAAGAAACAATAAATGAAGCCAATAAATATATGTAACAATTTATTAATTTTAAACCTTTTTTTTCTTTCAAATTTTATTTTCTTCTTCCACTTTTCCTCACTATTTTTTTCCTGGTTCCAAACTTAGCTTTAGAAACAAAGTG
Organism: Tetrastigma voinierianum; assembly: GCA_016808115.1. Classification (NCBI taxonomy): domain Eukaryota; kingdom Viridiplantae; phylum Streptophyta; class Magnoliopsida; order Vitales; family Vitaceae; genus Tetrastigma; species Tetrastigma voinierianum. The sequence goes on along the minus strand of JAEQBH010002357.1, from coordinate 271,460 downwards.
CAAAATAAGAACCAAGAGCAAACACTATCCTCTTGTCCCAAGTGATCAAAAATGATTTTTAAAGAAGTGAGATAGCCATGGAGGAGAACAGTAATAATACAATCTGGTGATGATTTGCCGGATGTTTTGTCTCGTTGTTGGAATTAGATTCCAGGTAAGATGGATAGGTCTAGAGAGGTTCGCATGAGAGGAAGAGAGGTCACATGAGCCAAGAATAATATTTGTCAAAGGATAAAGGAGATTGGTGGGATGAAATGCTAGACTCCGAATATGGGAATAGAATCTTATGTGTTTCCACAGAGTGCAGGAAGCATTGTGGGGACAACATTATCTATGTGATTTGCAATTAACATGTGGCTTTTGAGAAAACGAATAATATTTGTCAAAGGCTAAATGAGATTCTTAAATTTGATAGAAAAAGAATAATATTTGTCAAAGGATAAAGGAGATTTATAAATTGCTTGTTAGTGAGGTGGGTGTTGACCCTATTTGTCTTATTCAAATGGACCACACAAAAATTACATTCAAGATTGTGACTATGTCGTTAAATGGGTCGAATCTTTATGGTAGCACTCAGAAGATATGGTGGAAAGCAGAAGTGACCGTCTCATCAGGGATGCCTAAGGTCGCCTAAGCTTAGTTGATTTTCTTTTTAATTAATAGAAGTCGGGTCAATAACTATCATCTAGTTTTATAAAATAAGAAGACCTTAAGCATTGAAAAGAAAAATGAACAAAAATATTGCTACGAAGAAAATCTGAGATTATAAAACATAATAATAGAAAAGAAAGAATTAAGCTTTAAAAATTATTCAAAAAATTAAAATTAAGATGATAGGTTCATAAAAATAGAGAGAGTTTCTTACTAATATTTAAGGTTTCGAGGTTTTATTTGTAATAAGCTCTATAAAATTTAATCAAAGAATTAGACATAAATATTTCAAAATAAACAAAGATAAATTTGTAAGAGAAAACAATATATTACTTTCAAGCTGTATATACTTTTAACCATATTTTACTTTTAAGTGTTCATATATTTAACCATATTTTATTTTATATTTTGTTAGCTAAATAGTTCTGGAATGGGATAAGCCAAAACGCAAATTAACATCCACATCACCTCGAGCATAGCACCTCTCAAATTTGATGGCCAAAGCTCGATCGAAGCAAACGGAGTTGCAAAACCCATTCTCCAACGAAAGAGCATAATCAATCAAACAGCTAGGGGAGACTACTGGCACCACTGGTCTGACATGGAACATGTGTGGACATACTGGGGAGCTGTAGCCCACTCCCACATAGCCTACTATCATGATTGGCCATGAACTAATAGGGAGGAGGCACGTGGTGAAGCTGATTAGTATAAAATGTCATGTTTGTACCATAGAAAGATATGTGTAATCCTTTGGAATCTAGAGAGAAATAAAATCATTTGGAACATTTCTTTATATGTTTCCATCCACATTGTCTGTGGGAATCCTTCCCCCACTATCATCTCACGGTTGCTGGTTGCATAGCTAAGACAGCAGAGTCCACCATCCGAAAGACAACATAGGAGATGTTTGATAAGCGATAGCGTGTTATATGAAATAGTATGTCTATGTGTGCAAGTGCACGTTTTGCCTCAAGTAATATAATGAAAGTATGAGTAGTCCCACGAGGTTTAGGTTATTAATTACTAAAATTAGAATAATCCTAACTTTATTTGGATAATGCAAATGTGAAAAGGGAATGGAAAAAAAACTAAACTGAAGAAATTCTAAACTAATCTATCACATCTGGCTTGAGAAAAGAGAGGTGGAAGAAAGCCTAGGGTTTTGATTTCATCTAACAAATTCCTATGGTGAGGTTCAAAATGGTCCCAATAATGCCTAATTCATATATTAATGGCGTATTTCACCTAAGCACATGCTATTCTTTCTCAAGCAATAACAATCTTCCCTTGGAAAATTATATACTATATCTCTACCTCAAACCATCATAACTAAGGATGCATTAAGTAATTGAAATCCAATAAGCCACATGTAACCCACAAATATCTCTATTCTATGGTGAAACATGACATTCATTCATAGTCTAACCTAATTATTGTTTCTCAACCTCGAATTAGGTCACAAATTATGTTAATGGTGATCAATAATCAACAAGCATGAATAATAGAATAGAACATTTAATATATAAGAAAATCAAAACATCAAAGATTACAAATCAAAGCTAAACATATATTATTATTTAAACTACATCAAAACCCTATAAAATGAGATTAGCTCATTGAGGGAAGAAATACAACCATAGAAAATGAGGAAAAGCAAGAAAATAGGAGAATAGTGTAGACGAAACCCATTTCTTCTCTTAAAATCTCCTTCTTCTTTTTCAATGCCAAGAACCAAATTCCTCTAAGAGAGACTTGCCTTTGGGTGTTTTCCATCGAGATCTTCTCCTTTCTTGTGAGAACCCCCTCAAGCATGTAATTTTGTTCTCTTGCAGTACAAATCAAGAGAGAGAGGAGATGGGCTTCCACAAAATATAGGCCTCGACATCAACGCTGCAGGGTGGTAGATTTGCGCTGCGATGTGGAGAAAATGAGGAGCTACTAAAACTGTCAAAGCCAACTCACACTACTGCGTGAGTGGACTCATGTTATATCATGAGTTACTCTTGCTCAGGTTAGAAGCCATTCATTCCTCTTTTTGCATCATTCACTCCTTCTTTCATAACTTCTTCATCCGAACTCCGAATCACGCAATTTTGGAGTCTACGGAAAGCCCTCAAAGTCTATAACGCATCCATGCCAATGAGGGATCCATGGAAGGACATCATGTAGATGAAAAGATCACTTGTTTTTTTCAGCTGCATGATAACTTTGCTGATTTTTCTTTGATTTCGCTCATTTTTACTCAATGGTTACCACAATCACAAAATTGAGGAAATGGAGCATTAGGACACTTGTTTATCTCATAAAACTACTAAAAATTAAGAAAAATATGGGGATAAAATGAGTATTTAAGATAATCATCAATGTCGGACCATCCGCTCCTACGCCTAAGACGGAGGAATGGCTATTACTACTAAAGCAAATGCTTAAGGATCAATAAGAGTCCCATCAGTAACAGTTGGCGTCTTTCTTGACAACTAACGCCACCTTAAGGGAGGAGAATGTTGTCTTGCGTATACTGACGACCATCCCCCGAGTTGACCATAAACCCACCACCATCCTGCCACTAGGATCCCCTCTCCTCATCACAATGTGCCAATAGATCAACCTCCCGAAGTGCTAAATGGAAGGAGCCCCAACCGATTAGCATTAAATGACGGGACCTCGATTTGCCCCCCAACATCGAAATAAAGCCATGTAGGGAGAAGTAGATCAAACCAATAGGTCCCTGACCCCCTCATCACCAAAAGCCTGAATCCAACCCTACGCATGTTGGACGACATATTAGCCTCTTCGTTCGCCCTTACCATCTTAGACTAAGACGCCCCTCTACACTTCATGTGGCCTAAGTTCCAAATGTACGATGAATTGGGGGACTCGTTCGCCCATTTGATGCATTTTCGCCAAATCATGATGCTACAAAGCGGCAATGATGCCCTCCTATGCAAGGTGTTCCCGTCCAGTCTAGCCAGGACCAACCTAATGGTTCCTGACTTCCAATCTAACTTGAGCGCTTCTTTAGGTGCCTTGTTTGAGAAATTTGTCACCTAATACATGAAATTCTATAACCCATTTGTTCATTAGAAATGTTTGATACAGAAGAATAACGAAAGTCGGATTTTCTTATATATACCTACGTACCCCCATTTACTTGTATTTGCTTTACTTATTTGTTTGGTTCCTACATATTCTGATCTTGATAATGATCTAGATTCATATCAGGATCGATAAGTATTAAGTATAAAGTCTAAGGAGAGGAAAAGAGTAAAGAAAAAAAAGAGACTTTTTTGATTGAATAATTGATTATCAATCAATTTATCAACAGTGAAAAGATTACTAGTAATCACTAAAGGGCATATCCATGTGTATAATCAATATATCATATCACTCATGTCTCCCTTATAATATAAGATAGTCCTTCTAAATAGAAATGGGTTGAATTAAATCATAAGAATATGCGGGCTATGGCTATACGCTTTATTTCCTTGGGATTATAGTTCAATTGGTCAGAACACCGCCCTATCAAGCGAAGGCTGCGAGTTTGAGCCTTGTCAGTCCCGGCGAATCTAATAAAAAAAATAGATTTATTCTACTCATCTATCTATTTTATGGGAAAAGAACGACAAGGAGCAAATTTTCATTCCTAAGGGAAGAGGAAGGGGGAGGCTTATTCTTATTTCATATATATATATATATATATATATATATATATATATATATATATATATATATATATATTATAATCAAGCAGAATATGGGAATTTCCATTACTTTACTTCAGTGGAGTTGATGGGAGAGAGACATATGCACATTAGTAGAATTATTTGTAGCATTATATTCAGGTATCCAACCGTGCTGGGTCCGGATTTTTCGATTACTCCTGATTCGTTGTAATGGAATAGAGTACCATACATATTGTTCATGGGAGCACATACTCAAATCGAATTAGTTTTTTTGTTTTTGTATGAAACAAAAACAAAATGAATTTAACATAGTTACCCTAATAGAATACTTTTCAAATTTAACCTATCTCCTTTTCTGGCTCTGATTTTGTGTTTCTTTAATTACTAATTTTAATTTGAAAGAATCAATCTCCTTCAAATTTCATATTGAACTTTTGATATATGAGTTCAAGTACTAATCCAAGTAAAGAGGATATAATAATAAAAACAATCAGGAGAAAACAGAGCATGACCAGCCTGTTCCACTTGAGGATGGGACGATTTGAGTTGATCAAGGACTTCATCAAGCATTTTGGGGCAACGATCATGTAGTTAGACACCGTAAGCACGGATACAATGATGCAAACATTAAAGCAAGCTATCCACCCCGAACATTTAGTTTTTCGACCCACTTTCGCTAAATCCCTCGACAACAGTCGACGAGCTATTCTAGAGGGACAACTAGTATGCCTTGTTTGAGGATGTTACACTCATCGTAACCAAAAGAACCATCACTTCTATAAGTGATCCAGTGCGAGACAACCAAGGATGTGGAAAAAAGGAGACGATGTGGAAGAGAAAGAAAAGACAAACACGATTCCTGGAAGTTGCTCCTGATGAGAGACCAGCTGAGGAAGAAGTTGTGGCTGAGATGACCACATGAAGGCCAAAAGCAAGGAGCACACCCGGTTCACGCTGTCCCCGACTCAATTCCTCCCACTCGTGCAGGCCACTAAGGGATTTTCTTGGCCAAGCCCACAAAAAGGCAATGCAAACCAAAAGGACAAGTCTAGATTATGTGAATACCATAAAGAGCATGGGTACGTTATTAACCAATGTTGCTAACTGCATAAGTTGCTAGAATCCATGGTTTGAAAAGGAAACCTCTAGAAATACCTCAAAGGGACGTGTCCAGCAGACCCCCCACACCTCTCGAGCACCCACTTTGGCAAATTCCAAACCAGTAACCGACACAATCCTCACCGGCTTGGTTGTAACTGATAGATGCATTTTATACTTGTTGATATATCATTATTCACCTATCATTTATATGTTTTGGGTTTCTATTATTATTATAATCTTAATACCATCTTGATATTCAGTACATGTTGACAAAAGAGTACAAATGGAACCAATTGTGAAAAATCGAGGACTTACCTCTATAGCATGCAGCAGCTCTTGTGGATTTTCAGTTTGTAGGATGACGTCCCATGGCTCTGATCTTGGCATGGCTGGAATCTAGATGTCTTAAGCTTTCCGTAGAGTCCAAGATTGCTTTATTTGAAGATCGGATAAAGAAGTTATAACCCCGGGAAGTTAGGATTTAGGAAGCTCAACACAGCTCACCAAAGCCTTGGGTGTTCAAATGTCAGATGTGGGCATTCAAACGCCGAGTACAATGCCTTGGGTGTCTCAAATTCCACACTTGAACGTTTAAACGCCGAGATGAAGAGACATGGGCATTCAAATGCCAGACTTAGGCGTTCAAATGCCCATTGTCGGGCCAACCTAGGATCCATCCATTTTATGCCATTTTGAACCTGAAATAAGGGGTATAAAAGCCATAAAGCCCTAGAACACAAAAATAAGATTTTGGGGGTTTTGGAAGATGAGGAACAAGTCTCAAACACCTTGAAGAACCAAGCTTGAAGATCAAAATCCAACCTTTGGAGAGGTAAAGAAGTTGATTTTGTTGTCAAAACTCAATGAACATCACGACATGTAGACTTGTCTTCCTAAAGCATCACCACGTCATGATGTGCAGGCACCACGTCATGACATGAGATTGATTTCCTACCTTTTGCTTCCCCTTTCTCTTCTTCTTGCCTATAAAAGCCTCACTTAGCCATATAACCTTGAATTAAACCCTATAATGCACATAGGAACCAAATTGGTGTAAAAATACTTATTAAAATGATGAAATCTAACTAAAAGAAACTAAAAACCTAGGATTTGTAATGAGTATATTGAGTTCATTCGCAGCCCGTAGGGTATCCTTAATCAACAAAATTTGCCTAATACCTCTGCACAGCCATTGGCATTTGCTCTTTGCGGAGTATAGTGGCTCTAGGATCATCCACATGGATGGGTTTTTGTTTGTCTATGAAGATATAGACTAAACCACTCAAATTAACACTTATACAGAAGCCTTACAATTCTCCAGTATTTATGTCAAAGTTGAATAGAGTTGTTTGAAAATGAATAAAACTGATTTTATGTTCTGGAATTAATAATGGATTTAGTCTATGACACTGCAAGTGCACAGGTCATTCAAGTAGTAAAAATTGGATGTAAGTCCAGATATCATTCCCACGAGATTGAGAATTTGAAGTTCAACTACTGACTACTCAAGATCCATACTATTTGGAAACTCTATGTGACGAGTTTCTCGACATCTAGAAAAATAATTGTTCTAGAATTACACCTAAAGGTAAAAGAAGTTGACATTATGATGATAAAACTAACAACAAAATAAAATATACTGGACTGAATCAGTTCTCTGTGAGAAATGAACACTATCAAAGAAGTATTATGAAACAGCCAATTTCTACACCATCATGCATTGTTACTCTGTTTTGTGCTGGATTTGGATTTTGTCTAAGATGCCTAACAATGCGGTTGGATTTCTCCATAGTTCACTGACCAGAGGTCCCTGTTTCTCTCGAAGACAAGAGTTTAACTAGTTACTTGTGCTCTGCACAATCTTAACAAGATTTGGGTATTTTTCTTTCTCAATACTTCATACCTATTTCTTGAAATTTATGATTTCTGCCTTAGTAAAGGTTGTTCGCGAAATTTCTACAACTTGATTGATGACTCATCCTTTAAATCTAGTGGATATTTCCATTCCCTTGATTAGATCTCAGCTAACACAGGTTGGGAGCTTTCCAACATATTAAGGTGAAATTTCTGATTATTTAAATTGATAAATATTCCCTCGACATCGATTATAGTGAACTAGGAATTTATCTAGAGAGTGAACTCTCAAAGCTCGAAATAGTTCCAGTGGTAATTCTAACATACCCACCAAATGAATGTTCAAAACTCTCAGGAATCTCCATCTCTGTGTCACTCAGAGGGTTTCCTAAAAATCAGAGCAGGATACACACCTTAGGAGGGCATTCGATACTACTATTGGGAACAAATCCATTCAATAACACATCAACCAAATAAATTCCAATCCAGATGATTCTCTCTCTAATTCATGTAGAAAAGACTGTAGTTAACAATAAATCCAATCTAGTGAAGCTGTGCTTCTTAATTACAAAATCACAATCAACAATGGAGTGTTGATCAAGAACATCCACTGTAGTTATAATTCCCTGGAAGAAACGAATTCCAAAATTTGTTTGAACTTCATTGATTCCAGGCCATAATTAGAAAAGAGAAGAAAAATTAAATCCAGCTTTTACATTCTAACAGATTATTGGTTCAGATCCAGAAAAAGGAAAGAAAAGAAAGAAAATAAAAAAATCTATTCTAAAATATACAGTGAGTCTTCCTCCTCCTCCTCCCAAAAAATGGATTAAAAAAAAAACGGAAGTCCCCTTTACTAAAACTGTATACGCCTATTTATAACCTTCAGAAATTGGGCTTGATTCGAGGCTTGGTCGTTCCTTAATTCGGTAGATTGATGTTTTAGGTCGCGACCTCGAAGATTGTCGTGGCGTAAAATCACGGTTTGGATTTTGTGTCAGTGGAGTCATGACTTGAGAGCTGATCGCGACTTCTTTCACTTTGTACTTGCAATTGTTGATCTACGACTTGATGTTTTCTATTGTGACTTGTTTCTTCTGTTTCAATTTGATTAGTGGTAGCGACATGAGTTCCTTGTCGTGACTATGTTAGTTGTCAACAGTGAAAAACCTGTTGCGACCTCATTTTTCTTGTTTTCCAGGAATTGGTGTCGCGACCTCAGTTCGATGTCGTAACCTCACTCTCTCTGCCTTTACTGCATTTCTGTGTCGCGACCTCGATTCCATGTCGAGACCTCATTTCTGTTGTCAGCCTCTTTGCTTCTTGGTCACTGCTCCACTTTTCATGTTGCGATGTCATTCAGTTGTCTTGAGCCTTTAAAAAGGTCGCAACTCAACTTTGTTGGTCTGCTTATTTTCTTGTCGTGACATGATCATTAAGTCGCGACCAAGTAATTTCTTTAATCAGTGCAATTCCTGTCGCGACCTCAAAAGTATGTCACGACCTGACTGTTCTTCCTTTTTGATGAAATATTTGTCGCGACCTCAATTCCATGTCATGACATCATTTCTGCTACCAGCTATATTGATCTTGGTTGCGACCATGTTTTTCTGACCCTTTAATAAATTATATGTTGCGACCTTAGTTCCATGTCGCGACCTGGTTATCTTGCTGTCCACTGCATTTTATGTCATGGTCTCAATTCGATGTAGCGACCTCATTTCTTTTGTCAACAACTAATTCTTGGTCACAGTTCCCTTTTTCATGTTGCGACTTAAAATTGTTTGTCTTTTCATTGTCTTGTCGCGACATAGGATTTAGGTCGCGACATCAATTGTTTCTTCTCCATGCTAAAATTTATGTCGCGACCTTAAAAGCATGTCGCGACATCAATTCTCCCCATCATGTCGCAACCTCACTTTTTACTTACAACAATTTCCCATCAATTCATCTTCTTTTTCTGGTCGCGACCTAGAAAGTGTGTCGCGATTGAGTAGTGGCCCTTCTTACTTTGTTTTAGTAGCAGTAACTCATACTTAGTCCATGACATGTTTTTGCTTGCATTCAGCTCATTTTATTTGAGACCACAAAATCCTTGTGTGACCTGGGTTGGAGTCTCAGCTTATATTTGTCACACCCGAATTCCAGGTGTGATTTATATTACTATTTACCACCTGATTTTTTCACAACGAGTCTAAACTCCACTTGGAGTAATCACTTGGAAACAACGTAAATAAAAGCGATTACTCAGTCTTCAAACATACACACATATCGATCTGAGTTAATTCCTCAATGTACCCAAACTATACACTTACACTTGATCAAAATAACATTTACACAAAGTTCCCAGAAACTAGTGGTACCTGAAGCCCGAATATGCAATGATCACAAAGATACCAAGCATCCCGAATATATAGTGTGAATATCCACATAACACTAAATATTCATCAAAATATGACCACAGCCAAGCTAAGGTTGGCATCTGAGCTCCACATCTCAAAAACCTGCGGAGTCTGACTTTCATGTCACATAGATGGTCGTACTGCATCTAGGTTGAGGGGAAATAATGGGGGTGAGTTCGACCTTTCATTAGTGAATCCATAACAAGCCATGCTCATAAAAACATTTCAATTTATACATAATTCAAGATATCTCAAAACATGAGCATTTTACAGAATAGGTTGATGAGTGAAACACATGAATGCGATACACCACCATCTCGACCTAAGTAGGTGACTCTTTTGGGATTTCACCTAGGGACTAGCCGATCATCCCAGAACAATGACAAATTGTTGGGACTTACCACCCAGAGATATGCCCACATCCCGTATATCTGTGACCTTTATGGGACTACAACCCAGGGACTAGTCATCGTCCCGTGTTCACTACATCAATCCGAACTCTCACACAGTCTCATACCCATGTCATGCTTTAAAACAATTTCACAAAGCATTCAACCACATGAACATTTAAAAACATCATGTACCAATTAGTTCAAAGATTTCCATATATATAAAAATATACATTTATATATCCTTCAGAAAATCACCAGTCAAAGCACGAATGGTACGAGGAATTCCCCCTGACATCAAACCCGCAATTTCATGAGGAAAAGGTTATAAGATCCCTGTTCCTTTAGATTCAAAATCCATAGATCTCTGAGGAAGTTAAAGCCCGAGGCTACTCAGGATGCAAATAACGAGTCATAAGATTCCTTAGCCCCTCCACCAATCAAGTGTCACATAAAATTACTCAAGTGGTCTATTGCTATAACAACTTCGTCACATATATTCTTATACCTCTGACATAAACCTTGATCCCCCAGTGCACTCTCTCTTGCACTTACTAGGATCAACATTTAACACCACCCCTTATTAGGGTAACACAAAAAGCACACACAACACTTGTACCCTTTTTCAGCCTATCTCAAGACCCCTTTTTTTTTTTTTCTCAACTACAATTTTTGACCAGCCCGTACATGCTTCTGTTCACTGTTGTCTTGACGAAAAGTTCCCTATCTCTTAGCTTTCCACAGCCTCTTAAATCAGTCATTCGGACCTCAAATCAAAAGTTATGGTTTTACACTCGACCTCCTAGGGAGTATTTCCTAGGGACAGAATCGCCCTCTCTTCACTTATACTTTGACAGAAATTATAGAACAAATGAGCCATAATTTGGCCCATCCTTTCTTCATGAAGTTACTCCCACATGTGGCTACTTTGAGAAGGAATTTGAATCACTTTCCATTTGGATCAATCTAACTCAACTTATGACTCAAGCGAGGAATTGCTCGAGACATGGGACGAATGCGTATCGACTTTACAAACCTCAAATTCAAGGATCTTAAGGTAGGGTTTAGTTCTTGGTTGCTTCTAGACATTCGAAGGGCTAGGTCTTGGGCTTCTTCTCCAACTATAATCATCCAGTTCGGAGTTCTTTAGGCCAACTTATGGCCAAAACACTATCATAGGGTCAAGGGAAAGATTTGGGCCGACACCTCCTTGGACACACACACACATGCCATCTTCAAAACCGGTCTTTTACAATTTAGGGTTCCACCAGGCTACCTTTCATGAATCTAGGGTTAGGATGAAATCCCAACAAAACCTAGAATATAACCAAAGTCAGTAGAAATACAACAAAGGCCTCCAAAGATCATGTTTACATACCTTAGTGAACTTTTCCTTCCAAAAAAACCAAGCTTTCCTTGAAGCCTTTTCTCCTCCTTCTCTCTAGCTTCTCTGGAACTCTCTGGCTTTCGTTCCAGATTTTCCAACTGTGAAGTTGATGCAGCATCAAAACCCAGAGATTGGTTTTGCTTGGCACAGCAAGCTCTTCTCGTACTTGCCGTAATGAGGCTCTACCTTGCATATGAGGTGTCATGCCCTCGTGATGCCACATAGCTCACAAGCATGACTTGCACTTTACTCCTCTCACTAACAAGTTTTCAAAGTGGTCCTTGAGACATACTTAATTACAAATCCTAACAAAACCACTAAACTTACCCTAATTGCATAATTGGCCACAGCTGCCATAAAATGCAATCTAACACACTTGCTAATCCTCTAATTAAGCCAACCATTAAGATTGCTAATCTTAATCCTGATATCTAAAATATCATAAGGCATAAGTTGCATTTGCTCCCCCAAAATCCTTACCTGAAAATAACAAACATATATTAATATACGGTGTTCGATTCCTCCTTATAGGAATTTCGTTCGAGAATTAAACCGCCTAACACAGCAGAGTTAGGATGCTTCTTCTTCACATGCCTTCTGGCTCCCACGTGGCTTCTTCCTCTCCATGGTGTTCCCATAACCCTTTCACTAGGGGAATAACTTTGTTCCGCAACACGCTTTCCTGCACATCTAGAATCTCCCTTGGCCGCTCTTCATATTTCATATTCTCTTGCAAATTCAGCTCTTGCCAATCTAGTATGTGAGAAACATCTAGCTCATACTTAGCAGTGAGGAGGCGTGGAATACGTCGGTATGCAGCTTATTTGCGGCGGAAGAGCTAGTGTTAAGCTTCCTCCAACTCTTTGGATTGGAGAATCTCAAGCGAACCAATGTACCTAGGGCGAATTTCCCTTTTGCAAAGCGAAACCGCACTCCTTGAGGCGACACTCGCAAAAACGTAGTCCCGGCTGAAACTCTAAGGGTCTCCTCCTGGCTGAGTCGGCATAACTTTTACTTGCTGCTGTCTTTGCTGACCTATCACGAATCACCCTTATCTTCTCTGTCGTTTCTGGCTTGACTCTGGACGTCCAAGTAGCCTCTCTCTGATTCGATCCGGCCCATAAGCCGATCCCTTGGCCTTCCATAAGAGCTTCATATGGTGTCACATCTCAATCACGCTCTAGAAATGTTATTATCACTGAAAACTCAATCGAGCAAATGTTCCTTCAAATCCTGAGTCTAACACAGTACTGCAAAGCATATCTTCGAATCACGAATCACTCTCAGTTGCGGAAGTCGGTCCCGAGGTGAAATCTTTATGCTCGATCAATTCGAGTTTAAAAAGCTTTATTGAACCTTGAGTCGGGACGTAAACCTCGAGTCCACTATCGACATTGGAGAGGTACACATTGACCTCTGATCTCCACTCCCGCATCCTGACTTGCTCAAAGTAAGAATAGAGTCGATGGTCCTTATTGCTAAGAAATGTGGTGATTTAGTCAATGGAGTCATGACCACCCAAACACCATCTTTACCTGGTGATCTTGAAGCGAACCCGATCACGAAGTCCATAAATCACGTAGTCCCATTTCCATTTTGTTCTGCAGTAGCAGTGACGACCTATTTGGTCTGCGGTGCTCAACTTTCACTTGTTGGCCGCGTCGAAACGGAGGCGAAACCGCTCGTCTCTCTTCATCCCATGCCACCAAAATTAGCACCTCGAGTAAGTGGTACATCTTTGTCTCACGGGATGTCTTACGTAGGCAAGTGATGAGCTTCCTCATCCACCTCCTCTCTCAAGCGTGCATCGTCGGCACAAACAATCTATTGAAATAGATTCACTCCCATTTGCATGAATGCTCCACGCCGGAGTGCATCTGACTACCACTTGTGGCGTGTGCCCTCAAGCTTCTTATCACTCCTCTGAGCCTCGATGACTCTTAGTAAAGCTGTTGTTTAGGCTACAGCGTATAAAAACATGCCTTAGGCTCGTCCCGTCAGCAGGTGGAACTTCGTGATGTAATCATACATATCTTCCACTCACTTAAGCCATCAAACCCGAAAGGATGCTCCTTGATTTTCTACTCAAGGCATCATCGACCACATTTGCTTTACGGTTCTTCACGAAGAAAAGTCAGGAATCCTCGAGAGTATCTCCATCCATCTTCCTGCCTTGGCATTCCGTCTCTTAGGTCAAGATATATTTCAAACTCCTTGTGGTCGGAGAACACTTCCTGTCGCAACGCCTCATGTGTTGGTGGCTCTTTAGTGTTTGCAATACCGTGTTCGATGATGACTACCTCTGGTGGTACCTCCACTGGCGAGGTAAACACCAGCTGCGTGACTCTAAATCATGCGTGGGGTAATTCTCTTCATGTTTCTTCAATTGCCTAGGCGTAGGCAACCGCTCGACCTTTTGCATAAGTACGCTTTTGAAGCCAACTCTCGGGGCATCACATAAAATCGTGTACTTTCCCACTCACGAAGTAATCTTATGTATTGTAGTGATCTCTTTTTCAGCTCTTGGAAAGACTCCTCACACTTGTCTCATTCCAGTGGCTTCATCGCTTTCAGAGTATCGATCCTAGTCATTGGACATGCAATCGGAAGTTCTCAATATTGGAGGTAATAACGATATTGGCAGAAAGCTACGTATCTCAAAGACACTTTTGGAGTCGCTCCAAATATCCGACCTCAACCTTTGCGGATCAACGAAATACCTTCCTTAGACACCATGTGCCTAGAGGCTGAGACTTCTTGTAACCGAAATCACACTTTTCGACAGCATACAGTGATTCTCTCCATTTTTAATAGCGTCAAAATTTATAAATGTTGTTCATGCTCGGCTCGACCCTTGGAATATATCAGGATGTCGTCCACAAACTGATCCAGATACGGACGATATATCCTATTCATCATATCCATAAAAAGGCAGGTGGAGTATTAAAGTCAGTAAAAGGCATGACCAACGAGCTCGAGTGTCCATACCTCGTGCGGCAGTCTTAGGGATGTTGAGTCCGTACTCTCAAATATTGATACGGATCTTAAATCAATTTTGAGAAGTAACAAGAGCCACGTTCGGTGATCAAACAATCCTCGATGCGTGAGTGGTGCTTGTTCTTCCACTTTGTTGCTCTATTCAGCCGGGTGATCCTTTTCAGTAGCCAGTACGTTTAAGTCTTTCTTTTTCACGAACAATGCGAAGGGCACCCCCGAGGGGCGAGGTACTCGGTCTTATGAACCCTTTACCTTGCAATTCCTGCAGTTGCAGGTTCAACTCCTTAAGCTCAATTGGAGCCATCCGGAATGGAGCTACTGAAATAGGATCGGTATCGGGATACAAATCGATGGAGAAATCCATCTCTCTATGGGGAGGTAATCTGTGACTCCTTCGGGAAATACGTGACCAAAATCACACTTGTGGAATCTGATCCATACGCCACCTTCGCTTAATCTCCCTCGGCATAGTAAAAAAGGAGTGGCCAATCCCCATTATATCCCGACCACTTGTTCTCCGTCTCTATCAGCGGTCGGTCGGACCACCTCGATCGCGTAGAAGGCGACACGTGACCAGCGGCCAATGCGGAAGGTCACCTTCTTGAAGCGGTATGGGACCGCATGATGTGAAATTCAGCAATCCATTCCACAATCCGTCAAACAGCGTCATATGTAGAGATGCTAAGTCAATCACGACTTCGTATCCCCCAGCATTGACACCACGACACTGCATCCCAGCTTAAGCTTCCATTATGCCACCCGTATTCGGTGTCTCGACAAACAAGGGACAAGTGGTGAAATCTCTAAGTCGAAAATGGAAGCAAAGAAGTAGACATAAATGAGCAGGATGCACCGAATCAAAACAACACATGTGCCCAGTACTATAACCTGAAACCATACCTTACTAGCACATTAGGCTCTGCAGATCCGGTACATGTGTGAACTGCGCTCTGAGACCCTTGGCCCCGGGTAGTCTGATCTTCCCCGCTCACCGGAATCTCCTCATCTTGAGGCTATCACTCCTGAACACGTATGTGTATTTTTGTTTGGAGGGGACGTTTGGTCGGCCGCCCTTGAGGAGGGTTTGGGTGTTCAGCTCTTGTAACCCAGGGGCGCCCTTTCCTCGAGTGTCTGTCGCTGCAGCTCATAACATGTCACGGGGCCCCATGTCCCAATTTGTGCCCCCATGAAGCATCCCACATTGCATGGGCAGCTGCGAGTGGTATTCATCTTTAGGCGCTTAGCCCATATCCCTTGACCTAAAGTCCGCAAAGCACGGAATTCTTGTTTCTTTCGCTTACGTATCACCAGCTGCTCCCTGCGATAATCGGGCGCGTGCCGCCACCTCCTTGTAGGTCACGAAGCATAAGAGAAAGAGAGCCACCGAGCCCGAATATTCAGCCTCAAACCCTCTTGAAGCCATTAGGGCTCTCCTTGCCTCTTCACCGCACATGCATGCATGCAAGCAATGGAAATGTGGGAGCGTATTCGGCTCTGATCATAGCCTAACTGCCAGTGCACAAACTTTGATCTCTTTTGTCTCTTCATGGCCTCGAAGTGCCAGCGGGAGTAACTCTTGGCCCGAGTCCACATGTGTGGCACATCGGCGGTGTTCTTAACCATATCCCACCAAGCTATTGACCTCGTCTCGACGCCAGGAAATTTTAGAGATACACTCCCAGCTCCTCATGGACTTCAGGGCATCGAAGTCTTCTTCACTTCCTTTAGCCAATGCTCAGCCTCAAGGAAATTGACACCACCCCGAAACACTAGGGGAATAAGTGCCTTGAAATCCTTGATCAACCGCACGTCCATCTTCTCCGGAATGACCCTCGGAGGTAACACCACGCTCTCTCGGCCCCATCACTCTTGGGCGGGTGAGATCTCACAAAATTGTCGACCCCTTTATCGTCACACTCCTTCTTCCTCTATTCATTGTCTATATATAAGAAAATAGACAATCGAGTTATCACCCGATGTCATGGTACGAACCATTAATAACTCTGGGTTCTCGACATCGATTTATTATAGCTATGCAATCTTCCTACCCAGCTATTGACCTAAGCTGTCTTACCCGATTCATAATCAATTGCATGGTATAAGAATCATTACACACTAGCCAATACTATGGCAAAATCCATACAAAATTATAATATCTAAACTCATTTATATCATGCTTGTAATCACACCCGACATGTTATCCACGTAATTTCGGGTAAACATGTATCATAAAATACCCTTCATAGTTATCGCGCTAGGGAAGCCTTATGCCATACCATGTATGAAAATCCCATATCATCACCCAATAGCACAATCCTAGCACTAAAAACCCAAAGCTCTCATCGCATCATAGCTTAAAGTGTGCCTAGGAATCCTATAATGTACCTTGAATTTTCCTTTAATCTCCCAGTTTATCCGCTTTGCTATGATACCAACTTGTCACACCCGAATTCCACGGTGTGATTTATGTTACTATTTTACCACTGATTTTTTCACAACGAGTACTAAACTCCACTTGGAGTAATCATAAAAATGTAAATAAAACACTACTCGATCTTCAAACATACACGCATATCGATGCAAAGTTAATTCCTCGATATACCCCAAACTATACACTTACACTTGATCAAAAGTAACATTTTACACAAAGTTCCAAAACTAGTGGCTACACAAGCCAAATATACAATGATCTATAAAAGATTTTAGCTGTCCAAATATCTGATGTGAAAATATGACATAACTTGCTAATATTCATCAAAATGTATGCTTCATTACAGACTAAGGTTGCATACAAACTTTCCATCCCCAAAAAACCCTGAGTCTGACTTTTATAACTCACGCAAAAACAGTGCCATTACTGCATCTAGATGGAGAAATAATGAAATTGAGTTCGACAACTCAATAGTAGATCCATAGCTTAAGCCATGCTCCTTAAAAACATTTCAAAGATTTATACATAATTAAGATATCTCAAAACGAGCATTTCTGAATAATAGGTTGATGAGTGGAAGCAGCCTGATTAATACTACCACCATCTCAGCCTCATCGATGACTCTTTTAGGCTTTCACCCAGGGACTAGCCGATCATCCCAATTTCGCGACCATTGCTTGGGTTACCACCCAGATGTGCTTATCTGTGCTCTCTGTGTGTGCTAGGACTTCTGACCCGGGGACTATAGTCATCGTCCGGTAATACTACATCGATTCAGTTCCACACGGGTCTCACTTTACGTATCGTGGCAAAGCAATTCACCAAGCATTCAACCACAAGGATGTTAAAATATCATGTACGATTAGTTCAAAGATTTCCATATGCATATAAAAATATGTTTATATATCATAGAAAATCACCACGGTGGCACGGAATGATACGAGAATTCCACAACATCAAACCACAGTACAAGCGGGGAGAAAGGTTATAAGATCCCCCTACATTCCTTGGATTCAAAATCCGCAAGTCTCCCAAGGAAGTCAAAACCGAGGCTACTCAGAAGAGTGCAAGCCAGCAGTAATAAGATTCCTTGGCCTCTCCTGATGATTAAGGTATCAGTAAAAATTGCACAGTGAGTGTTTTTCATAACAGCTAAGCTCATATATTCTTATACCTCCCAACATAAACCTTGATCCCCAAGTGCACTCTCTTACACTTACTAGGATCAACATTTAACATCCTTATTAGGAGTAACACAATGACACACCTGACACTTGCACCTTTTTGAAACATCTCGAGACCCTTTTTTTATTTTTCTCAGCTACAATTTTGACCAGCCATACATGCTTTTTGTTCACTGTTGTCTTCTGACAAAAAGTTCCCCTATCTCTTATCTTTCCACAGCCTCTTAAATCAGGTCATTCGGACCTCAAAATCAAAAGTTATGGTTTTTACACTCTGACCTCCCCGAGAGTATTTCCTAGGGACATAATCTGTGCCCTCTCTTCACCCTTACTTTGACGAAATTATGGGAACAAATGAGCCATAATTTGGCCATCTTTTCTTCATGAAGTTACTCCCCTATGTGGCTACTTTGAGGGGAAAGGAATTTGAATCACTCCATTTGGATCAATCTAGCTCAACTTGTATTGACTCAAAAGCGAAGAGGCTGCTCGGAACATGGGATTGAATCTTGTGTCGACTTTCAACCTCAAATTCAAGGGTCTTATGGTGAGGTTAGTTCTTGGTTGCTTCTAGACATTCGAGTCTGGAGTCTTGGGCTTTATTCTCAACTAGAATCCTCAAGTTCGAAGATTCTTTAGGCCAACCCATGGCCAAAACACTATCATGGGGTCAAGGGAAGGTACGGTGACTTACTCCTTGGACACACACACACTGCAATGCCATCTTCACAAAACCGGTCTTTTACAATTTAGGGTTCCACCAAACTCACCTTTCATCAAATCTAGGGTTAGGATGAAATCCCAACAAAACCCTAGAATATAACCAAAGTCCAATAGAAATACAACAAATGCCTCAAAGATCATGTTTACATACCTTAGTAGACTTTTCCACGAAAACCAAGCTTTTCCTTCAAGCCTTTCTCTCCCTTCTCTCTGGCTTCTCTCTAGAACTCTCTCTCACTTTCTAAAATTCCAGAATTTTCACTTCCCTATGAGTTGGTCTAGCATCCAAACCAAGAGGAATTGGTTTGGCACATGGCAAGCTCTTCTCATGCACTTGCCATGTGTCAAGAGCTCTACCTTGCATATATGAGGTGTCTATGCCCTCATGATGATGCCACATAGCTCACAAGCATGACTTGCACTTCTCCCCTCTCACTAACAAGTTTTTCAAAGTGGTCCTTCAAGACATACTTAATTACAAATCCTAACAAAACCACTAAACTTACCTAATTGCATAATTGGCCCACATGCCATAAAAATGCAATCTAACACACTTTGCTAATCCTCTAATTAAACAAACCATTAAGATTGCTAATCTTAATCACAATATAAAAAATATCATAGGAGCATAAGTTGCATTTTGCTCCCCAAAATCCTTACGAAAATAATAACAAAACATATTAATATCTGGAATTATTTACAATATTATTTATGTAACCTTAAATTTCTAGTAGGGACCTTGTAAGTTTTGACATTCCTTCCTTGTCTACGACATCAATTTTCTGTTGCGACCAACAATGTCTTCTTTTTGTGTCGCGACCTCAAAACGATGTCGCGACATAATCTCCCTTGAAGTTCCTTCTATCTTGGTTTCAGCCAGTTTTCTACTGTCGCAACAACTTTTGTTGGGCTTGTTATCACTTCTAGTCGTGACCTGAATTCTCTGTTGTGACACAAAATTGTTGTACTCTTGAATTACTTATCAAAGCATATCCATAATCTATACGCAACCATAATTTTCTTCTTTTTGTGTCGCGACCTCAAAAGCGATTATCGCGACATTGAATCGAAGACCTTTTTTCTTTGTCACCGGCAACTTCTCCTTCTCGCCATGACTTTTCATTCAACATAGTATAGATTAAGTTGCGACCTCGGTCTCTGTCGCGACCTCACTGGCCCATTGGATTATTTTCGCCGATCCTTGAAATTTTCATTTATGCCAATAATTTGTGCAAAATAGAAATTTAGTAAAATAGTACATATTTACGCATAAAACAAGCAATTGCATTGTAAGAACAATCATAAAAAATGGACTAAAAATTCAATGGAGTTTTTACTCATCAAATTCCCCCCCAGCTTCGAAATTTTGCTTGTCCACAGCGAAGAAAGAAAGATTTGTTTGTCCTCGAACAAATTTGCTATTTTGAAGGACATTTTTATGTTCTCTGACTGAATCTTTCTTATTCCTATGGCTTGAACAAGAAGATTGTAGTATCATTTCAAACTTTAGTTTTCAACCTAGAAGAAGGAATGTTTTCAACCTCTAGTACAAATAAACTGATGAATACTATATGAAAATAGTTCAGTCAATAGATCTTGTTCTATGAGTGTGTGTAGGTTTTCTTTCCTTTTCATCTTTTTGTTGAATTAGTTGATCTTCTGGGGATCTCCTTAGAACACTAGTCAAAAGTGCCATAGGCTTGTTTTTCATATTGATCTCCACTAATGTAGGTAAATTCAACCTTCAAGATTAAAAGAAGTCTTTTAGGCATAATGTTAGGCTTGGGTAATTGGGTAGACAATTGGAAATTTTAGGCTACAAATTACCCAGATTTCATTTTTCCTTTCTGTATAATGGCCTTCATCCTTCATCCATTTCCTTCCTTGTAATGTAAACTCTCCCAAGTTGGCTTTGTACATCATCTTGCATGTTGTGGCTCCTTTGGTTGCCACTTTCAACTTATCAGCTCAGTTTCTTTTTATTGGAACTCTTTTGTTTCTCTTTATTTTTCAAAGAATTGGAATTGTGCAATGTTTTGTCTTCTTAAGCTTTCTATCACTCTTAGAGAACTTTGGGTAGTAGCTCCCATACCGGTTAGTATTAAATTGCCTAGGTGTTGAAAGCTTGCCCACTCTGAAGCAATTATTGAGAAATAGGCCCTGAAGACAAAAATAATTCATTTTTCAACTTCTTCTTCTTTATCTCTAGTTCTTCAATCTATTTTCCCCCATACATCCTTGTAATCCAAAAGAAATATATTCTCCCAAACTTGTTCCTATCTTCACATTAAACATTATTTTTCTAAAGGCGAGTAATTTGGGGGTTAACAACAGGGTTATTATAAAGGAGGAGATTTAGGGTTCTAAATGCTATTTAAAGAAATTAGGCATTTTTGGCTCAAAGCAGGGAACTAAAGTGTATGCCTTTGCATATAATGAGGGTAGGTTTGAAAAGGCTAAAACTTTAAAGATGGCCTCTATCACTTTTGTTAGTTATTTTTACCTAGGATTTAGCCTTGACGATAATCTAAAGTTCTAGGATATATGCCCTTGATTGTGAATCACCCTAGAAGATGTTCCTAATCCCTCTCAAAGTTTTAAGAGTTTTCTTGACCATGTGAATTTTTTTTCCAAGATTTGTACTGACTCACTGTCTATACACACAGCTTCAATCATCTTATTTGTTCTGTAAATTGTGTACTTTTTCCAAATTTATGCAATTTAAACCTGATTCAAACTAAAACTGCAACTTCTTATTTCATTTCACTAGAGCCTATTCTTATTTCTCTTATAATGTTGTTCTATATTTAAACAGTGGTCATTGTGTCATTGTACTATTAAGGCTTGAATACATAGGTCATTTATTGCAGACAAACAATGAATGACACCATCAACACACCACTTAGAATCGGGATCCATGTGCAACCAAACAAATTACTTATTCAAGAATCGATTCCACAACTGGAGCATTTCAACAATATATAAGTTCTGATTGCATCATTATTGAAAGCAACAACACAATTCATCAATTCAAAAGAACAAAGCACAAGACATTTTCAATGAACCTTTCTGAATTTATATTCATGATGATGAAGGAGTACAGTGAGGAAAAGAAAAGTATAATTGTGCTTTTTCACTCCTCCCTTCTCTTATAAGATTTTTTTGGTATGATGTTGGGAGGATCTAAGTCAAAGCTTGCTAAGCATGGGGAAAATTGGGAAAAAGGTCATATATGGTCTTTTCTTTTCAGAGGGTGTGGGTTCTACCTTGTCAGTGGAGATTAAATCATTTGTTAAATCCACAAATTTGATCAAGGTGTCTTGTTTCAAGCCCATCCGATTCATCAATGCTTTTTCCAAATGTAAATACAACCCAAAGATGTCTAATAAATTTTGTTTATCAAATCTAAACTCCTTGCTAGATTTTTTATTCTATAAACATCATTATCTTCTAGCCTCTTTATCTCTGGCCCTTCATCAATTTCCCAAACTCCTTGAATCGCCTCCCATACAGTAATTTCAAGGCTCGAATCTTTAGCATGTTACCTCCATCTCAAATTCTTCTCTCTTTTCTTCATAATGGTAAGCACTTCTTCATCTCTTCTAAACTAGTTGTTGTAGAAGGCTTCCAAACTAGCTTTCATCTTTTCTCCCATTTGCTTTTCTCTTATGTTCACCTCTTCTCTCCATTCTTCCTCTCTTTGTCTTAGAGTCTACTCAAATAATTATTCTTTCCTCCTAAATTCAGCTTCTAAGAGCTCTTCTCTGAACTGTTGTTGTTTTTCCCATTTATGTTCCCTTTCTTCCATATATTTCTTCATTATCCTCAAAGATTTCCATGAATCTCGTGTTCCCTCTCCTCTTTCCGAGCTTTACTTGCTCAGGGAAATTCTCTGTCATATCCGGATAGGTATGGCTCAGTGGGCTCATTCTAAAATGCATCTCTTCCTCTTCTACTGGAGGAATTTGCTCTGGGATAGCTTCCATTTCTTTGTGATCATGATCCTCAACAGGCTCTGCTTCTACTTCCACCATCTTTTGTTTCTTTTTATTTCTAGGCCCCTTTGTCACCCCAGTAAGGGTCAGAGGAGATACCTTGGGATAGGTTTCTTCTTCATCCCATGATCCTCTCACCCAAAGAAAGATGCACACAAATCATCGGGATTGTTATTGGGTGAGGGATTATTCCTTTTTTGTTGCTTAAGTGGTATCCTCCTTTATCGAATTTCAATTAAACCCCTAACATTCATTTTATAGCCCTTTAAAAGGGCATATAGAATGATTGCCTCCTGTTCTCTCACTGCACAAAGATGTTTAGTTGGGAGGATTACTGAAGATAAGAAGTAGAACCAAACCTTAGCTTCCTCAATGAGGGAGCCTTTGTTGATAGTGTAGTGAGGGTTCTTCTTTGTAGCTTCCCACTTCCCGCCCAAAGAATGTGAGGTCGATAATCTCTCAAGGATCTGGGTTCTACCAATTTCTTAAATTTGAGTCCTGTTTGAGCTCCTAGTTTGAACATCTCATTAATTCTTTTGTGCCCAAAGTGTACCCAGACTTCTCGCACGTAAACTGTATCTTCTCTCATACCCACCATGTTTGCATATAATTCCTTTGCTAGAGCAGAGAATCCAAGCGCTGTATGTGCACAGAAGCTCTCCCAACCTCTCTTTTCTATAATCTCTGAAAAAGGGGAAATCAGCTTCCCAAATCCTCTTTCGCTAACGAAGCCCTTGTCAGCTACCACCTTCATCCATAAATCCTTGTTTCCCGCGCAGACAAAGTCTCTGCCTTCTAATTCTTCTTCTTCTCGTTTGCTCGCTACCCGCACCCATACTCTTCTTCCTCAATCTGGGCTCCTCCATTTCCGCCCTGCCCTTCTTGTTTTGGATTCGTCATAGTCTCAGACTGAGGTTCCAGGTGAACCTCCTCCACTCCTTGGCAATGTTCACTCATGAGCTCATCTATTAATTTGTTAAGATCCGGAATCGGGATTTGGTTATCTGCCATGGGAGAGAATTTGGAATCAGCTCCTGGCTCTGTGTGGTTTTGTAGTCAAGAGAGAAGGAGAATAGAAAGCTGGGTGAAGATGTCATCAGATCGAGTTCTCGATGAAATTGGCTATTCAATGCAATTTTTATGATATGGCTCAATGTCATCATTGTCTTATGGAAAGTCGTGACATTTATGCCTAAGGTATAACACTTATTGTTAAACAAAATGTCCCATTTAAAGTTGCACTCAAATCGTAAGGTTTTAAAACCTCTATTTTTATCGCGATTTTCCAGGACAATTCCGGTCGACCTACCCAAGTTTTGTCGCTGATCTTCATGGTCGCGGACTACTCAAATTGATGTCACACCCATTTCTCCTTCTTCAGTTTTTCTTTTTGGTCGCGACCTAGATCCTCTGTCGCGACATTGTGTCTTATCTCAGTCTTTTAAAACTCACACTTTTTTTTTCGTGACCCATCAGTTAATGTTACGACCTTTCTTTGGTCTCGACACGAAAACTTATGTTGCGACCTTAAAGCATAAGTCACTACACTAATTTTAAACAATAATTGTTGCGACCCCAAAAGTGGTCGTGACCAATAAAACGATGTCGCGACCTAATATTTCTTCTTCATTTGTTTTCCATTCAAACCGTGTCGCGACCTCAAAAGATTGTCGCGACATGAGAAATTTTCTGGTCTTCAGGAATAGTTCAACTTCATAAATGACTGAATCAATAAACCTAATTCAAACAAACAAAAATAATCCACCTTCATCATTCAAACATGCAACAAATCAACTCATGAAGCATCATATTCAATATTGAATGGAAAATAAAATTCCCCCAAACTTCAATCATTCATTCTCCCAAAATAAATAATATAAATCAGAGAGTATGGTACTTCCCTCAGAGTCTCAGGTGCACACTCGTAAGCCGCAAGTACTTGCGCACTCCATCTCCGCTCAAGTCCTTACTCGACCGGCAAAGAATACTTCACAAAATTTTAAACAAAGATATATAAAGAAAATTCTAACTAGAAACTTGAAAATATTAAAAAACACAAGTCGAATTAACATAACATCAAAAAAAATAATAATAATAATAAATAAAAACTGTCAGGTGGGTTGCTCCCATAAAGCCGCCTCACTGAAACCTTAGCTATACTCAAGGTTATGAATTTCTTGTTTCAAAGAAATTCTTCCACTCGTAACTAGGAATCAATCATATTTCTTCCAAGATACCTCCCTTTTAATCGCTGACCATTTACTTTAAACTCTTTCTCCATTACCGGTTTTCAAATCGCCATTGCCACAAAGGCTGTAATGCTTACTATCAGAGAATACCCGTTTTGATTTCACTTCGGTGCTTTAATCTAGAGTTAAATACTAGGACTCCGATCTCCTGCCTTGAATTCTCCTCAAAATCTTGATCATGTCATTTCTTTGTCTTGTCCTCAGAAATTCTAAAGATTATCATAAGCTTCATTTCGCTCTTCCAATTCATTCACCGAGTAGTCTTCTTCCTTAGCAAAATTTTCAGGTCAAAATTAACCACGCCCACATAGCTTTGTATTCCAATTCAAGAGATAGGTGACAAGGTTTACCAAAGACAAGTCTATATGGGGACATTCCAATGGGAGTTTTATATGCAATTTCAGAGCCCACAATGCATCAATGCTTTATGTAATCAATCTCTTACATTGAACTCACAAGATTTTCATGAATTTTCTTTTATCTCCCGTTGGAAATTTCAAATTTGCCATTTATTTGAGGATAAGCCACCATTATGTGTTTTATTCCATACCTGTTCATGAGCTTCTCAAACACCTTGTTTGCAAATTGGCTCCCTCCATCACTAATAATGGTCTTGGGTGTTCCAAATCTACTCAAGATATTTCTTTGCAAGAATCCCACAACTGTATTAGCATCATTCTTGGGACAAGCTGTTGCTTCCACCCATTTGGATACATAATCCAAGGCTAGGAGTATGTATATGTTTCCAAAAGAAGATGGAAAAGGCCCCATGAAGTCTATTCCCCATACATCAAATAATTACACCACCAGATACTCTCGCGCAGTGGGCATTTATGCCTTTTGCTAATATTTCCCATCCTTCGCACCGATTACAAAGTTTCACCCATTCAAAATAATCTTTTGAAAATAGTAGGCCAATAAAACCCGATTAGAGAATTTAGGGGTGTTTTTGTCTCGTAAAGTGTCCTCCATAGGGTGATGCATGACATTCTTGTAAAATTTTGCCCCGTTCACTTTCTGGTACACACCTTCTGATGATATTCTTGTAAAATTTTTCTGATGAATAATAGTGGGTCATCCCAAATGTAAAACCTGCTGTTAGTACTCAATTTCTTCCTCTGCTGGTAGCTGAATTCTGGTGGTATCACTCCACAAGCTAGAAAGTTCACAATATCAGCATACTAAGGTAATTGGAATGACAAATCAATAATCGCTTCATCCGAAAATTTTCTCGCATTCCATTTCTTCTTCTTCACAAGAGTCTTAAACTTCCTTGACAAGGATCAACTATCACATTGTCACAACCTTTCTTATCCTTGGATCTCCGTATCAAATTCCCGTAGTAATACCAATCTATCCGACGTTTCCTCGCTTAGCTTCCTTTGGCCTTCAAATATTTGATTGCAAAGATATCATTACGGATGATGATATGGGACCACAATATGTATGGCCCAACTTTTCACATGCAAATACCATTGCCGCATCTCCTTTTCAAGATTGAGTAATTTCTCAGCTTCATCAAGGTTTTGCTAGAATAAGATATGGCCCTAAACATTCATTAACTTTCTCAAGTCCTTAATACAGCCTCCTATCGCATAGTCACTCTGCATCACACATAATCTCAAATTCTTTCGTCTAAAAGATGGGTTCGCCATGATAGGAGCTTCCAACTAATCTCGTATTTGATCACCTCGAATGAACATTATGTGACTCCATCAAAATTAAACTCGCATCCTTCTCTAGTAATCTACATAATGGTTCAAGTAGCTTGAGAAGTCTCTAATAAATCTCTATAAAAAACCAGCATGTCCCAAGAAACTTATCCCCATCAGTTGCTGTATGTATGAGTCTTTATAATGGAAATCTTTGCTTGGTCCACTTCCAGCCCTACTGCAGAAATTCTATGCCCAAGTACAATGCCTTCTGTCACCATGAAATGGCATTTTTCCCATTCAAAGCTGAAGTTCTTGTCCTAGAACCTATGAAGCATCTGGCCCCCAAATTCTATAGCCAATGTTCAAAACTGGATCCATAAACTGTGAAGTCATCCATGAATATCTCCATAACCTCTTTTGCTAAATATGAGAACATAGACATCATACATCTTTGGAAAGTAGCAGGAGCATTGCATAAACAAAATGACATTCTTCTAAAAGAAAATGTACCATAAGGGCAGTGAGTGTTTAGTTTTCTTGGTCTTCAGCAATAGAAATTTGGTTATATCCAGAATATCCATCAAGAAAATAGAAGCTAGCACCTACTAACTGCTCAATGATCTGATCAATGTAGAAAGGCAAGAGAAAATGATCTTCAAGTCAGATTGATCACTCTTCTAATCAGGTCACCTATCTCTGCCTGCTGCTCAGAGAACTCACTCATTCCTCCGCTGATCACGTAATCCACCTTCTCTAAAACCACAGGAACTGGCTCACCCAAGTACATTCTGATGATTGCACTAACAGTCTGAAGTATTCAGCTATCAGCACTCTTCTACAAAGATTCTTTCGATCATGCTGTTCACCTTCCTTCAGGTCTCAACCCATGCCTCCTAATCACCTATCCAACAGCATTCTCGCAAGAAAACAAAAACATGATCCACATCCCCTTGGCATCCTCAACCCAACCCAGCTAACCCGCTGATTCCTCTGCAAACCTTACATCAGCCTTTTGTTCTTCATTCTCATTAATCTAATTGATATGATTACTGGTTTTCTGGTTCTAAGAAAGCATATTTCAGATGACTGGGCAATTCTTTCAAAATTAACCCTTCTGCACTAGTCTCTTGTTTGGTAACTTTCTTTTCTTGGCTACTTCAATTTTCTTAACTGTTTTCATTCAAACTCAAGATTGTTTCCCTATTTTGCAAACTGGAATGCAAAGCAGTCGAGACCAATAATCTCAAGATACTGGAAATTCATTCCATTTTCTACGGATAGAATGCCGAAGGTTACAATCGTGAGATCAAGTCAAAATCGGAGTAGACTATCAAGTATCTACATCATTGCCATTTTCATGGCCAACATCGACAGGTCAAGCATTTGTCCAAGTTGAAGTTCATCAAGCCATTTCCTACCCTCGTGGTCGCCCACCCTTTGCACATCAATCAAGCCACTCCACCGTTAAGAAGGTCTTCCTAACAAATGTGAGGGACCCGGTTGTCTTCTTCATTTTCATAAACTACAAAGTCCACAAGGAATATAAATTTCCTACCTCGATCAAGATATCTCTGGTGAACACTGCTAAGTCATGGATCAACAGCCATCTGTAGTATAATTGTTGTCGGGTAAGTTCCCCAAACTCAATCTCCGTACCACTCGATAAGGGCATCAAGTTGATACCGCTCCCGAGTCACATAAGTGCCTTTTGAACTCATATTTCCTACTGAAAGGTGGGATGGTGAAGCGCCTGAGTCCTTCATTTTTACTGGTAAACTTCTCTGAATAACTGCACTGCATGCGCTAAGTCTACCATTCTTCCCTAGTAATCTTCTTATTCTCGTCGCGATCTCCTAAGAAATTTTGCATGACTCGCATTTATTTGATCGCTTCGCAAAGGGAATATTTATTTCTATTTTCTTGATAATTTCCAAGATTTTAGAAAACTGTTCCTTCCTTAATTGCTTTCGAATCCTCCGCGGGAAATGGACCGATAGGTAAAAGCTTTAACCTTCCTTCGTTTCTAATTAATGCTTCTGTCGTTTCGGGCTTTGCACCTGCTTTTCCTCGTTTCTATAGTCTTCTATCTGCCTCTTCCATTATCTCCTCCATTGCTTTTTCTTCTTTGATCATTTTCTTTCTCTTTCCGCTTCCGCTATTAGTCATTTCCTTGCCGCTCCTCAGCTGGACTACCATACAGTCCTTTGGATTTTTCTAAGTGTCATTAGGAAATGCATTCTTGTTCTGGTTCTACAAGGTCAAAGCCAGTTGCCCAACCCGAGTTTCCAAGTTCTTCAGGGAAGCATTGGTGTTTGATTAAACATTCTCAGGAGTTGGATTTAAGAGTCCTAACAAATTTCGTCCATGTGTGAAGCAAATTTTTTTTATCCCCCATGAACTCAAAGATCTCAAGCCCTCAACGACCGGGTCCTTCCCGACCTTGATATTCATTTCTTTGCTCTCCTTGCTACTGCGTTGTTGGAACCTTGGTGGATGATACCCTTGCTGGAAATTCTGCCCCCCGTTCAGCCTTGTGATAGTCCACCATATGAGAAGTTCTCATGGTTCCTCGTCGGATTGTAATGTGTGGGCAAGTTGGGATTCAACTTGAAATGATAGCTTCTCTGTTCATTTAGGTAATTGGCCTCCTCAACTGCATAAGGATCTTCATCAACTAATCCCTCAGCACTTCTCTGATTCCACCTCTCTCTACTGCTCCAATCTCATGGGCAAAATGCAAATTTTTATCCTGTTTATCCATCCTGTGCATAATAGTATCTAACTTTGCTTCCATGGAAATCATCTTGTTAAGCTCAATGACTTTACTCCCCCTTGCTTTATTGTAGCCCTTGTAAATTCGATGGGGCTTTTATGTTGCACTTCATTAGGTCTGCTATCAAACCCTTGCCTCCTAAGCACTTCCCTCTCAATGCCCTACATCAGAAGCATCTATGATACCTTTAGAAGTATCATTCGTGAGTGATAGACAATATCCATTTGTGTCTTCTCGCATCTATGCCATGCATGACATCTCTTCAAAGAGCCTTTGTACCTTCCATGCAAGATACAAGCTTTCATCCTCACCTTATTGGAACACTATGATTTCCTTCTTTCAATCGAGGGACGGGGAAAATCATCAGAACGCTCCACCAACTCTTCCCATGTATCAACTGAGCCATATGGTAATGATTCATACCATGTGGCTGCAATATCTCTTAAGGAAAAGGGAAAGAGGTGTAGCTTTATCACCTCTGGTCTCACACCATTCAGCTTAACTATGTTTGCCATCTAGAGGAATCTGCCAAGGTGTTCATTAGATCTTCAGTTGGATGACCAGTAAATTGATTCTGCTGAACAATGGTGATCAAGGCTAGTTTTAGCTCAAAGTTGTTAGCCTCAATAGCAGGTTGTTTGACTGCTGAGTATTCTGCTTGGATGATAGGCCTCTAGAAATCCTCCATTGTATCTTGAATTGGAGGCCTTTCTACTACTGTTTCTTGTTCAATTGTCTGATCAATTCTTTCATCTGCCATGGTTGCTTTTTCGCTTCCGCTACTTTCCTAAGCTTCTTAGTGTTCTTTCCAATCTCGTAATCTACAAGAAGTAGATCCGACTCAAGCCTTATGCATTAATCAACCTCCTGAAATGGAGACATATTGAGATTAAATGGAAACAATGGTATCACAATTCATATATCCTTTAAGATCTCTAAAAGATCAAAACTGTTTTTGTGCATTTCTTTTATAAAGTAAAGAAAAATGTCCAAATTAGCACTTCACTCTTTTGTTAGAATATTGATTTATTCAAATCCTTTCAATCCCTGAGCAACGACACCATAAAACTTGTTTGTCTCTAAAGATATAGAATAAATCACTCAAATTAACACTTATACGGGGTTCACAATTCTAGTATTTATGTCAAAGTCAATACGCTTGTTTGAAAATGAATAAAACTGATTTTATGTTCTGGAATTAATAATGGATTTAGTCTATGACATTGCAAGTGCACAGGTCATTCAAGTAGTAAAAATTGGATGTAAGTCCAGATATCATTCCCACAAAGATTGACAAGAATTTGAAGTTCAACTACCCCAACTACTCAAGATCCATACTATTTGAAACTCTATGTGACAGTTTCTCAGCTTGTCTAGAAAAATAATTGTTCTAGAGATTACACCTAAAGGTAAAAGAAGTTGACATTATGATGATAAAACTAACAACAAAATAAAATATACTGGACTGAATAAGTTCTCTGTGAGAATTGAACACTATCAAAGAAGTACTGCGAAACAGCCAATTTCTACACCATCATGCATTGTTACTTTGTTTTGTGCTAGATTTAGATTATGTCCAAGATGCCTAACAATGCGGTTGGATTTCTCCACAGTTCACTGACCAGAGGACCCTGCTTCTCTTTAAGACAAGAGTCTAACTAGTTACTCGTGCTATGAACAATCTTGACAAGATCCGGGTATTTTTCTTTCTCAATACTTCATACCCATTTTTTGAGACTACAGATTTCTTTCTTGCTTCCCAAGTAAATGTTGTTGCAAAATTTCTACAACTTGATTGATGACTCATCCTTTAAATCTAGTGGATATTTCCATTCCCTTGATTAGATCTCAGCTAACATAGGTTTAAGAGCTTTCCAACATATTAAGTTGAAATCTCTGATTATTTAAATTGATAAATATTCCCCTCCAACATGAATTATGAGTTAACTGGGAATTTATCTAAGTGAACTCTCAGAGCTGAATTGTTCTTCAATGGTAGTCTAACATACTCACCAAATGAATGTTCTAAACTCTGAGGAATCTCCATCTCTGTGTCACTCAGAGGGTTTCCTGAAAATCAGAGCATGATACACACCTTGGAAGGGTTTTCGATCCTACTATTGGGAACGGATCCATTCAATAACACATCAACTACAATAAATTCCAATCCAGTGATTCTCTTTTCTTAATTCATGCGTAAAAGACTGTGAGCTAACAATAAATCCAATCTAGTGAAGTTGTGTTTAATTATTAATCACAATCTACAATGGAGTGTTGATCAAGAACATCCACTGTAGTTATAATTCCCTGGAAGAAACGAATTCCAAAATTTGTTTGAACTTCATTGATTCCAGGCCGTAATTAGAAAGAGAATAAAACTTAATCCAAATTTTTACATTCTAAATGTGACATCGTTCAGATACGTAAAATGAAAGAAAAGAAAGAAAATAAAAATCTATTCTAAAATATACAGTCTTCCTCCTCCTCCTCTTAGAAAATGGGTCTAAAAAACGGTCGCCTTTACTAAAACTGTATACTCCTATTTATAACCTTCAGAAATTGGGCCTGATTCCAAGGCTTCAGGTGGATTTCCCTTAATTCGATGGCCCAACTCACTATTTTAGATCGCGACCTCAAAAGCTTGTCGCGACGTAAAATCCTAGTCTGGTTTGTTAGGCCTACCGTGACTTCAGAAACCCGGTCGCACTCTTTCAATTTCAGACTTGAAATCATGGAGCTACGACCCGATGTTTTCTCGTTGTGACTTGTTTCTTCAAGGTAATTTATCATGGTTGCAACATGAATTCCTTGTCGTGACTATGTTAGTTGTCAGTAGTGAAAACCCTGTTGCGACCTTATTTTTCTTGTTTTTAAGGAATTGGTGTTGCGACCTCAATTCAATGTCGCGACCTCATTTCTGTTGTCAGCCTCTTTACTTCTTGCTCACTGCTCCACTTTTCATGTTGCAACGTCATTCAATTGTCTTGAAGGCGACCAAGTAATTTCTTTAATCAGTGCAATTCCTGTCACGACCTAACTGTTCTTCCTTTTTGCTGAAATATTTTTCGCGACCTCAATTCCATGTTGCGACATCATTTCTGTTGCCTACTATATTGATCTTGGTTGTGATCATGTTTTTCTGACCCTTTATTAAATTCTATGTCGCGACCTTAGTTCCATGTCGCGACCTGGCTTTCTTGTTGTCCACTGCATTCTGTGTCGCGACCTCAATTCGATGTCGCGACCTCATTTCTTTTTTCAGCAACTGATTCTTGGTCACAACTCCCTTTTTCATGTTGTGACTTAAAATTGTGTCTTTTCATTGTCTTGTGGCAACATCAATTGTTTCTTCTCCTTGCTAAAATTTATGTCACGACCTTAAAAGCATGTCGCAACATCAATTCTCCCCATCCTGTCGCAACCTCACTTTTGACTTACAACAATTTCCCATCAATTCATCTTCTTCTCGGGTCGACCTAGAAAGCAAGGTCGCGATTGAGTAGTCGTGGGCCTTCTACTTTGTTTTTTACAAGAACTCATACTTAGTCGCAACATGTTTTCACTATTCAGCTAATTTTTATGTCGCAACAAAAAATCCTAGTCGCGACCTCGATTGGAGTCTCCAACTTATATTGTTGTCGCAACCTTAAATTTCCCGGTAGGGACCTTGTAAGTCCTTTCAGCATTCCTTCCTAGTTGCGACATCAATTTTCTGTTGCGACCAACAATGTCATCTTTTTGTGTCGCGACCTCAAAACGATGTCGTGACATAATCTCCCTTGAAGTTCCTTCTTTCTTGGTTTCAGCCAGTTTTCTACTGTCGTAACAACTTTTGTTGGACTTGTTATCACTTCTAGTCGTGACTTTAAAACTGCTATGCTACTGAATTACTTGTCACGACATCCATAATTTGTTACAACCATAATTGTCTTCTTTTTGTAGCGACCTCAAAATGGTGTTGCAACACATAATCCTTACTTGAAATTTTCGTCTCACTGAATCTCTCCTTTGTCGCAACAGCTTTTCATTCAGCATAGTATGACTTATGGTCGCAACCTCGATTCTCTGTCGTGACCTCACTTGGCCATTGGACTATTTTCACTTCTGATCCTTGCTAAAATTTTCATTTCTGCCAATAATTTGTGCAAAATAGAACTTTGGTAAATAGTACATATTTCTGCATAAAAACAAGCAATTACATTGTAAGAACAATCAGAGTAATGGACTAAAAATTCAATGAGTTTTTGACTCATCAGTTTTCTTCGTAGAAATAACTAATACTAAGGTTTTACACTAGTGATTTCTCTTTGGATGTTGGGATTTGATAAAAACAGTGGGTTGTAATGGTTGAAAACTGAAAAAAAAAAAAAGTTAAATGTAAAGAGAATTCCTTAAAGTGTCAGTCACTCGGGGTTTAGGTTCCTAGGAAATGAGGGTTTCTGGTCTTTCTTCTCATCGGGAGGATGACCTATAGTCATCTCCCAAACCGGTTCTTCATTTAGATAAAAAAACTTAACCCTTAATAGCCATCCTTTGGAAAATGGTATTCACTGAGCATTAGTGGTCTTAGGCAAGAAAACAATTTCACTCACCTTTCAATGATTAATAAATGGTAATTAATGAATCTCGCGGATCTAGAACAAGCATCCACTGAACCCTAAAATATTATTAGATACGGGTCATTCAAGGTGCATCAAAGGGATCTAAACCTAGAGTTCAAAGGAAACACATAAGTGTCAGTGAATGCCTGCATTGAAAACATAAGAGCCCCTTTGTTTACCACATTTCCCTTGCCCTATACTTCAAGGAAGGAAGGGATTTAGCCGCTCATCCTCTGAGTTGTCATCCTTAGAGGGTGTTTGGCTAAAGAGAAGATGAGAGAAAGTGAGAGAAAATGAGAAAAGAGGGAAAAAGCTGAAAGCTTCCCTCCAAAAGTTTTTTTTAATGATCATGGTCTCCTAGGGTCTTTTATAGCCAAACCCCATTACAAATTACCAAAATAACAAAAACAATAACTATTACAAGGGGACAAATTGGGAAGAAATCCAAAAAGTTACAAAAAATTCAAAAGCTGCAAGAACATTCAACAGTGGTAGGAAACTTTCGCAGGCTGTGAAAATTTTCAAGGGTTACGAAATTTAGCAACCCTTGCGAAATTACCAAGGGCTACTGCATCTCTCGTTATGATTCTGGTTTTGCCTTTTCCTGCTCTAATTCCAATTGATTTCTTCATACTTGAGCTGAATCCCTATCTATGGTATAAATAGCCTGTAAAAACAACAAAACTTGCCATAACATTTGGTTAGTAGCATTGCAAGGTCTTTAACATGCCAACTCGGGTTAATTTCAGTTGATTACTATAAAAGTGCTCAAACCTCAGATTAATAAGGGTGTAAACAATTATTCGGGGTAGTAATTTCCAATCGAATATCATAGTTCCTAGCAATGAAAGGTTAAGAAAGCAACTAAAGGCAAGATGAGCTATAAATATATCTACACAAAAATGGTTTTCAAAATCAATGAAGTGATAAAACCCAACATGTAGCGCAATTTATCAAAGCCCTGTCCCATGACCATCTCAGGAAGAGTGTGTGCGATGAAAAATCAAGGATCAAAATAGTGTCAACTCCTAGAGAACCAACCTGACACCTTCCACAAAAACCTAAGTGTTTGATTTGATTAGGATTCAAAAATAGATTGTCAAACTGTTCTCTCCCCCCAACCTAGCTCTTATCTAAACCTAGCAGCCTAACCAACCTCAATAAATCAAGACCCAACTTTATTCTATAACTTCCTCATTTTTTTGTAGGGGTACAATGCTAAGGGTATCGAACTCACAAGTGTCCATGTAACGGGGGTCCACCGATGAATCCTAACCAATTAAGGTTTAGGGCATCAAGTCATAAGGATCTTTTGACCACTAACTCTTTAGGTTTCACCCTGGACTCTTAATGAGTTCGAAACTCCAGCACCTACAATTTGCTAAACTTCACCTATCCACCCATGTAACTTAGCAACAAGCTGGTGACTCCCAAACTGGGCTTTCTGGTTTAGGCACCGAGAGCTCTGAAGACTTTTCCATACCCTGACCGTGCTCTAGTTTCAAGGTAGAGCGTCTATTAATTCTTACTTTTTCTTTTTTTTTTTTTTTTTTTTGAAAGACTCATTAGTCTTTTATTCAGGGGTCCCAACCTATTAAAGGTGGTCAAGAGCACTAGGCCAGACTTTCTCAAGGCTTAGGAAGTAAAACAGTCTTTCATCTTATCATTGAAACCTAATGTGCTCAATGTGTGGTTAGTTCAAAGTGGAAGAAAAGGTTGAATACAATAAGAATTTCAATAGGTGATCAACTCAACTAACCATGACACCATTCTAACATCAACAACATTGGAACAAAATTTCTATTTCTCATACTATAAGCTGGGCATTACAAAAAAGTTTTATGAAAATGAGAAACTGAAAGCATGAACTAGAAACTAAAAATATAAATTATATTGTAAAAAAAACAAACTAACTAGCAAGCCATTCAACTAAACAAAACAGACTTGTTCAAAACATAAATCAACTCTTCCTTTCTTAACTTTCCCCCCAACCAAATTCTACATTGTCCTCAATGTGGTTATGGAATGGAAATTTAGGGGAGGAAGTTATACCTCCTTGGAGAAGTGTAACCGGTTGTGGAGAGGTGGAACCACATGAAACAAGAAACAAAAAAGAGGAAAAGTGTCAAACAAAAATATTAATAGTGCAAAATATGATCATGCTACAAGAATGGAAATCAAAAATATAAAAATAGGCTTTCCAAAGAGGCCTTATTCACTCCATTTGGGCTTCAAATGATCAAGTTGGAAGAAGAAAAGAGAGGTTAAAAGTGACAAAATAGATAATTTTGTAAATTACACCCTTATCATAATTTCTAAAGTGTTCTTTCTGGTTATATTTTGATTTTACACTCTCTAACCTTTCCAACGATACCAAGATCACCCAAAACGGAGTTCAGATGAAAAAGTTATGGCCAAAAGAAACTAGGTGCGTAAATTCACAAATTAAATTCTGTGCAAATAATGTTTTTTTTTTTTTAGATAAAGGATTATTTTTTATTTTTTTACTTTTCTCTTTCAAAGAAAAAAAAAATCATAGATACAGATTTGTTTTTTTTTTTCAAAGACAAATTTTTTTTTTCTTTTCTACAGTGGTTGCTATAGTGCTCCACAGTAATCATGCAAATGGGCACAAATTTCATAGTCAGGAAAGTACAAACAACATAAAGGATATTGCGAAATTTCGTAGCTTCGTGAAATTTTGGCGCTACACTTTGCAGGATTCGAGAAATTCTCGCAACCCTTTAAATTTTCCTGGTTTGACTAGCACTCCCCCGTCGTAGAAATTAAGCACAAACCTGCAAAAATAAGCCAAGAAAATTTTAAAAAATTGCAAGAAAATGAAAAATGAGCTAAAAACAAAGATTAAATTAAAATTAGAGAAAATATAAAGAGAAAAATTAAATAAATAAAATAAAAATAAAATAAAACGTAAAAATCAAAACAAAATCAATCGACTCTGCCAAATTTCGTGGAGATCTGAGTCTCCAAACCGCTTTCTGCTCGAAGCTCAAGGAGGAAAGCTCCTCCTTTCTCGTCCCAAGGTACCACTGAACCTGTGGACCCGGTACTACCGAGGTCCCTGTGTCTCTCGAATCTAAACCGATGGTTTTGGTATGAGCCAATCACAGCTATGCATTTCATGAGCACCGCTAATGTCCGTGGATGAGCGCGGTTTGAACAAAGGCCACTAACTTCCTAAAGTTTTATGCA
Organism: Tetrastigma voinierianum; assembly: GCA_016808115.1. NCBI lineage: Eukaryota > Viridiplantae > Streptophyta > Magnoliopsida > Vitales > Vitaceae > Tetrastigma > Tetrastigma voinierianum. Next base: position 234,169 of record JAEQBH010002357.1, on the reverse strand, counting down.
AGCAGTGCAGATGAGATGGCCTCACTAACAAAGAAGTGCCTTTAGGTGTCGAGTGCGCTACAAGCAGTGCTCCAGGATACGCACTAGGTCAGAGATGGTGCTACTTGCAAAGGTCATTGGGTGGCCTGTGCAATGGCACCGGGATTCAATCTTGTGAAATGGCTCAAGATCAAACTTTCAGGCTCCTTCCACTGCTTTCTTTCCATTGCCTTCCTCAATCATCAATGGGGAGATTGCTTCATTCTTTCTCGATGGACAAAAAGTAGCACAAATGTCTGAGAATTTAGATAACCCTTCAAAAAATTCTGCAAAAGTCTCTATCATCTCTTCCTCAGAAGGCTAAGCCATACGCTCATCCACCGTGGTGTCAATCGCACTCTTCCTCTTGATGAACATGCCGACAGAGCCTTAAATGGAGTACGCAGTTGTCAATTTTTCTGACCAAGGTCATTTGAGCTTCTCCATCTAATCTTTGTTCAGAGAGCTTCCATCAGATCACCTTTGATTTGCTTGGACATTCATCGATTTCTGCTCCTCTATAAAATTACCCACCACTTTGCTTAAGTTCAGTATTGCTTGCTCAACTGAAGAAGTTAACTGTGGTGGTTGTGATGACTGAGGAGTGGAAAGATACTATGGATATGGTATTCACTGAGCATTAATGGTCTTAGGCAGTGAAAAACAATTCTCCTTGACTCACCTTCCAATGACTAATAGATGGTAACTAATGAATCTCAGTGGATCTAACAATAAGCATTCACTGAACCCTAAAAGATTATCAAATACGGGTCATTCAAGGTGCATCGAAGGGATCTAAACCTAGAGTTCAAAGGAAACACATAAGTGTCAGTGAATACCTGCGTTGAAAACATAAGAGCCCCTTTGTTTACCACAGCCTCTCACTCCAAAGGCCTTCACTTTGTCAAGAAGGATTTGAATTACCATCCTCTGAGTTGTCATCCTCAAAGGGTGTTTGGCTAAAGAGAAAATGAGAGAAAGTGAGAGAAAATGAGAAAAGCGGGAAAAAGCTGAAAGCTTCCCTTTAAAAGTTTTTCTTTAATGATCAAGGTCTCTTGGGGTCTTTTATAACCAAACCCCATTACAAATTACCAAAATAACAAAAACAATAACTATTACAGGGGGACAAATTGGGAAAAAAATCCAAAAAGTGACAAAAAGTCAAAAAGTCAAAAGCTACGTGGAACATCCAACAAAGGCTGAAATCCAAGTAGGCACACTTCACAGTCAACCCATGCGAAATTGCCAAGTGGCTTACCCGCATCTCTCCTGCGTTATGCTTCCAGTTTTTCCTTTTTCTGCTCTGATTCCAATTGATTTCTTCATGCTTGAGCTGAATCCCTATCTATGGTATAAATAGTCTGTAAAAACAACAAAACTTGCCAAGACATTTTATAAGTAGCATTACAAGGTCCTTAACATGCCAACTGGGTTAATTAGGCTGATTACTATGCAAAAAGTGCTCAAAACCTGTATTAATAAGGGTGTAAAACATCACTATTTGGGTAGTAATCATGAGTACTCATCAATTTTTCCTACATCAAACTTATTGTCTTGAAGGATCGCATAGTTCAGAATAACCCTATCTTTAGGCACCTCACACACATTGGTGCTAGGGAGGATCATCAAAGTGATGAAGTGGTGCCACACTTTAGGCACTTAAGTGAGACCCTTGGTTTTGAAGTTAACAACCTGCCCTTATTAGTTGATCTTCAACTTGGCTTGGTTGTTAGGTGGGAATCTGATGATATCATGGTAATTTAGCTCCCCATGTGGTTGTTGGTATGCCTTATCCTTCATTGGTTCTAATTTTTAGAACTGATTATAGTCATAGTCAAATGACATCCATTTTCATCTAACCCATACTTCTTACAACACTTGTTCGCTTAGGTTGGAGTCAAATCCTCTCACCATTGACATTATAGTCTCCTTATGGGGTTTGCAAAGCTCCTTCCAACCTTTGTTTGCAATGTCCTTACGAAGTACCTTGGGATGCTAAGTTCTTTCCTTAATGAACTTCCGCCATTTTATGACCAATGAATTATACCCTCGAGGCATTGAGATTGATGAATTTTAAATCATCATATTACCTTGAGATAGTTTTGGAAGCCTTCTTTGTAAGTCTAGGTCACTTGGATGTCATGTACTCAACAAATTAGCTCTAAACTCTTGTCAATTTACAATAATACAATTCACTTCTTCACAATCACTTGTTGAAACTCCCAACCAAAGGAAGACAATGATTCTCAAGGCAAATTATAAGTGACAAGCTTTCTTAACAATCTAACCTTGAAATCACCCTAGCACCAAGAACACTCTGGTGTGCGACTTGGGCAATGATTGCTCAATAGGAATAAAGGCCCCATGACCCCCTAAGTACAACCAAATATGTCCAAGAGTGACAACAATAGCACAAAACCAATGGTTGATCTAGTCTTACAAAATTCTTCAAAGTAACTTACTATGAGACTTGATTTGGGTATTTGAGTCTCCAGATTGGTGATGAGAGTATGTTAAAGAATGATGAGTAATGGTGTGTGGTAGAGTGATGGATTGTGCTGAAAATCTGAGTTGCAGCTTAGAATTAAGGATAGAGGCTTCACAAGAATTGTACACACAAGTCTTTGGGACGAAGAGAGTGAGTGCTTTCGATTTTTTGAAATGAGATAGAAATGAAACACTTTGGTTTTAAAATAGTGTAACGTCATAAGTGACGTAACGTTGTTTCATATCAAATACCACATGACATGCCATCGCACATCGCGATTTGACTTAATGATGTTTATTTGTTGAAACTTCGATGTCGCGACAAGATGAGATGACATTGCAACGTGAACATCTAATCAAACATCCACAGCTACTACTTACCATCGCATTTAATGCGGATCACTGGCCGTGACATGATAGAGAGTGGATTTTTTTGGATTACAATCACGTCATGACATGGAATTACCACATCACAACTTGACATGTATTTCTGAAAAAAAAATTTACTTGTGAAAACACTTTGCCTCACCTTCAAAAGGATACACTTTAACACTTTACCTTCAAAACACTTGAAGAGAAAACCTTGAGTCGGTAAAACCTACAAAACACAACAAAAACAAACACAACACAAGATCATACTTGAAAACACTAAGCTAAAACTAAAGAACAAACAAAAATGAAAACTAAAAATGAAAAGAAAAGAAGAAGAAAACATCACAGTGCTTGGGTTGCCTCCCAAGAAGTGCTTTGTTTAACGTCGGTAGCTTAACTTCCCCGAGCATCGATGTTGCTCAAACACATGCAAGAATGGAACAAGATTGCTCAAATTTCACAAGAGACTCTCATGGTGGCTTCAATGTTGTACTGGACTTGGCTGCTTTGAAATTCACCAAATCAATCACTGGCCATTAACCCTTGAATTTTCCCCCTTGGTCCGTATGTAACACTTCCATTTCCATAGGGAAACACTAGAGTCACCAAAAATTGACACAACAATCTCGATTTCGGCTTTCCGGGAAACAATTGTAGCCTTGAGTTGAAGAGAAGTACTTTTTATCTTGGCTTGAACTCCTCTCTTACAATGTTCTTATCATGCCTAGCCTTAGTCTTTTCCTTATAGATTTTAGCATTTTCATAAACCTCATTTCGAAATTCCTTAAGCTCATTTAGTCTTAATAATCTCTTTTCCCTCGTGGCTTGGAAATCAAAATTCATCGTCCCTGTAGCCTAATAAGTTTTATGTTCAATTTCTATCATAATATGGCATGCCTTGCCATAGACCAACCTATAGGGGGATGTCCCTATTGGTGTCTTGAATGTTGTTCAGTAAGCCCAAAGAGCATTATCCATTTTCTTTGCTCAATCTTTCCAGGAAGAGTTCATAGTTATCTACATTTTTTTTTATTTCCCTATTATAAATTTCAACTTGTCCATTGGACTGAGAATGATATGCAAGCATTGTCCGGTGCTTTACTCCATATTTAGCCAAGAGGGAATCAAACAAATCGATTCAAAAATATGTCCCTTCATCACTTATAATTGCTCTTGGAGTTTTGAACCTTGCAAAGATATATTTTCGAAGGAAATTCAGCACCACTTTAGCATCACATGTTGTAGTGGGGATAGCTTCTACCCACTTGGACACGTAATCCAGGCACCCAAAATAATTATTCTGCTGTTGTTCGAGGTGCATATATAGTCCAACCATTCCATACATCAAACATTCTCCTGGTTGACTGAGTTCAATGGCTTCTCATTTTTTCGATATAATTCTCCCAAACTTTTGACAACGATCATATCCCATAGCAAAAGCATGTGCATCCTTTACTACTGTTGGCTAAAAGAACCTCACTTAAAGTACTTTAGAAATTGTTTTACTTCCACCAAAATGGCCCCCACATTCAAGGGAGTGGCAATGTCAAAATGCTCTCACTTCATAAGGCACACATCTCCTAACCATTCAGTCAGCACGATGCTTGTAAAGAATAGGATCCTCCCAATAGTAGTGCTTCAACTCGGAAAAGAATTTCTTCTTTTGAAGGGATGATAAATCCAAGGGAAGCACTCTGGCTGCAAGATAATTAACAATATCTATGTACCAAGGCACAAAATTAGCATGAGACGTGGCTAACGATTGCACATCCAGAAAACTATTATCGATTGCACTTGTCATAGCTTACCTTCCAAGAATTCCAACCTGGAAAGGTGGCTAGCATGAGATTATCGAATCCATTTTTATCTCTTATCTCAACATCAAACTCTTGTAAGAGAAGCGCCCATCGAATGAGGCACGGCATCTTTTTTAGTCATAAGATATTTGATTTTTGAATGATATGTGAAAACAACAACATTGTTGCCGATCAAATATGGTCAGAATTTATCAAATGCAAATACTATGGCAAGAAATTCCTCCTTTGTAGTTGCATAGTTCAATTATGCTTCATTTAGAGTTCTACTTGCATAGTATATTGAATGGAAGATATTGTTTTTCCGTTGGCCCAAAACAGCCCCTACCTCGTAGTCACTAGCATCGCACCTTATTTCAAAGGAATGATCCTAATATGTTGCTACGATAATCAGCGTGGATATGATCTTCTCTTTAAGTGTGGAAAAAGCATGAATGCACTTGTTATCAAATTTGAATGGAACCCCTTACATCAGGAGATTTGATAGTGGCTTAGAAATTTTAGAGAATCCTCTAATAAATCTCTTGTAAAATCCAGCTTGGCCGAGAAAGCTTCCAATTCCCTTGATCGAAGTAGGAGGCAACCATTTTTCAATAGTTTCAATTTTTGCTTTATCTAGTGCAATTTCTTCCCATAAATCAAATGTCCCAAAATAATTCTCTCTTTTACCATAAAAATGGAATTTCTCCCAATTAAGAACAAAGTTGGTTTTTTCACAACGCTTCAAGACCAAATTCAAGTTCTTCAAACAATCATCAAAAGAGATGCCAACTATGGATAAGTCATCCATAAATACTTCAATTGAGTGTTCAACCATATCAGAAAAGAGAGCCATCATACACCTTTGAAATGTACCCGATGTATTACACAATCCGAAGGGCATTCTCCTAAAGGCAAATGTGCCATATGGATAAGTGAATGTAGTCTTTTCTTGGTCCTCTAAGGTAATAGAAATTTGATTATACCCTAAATAACCGTCAAGGAAGCAATAGTATTCATGTCCCTCTAAACGGTCCAACATTTGATCAACGAAGTGCAAAGGGAAAGGGCCTTTCTTGTAGCCTTATTAAACTTCTTGTAATCAATGCATATTCTTCAGCCACTCACTTTTCTTGTGGGAATCAACTCATTACTTTCGTTCTTGATAACTGTCATCCTCCTTTTTTGGGCACAACTTGAACCGAACTAACCCAGGTGTCAAGCCATTTCAACACCTCTTTTCTCACGACCTCCATTGTTGTCCTATTGAGTCTCTTTTATGCCTTTGTAGTGGCCTTGCTTTCCTTTTCTAATAAAATACGATGCATGCACATAGAGGGTCGGATTCTATTGATATCAACTAGGGACCAAACAATATCACTCTTCTGATCACAAAGCACTCTTAACAACTTTTCTTCTTTAGCAATCGAGAGAGAGGAGGAGATAATAACCAGAAAAGTGGATGAACTTCCAAGATAATCCTATTAAAGGTGAGCTAGTGGTGGTTTCTCTCTAAAATTGGAGCTTTTTTCAATTGAATGGATAAGACGGTTCGGACTTTCTCCCAAATGTTCAAAATATTTCCTCTTGTTAGGCTCGAAATAATCCATCCAAATCAAATACTTTGCAACATCCTAATCATTCAACCTTACAAAATCTCTATGGAATAGGCTAGTCTCTAAGGGGTCGATGTGACCCACTTGGCTAGACACTATAGCCTCCACCAAATCAATGATAAAACAAATTTCACTCTCATGTAGATGTTGTATAACATTAAAAACAATGAATGTGACTTCCTCTACTTGTACTCTTAATCTCAACTCATCCTTTTGTACATCAATGAGTGCTCTATCGATAGCCAAAAACGGTCTTCCAAGAATGATAGAGATCTCCTTGTCTTCTTCCATATCAAGAATAATAAAATCAGTTGTAAATATGAATTTATCACCCTTGACAAGTTCATCCTCTATGATACCTTGCAAATGTTTGAGAAACCTATCCGCCAATTGCAAATTCATTGTTGTTGGCCTTGCTTTCCCCCAAACTCAACTTCTTAAAAATAGAGAGAGGCATCAAATTTATACTTGCTCATAAATCACAAAGAGCTCTCTCAAAGATAGAATCCAATTAGGTCGCATGGATTGTGAAACTTACTCCAATCTTGTTGGGAAATTTCTTGTAAGATGGCACTACACTCCTCTGATAATGCAACAGTTTCATAATCACTCGGCTTTCTCTTATTGACTAAGATTTCCTTCATGAATTTCACATAGCTCGAAATTTTCTCTAAAGCATTAGTGAATGGATGTTAATGTGAAGCTTTTTGAACACATTCATAAACTTGTCAAAGTGTTTGTCCATTCTATTCTTCTTCAAACGCTAAGGAAAGGGAACAATTGGAGTGTCTTCCTTTGAGGGTGTTTTCACATCATCTTTCTTAAGCTCACTTTCAACTGGATTATTCAAGGAGTTCCCGAATTTTTCAGCTTCTTTCTCATTCTCATCAACTTGGATTGAATTTTCCATTGTTTTTTTATTTTACATCATCTTTCTTAAGCTCACTTTCAACTGGATTATTCAAGGACTTCCCGACTTTTTCAGCTTCTTTCTCATTCTCATCAACCTAGATTTAATTTTCCACTGTTTTGCAACTTCTTAGGGAGATTGCTTTGCAATGTTCTTTGCCTTTCCTCCTAGGATTTACTTCTAAAGTACTAGGCAAGGTTCCTTATTGTCTTTCACTCAACATGGTGGTCATTTGTCCCATTTGAACTTCCAAATTTCTTCTTTGAGAAGATTGATTATTGAGAGAAGTCCTTATTTCATCGACAATCGAACTCTGAGACTTATGCAATTCCACTTGTGACTTCTTTTGCATTTCCACTCTGAAACGTAGCTAATTCAACCATAGTGTCCTCCAAACTTGACTTTTTCTTCTGAGGAGGTGGAGGCTTAACTTTGGATCCACCATCATGTTTTGATTGCTCTCCACGAAAGATTATGTTAGAGAAGTGCTCTAAAGGCCATCATCTTTTAGCACTTGTTATGTATCTTATTTTAATTAATAAGAAGGCTTCTTCATCACTTTGATATTCATTTGCAATATGAATTGATATCGATCTTAAATTAATTTATGAAGTCTATGATACATTACATAACATGAAATAAATCATGATGTGATTATGATAATGAGATTCCCATCATGTGTAATTATGTTGTATCTAAATTATCCCTAGTCATAGGATCAACGAGATTGGACATTGTTGATCCGGATATACTAGCACATGTTGTACTCCTTTATTTCATCAAGCAGTTTATCTCATAAATTGTGATCATTGTGATGATTAGAGTGGACATGTGGATGCTTGCTAAAAGTAGTCAAGTACATCGGAGACTTGCTATGAGACAATCATATGGATTATCGATTACATGTAGATATTGATAGTCTCATCATAGCAATGGTGTAAGTATCCTTAGACTTGTGGCACTCAAGGTTATCTTGATCCTGGTCTTGTGCTTTGAATTCATTCCTTGTTTCCTCTTAGAGATCACTCATAGAGCGATGATTGGAAACAACTTAAGGTGTTTGAAGGTACTGGAGTAGCCAATAGAGGATTCACCACTCCTGATAAAGGGATAGTATAACCACAGCCACTTGTCGGGATAATTACTCGTAAATCTCTAGCCATAGTGGATTTCCTTGAAGAATGTCTTTAGTGGCATGACTAACGAGTAATGAGTCCCGAGACAAGAACTATTTATATGACACCCCTTCCTAGTCTAACCCGATTGGTGGGTCCGAACCGGATTCGAGATGCTCTGTTTACTATAACTTATAAACTTTAAGCTTTTCATTCATATAATGTTAAACATTTAACTTATATTATATTTTGTAGCAGCGGATAACAAAATATATATACAAGCTAACTATATGGAAGTGCTCCACATGTACAATATTTCCATTGTTTACAAAGGTAACAAAAATACATGTATATTAGACCAAATGGTCTTCCAGTGGGCACCTATTGATGTGTTAGCCTTAGTTGCTGATGTGGAGTGTCCGATCTCTGCCGTTTCTCCCAGACTCTTGCATGGAGGGAAACACCCATGATAAGCTTATAGATTAGTGGGAATTAACACATATTGACGACCTCTAATGAGGGTCATTACACTTTAAACAACTACATATAACGTTAACATTCGTTTACATATACACATGCTTATTCATATTTTGCACAAGTCATTTATCAATATACTTCTACCTATATCATACTTATTCGTCTTATCATATTTCATTGCTTACTATATTTCATATACTTTTCTGGCCGTTTCCTTCACTAACTTATTATGCTTCTTCCAACAAAGATTCTATCATCGCACAACAGTGCTATGCTTCTCATATAATGTCATATGTTATATACATTTCATTTATGTATACTTGTCATTTTCTTTTATGTTTCATGCCTGCTAATACCTTAGAAGTGATACGGAAAGAACTCGTCTCTGCACTAAAGGCATTATCACCGTGCGAAGATAGTGATCTCTAGATGTGCCCGGTTGCACTATCACTGTACGAGACAATGATCTCTATCTGTATGACCCAAACGGGGCCGCTATAGTGATCCAAACGGGATCTATGTCATTGACCCAAACGAGGCCTCAATATTTGTAAACTGTATGCTGTAGTAACTATATCCCGATAGGCGAGGCCTATCTATCCAACTACTCGGTCATAAGCAAGCAATCCGTTTTATTATGTTTTCTTAACCATTTTTCATGTATTAAAAAAAAATCTCATATACATGAATAAATGTTGATATCATGTATACTGAGATAGTCCTTATCAAATAATTTTCATAACAAAATTATACGTATTCTCTTTAGCTTGCATATATATTAACTTATACATATACTTGTACTTATAACACTTATACGTATTAGGGAACTTATAGTTTATCCACACTAAACTTGCCAAGGCGACGAGGTACGGTGCGTTTTTCACTTAGTTTCATTCTTATTTGAACCCCCGTTATTCATTTTTTAGAGTTCCTATACTATCTGCGGTATGAATTCTGGGCTTGACTAATATAAAAAATACAAGAAATCTTAGTGGCCAAAAAAGCTAGGTACCGCATTTCCAGATTTCGGTACCATTCATACTCGTGAGTGGTACCGGTACCACCCCATGGTACTCCACATCGCCGCTGAACTGCCTAGAAATGGCAGATTTTGTCATTTTTGCCTCCATTTTCTTCAATACATCTCCTCTATTCCATCCTACATCAAAAAGTACCATGAATTCCTCCCAAAACAACTCTAAAATGGTTCATAACCCAAACATGAAGATTAGTTAGGGTTTGTTCTAAACCCAAACTCAATTACATGCAATTAAACCAAAAATCTATACTAAATGGAGATTCCATACTATTCTTGTGGCCAAATTAGGCTCACTGCAAACTCTACACTTTCAAGAAATCTAGGGTTAGATTTAGAAACTCTAACAAAACCCCAGTTCGACCAAACTCTCCATACTAAAATCACAGTTTTCCATACCCAAAACCATAATGATTCCATACCTGATCTTCTTTTGAACTCATCTTCTCCTTTCTCTTTCTTTCTCTCTCTCTTTCTTCCCTTCCTTTCTCTTTCTCCTTCAATGTTTTTGTTCTCTAAAAACAGATATGAATAAACTTGATCTTATCTCTTTTTATTGATTTTACTTTCCTTTATTTACTCATTGTCCTCATATTCATTTATTTTCAATTCAACTTATACTATACTCTACTGTGGCATACAATCTTATGAGATTATGACCCTTAGGTCCTAAATTTGTAAATGACCAATTTACCCTTATCTTTTGTATAAATTCTGGGTTTTGCTTTTTTTATTTTTAGCATTATTTTATTCCGGAAAAATATACATTTACTGTTATTATACCCTAAACATGCTATAAACTTTCAAGGTATAATTTAGGGTGTTACAACTCTCCCCCCCTTTAAAAGAATTTCGTCCTCGAAATTCATACCTGTTTCGAAGAGTTGCAGATACTGTGCTCTCATAGTTGCTTCTGGCTCCCAAGTAGCTTCTTCTTTGCCATGGTGTTGCCAGAGCACTTTCACTAATGGTACTTTGCTTTGTTCCGAACTCTACCTCGAGCCATAATTGCCTTTGATTCCTCATCATATGACAAATCCCCGCATTGCATCTCTTAGCACCGGTAATATGTGCTACCACCAGCCATATCTCCCAAGATCGACACATGAAACACATCGTGTAATTTGGCCAACTCCGGAGGGAGTGCCAAACGATAAGCCACAGGTCCGATTCTTTCCAAAACTTCATATGGACCAATGAACCTCGGACTCAACGTACGCTTTCTTACCAAATCGTAGAATTTTCCTCCACGGCGATACTTGTAAGAAGACCTTGTCTCCCACTTCATATTCAATATCTCTCCTTTTCAAATTGGCATATGAATTTTGTCGATCACTAGCCGCCTTTAACCTCTTGGTTTAACATCCCGTACTTTCTCTTCAAGATCTTTACCATGTCTAGACCAATCATCTTGTAATTTCCATTCACCCGTCAATCATACCGGAGTCTTTACTTCCGGCCCATATAAAGCTTCATATGGTGCCATGCCAATGATTGATTGATAAATTCGTTATGCTAAATTCCATCAATGGAATATACCTATCCCAACTTCCAGTGAATTCCATTACACATCCCCGAAGCATATCTTTGAGTACTTGAATCAACCTCTCAGACTCCCATCTGCTCCATGATGCACGTTTACTAAAATTCTAGCCTGCACCTTAAGGTTGACTATAGTCTCCTTAACTCCGAGGTAAAACGCTAATTTATATCTAACACAATATACAATGGTACACCATGCAATCGCACAATCTCATCCACATATAACTCAACTAGTCGATCCATAGAATTGCCAATTATGACTGGTATAAAATGGGCCGACTTTGTGAGCTTATAAAAAATCACCTAGACAGATACATGTTTTTGTTGCGTGATGGGAAAAACCGACACAGAATCCATGGTAATGTTATCCCACTTCCATTGAGGAATTAGAAACGATCCGCTGAACTCGTGTTCAGTTCCTTGACTTTCGACATCGCCAAACATTTGCATCGCACTCGCCATATTCTTTCATTCCTTCCACCAATAATGTTATTTCAAACTCGGTACATCTTATTACCTCCAGGATGTGCTTCTTTCTGTAAATATCGTATTATGAGCTTCAAATAACAACAACATTTTCTTTAGCTCTCATCATCTAGCACACATAATCAAGCTCGAAATACAAACTTTCAGCTTCTTTTACTGAAAAATCAGTCTTATCACCATCTTTGACCATTTGTACCTTTTTCTGCATCTCTTCATCATTTTTCTGAGCATCTATAATCCTTTTCTTGAAAACAGGTTGTGCTTTTAATTGAGCTACTATAGCTCCATCAGATACTATTCTCCATTCACTGTGATGTATTAACAATGCTGCCATTGCCTTTCTACTTAAGGCATCTGCTACCACATTGGATTTTCTGGGGTGGTAATCTATTATACGATCATAATCTTTGAATAGTTCTAACCACCTCCGCTGTCTCAAATTTAATTCTTTCTGAGTAAGCAGGTACTTGAGACTCTTATGATCTGTGTAAATTCTACACTTTTCCCCATATAAGTAGTGTCGCCATATTTTCAAAGCAAACATTACCGCAGCCTACTCTAGGTCATGGGTAGGATAATTTTGTTCATGTGCTTCAACCGGCCTCTTAATGCATGCTTCTTCACTACTTTCCCCATCTTGCATTAACACACAACCTGCACTAATTCTCAAGCATCACTATATAAGGTGTACTTTCCGAGGTAGTTGCGACACGGGGTGCTTCAACTAGCATTTCTTTCAACTGTTCAAAACTATTCTGACATTTATCTGACCACTCAAACTTTACTCATTTCCTTATAATTTGGTGAGTGGAGAAGCTATGACAGAAAATCCTTTCATAAATCTTCTATAATATCTTGCTAAGCCCAAGAAACTTCTCACTTCTGTAACACTTCGGGGCAGTTTCCAATTCACCACAGCTTCAATCTTAGCAGAGTCAACTCTTATACCCTCAGCAGACACAATAAGGCCTTGGAATGAAACTTCCTTTAGCCAAAAATCACATTTGCTAAGCTTAGCATACAACTTTTTCTCTCTCAAAGTCTGTAGAACTATTTTCAAGTGTTTCTCATGCTCCTACTCATCTCTGGAATATACCAGTATATCATAAATAAAGACCACGACAAACTGATCTAAAAAAGGTCGAAACACCCTATTCATCAAATCCATAAATGTAGCCGGAGCATTGGTCAACCCAAATGGCATTACTAAAAACTCATAATGGCCATAACGGGTTCTAAAATCTGTTTTCGAGACATCAACCTCTTTTACCCTAAGTTGATAATATTTCGATCGCAAGTCTATCTTCGAAAAGACACTTGCTCCTTTCAACTGATCGAATAGATCCTCAATTCTCGGTAATGGGTATTTGTTTTTCACTGTCACTTTGTTGATTTACTGATAATCAATGCACATTTGTAGAGTGCCATATTTCTTTTTCACGAATAAACAAAAAGTAACTTCAAAGAGAAACACCGGGTCGGATAAATCCTTATCCAAAAGCTCTTTGCACTGACTCTTAACTCTGTTAGCTTCGTTGGAGCCATCCTGTATGGTGTCCTAGACACATGGACTGTTCCTAGTATAATTTCTATAGCTAGGTCCACCTCCCTCTCAAGTGGAATACCTAGTAACTCTTCAAGGAATACATCTGGAAATTCCCTTACTACTGGAATCTTTTCTACATCAACTTAACCTCTCTTAGAGTCAAGTATCATAGCCAAGAATGTCTCACAGCCTTTTCTCATAAATCTCCTAGCTTGCATAGAGGAGATCACATTAGACATTGCACTTGATATAATGCCTTGTATTATCACCTCAATCTGGTCAGAGCATCTTAACATTACTGTCTTTTGACCACAATCAATGATAGCTCAGTGCTTAGACAACCAATCCATTCCCAGAATCAAGTCAAACTCTCGGAATGGTAAGGTTATCAAATCAGCGAGAAACTCTCTCAAGCCAGATAACAATGGGGCACCTTTATATATATTCACGCCACATCGCGGCCCTAATGAACTGGTCACATGCATGTCATATGCTAACTATTTCACTGCTAGTGTCTTATCGAACACATGCTCAATGCATACATATGAATGAGTAGATCCAGGATCTATTAATGCATGCATTTCAATACCATAAAGAGAAATTATACCAGCAATTACATCAAGAGCATCTTGATCCTCTCAAGCCTTCATAGCATACGCCGCGCTTCGCGCCGAAGGCATAGATGATCTAACGTCGACCCGACCTCGTCCCTCTATGCCGGCTCCTCCGCCCCCGACCGCCATTCTATCTCTAATCGAAGGTGGTGCCACTATCCTCCCTCTACAGTTACTTTGAGGATCCCTATTATCCCTTGACTCCTTGGGACAATTTTCCATAAAATGGTCAGTGCTTCCACATCTGAAGCACCCTCCTATCACTAATTCAGAACCCAAAAATGCCTTCAATGGAAATGAGGGCATTATGGAATTTCTTCTTGTCCAACTCAAGCACTCCCCACTGACCGGTGCCACATCGAACCTTGCCTTCTACCTCTCGTAGCATAACCTATTCTGATCGAGTCGAGATTCTCTAGCTTTTTTCCCCAAGGAGGATGAAGCTCCTTTACAAAACTTCTACTTTTGAGATCTTTCCTTGCTGCACGTTTCTAGTTTCTCTACTTTCATTGCAGCTTGGACCAACTGATAGAAATCTACTTGTTGGAGTATTGTCATAGGTGCCAAATATCTTTTTATGGACTCATTTAGTCCATCCTCAAACTGTCTACACCAAAATGCTCCTGAGGACCATTCAGTATATTTCCAAGATGGTCAATTCTTTTCTCATATTCCGCCCACCGATAAGTTCCTTTTGTTTCCAAATTCGGGAACCGGCCTCCGCTTGGTTCGCATATCACGCATATTATTCGCCCGGAACTCGAAAAACTCCCACGGAAAGGATCCGAAGCCTCGACTCAACGCTAGTTTCCACTAATCATATGCCTCACTCTGTAATAGTGAGACTACACATGATACTCTCTGATCGGGAGACAATCTAACTTCCTCCAATATTCTTTGTAGCTTTTCAAACCAAAATTCAGCTTTTTCGGACTCTTCCATGTTTGACCCATGGAATTCCTCAACTCATGTCTTCTTATCATGTCTATCGAGGCTTTCGGAGCTGTCAATCTCTCCAATACCCGAGCCATGTCCTGCGATATTCTCAGCAAGGCTTCATTTGGCTCAGCTGGGATATGACTCTCACTTCTGACATATTCGTAAGGATTGTGTGCTGCAACCCTCGGGATCCCAGTTAACACTCTACCGCTTTTCAAATCTTGAATTGAGGATCTATCCATCTATACCAAACACAAGGGCATCCACATCAGGCCAACACATTATGAAACACATGCTTTTCTATAAGATATTCTCTTCTAGAGCCACCTATACCAAGGCTTTTCAAGAAATGCCTAAACCTAGGCTCTGATACCAACTAACTTGTGACACCCCTTCCCAGTCCAACCTAATTGGTGGGTCCGAACCAGATCCGAGATGCTCTGTTTACTATAACTTATAAACTTTAAGCTTTTCATTCATATAATGTTAAACATTTAACTTGTATTATATTTTGTAGCAGTGGATAACAAAATATATATACAAGCTAACTATATGGAAGTGTTCCACATGTACAATATTTCCATTGTTTACAAAGGTAACAAAAATACATGTATATTAGACCAAATGGTCTTCCAGTGGGCACCTATTGATGTGTTGGCCTTAGTTGTTGATGTGGAGCGTCCGCACTTCTCGCTCGGCTTCTCCGTACCTACACCCGATGAAACACCCGTGCTAAGCTTATAGCTTAGCTGAATTAACACATATTGATCTAATTCTACCGAGGGTCATTACACTTTTTAAACAACTACATATAACGCAACATTCATTTACATATACACATGCTTATTCATATTTTGCACAAGTCATTTATCAATATACTACCTATATCATACTTATTCAGCCTTTATCATATTTCATTGCTTTCATTATATTCATATACTTTTCACGTTTTCACTCTACTTATTATGCTTCCAACTGTATACTATCATCGCACAACAGTGCTATGCTTCTCATATAATGTCATATGTTATATACATTTCATTTATGTGTACTTGTCATTTTCTTTTATGTTTCATGCCTGCTAATACCTTAGAAGATGATACGGGAAAGAACTGTCTGTACCCAAAGGTACTATCACTATACGAGACAAGGATTCTATCTCAGATGTACCGAAGGTACTATCACCGGTATTTGAGACAAAGTGATTCTATCTCAGATGACCCAAACGGGCCGCTATAGTGATCCAACGGATCTATGTTATCTAATCTAAACGGGCTCGATATTCGTAAACCGTATACCGTAGCAACTGTATCCCGATAGGTGAGGCCTATCTATCCAACTACTCGGTCATAAGCAAAGTAATCCGCTTTTATTATGTTTCTTTAACCATTTTCATGGCTAAAAAAATATCTCATATATACTTTGAGATGTCCTTATCAAATAATTTCTTATAACAAAATTATACGTGTCTTCTCTTTAGCTTGCATAGATTAATCCTTATACATATATTATACTTATAATACTTATACATATTAGAATCCTTACAATAGCACACTAAATCCGCGAGGCGCAAGGTACTAGTATGCTAACTTAGTGTCATTCATATTTAAACCCCGTTATTCATTTATTGCGGTTCCTATACTATTATATAATTGGGCTTAATAATGCAAAATACAAGAAACTGTGGCTGCTTTGAAAAGTGGTACTGCATCGCATCGGTACCATTCATACCAGAGTGGTACGTATCACTTTGATGGTACCGGTAAATATTTTTAGCCTCAAGATAGTGGTACCCTGCATTTCTCCACCCCTGTTTGGTACCGATACCAGTCGCGGGAACTGCCTAGAAATGGCAGATTTTGTCATTTTCCCCTCCCTTTTCTTCAATACATCTCCTCTATTCCATTCTACATCAAAAACCTACCATGAATTCCTCCCAAAACAACTCTAAAATGGTTCATAACCCAAACATAAACCAAACATGAAGATTAGTTAGGGTTTTTTCTAAACCCAAACTCAATTACTTGCAATTAAACCATACTCAAAGGGAGGATTCCATACTCTTCTTGTACAAATTAGGGTTTTGCCAACCCTACTTTCAAGAAATCTAGGGTTAGGATGAAATCCTAACAAAACCCTAGGATTGGACCAAACTCTCCATACTAAAATCATAGTATTCCATACCCAAAACCATTCTAATGATTCCATACCTTTGATCTTCTTTGAACTCCTCTTCTCCTTCTCTTCTTCTTCTTTCTGCTCTTCTTCTTTCCTTTCACATCTTATGTTCTCTCAAAAATGAGAGAACAAACTTGATCTTATCTATTTTTTATTGATTTTAGTTTCCTTTATTTACTCATTGGTCCCTCATATTCATTTATTTGCAATTCAACTTACAATATACTCTACTTAGCATACAATCTTATGAGATTATGACCCTTAGGTCCTAAATTGGTAAATGACCAATTTACCCTTGTCTTTTGTATAAATTCCGTGTTTTGCTTATTTTATTTTTAGCATTATTTTATTTCGGAAAAATATACATTTAATGTTATTATACCCTAAACATGCTATAAAACTTTCAAGGTATAATTTGGGGTGTTACAATTTATACATGGGCTAGATGTGGCGTAGAAAGTTTAGTGAGAGCTACACTTTGTCCATGCTCTGAATCTAGTGGTGTATAGGTTGGTTAAACGACGAATTGTGTAGGTATTTTCTATGGAAGAGTTTTCAGTCAAACCACTGACTCTCCTATCAATTGGGAGTCATGATGTTATTAGATACCTCTCATGAATTTCTTGATTCAATTGTTAAACCAAGTGGCCAACATAACCGGAAACCTAATAGGTCACACACACTTAGAAGTTTGAAGTTGGAATAGAGTGATTTTGATTTGATCGAAATTGAGGGACATGCTTCGAATATGATCTAGACATGGATTTAGAGCGCTTGGGCTCGCTAATACACTGAGAAGCAAGCCCCATGTGCATAAGATGTACATGGCCAGCCCACCCTAAGATGAGGGGAATTTTGGTCTTTTCTTACCCTAGTCCAATATGGTAAGAACATGTTTGGAAGGGTGATGTGATAGGTGAGAATCAAACCAAGTCAAGGTTCATTGAACCTAGACTTGATTTGATTGGTTCTCTTATGGAGAAGGAAAGTGGGAGACATGAGGCGCCTACTCTCTTTACCAAGACCAAGTCAAGATGGTAAGTCTTCTCTTCATATCACACAAATGAGTCTAGATTCATTGAATTTATTTAGATTATTGAAATGGAATAATAAGGAGAATCTTCTGGTCTCCAACATCCC
This sequence comes from Tetrastigma voinierianum, assembly GCA_016808115.1. Taxonomy (NCBI): domain Eukaryota; kingdom Viridiplantae; phylum Streptophyta; class Magnoliopsida; order Vitales; family Vitaceae; genus Tetrastigma; species Tetrastigma voinierianum. The sequence goes on along the minus strand of JAEQBH010002357.1, from coordinate 215,900 downwards.
ATAACCATTATGGCCAAAACGTTTGAGAAAAGGAAGAAAAAGAGAATTAATTTTTCTTTTCATCCAATTTCATTCTATGATCACTTTGAAAACGTTTCGAAAGGGAGAAAATAGAAAAGGTTCTCATTCATCCAATTGAATGAGAACACATTTGTGAGTTTTGGTTTGAAGAAAGAGTTCTTCTCCATCTCCTCTTATGTGTTTAGCTTCAGAGAAAAGTGTTTCTCTCACTGTGTGAAGGAGAAAAGAAGTTTCTCCCTCTAACTTCCCTTTCTCAGATCCAAGGTTGGCTAGAATTGACTTGTGTCCAAGATCACTCCCTTGGAGGTTTACGTTGTCAACTTCATGTGGATCACCTTTAGAGGCATGCTCGAGTGAGATGCTACGGTCGGCTGGGAATCTACTTTGAAGGAGGCATCGCTACAAGAGGTATAAATATGTTATCTTCTTATTTCCTTGTCATATATATGATCTTTGTTTTGGATATCCATGGTTGATTCCTTGGTGTGATCAAAAAAAAAATTTTAAATGTCTTCTGCTGCCCCTGAGATTATGGTGCTCGAGGTCAAGATCTCAATAGATTAGGGTGGTTCCTCCAACCTGGATTGTAATTATTAGAGTATAGATTAAATTGTTGTTGGGGTTGAGGGAACTTTCCTAAATACTAAGCTTGCTCCATTTTCATTTGTCAAAAAAGGGTTTCCAATTTGGCATTCAGTACTTAGGTGTTACCCATTGCAAAATTCACATGAAGTAGGGTAAGCTTGAATAGCATTTGTTGAAGCTTAAGCATTTTGAAGTTGAGTGGCTTGAATTTTCTTAGTAAGCAAAGAAACTTGAGCCGCAAGATTGAAGAACACATCAATGTCATACATGCCAACTTGCTCTTAGAGTAACCCTCCTCTCTCTACTCGGGGCCATTGAAAATTATTTAAGGCCATATTTTCAATCAACTTATATGCCTCATCCTCACTTTTTCTCATCATTGCACCACATGTTGAAGCATCCAGAAGAGTCCTTATAGTGTTAGTCAAACCATTATAGAAGTGATACACTTACATCCACTTAGGTAGCCCATGGTGAGGACATTTCCGTAGAAGGTCTTTATAACGATCCCACACCTCATAACATGTTTTTCCTTCGAAGTGGGCAAAATGATTGATTTCAATCCTCATCTTCGCCGCCTTAACAGGCGGGAAAATTTTGGCTAAATATTTGTGAACCTAGTCACCCCATGTAGCGATAGAATAAGAAGGCTCATAATTTAATCAATGTTTCAGTCCTTTAAAGAAAATGGAAATAACCAAAGGTGAATTGCACCGTCACTAATCCCATTGTATTTGGATCATATTGTATACTTCCAAAAAGTTGGAAATGTGGGAGTTAGGGTCTTCATGCGGTAATCCCATAAACTGAATATTTTGTATTAACTAAAGAGTGATGACTTAACTGGGTTATCGGGTCTGAACTGCCGATCTCCTTAGTACGGGCGCATACCAATAGATGGAATAGCACACCAAAGCTCTCGAAAAATTATCCATGGGTGGGGTTGTTGGAGGAATACTCTCTCCACTCCTTGAAACAACCTCTTCTTCCTCTTCTCGAAATCCATCAAGGTTGTCCATTGATTTACCCCTAAATTCAGCAGCTTCTTTCTTCTCTTTCTTGATTTTCCTCAAAGTCTTTTCCAATTCTAGGTTGAGAGGCACAAGATTTTCACCACCAAACTTTGGCATAAACTCAAATGGTACCTTATTAGTGCCCAAAAAGTGCTATTTTGAACCCTATTTATTATAGGTTTTGAGTGCTTTTTTGTGTACTAATCATTCTAATTAACCCGATTTTCACATTAAGGTCCCTACTATTTTACTGATCTCATTTTGTGGCAAATGTTGCAGTTTTCGCATGCGATTTATGCCGAAATTGTTGAGTCGATCCAAGCAAGAAGAATTCGAGTCAAACTAAACATTACAGATCAGAAACTAGAAGGAAAGAAGAGAAGAAAATACAAGGGAATTAGAGCAGCTACAAAATTGGCTTCCTGTAGCACTATTTACCATCCTGCCACCGCCACTGTTTGCATTTGACTTCCTGCTACCCGTTTTTGCCTTTTGTTCCCTTTTGATTTTCTTCCTGTCCTCAGATTAGCTTTTAGCTTTGGTTTTTTTTGTAATTTGTAAAGGGGTTTGGCTATAAGGCCCCCAAGACAAGCACTGTTGAGGGGAGTTAACCAATAAAATTTTAGGGCAAAGCTTTCAGCCCCGTTTTTCTCCAGATTTTCATTTTCTCTCCTTTTCTCGACTGCCAAACACCCCTCTGAGGATGACAACTCAGAGGATGTTTGGCTAAGGCCCTTCCTCCTTGAAATGTAGGTCTGGCGGGCTACAAAGGTAACTGTTGGTCCCTCTGCTTTCTTAACGCACACATTTACGGGCATTTATGCTCCTAACCTTCACTCTTAGGTTCAAATCTCTTAGTGCATCTTGATTGACCAGTATTTGGCAATCTTTTTAGGTTCAGTGGATGCTTAATACTAGATCTAGTGGATATTCATTAGTCATTTCCTATTTGTTAATGTAAGATGAGTTCGGGAGATAGGTTTTTATCAAGCTAGGGACCATGAAATGTTCATGAAATGCCATCTTTCAAAAGGAAAATCATGTGGTCAGGCTTTAAAGCTAAACGATACCGGCTCGAAATGACCATAGGTCATCTTCCCCAACACGAGGAGATTGACCTGAGAACCCCTCAGTGAACTTTAGAACCCGAATCCAGCAGCCCGACACTTCAAGTAAACTTCTTTTTAATTTTATTTTATTTAAATTTCAGTTTTCAAACATTATCCCTCACTGCTTACCAAAACCCAAATCCAAATTTAATTCACCGCTGACTTCACCAAATCATTTGTACGAAGAAAACCCATCCCCTCGTGTTCGACCCTTAGACTACTATACTCATAAAGAGCTTGACTACTACGTAGGAGGAACTTAGGATATAAATTTTGTTGATTCCGATCACTCCTACTGTGGCACGACCAAAATGACGTCGTCGCTTGGACGGTGCCTTAGTGCAAGTGAGGAGTTTGGTGGGAACACTTGTGATCCTTATCAAGTTTTGGGTGAATTTCTTTTATATTTCATTGTCATTTTTATATTTTATTTTCATTTCATATAAAAATAAAAAAAGTCACGCAGGATTTTTTTTCTCGCTTTAGTTGTCTTCAGGTTGCTTGTTATTTTTCAAGTAGAATCCATGCTCCAAAGGGGCTTGAACTAGAATCAAATGGAACACATAAGGGGAGAACAGTATAGTGAGTACCCTGTGGAGAGAAACCCTAGAGCTTACATGTCCATGAGGGACTATAGAAACCAATGGATGAGTTCACCATATGGTAGTGCTTACAACCATAGTTGGGGAATCACACAAATTCCTCATGGGAACCAAGACCTCCACAATATTCACCTCCTGAACCTCCATATTATGCCCCCACTTCTCAGCAGCAACCACCAACCCCATCCCCTGTTGAACAAGCCATCCTAAACTTGAGCAAACAAGTGGATAATTTCATAGAGGAGCAGAGGGCAGTTAATGTCCAAGCCAATAAGGAAATTGACACGGTGGAGAGCTCCCTGAACAAGAGGATTGATGGACTTCAAAGTGAAATGGAGCTTTTAAATCGACAACTCAAAGTTCAATTTTAAAGCGTCACAGCCTTGATCATTTAAGAAGAGAGTCAAGAGGATGAGTGCTTGACTCAAAACAATTTCGGGGTGAGCAGTTCAACTCCGCAACCTCAGGAGGAATCAGTGAATCGCAGGCTCCCCGAGGAACCGCAGATGCCCCAAAATCGGGGTGTTACTGGGCCTCGAAAAAGAAGAAAAGACTGGGCCTCTATAACCGAGGAGGGCAAGTAGTATAGTAGCTGTGGAAAAGCCACAAAGCTTACCCTTCAACCAATTCCCTTGAAATCGAACCCCACTCGCCACGCCTGCTTTTCACTAAATGCTCCACGCGCAAATTCTCCACCCACCAATCAGATATTCCCACTTCACCTGCAATACAATCCACACCTAAACACCATCTCCAAAGCCACCCCATCACCGCCTGTTTAAAAACTTCAGAGATTAGTGGCCATTGTACGTAATTTTGCCACTACCTCAAACAAGATGGCAAAATGCATTATACCTGCATAAGATAGCATGGTTGGGTGCTGTCTGCTCGAAGAGCACCCAACTCCTGCATTTCTAAGCTCCTCCTCACTTTTGTTTTAATTTTTCTTGCTTTGTTTTATTTCATCGTATTTTATTTTGATTTCATTAATTTTTCTCATTAGATTTTCTCTAGTTTTTAGTTAATTTACGTTTTTAAATTAATTTTTGTTTTTCTACAATTTTTCCTAATTTTTCCGGCATTAATTTTTGCAGTTTTAATGAAATTTTGAAGCTGATTGAAGAAATTGGAAAGCAGAAATGAAGACAGGATTTTTTCGCAACAATAGCGAAAATTTCGCAATTTTAGCTTAAATGAAAAATTATATATAGCGAAAAATTTGAATGAATTCGCGAAGGTGAGAAATTTCGCTAGCTAAATAAAATATCTCTGCTCATCCTCGACAAAATAGCCAACAAATGATTTTATTTTATTTTTTTATTTATTTTGTTTTATTTTTTTATTATTTAAAAAACGCTTGCTTATATATATATATATATATATATATATATATAAGAAAAAAAAATTGTCTTCTTTTTTTTTTTTTAAATTTCTTTTTATTTTATTTTTTATTCTTATAATTTTTTAAATTAATTATTTTATTTGAAAAAAATCGCTAGCACAGTTGATTTTTCGCTACCAATAAATTTCGCACTTAGCTTAAAATTTTCGCTAGCTAAATAAAAAATTTTCGCTATGGGCCCCACTTTTGCCTCCAAATTTTGTTTCGCTCTATAACTTTTTTCATCCGAACCCTTTTAGCTGCTCTTGGTACCGTTGGAAAGATTAGAGAGTGTAGAATCCAAATATGGCCAGAAAGAACACTTTTGAAATTTTTATGAATGTGTAATTTTCAATTTGCTCAAACTGGTCACTTTTTTTCTCTCTTTTCTTCTCCTAACTTGTTTATTTGAAGCCCAAACGGAGTGAATAAGGTGTCGATGGAAAGCTTGGGCGGTTTCTATCCAGAAATGATCACATCTTATCAAGGTGGTAACACTCTCTAATTTTCCAACTGAGCCCCATTTCTGACACCGATTGCTCGTCGTGGGGGAGAGTTAGCAAGGGAAGTTGCTTTTGTATTTATGTTTTGTTATTATTTTGTGCAAGCCCATTTTGTGATGTTCAATGGCTTGCTGGGTTCCCTTTCTATAAAGCTGTTATACTAAACAACTTACTTTTTCAAAATTTGGACCCGTTTTTGCAACCAAAATTCTTTGTGTCAGGCTCTAGCCTATAGTTTGAAAAATTGAAAATTTGTCCAATTATATTGATGTTAGATTGGTTCCATGCATAATTGAGTGGATGATTAGTTGAACTCTTGTTGATTTCGACCTTCCACCTTTAGCTAACCACACATGAGCACATTAGGTTTCAATGTTAAAATAAAACCCGCGCAACCTCCTTTACTTCTCAGATAACCTACTCCTATTTCATTGACCGCCTTTAATAGGTTAAGGACCCTGTGGAAAGAAGGTCACGCGTCTTCAAAAAAAAAAAAAAAAGAAAAGAAAAGCAAAAAGAAAAGAATAAAATTACAATGCATCATTTGAAACCCGAGCACCTGGCCCGAGGGGTATACGCGAAGCCTCAAAGCCCTGCGTCTCTAAACCTTACTCGGTCAGGGGAGCCACCGACTTAAGCAGCTCGCTACATGGGTGGATTTTGGTGGAGCTTATGCTGTAGGTGCTGAGTCTCAAATCATTCAAGTCCGGTGAAATCAAGGAGTTTCAGGGTCGAAGATCCTTATGACTTGGTGCCCTAAGCCTTAATCGTCAGGGGAGTCACTCGCATCCCCGTTACATGGACTTCTGTGAGGTCGATTCCTCAGCATTGCAACTTCTGCCAACGCAAAAGAATTGTGGAATAAGAGGTGGTTCCTGGATCTATTTAGGTTGGTTATATGCTAGGTCGTGGTAGTAGCTAGGTCGGGGGAGAGGGGCTAGCGCTTTATCAGTTGAGAGCTAATCAAATAAACACTTAGATTTTTGTGGAAGTTTCTGGTTGATTCACTAAGAAGGAGGCTCATTTAATACTCAATTTTGTATGGTATTCATTCTCTCATGGTAGTTATTGGACACTTGCTTTGATGATTCTTACTTAGGGTTAGCACACTCATTCACAACCTTTTGAAATATAATTTTGCGGAACATTATTTTTTTCGTTGTATGCTCTTTCTTTCTTTCTTTCTTTCATTGCCAAGGGACTATAATGTAGGTTAGTGTGATTAGTGCCCAAAAAGTGCTATTTTGAACCCTATTTATTATAGGTTTTGAGTGCTTTTTTGTGTACTAATCATTCTAATTAACCCGATTTGCACATTAAGGTCCCTACTTATTTTACCGACGTATCCAGGGCATATTTTTGCTAGCTGCATGCGATTTATGCCGAAATTGTTGAGTCGATCCACGAAGAATTCGGAAATAAACTCAGCATTACATATGAGAAACTAGAAGGAAAGAAGAGAAGAAAATACAAGGAAATTAGAGCAACTACAAATTGGCTTCCCGCAAAGACTATTTACCATCCCGCCACTACCGCTTGCATTTGACTTCCCGCTACCCGCTGGGCTTTTTGTTCCCTTTTATTTTCTTCAAATTTGTCCCTTGTATTAGCTAGCTTTGGTTTTTTTGTAATTTGTAAAGGGGTTTGGCTATATGTCCCAAGACAAGCACTTGAGGGAGTTAACTAATAAAATTTTAGGGCAAAGCTTTCAACCCCATTTTTCTCCAGTTTTTCATTTTCTCTCATTTTCTCCGGCTGCCAAACACTCCTCTGAGGATGACAACTCAGAGGATGTTTGGCTAAGGCCCTTCCTCCTTGGAACAAGGTCTGGCTGGGCTACGAAGGTAATCAAGGTCCTCTGCTTCTTAACGCACACATTTACGGGGCATTTATGCTCCTAACCTTCACTCTAGTTCAAATCTCTTGCGCATCTTGATTGACCAGTATTTGGCAATCTTTAGGGTTCATTGATGCTTAATACTAGAATCTAGTGATATCTTTAATAGTTGCCTCCCTATTTGTTAATGTAAGATGAGTTCTGAGATAGGTTTTACTGCTTGGGGACCATGAATGTTCGTGGAAATGCCATCTTCAAAAGGAAAATCATAGGGTTTAGCTTTAAAAGCTAAATGAAGATCCGTTCGAATGACCATAGGTCATCTTCCCCAACACGAAGAGATTGACCCGAGAACCCCTGAACTTTTAGAACCCGAACTAAAGAAATTCGACACTTCAAGTAGACTTTTTAATTTTATTTTATTTAAATTTCAGTTTTCAAACATTATCCCTCACTGTTTTTACCAAAACCCCAAAATCCAAATTTAATTCACCCAGCTAATTTCACTCAAATCATTCAGACGAAGAAACCCATCCCCGTGTTCGACCGACCATTATATCGTTAAAGAAATGACTACGCAGTTAGGAGGAACCAGATATAAATTTTGTCGATTCCGATCACCCTATCGTGGCACGGCGCACCTATAGCACAATAATCAAGAGTAGAAAATGTATCAAAACTCAAGTAAAATAAAGAAACTTAACATCGGGCGGTAAAGAAGAAATAATTAGTATCAATATTACAAAAAACGCCAATGCCCCGGCAACGATGCCAAAAACTTGTTTAGTGATTTTTTATTTTTTATTTTTGCACGAAATATGATATGTTAAAAGGGTACACATCACTGACAAGTAATATAATAAAAGTAGAGTATCGATCCCATAAGGAGTTGCTATGTTAACTACCGAAATTAGAATATCTCTTCTTTATCCGAACTACCAATTTATGAAACTGAATTTGAAATCTAAATTCAACTACTAAATTGAAATTAAAAAACAGACCTAACTCAATTCACTTATAAGAAAATATGGATGTGTGGAGGATCTAGGGTTTTGACTTCAATTTATTAATCCCTAAGCAATTGGTTTGATTCCCTTTCAATTGAAATTGATAGATGACTTTAAAATAAGCTCGCGAATATAGTTGTGAATCTCGATAACTCACAACCTACCCCTAAGATTTAGGTATTTTGCATCTCTTCTCAAGCCCAAATTCTAGGAACACATTACATTGAAGATGACTACAATTGTCACACAAAACCCATGAGTATCTCTAGTCAATGGCGAATTATGACATTTCACCTAGGTCTAACCTGTTATTCACTTCTCAAATCTCACAATAGTCCATAGTTTGAATTGATAGTGATCAATTATCAATTAGCATTAGGAATGATATGAAACATTTAGCATATCCAAGTGACAATTGAAATAGAAATCAATACCAAATTACAAAGTTTATGATCAATTTACATCAAAACCCTAGAATATGAAACTAGAACATCCCGAGGAGGTAGAAGAACATCCAAATATATGAAAACCCGGAAGGAAAAAGGAAACTCTAGTAATGATGTAGATCTTCAGCCCTTTGTCTCTATCTTCTTCCTTGTCTTTAAGCTCTTCAAGCCTTAAGTCTCTCCAAGACTGCCTCCTAACGAACCTTAAAACCCCCTTTTCCAAAATAGGGTTCTTGCCTTTTATACCCTAGGGTTGGGCTTCCAATTTAACAAAAAGGGGGCTAAATATTATAGGTGGATCTCTAGTGACATCGCGACGTGGGCTACATTCTTCACAGATGTAGCTTTGTCACACTGTGACGTGGGGTCACCACGTCGCAACGTGAGCTACTGATGCTTGTGCCTTTTTGCTCTTTTGGCTCCTTTTCAGCTCCATATTGCTTCATATTGCCAAAATGTCTTGGATTTGATCCTAATAGAAAATATGAACAAAACAAAGTGTTAAAACACTTAGCACATATATCATAAAAACTACAAAATATGGGGAATAAAATGAGTATAAAATATACTTATCATAACACTTTTCTGTGACACCTAAAATGTTTATATAGAAGTGTCACAAATCAATATTATAATACTTTTCTGTGACATCTAAAATGAAATTAAGATTCTGATATGGAACTATAAAACCCAGAAAATACGTACAAAAACAAATAGAAGAAAATAATGGAACAAAAAAAAAATTGTAAATACAGTTTAGTACATGCACATACTCTTTGAGGTCACACCTAAACATTGAACAATCTACTAGGAGTTAAATAATTACAAACATAGTCCCAGTCTTACACAATTAAAAGACTCCATTTTTTATGATAAAGATCTTTAAAGTGACCTAGTTTAGCAGGTACCACTCGTCTTTACAAACTTTCTTTCAAAAGTGATGCATTCTCCACCAAAAATACTCTTAACTAAAAACACGAACCAAGGACTCTTGCTGGAGATTTTTCTCTCTAATTTTTATTAGAAAAACTCTCTAAAGTTGGCCAAAATGTCGACATCTTGCAGGAACTGAAGCATGTCTTGTTTGTTCAAGCCCATCCATACTTCAATTACATCGCCACCTTCATTATCCAGCAGAAAAACTTGTTCCATATTCTATTAATTTTACCCACCCAAACAGGCTTCCCCCATCCAAAATAAGATTCGTAGAAAGGCAACCTGCACCAGCTAGTGAACTTAAACAAATCTACTTTGTTCTCGTCAACTTCTACTATCATATTCCAGGAGTTTATCACGGTCGAGTACACATCCTCACGACATTAATCGTTGCATTGGATTTCACAACATCTCTTGGAAGACGCACCAAATCCTTCAAATCGGGCAACTCCCGATTGCTATCATCATCCGCCATGAATTTTCCAGACACCCTTTGAATGAGGTTTCCACAGCACAAGGGTGGTGTGGGTGGAACGATTTTTGGGCGCAAGTTGATGCTAAATGTAATGTAAAATACCCTAATAGTTTGATAACATGTTTAGGGTATAAAATAAATTAAATTGTATTTTTCCGGCGTTTAAATTGATAAAAAAAAATTAACTCAAGTAATAAGGGTAAATTATAAATTTACCAATTTAGGACCCCCAATGTCATAAACAAAGAAGTCAATATGCCAAAGTGAAATAATGGGTTAACTTGAAGTGTAAATGAAAGAGAAATGAATGACCAAATAGCAAAAATGGGAAGAAAAAAAAACTTAATTAAAAGTGAAGGCCAAACAAGGCCTTAATCTTAGAAGAGAAAAGGACTAAAAAGTGGTATTATAAATGGGGAGGTTTTTCATTTGCACAAAGGAGAAAGAGAGACACGGGTTGAGAGGAGAAGGAGAAGGTAATTCCTTGGTGTTTTCTCTCCATCTTGTAGAGATCAAGTTTGGTTTAAAAAGAATAAAGAAGAGGCTTGTAAGAGATTAAGGTATGAAAACCTAACTAAAACCCCTCTTTTCTTGTGTTTGGGTTTGGAGAAAAACCCTACATTTGTGTGAAGTGTTCTTGGATGGTTTTAGTTCAGTTTGAGGTTGTATTGATTGGTTTGGATTGGTTTTGAGAATTTCGTATAAAGGAAATGTGATGTAGTTTCAAAGAGTTGTCAAAACTTTCAAACCCCTATTTTTCGCTCGCTATAAGTTGCTATAATCATCAAAATTGAGTGATTCCAGTTGGTAAAGAACCATAAGAGCTAGAGCTACAAATGTATATAAGGGACCAGGAGCACATAGAAGCTATAAAGCTCCTGAATATAGGCATAAAGAGAAATGTGGTATTTTTGAGTTTCACTCATCCAAATTTAGTGATTAAAATTTCTGGGTAAACTAAACTTCTAAGCGAATAATTTACTTGAAGGAAGGGTATGATATTTGGAACCCCAAAGTGCCTAGAAATCCATCAAAGTGGAGCTATGTGCAAGAACAATCTGATTCTATTTTGCAAGTAAGAGTAGTCTAGATGTAAAATGCAATAACTTGAGTTTTGGTGATCAAAATTGGATGATTCCAATTGGAGAAGAAACATTAGAACTATAGCTTCAAATTATTAGAAGGAACCATTACCAATTTATGGATTTAAGACCCTGAAATCAAGAATAACAATAGGTAACCGAGTGAGCTGGGCATACCGACAAGTTTGGCATTAAAATGTCGTAACTATAGTTTGGGTGATCCAAAGGATATGATTCCATTTCCTACTGCAACAGATTCTCATAGAGATATCATTTTCGGCTGAAGCATTAGCAAAAATCGGCTCATGTGTCTTTAAAATTTTTCAAGTGAAGGTGTATTGCAGACATCAACCCTAACCAAAAATCCTAGAATGCACAACTGATTTTTTTTCTTCGTTTGTTCTTTGATAGTGACATATTTGTGATGGATTAGGTCAGGATGAGGAACCACCCAAGAACTGGATTCCAAGGATAGAAATCGAAGAGCGACAACCTTTTTGAGTTTGTTCTTCACACTTCCTTGTTTCGTTTTGTGTTTTGTTTGACAAACTAAATCTAAAAGGTTTTATATGAATATGTATGTGTGCTTCATTTGAGCCATAAATGAATTGGTTTGTTCTCCACTTCTCTCTCTCTATTTCTAAAATGTTTGAAGGATTATGAAATAAGTGGATTTATTGAAATGAATTGCAATAAATTGCGTATTGATTTGTTTTAAATTGATTTGGTACAACTGATTGTGAAATAAATTGCACATGAAAATTTGCATGAATATTGGAAACCAAGTATTTGGATATAGATGTATATACAAAGATTTGTAAATTGCTACGAATATTTTGAAAGCTCTTAATAGAATGTTAACCGCTAAATTTGAGTTAAGGATATATTGGTATACCAAATAAGGGTCAAATGAGTACTCGCGCCAAACGTAATGATAGTCACCCGACCGTGAGTCTAACGAGACAGACTCCGTAGTGTTCACGAAATGATTTTTAATAATCAAATACAAATTCCAATGGGACCGTGCCTGATGAGTTATCCTATGCACCGAAAGCACAGGTTAAATTCGCTTAAGGGCAAAATGAAAAGAAAATTGTGAAATGCATGATTTGTGTTAGAATGATTTATTGCATATGAAATTGCATGATTGAAATGACCAATGAATTGTAATTTGAATGTATACGAAATGAAAATATACATATATGTATTGTAACGCATTGGTCATTGAAAAAAAAAAATTATACAAAGGCATTGATTTAAAAAAATGCATGATTTACTTAAACTGAAATGGAGAGAAAAATGTATAGAACCACTAGGCATGAAAATGCTTAGCGTGTTGTATTATCATTGTCACGCCCTGGTTCCCGGTCCGAGCCGAACGGCGGATCCGAATCGGGTTCAGGGCGCGAGACTATAAACTGGGACTCTTTACCTGCTTTATCAGACGTTGGTATATCCAAGTCTTATCATTATATCAACATATCATATAAAGTCCAAAATAAAACTACCACCGTAGCTGGTGTTTACGCGGTCACATATACAAGATCGAGTCCTTACGGTATATATTCAAAACTATACATTTACATTACTGATTAGAGCGCAGAACCTACAGTGATGAACCGCTACTCGTGTGCTGGCCCAGCAGAATGCGGAAGATCACTGTCTCCTTCTTCTATACCTACACGGATTAAAAACTCGTGCTAAACTTTACGCTTAGTGGAAAACATATGCAGTATGTATATACACATTTATATTCAACATATAACAATAACGGATATCAGAATTTCCATGCATTCATATAATGGACTTATACAAGTACTTATGCTTATAACAGACTTATGTTTATTCGGATCTCCCGTAGGAGTTACAGAGCTTATTCTTATTCAGAAATACCCATAGGTATTATAGATCAGAACGATACACATTTGTTTACTCTTATTCATCATTCAGGTTATTTTCATATAAATATGGGAATACTCTGTGACTAGCATTTCATTAAATGAGTAAGACACAACACAATAAGTATCCAAGATACTATATAGTACTAAAGTGCCAGAAAGACAGCAGAGTGCCAAGACCATCAGAGTGCCATAAAGACTAATCAGAGGACTGGCATCGGGTCAGAGTGTCTTAGCATTTCAATCGTGAGTACCGGCATCGACGTGGTACGTAGGCTCGCCCACGCCGTGACGTAAGTGTCGTGGTCATTTAATACCGGTCTTAAGCATTCCTACGATTATATGTATTCAGAAACATCCTATCTTATCATTGGGGCATGAACTTTGCGCGCTCTATAGAATCCCGCGAGGTATGAGGCATCGCATTCCTTTTCACTTTACTTCTTCTTTATCTTAACCCCGGATAATCATTTATTACAGTCTAATATTCCTGATGCAAATTATAGCTTAATTATGCAAAAATATCAAAAATGTGGGTCAGTAGGAACTAGTGGTATTGGTACTGCTTGTTCGCACCGCACTCACTCTCGTGGTACCCCAGACCGCTTTTTACATCAGATCAAAGGGTACCCACCACTCCAAAGGGGTACCAGTACCGGTCTCCGATTCTGCATAGAAATGGCAGAATTCACCGTTTTTCATGCACTTTTCTTCCCTAATTCTCTTCTATTCCATCCTTCATCAAAAACTAATATGGAATCTCTCCAAACAACTCCACAAATACTTTTAATTAGCCAAAGAATCCAAGGATTCATACCCATGTTCACCCAACTCTACAAAACCTTGGAATTGTGAAGGATTCCATATCTAATTATTATCAACTAGGGATTTTCAACCCAACTTCCCTCAAATCTAGAGTTAGGAGGTATTCCTAACAAAACCCTAGAAAAAGGGAATCAAATTAATGTCTAAAGAAAACCCTAGCAATCCATACCCAAGTAGTTTTTGGACAAAATCTTACTATTCCATACTCAAATTCCATACCAAACTCCAAATATCCATACCTTTGCTTGATTTCTCTCTTCCTTCATCATCTTCTTCTTCCCGTAAGCTCCCTTGTTTGGAGACCAAAAATGAGTTATTTTTTGTCTCCCTCCCCTTTTTATAGCTAAAGTTTCTCTTATTTGCCTTATAAATTTCATCTTCTACTAATTTCACTACAAGAAGTGTTATTTCCACTTTGACCTCTAATTTTATCAATTCATGTCTGATGCCTTTGACAAATTTAAATTTTGTCCTTAAGTCTTTTGTGATAATTTCTCAAGCTTTAAATTTCCATTTTCACATTTAATTTATGAAAATTCAATTTATAAAGTTTCAGCAAAATACCCTAAACATGTTGAAAACAACTAGGGTATATTTCGGGGTGTTACAATCATCACCCAGGTATCAAGTAAACAGGTACGAAGGAAAAGACCACAGCGATTCAGAGTCAACGTCAAGGCCTCACAGAGTTGAAGTAAAGCTCCAACCATGCATTCATGAAATATATTTGACACTTTATGTACAAACTCTTATTTTGTTTTGTAAATATTTTGGTATTAAAAACAGCTTATAATGCCATAATGTCTAAAGGTGGTAAATGGACCAAATGGGCATGTAATGCTATATTTAATGGAAAATGTGTACTGAAAACAAAATGAAGGGCCCTCTTTAAGTTTAATTAGTATATACAAATATATTTTCATAAAGATAAATATCATTTACAAAATGAGCATTGCAAATGTGTTTTACTAACAAAAGAAAAAGGAATTGGATTTGAAAAGAGGATCGCGTCCCGAATTAGGTTTAGCCTCCGGGTCAGGTCAGGTACGGCGGCGCGGGCCGTCACACTAAAGGAGGCTAGAGAGGTCCTCAAGCATCCATGTTTTTCTTGACTTAGACCCATCATAGCTTTCCACAATAGTGTCATCATCACCTCCACTCGTGAAGGCTCACGTTGGAAGCTGAGGTCATGAAATCTAGCCTTGAGGGATGATATTTTTTCCCCCTCAATCACCAACCTCCTCTTCACCACCTCCGTGCATGAGATTTTTGGGGAAGGCACTATCATTAGCATAGGTAGATCATTCTTTTTGGGAAAGAAAGAATTGAGGCCGAAAGTCGCCACAATTGATTTACGTAGGCCTTCTCTACTTGTGGTAGCCCAAGTGCTGATGAAGATAACTGCTGAGAATCCATCAACAAGGATGTGATGAATGCGAACTCCAATGACTAGCCCTCCACAATCAAACTTTGTGATCTCTCCGCCTGATAAATGAACAAATTGGATGATTATCTCATCTCTTCTACTCAGAAATTGATCACTAAGTTAGCTTTCCCTCCACTTTGGCCTTGAAATACTCAACCCCTTCGTCCTTACAATAAACCAAATGACTACATTGTTAGAGAGTTAAGTAAGAATAACGTGAAAAAATATATTGTGATATTTCAAATTGACTTGGCCAAGTCATTTAACTTAATTTTATTTGTTTTGTTAACTAAGTCAAATTGAAATTTGACTTTTTTTTTTAAAGCTTTTTTGACACCTTTCATGGAGAGATCCATTGGCACTCCACCTATATAAAGGTGCCCCTCCCCCTTCATTTATCACACACTTCATCTTGAGATCTCTCTCTAAAGCTCTCTCGTCTCTCTCTTCTCAAGTTCTTACAAGCACTCCTCTTTCTCTCAAGTGCTCCCAAGAACTCTCTACAAGTTTCAAGATCTTTCATACCAAGCACATTAGAGGAATATCATTGTTCGACTTGTACTGTATCTCACCAAGGGAGTGCACCCGAGGCAAGATCTGGTTGTTGAATCCTGGAGGTAGAGCACCGATTCCCTATTGCACCAAGGTTATAAACTAGAGGAGGGTGAATTTAATTTAATGATAGTGTTATTGCACGCCTCAGCCATCCAATCAGATAAGTCATCTTACCTCATTCGTTCCTTTGTTTGGTTTGTTTTGGGCTAGGTCAAACTCCCTAATCTTTTTCTAAAAGACCTTTTTTACTGGTGTCAAAACCCGAGGCTATAAGTGGTAACTTGTTAGTACATGTCTAGGAAAGTTCTATCAACAAGGTAAGTAGGGTATAGCCTATCATTGTTACCCCTCCACTTACTTGGGGACTTTCCTGGTGTACTTAACACAACTCTTACTAATATCTTGGTTTCTATTCACAAAAATGACATAGTAGAACCAACAATCTTAAAGTAGATTCAATTCCTTGAATTGATGGAGTCCTCCATAGTTCACACCCATCCCGACACTTCCAAGATTGACCCTTTTAATGACATATTCTTTAATAGATGGCAAGAAAAGGTTTATTCAAATGAACATGCTGCGGAACCTAGTGAATATCTCGACATACCCAAACCTAAGAGTGACTCAAGATTTATCTAAATGGGAAACGGAACAAACAAGTTAGGCAGGCATCCCATTCTTAGCACACTCACAAATGAACTCTTTGATGTCTATTGTCAATATAAAATTGCAAAAGAAATTGGGATGCTTTCAATTTCAAAAAATACATAGTGTATGATCGATACAAAAATATGCCAGGAAATGGAAAGTTCCAAATGACTGAGGATAGAGATGTATCATCTCAAATCCATGACTACCATGTCATCAATGACCTTAAATACAAAGACATAAATTACTTAAACCTTTCAGGGTCACATCTTATAAAGACCTTCTAGATTCTTGGAAAGACTACAAAAATATCATGAAACACAAAAGGAAACAAATGTCCCTAGGAGATGTTATAATACATATTAAAATTGAAGAACAAAATAAAACTGGGGACAAAGCTAAAATAGCCAAGGAGTTATCCTCCAAGGAAAATGTGGTAGAAGAGATACCAAGGCCTAAATTCAATAAGCCTAAGAGACAAAACCCTAGGACTAAGCCAACTCATCAAACAAGGTCTAAAATCCTACCTTTAAAAAGAAAGGTAATTGCTTTGTTTGTGGCAAGCCTGGACACCATGCACCTCAGTGTTGCAACCGAAAGTGACTTGAGAAAATCAAACCAAAGGCAAATCTAGAAGAAGCAGAGGTGATTGCAGCGGTAGTCTCCTCTAAGATGAGCATGGTCACAATATGAAGGACTAGATAGTGGACTCTAAGGCTACTAGGCATATTTGTGGCAACAAAATTGCATTCACTTCCTACACCACGATGAAGAAAGAAGAGAATAAGGTTCAAGCAGGATCCAAGATCATCCCTGCTTGATCGCAAAGGAAAGTCTCTCCTGCTAACCTCCGAAAAGTTCTCACCCTTAATGATGTTCTCCGTGTGCAAGGGAACTTAGTTTCAGTGTCTCTACTTGGGAAAGTAGGAGTTAAGATCATGTTAGAGTTAGAAAAAATAATGCTAACAAAGAATGATGCTTTTGTTGGGAAGGATTATTGTAACCAAGGTCTCTTTATGTTGAATGTTTCAGAAATCTTGAATAATAAAGCATCTTCGTCTTCTGCTTACATAGTTGTTTCGTGCAATATTTGGCATGGTAGATTAGGACATGTGAACTTCTCTTATATTAAGAAAATGGTTGAATTAAGTTTGATTCCCAAATTGTCCTTAGAAAACCTTGGAAAATGTGAAGTATGTGTAGAATCTAAAACCACAAAGACAAATTGATAGAAAGGGAGTAAGAACTATTAAGTTTGATTCATAGTGACCTAGGAGACTTGAAAAACATCGTGACTCGAGGTGGTAAAAGGTTTTATATCACCTTCATAGATGACTACTCAAGATGTACAAGAGTGTATATTTTAAGAAACAAAGATGAAGTAATTGATGCTTTCATCAAGTATAAAAATGAAGTGGAAAACCAACTAAGTAAGAAAATCAAGAGACTTAGATCCGGTAAGGGTAGAGAATATGAGTCCAACCCCTTCAATACCTTTTGTGAGGAATATGAAATTATACATGAAACTACCTCCTATTCCCTGAATCTAATGGAGTAGATGAAAGAAAAAATAGAACCCTAAAAGAGATTATGAATGCCATGTTAGTGAGTTCAAGAGCATCCTTTAACTTGTGGGGGAAAGCTATCCTCTCCGCCTATCATATTCAAAATAGAATACCCTACAAGAAGACTAGTAAGACTCCCTAAGAGTTATGGAAAGAATATACACCTAACATTGGATACCTAAAAGTGTGGGATTATTTATCAAAAGTACTTCTTCCAAAACCAAAGAAAAGAAAATTAGGTCCTAAAGCCTTTGATGCAGCATTTATTGGTTATGCAAAGAATAGTGTTGCATATAGGTTTCTTGTCATCAAATAAAAAAATAGCCTAGTGGAAGTAAACTCTATGATTGAGACTAAGAATGTTGACTTCTTTGAAAATATTTTTTCCTTGGAAAACAAATGGCCAATAACAAGTTCAAAGAAATCTTAGAATTGAGGCTAGAGATCCTTTTGAACTATAATTGAGAATAAGTAAAAGGGAAAGGAAAGAAACTAATCTTGGAGATGACTTTTACACTTTTCTAGTTGATGAGACCCCAGATCCTAAAAGGAAGCTATGACTTCATCTTATGCACCTTTATGGAAGGAGGTCATTAATAGTGAAATTGAATCAATAATGCATAACCTTACTTGGGAGATAGTAGACTTGCCTCCTGGTGCTAAAATTATAGGTTGTAAATGGATCTTTAAAAGGAAATTAAAATTATGGGTCGATTGAGAAATATAAGGCACGTTTAGTTGCTAAAGGTTTTAAACAAAAGAAATGTGTAGATTACTTTGATACCTTTGCTCCTATAACAAGGATTTCCTCAATTAGGGTATTAATTGCTTTAGTATCGGTTCATAACCTAGTGATACACCAGATGGATGTTAAGACAGCCTTTTTGAATGGAGAACTGGAAGAGGAAATTTATATGGATCAACCTAAAGGGTGTATGATTCCAAGAGATGATAAAAAAGTTTGTAGGCTAGTTAAATCGCTTTATGTGTTAAAACAAGCACTGAAACAATGACATAGAAAATTTGTTCATGTGTTCATATCTAATGGATTTTCCATTAATGATGCTAATAAATGCATTTATAACAAAGTTGAAAATAACTCATGCATCATCATTTGTTTATATGTTGACGATATGCTTATATTTGGGACTAACCTACAAGTTGTAATTATTACCAAGAGTTTCCTAAGATTGAAGTTTGATATGAAAGATCTAGGAGAAGCTGAGGTGATTCAAGGAATCAAAATAACTATAACACTTTATAGGCTTAACCTTTCTCAAGAACACTATATTGAGAAGATTTTAAAGAGGTTTGAACACTTGATTGTAAAAAAAACCAAAGGTCAACTCCTTTATGATCCCAAATACGCCTAAAGAAAATAGAGAACATAGTATTGTCCAAACTGAGTACGCTCAGAGAATTGGTAGCCTAATGTACTTGGCAAATTATGCCAAACCTAACATTGCCTATGCAATTGGAAGATTGAGGCAGTACACCCAAAGTCCCAAATCGTGATCATCAAGTTGTCATTCGTGAGAGTACCAAAGCACTGAGAGCACGCTGATCGTTGTCATGTTACAGATTTCAAACTGAAGACGAGGATGCAACCTGATCTTGGGATTCAACAGACAATCCAACCAATAAAAGATTTCTATCTGATGCTTTGAAATCATCCCAACAACTTCTGCATTATCGTCCACTATGGAGGTTTGCTATAGCCTTAGAGAAGGCAAGTTCTGAAGTTGAGTGGCTCATAAATCTATTGTCGGATTTCCCTTTATGGATGATTCCAGCATCACTTGTGTCTATGTGTTGTGATAGCCAAGATGCAATAGCTCAAGCTAAAAGTAAAATGTTTAATGGGAAGAACATGCATATACTCCTAGGGCACAATATTGTGCGACAACTGCTTGAGACAGGGGTTATTGATGAGTCTAAAACTCATCTATTTTTAAGCCTATTTTTCAAGTATATTTCAAGCTTAAAAGTTCAGTTAAATGTAAAATTATGGAGCTTTCACCTAGATTTATGTTTTGCAGGAAATTAAGGAAAATAAGCAGAATTCAGCAAAAAAAAAAAAAAAAAGCAGAAATCAACATTGTGCAAAAAAAGGGCCAATGGCGTGACATCAGATTTCCAAAGTCGTAACACTGTGATGAGAAGTTCTTGACATCACTAAAATGTCGCAACATAGTCGTGACATCAGCTAAAGAGGGGAAGGCAAAGATATGCCAATGTCACGACATCGTCACAACATTATTGCGACACCAAACCAATGTCGCGACATCACAACTCAATGTCGCAACATTAGAAGCAACCTCAATAGTCAAACTACATCAGACATCCAATGCCGCGACATCGACACGACACCACTATGACATTGGCTGTAATGAGAAGAATTGAAATGTTCAATGTCGTGACATCACAACTTTATGTCGTAACATCAGCAAGGATTGTCAAGTGGTATTATCATATTGACTAATGTCGCGACATCACCACGACATCGTGGCGACATAAAAACAAAGCCTCATCTAGTGAAGACATCGACTAAACAATGTCGCGACATAAAAGCAATGCAACCTTTAGGTAAAGTTTGAATGACCAATGTCACGACATCGCCACAACATCATTGAAACATCAATGTAATGTCAATGGCTACGAACAGCGTAATCCAATAAGCAATGTCATACATCAACCGAAATGACTGTAACCGCAAATGTAATGTCGCCACATCAACTCGTGTTGTGACATCAACTCTCGCGTCGCGACATCAACCCGCTTGTCGTGACATCAAAAAGGTAGCTTGCGGACATCGTAGTCGTCTACTTATTCGCTCCATAGTAGGTGTTCCTAATCAACAAAATTTATATCCTAGATTCTAATGCGAGCAAAGCTAATGCAAAGATAGTGGTTCAGGTCGAACTCAAGTATGGGTTTTCTTCATGCGAAGTGAGTCACAATTGACTGAAAATGGTGTTTCCACTTTGGATTTAGGGTTTCTTTTTAAAAACAGTGAGGTTGATGACTTGAAAAACCGTAACTGTAGGGAAATAAAGTGTAACAGAAATCCTTTAAGTTTCGGGCCACTGGGCTTAGGGTTTTAAGGCAACTACAATGTCCTCGCGTTGGGGAGGATGGCCTATAGTCATTTCCCGAATCGGATCTATGTTTAGCTATAAAGACTGAACCCTAAAAGTTGTTCTCCTAGTATACAACATTTATTAACCATTAATGTTTCGGGCGCTTAAAACCGGTCTTTGGATCTAACCTCGCGGAGCAAATAAATGGTAATCTTGCTAGCATCATGGATCTACAATGGGCATCCACTGAGCTCCTTAGAAAGCTTGCCAAGTATCGTCACTGGGCGCATCATGGATTCAAACCTAATGTGAGATGCAGAGACATGAATGATAATAAATGCCTGTGTTGGCAACAGAAGGACAGTGCTTTACCTCAAAACTTCCACCCACTGGCCCTCCTCTTCAAGGATTTAGGTTTAGCCAAGCATCCTCGTCACATCCCTGCGGATGTTCGCTGAGAAAATGCGAGAAAGGGGGAGAAAATGAGAGAAAATCACACCCGCGAGAAAGTTGAAAGCTTTGGCGCCAATTTTATTGATTGATGGATTGATTGATTTTACAAAGCTTGACTGAGGCTTATATACTACTCAGAGTCAAGGAAATTACAAAAAAGTATGAAACAACAAAATTACATTGAGGGCAATTTTGGTACAAAACCACTAATAAGAGCAACTAAAAAGGTCATGAAACTGTAGTCATAAATCTCAAGAACCCGAAAAGCCCCATGAAAATTCAAGTAACACTACAAAATCTCTGCAATGCTCACTCTCCCTTTGTATTTAGTTCCAATTGCCTTCTGATTTGTACATGCAGCTTCTAGTTTGGCTCGAGATCTTTGTATTTGAATTGACTCGAAGATAATGGTGTAATTGGCTTGCAAAACTACAAAAAATATCCACAAAATATGATTAGTAGCATAGTCGGGACTCAGTGTAACAATTGCTATTTAAGCCGATTAGTACACAAAAAGTGCTCAAACCTCAGAATGAACAGTGGCCTAAACACTATTTTGGCACTAATCACTCCCCCCAACCGATACATTGCTAGTCCCTTAGCAATGACAAAAAGAGGGAAGAGCAGACAGGCTATGCTCGTGCAAAAGGAATGGTATTTTCAAAAAGTGTATGATGCACGCCCCACCTCGGTGGAATTGATCGAGACCCCGCACAACAACCACTGAGAAAAATGTCATACAGACTGCCTGGGCATATCCATCCCAAGGGAATCGACCTGAAACTTCTACCAAAATCTAAGTGTTTATGTGCCAAGTCCTAGCACATTGACCAACTTAAATAAATCCGATTCCACTCTTTTTTCATATTTCTTTTTGTATTGTAGGATGCAATGCTGAGAAATCGACATCACCAAAGTCCGTGTAACGGGGGTCCACCGATGACTCCCAACCAACTAAGGCTTAGGGCATCAAGTCATGAGGATCTTTCGACCACTAACTCCTCGGGTTTCACCCCAGACTCCGAATGAATTCGAAATTCCAACACCTACGACTCGCTAAACCTCACCCATCCACCCATGTAGCGAGCACTAAGTCTAAGGGCCCAACCAACTAAGGCTGAGCACTGTGCTTTAATGATTCACAGAAACCCCGCTGGACCATGCTCGGTTTCAAGGTAAAGCATCACTGCTTTTCTCTCTTCTCTTTTCTTTTTCCTTTTTCGTTTTCTTTTCTTTCTTTCATTTTCTTTGGAAGACTTCATTGGCCTTCTTTTCGGGGGAACCATAACCTTTTCCATGTGGTCAATGAAACTAGGGTAGGTTTGCACGATAAGGGAGTTATGCAGTTTCTCAGGCTATTACATAAAAATGATGTGCATAGTGTGTGGCTAGCTAAAGGTGGAAGAAAAAGATTGAATACTAGGAGACTTCAACTGACCAATCACTTAATCATGCATGGAACTAATCTAGTATCAATGGCATTGTGCAGTGTTTCAATTTTTTCAACTTGTAGGCTAGGCAAAACCACAAAAAAAAAAAAAAAATGGGGGAAAAAATTGTTGCAAATGAGTTAAGAAACAGAGTTGTCTGATATGTATAACAGTGTGTGTCACTAAATTTTCAGCTTTTTCAAAAACAACTTTCTTAAAAAGAAGCAAAAAGCAAGACACTAAACATAAAAATATGCTCTGCTTACACATGTAGTGGACTAAAAAGTGTAAAATAATAAAAAAAAAATGATATCCAAAGTATAAAAATCACTTCCTTCACTAACTCTCCCCAACCAGTGTTATTCACCCGCTACCTCCTGGCCAAGAGGTCGCGAAGAGGCATCCCCAACCCGACGGGCTGAGGTGTCACTGGTGGAGTGGCTACAACTAATCGAGTCACAGACACCGCGGAGTCCAGCTGGCGGTGGAGGGGTACCGGTCCCATCGAGGTGAGCGGGAGCGGTCTCGAAAGTGCACAGGGAGATTCGCAGGAAACCTGTGTGACTCCCGGATCCCCGCGATGAGGACGGGGCTTGATTCAGGCGAACGGCGCCGGTCTGCTCATGGCAGCCCCGCCCGAGTCATCCTCCGTCCTCGAGGCCGTACGGGCAGTTCAAATGATGATCTCCGTAGAGGAGAACGTGGCGACCGCATCCACAAGTGGTACCAGTGATATGTTGCGGAGGTGGTGCGGAAGGTCACGCAGCACCATCTGTGGCGGCACTCTGTGGGTGGGGCTCAAAAGATAGAGGGCAATGGAAAGGCCGACACTGGAGCCTGAGGGGGAGATGCCGACTGAGGGCAACAGCCCGAGGCTCCTTAACATGCTCCACTAGAGGGCTGCCCTGCCAGGAATATCGGCAAATTCCGGTCATCCTCGGCCAGCCCAGAGGCTAAGGCAAGAGTGGGGCATAAGCTACCACCGATCGACGAAAAGGATGGCCTCATAGTCACGATGGCTCTCCAATCTAGGCTCATCAAGGAAGCCGATATGCTCAAGCACCTGGCATAGGAGTATCGGGAACAAGAGAGGCGTGGACTTAGCTCGAGGTGTGGACTCATGGCGACCCCATCCTCAAATGGAACAACATAGTTGCACAAGCTCCGCTGGGTCAACCAAAATCTTGAGACGCGATAGGTGGGCTCCCAAGACGGCTCCCTCTCCCCAAACTATAGTCGGATGGAAAATATTAACTAAAGTGATTTATGAGACGTGATGCTTTCGCAGAGCCGCCCCTCGAACATAATCGCTCCGACCGTAGTGTCCCCTTAAAGAAGACAAAACCATCTCCCCTGGCGCAGGGATTGGGCACTATAAGCCGCGCCAAGTCGGGCGAGGACCACCCTAGATTAATGCAAAATGCGATGCTCGAGGACCTGAGTATCCCTGGCCGACCATCGATAGAGAAATGAAGAGCAATCGGGTTGGACTCGCGCCTGGATGTCATCGTGTGGTAGAACTCGATGACCACCCAAGGGTAGAAAAACCGACGAGGTGTCATGAACTCCGCTTCCAGAGTACTTCAGACTAGAGCACCAGCCCTGAGCCCAAGTATGGGAAGATGAAGATCATAATAAACCTCATCATGTGTCCTCATTGCAATCAGCATTCCCTGAATAGGTTGCAAAGTGGAAGAGTGGCGCTGATGAAAGAGGCTGGGATTGTGTCTAGAGGAGTGGGCTCCAACAGGTCCCGACGGGGGTGGCACCAGGGTCTCAAGGCCTGAGCCAGGTGACTCTCCCGCGCCCGAGGTCGTGGCCTCCAGATGGCCCAGATGGCAGAGGGTGGAGCGGGGCTAACCTGCAAGTGTGGCACCCGGGCCGTGGGCCGCAACGCTGTGGGACTCGGGAGCAAAGAGAGAACTCCACAAGAAGATCGCCTGAGCGGCAAAAGAGGGGCAGCTGGCCTGGGAGGTGCAAGAAATAAGGAGCATAAAGGCGGCGGCGGTGGGGAGCAAATTTGGAGCCGCCGACAGTGGAGGGGAGGGAACCACACCCGGGGTCGAAAAGCACGCCCTCCTGTGTCTTCACCATGCTAGGCTAAAGAAGGAGAAGAATGAGTAGGGGGCTTCAGACTAAACTGTGATGAAATGAAAAGGAAAGAAAGAAAAGGGGTTTTATATAAGGAGGGGGGGCAAATGAAAAGTTTTGGCCAATTAATGGCCTTAAATGCCTAGTAAATGGCTGGTTCAAAAAGAAAGGAAAATTAATGGCGGGCGTAGGAAACGAAAGGTTTGCATCAGACGGAAGATAAAAGTGGGCAGTGGAACAATACATGACCATGAATTTCGAATCCGCTAAATTTCAGTTACGAAAATTTCAGAACTTGGAAATTTTCCAGGACATAATAAGAACACCCAGCCCACTGCAACACCTACAAAACAGAAGACTAAAAATTATGAGAAAACAAACTTATAAATGAGAAAAAAATTTCAAAAGAAAAATGAGCAAAAAGCAAGGGAATCAGGAAAATCTCTAAAAACAAGAACTGAAAGTAAAGAAACCAAAATTTCAACAACAAAATTTCAGGGGCTTCGAGATACCGCAGGCTTACTTCCCGTAAGATCTGCTTAGCAATCATGGAAGGTCAAGGAGGGGGATCTCCTCCTTGTCAGTTGAGTGTTGCACTGCATATGGCTTCAACTCGCCATTAACCTCGGTCACTGTGAGTCTTTGATCAACAGGTCTACCGATCCATCGGGATGCACTCGGATGGTGAACGGGCCACCCATCTGATTTAAGCTCGCCTCTAAAGAGATGGAGCTTCGAGTCGTGAGAGCAACATTTCGTCTCCCTTGCTTGAAATGCTCATGAGCTATTAGCTGATCATGCACCTCTTCAGCCTTATCTTTTCTAATTTTTTGAAATAAGTAGCATCATTCCTTGGTTCTTCTAGCTCGTTAATATCGAGGAGCCTGTTGAGACCAGCTCTGTCCATATCCAGTTCAATTTCTTCACTGCCCACCATACCTTATACTCAATCTCCACAGGCATGTAACATGCTTTTCCATAAACTAGGCGATAAGGAGACATTCCCATAATGGTCTTGTAGGCTGTTCTGTATGCCCACAAAGAGTCCAAGAAATTTCGAGACCAATCATTCTGCAGAGTTCACCACTTTCATCGCATTAGTCTCTGATCTCTCTGTTTGCTAGCTCAACCTGGTCACTGGTCTGAGGGTGGTATGGGGTGGCTACTTTATGCTTAACACCATACTTAGTGAGGAGGCTCTCAAAAGGTTTGTTGCAGAAATGTGAACCTCCATCACTAATTATGGCTTTGGGGACCCCAACCGAGAATATATTCTCCTTCACACTCAATACCACCCCGTGGCTCACGTCTCGTAAGGAACTCAAGCCAACCCACTTTGACACATAGTCAACTCCTACCAAAATGTAGAGGTATCCAAGGGAGGAAGGGAATGGTCCCATGAAATCGATCCCCCATATGTCGAAAAGATCAACTACTAAAATTGGGTTTAAAGGCATCATGTGATGAGCGATAAATTTTCCCCAACCTTTGGCATTTGTCGCATTCCCTGCACATGGTATGGGCATCCTTGAAAAGCATGTCTCAATTATGAGACAAGACCGTGCCATACTTTTGTATGCACTAGTCAAAGGGTATTGTTTGAATGTGGGAAAGATAGTGGAACAGTCCATCTTAGACTACGCTAAGAACAACTTCTCAGGGAACATCCCGCACCTTGCCTTGATCACTCTCCTATGTATCAAAGGGGGTGTAACATTCAAGGAGACAAACGAAAGGTACCCAAGAGCCTCTCCTCTCACTCTCACTGGAGTCCTCAAAACTCCAGCACAGGGTGAAGAGGTAGAGAGGGTAAGAAAAAGAAAGAGAGCAGCTATAGAAATGTCAAGGGAGGTGATGAGTCCAAAAACACATTAGATTTTTAATCCATTTTTCTGAGTATATTACGAGGTAAATGTTAATTTGTTTACATAAATGTGGATATTTTACTCAAACTTCATTTTGCAGGAAAATACAACAGAAGCTCAAATCTTAGCAAAAATCATAAGAAACCAGCCTACAGCAGAATTGAGATCACAATTGAAAATTTAAGTCACGACAGGAAGCTCAGTTGCCAACCATTCCAAGTCACGACATCAACAAATTCAGTTTTAAAGGAGAAATAGAGAACTTTAGCAAGTGAAGTCGTGACTTGAAGAGGGAAGTTGCGACAAAGAAAACGTGGTCGAGACTAAAGGAAATAATCAAAGGAAGAAATTCATGTCGCGACATCACTTTAATGTCGCGACGCCTGCGATATGACGATGTCGCGACACCATCTCCGAGGTCGCACAAGAATCCGCCTATGAAACCACAAGAGGTATTTGCAAAAGAAAGAGGTTGCAATCGGTTTTTAAATGCAATGTTTTTCATGTCGCGGACACCACTCGATGTCGCGACATAACAGAAGATTTTAAAGTGCAACCAAGAATAGAGTCCGAATGAGGTCACAACCTCGTAGCCAAACAAGCACTCGCTAAGAACTCGAACTTCGCGACCTTACAAATCAAAGATCAGAATGATGTCACACCACTCATTAAGGTCGCAACCCTAAGAAAAGTTTCGAAAGGTGAAGAAATTGAAGTCGCGACATCACCTTGAGGTCGCGACCTGGAATAAAGGTGGGAGATCGAGGAAATCAAGCTGGGTAATGTAGAACCGAGGTCAGTAACCAGAAGAAAGGAAATGAAAATCAAATGATGTCGCGACATCACCATGAGGTCGCGACATAAAATTGAAACATATGAAAGGAAGAAGACCACCAACACAATTGCGACCAAGAAATCAAAGTCACAACATGAAGTCATCATACAAACAGAAAGGTGGTCACAACCTAAAACTCGTAACTCAGAATGCTGTGAGAAAGGAAAGACAAGGATGTCGCGACATGCAAATGAGGTCGCAACATCAACACTGAAGAAACACTGAGTAAATGAGGTCGCGACCACGAACGATGTCACGACCACTGATCAAAGCATTTACAAGACAAACTGGTTGCAACTTAAAGAAAGAGGTCGCGACTGATCATGAGCAATCAAGAGAAGTCCATGTCGCGACATCAACTCAGGTTGCGATGATGATGCTGAGCTCGGGCTTTTCTTTGGAATTCCACCTGGAGCATTTTGGAGGTTCGGCCCAAATTCTTTCTGCAGTATAAATAGATAGCTATAGAAGAGTAAAGTGAGTTTTTCCTACTTTCTACTACCCGTAAAAGGAGAAGAAGAGAACTCAAAGGTATATTTGTGAAAGAGATTTTTATTTTTATTTTTTTATTTTTATTTTTTTGTTTTGAATCTGCGAACTGTGCAGAGACGAGTAGAGCTGGATTTTTAGATCTATTATTTTTCTGAAGTATTACTGCCTGAAAATTTATGAAATCTAGACAAATTTCTGGAATTCATTTATTCGCTTTATTGTACTCATAAGTGGTCAGGCGTGATCTAAGATCCATTTCTTAATTACACACGCATCAGAGTGGCAGTCGCTGGATTTGATTTACATTTAGTTACGCCTTTTTCCGCACAATTATGGAGAATTAATTGGGGTTCTATTCTTACTTAATCGGTATCATTTTGGAATGGATAAGTTCATCAAAGAGTACCTAATAGCCGAGGGAACGTGATCTTACTCCGACATCCAGGATGCCCCTCCGCGTGACACGTAGACCAAGATTCCGAGTTAAGAACATTCTTTCTCGGGTATGTTAGACTACCATTGACGAACTCAGTTTCCAGTGTTCATTTTGATAAATCCCCCATTCGCTCATAATTGAAGTCGAGGGGTGTATTTAACAAATATAAATAATCGTAGAGTTCAATTCTTAATCTAAAGGTAAGTTCCAATCCCCGTGTTAGCCAGATCTAATCAAGGGAATGAGATAAACCCATAGATCCGAAGGTTGAGCTACCACTAAGTGGTAGAAACTAAGTAAAATCCCGAGAAGGAAAAGCAAAATTTCTTCTGTCAACAGGAAATGGGTGTGAAGTATTGAGAAAGACAAATACCCAGATCTTGCAAGAGAATTTGGAATACAGGTAGCTGGTTTGATCTTGTCTTCGAGAGAAGCAAGGGTATCTAATCAGTGAATATGGAGAGATCCAATTCCACACTAGGAAATCTGACAATAACCAGTCCATATGTAATGCAGCAATGTACTAAATCGGCTGAATTGGACCGTTTACCGTGATTTACCGATAGTTTTCGTTTCTCTCAAGAACCGATTCAACGCATTCTTTTATATACAATTTATTTTTATTCATTACTTTTGTTTTAGTTTAGTTTGAATATATTCAATAGTATAGGATATTCACTTTAGTCGTTAGGATAAAACTTTCACTATGAGTTTTCGGTAGTCCAAATAGTATGGAATTTTAGTAGTCAGGGGTAGTTGATCTGTAATTCGCTATCAACTGTGGAATGATACCTGACTACACCAGATGCATTTACTTAGGCGGTTCGGTAACTTGTCATAGACTTGACCCTTATTTTTAAATCATGAACATTAAGAGAAAATTTATTTTATCATAAAATTATCCAAAGTAACATGGATACAAGAGAAGTGTGTAAGGCTCTTGTAATTATGTTAATTGAGGGGTTTAGTCTATATAGAAAAAGGCAAACAAGTTTTATGGCGTTGCTCGGGATTGGAAAGAATTAAATAGATCAATATTCCGACAAAAGAAGGAAATGCTAATTTGACATTTTATAAACGAAGAATAAAATTGTTTTTCAAGCAGTGGGCTACATCAGCCACCAATCTTTAACAAGCAATGCTGGAAAATATTTGTTTAGTTAGGACTAATCCTATTAATCCGAGTGTGTTTTGATTTCGAGAACTGCACGTACAGGGAAACAGGATTCCGACCGATTCCACAGACATCAATCGGAGAACACTCAGAGCTTAAGAAAGACAAAAAGAGCAGAAAACACAGCTATGGCAGATGAGAGACATGACCAGACAGAGGAACAGAGGACAACAACCAGAAGGCCTCCCATTACTGACACAATGGAGGATTTCTGGAGGCCTATTATTCAGAAGAGATTCGTAATCGTGACAAAATTTCATCGTGGATGGTAAATAATTTCGAACTAAAGCCAACCTTGATTACAATGGTTCAAGAATATCGCCATCGGTCATCCCAATCGAAGACCCAAACGAGACCGGGAAGATTTCAGATGGCAAATACAAAGTGGGAAGCTGAATGGTGTGAGACCGTAGGGTGATACTCCAGATCTCTTCCTGCATTTTCTTTCGATATAGCAGCCACATGGTATGAATCATTACCATATGGTTCGGTTGATACTTGGGAAGAGTTGGTAGAAGCCTACTTGGGTAGATTCTTTCCCCCATCTCTCACCTCAGAGAGAAGAAGAGAGATAATAGTATTCCAACAAGGGGAAGATGAGAGCCTATATGTAGCTTGGGAAAGATTCAAGAGGGGTTAGTCAAGAGGTGCCCGATGCATGGAATATATTTTAAGACCTAGATGGACATAGTGTATCATGCTTTAAAGGATACATCTAAGGGCACATCGATGCTTCATGCCGTGGAGCATTCAAACGGTCTCCAAGAGGCTAGATCCGGGAGAAGACCTAGAAAAATGTAATATGAAAGCTCCATCTGAGTTTTCAAGGGGAAACAGCAGAGGAAAATGGGTCATGTAGCTGAGCAAGATGACAGCCATGGAGGCAAAGTTGGATGCCATAATGCATAGGATGGACAAACAAGAGAGAAAGATGCACACTGCTCATGAAAAGGAGCAAAGGGAAAGAGAACTTATGAGAAGAAGTGGCCGATGTGCCAACGTAAGAAGACTTTATGGTGCCAGGAGGTTGGCACGGAACGAGCCAAGAAGTTATCATTTCAAACCAAATCCTAACCGCCCACACACCAATCCAAGATTGAGGAACCATGAGAATTTCTCATGGTGAGGGTATTGCAAGGTCTACAGCATGGACAGACCAACAAGCGATATCAAGAGCCACCAAGGTTCCAAAGCAGCAAAGAACAAGGAGGAAAGGTAAAATAAATATCAGTGGTCGAGGAGACTCAACCATTTGAAGAACAAATGTTACAGTTCATGGGGGACAACAAGAGGCTATTGCAATTCCATGAACAAAAACTATCTGACTTGGAAGCTTTCAAGTCTGATACTCAAATGTTTCAGAAGAATGCTAGTGCATCGTTGAAAAATTCGAGACACAAAGCAGGCACCGTCCCATTACGCTTAAATCGAGCAAGGGTACATTCCCTAGTGACACTCAGAAGAACCCAAAAGACTGCATGGCAATTCAATTAAGAAGTGGGAAGGATTTGATAAAGAATAGTAAGGATGTAAAGGAAAGAAGAGACTACGCGTAAAAGAAAAGACTCCGAAAAGGAAGGAGAAGAGCAAACCGATTGAATGTACCAAAGGAAGTAATGACTAGAAAAAGAAGGAAGGAGTACCAGCTTATACACCTTCAGTGCCATTTGCACAGAGACTTCAGAAGTCAAGAAGAGAAGAACAATTTTCTAAATTCTTGGACATTTTCAAGAAGATAGAAATAAATATTCCATTTGCAAAGGTAATCAGTCAAATGCCTCTTTATGCAAAATTTCTGAAGGAGATACTGAGCAAGAAAAGGAAGATAACAGGAGGAATAGTGAACTTGATCTACTCGCAAAGGCCATTATCTAGCAAAGCTCCCAAAGAAAGATGAAAGACCCTGGCAGTTTCACCATTCCCTGTTCCATAGGGAAATATGAATTCAAGAAAGCTTTATGTAATTCTGGAGCTAGTATAAATTAGTTCATAAGTCAGGTAGACTTAATTTGGGGGAACTTAATTCAACAAAGAATTACATCATGGTTGATAGATCAATGGCACAACCAAAAGGCATTCTTGAAGATGTACTTATTAAGGTTGGGAAATTCATCTTCCTAGTGGATTTTGTTATCATGCGTATTTACAAGATACCCAAGTTCCTTGTTGCCGGAAGACCTTCTTAGCAATCGGAGCCGCCTGATAGATGTACGTAAAGGTGAACTCGACACTGTGGTTGGAAATGAAGTAAAGGTGATTTTAATATTAATAGGGATTTAGAACATCCCGATGTAGATGCAGGCCAGGCGGGTCAGAGGAAACAATAACCTTCTCGATGTTGAATTTAATTCTGATTGTATCCTTCAACACTCTATCAATGAAATTGAGATGAATCTTTCAAAGATTCGAGTCTCTGGACGTAAGTACCGCTTCAAATTTGTTTAACAAGGAAACAGTCTTGAGTATAAATGAAAACAATCAAGATGAAGTATGCAGCCAGAAACAGCAAACTCATGAGCAGGAAACTAGTGCAGAAGGGTTAACATTGAAAGAATTGCCTAGTCATTTAAAATATGAGTTTTTAGAACCATAAAAGAGAAAACCAGTTATCATATCACCGCATTGACCAAGTCAAGAACAAAAGTTGCAGTGGGTTCTAAGAAAATAAGGAAGCAATTGCATGGTCAATCAAGATCCGAAGGTATCGCCTCCATTTGCATGCACAAAATATTGCTGATGATAATGCAAAAACTTCTATCGAGCATCAAAGGAGGTCAACCCAATGATGAAAGAAGCTGTCGTAAAGAAGTTCAAATGGTTAAATGCGTGTTTTATATATGCTATATCAGATAGTTCTGTAAGCTCAGCGTATGGTGGTTCCTAAGAAAGGAGGATCACCGTGATCGAAAATGAAAAGAATGAACTCGATTCCCTACAAGAACCGGTGACAGATGGAGGGTGTGTATTACTTACAGAAATTGAATACCGCAACTAGAAAGGATCATTTCCTTTCATTGATTAGATGCTGGATAGGTTAGCGTGACAATCCCATTTTTGTTTTCTTGATGGATACTCGGATATAACCAAATACATGCACTCCGAAGATCGTGGAGAAAACTACTTTACATGCCCCTTTGGTACTTTTGCTTTTAGAAGAATGTCATTCGTTTGTGTAATGCCCTGGTACTTCCAAAGATGCATGATGTCTATATTTTCTGATCTAGCGTATAGTTATGGAGATTCATGGATGATTTTGGCAAAGGTATGGATCCGCTTTGAATAGTGTCCGTATAACCCGGGACAGATTTCCAAAGGTGCAAAGACAAGAATCTAGCTCAATTGGGGAAAATGCCATTTTATGGTTACGTATGAATTGTCTCAGCACATGATTTCTACACAGGCTTGAGGTAGACCAGTAAAAGTTTCAATTATAAGAAATCTAATGCCACCCACTAAGGCCGCGTGAATTAGAAGTTTTTAAGGACATGCTGGTTTTTATAGAAGATTTATCATAGATTTCTCAAAAATTGCTAGACCACTATGCAGATTGCTGAAAAAGATACTAAGTTCTATTTTGATGAATCCTGCCATAATGCATTTGAAGAAATCAAATCCAGACTAGTTGAAGTCTCATCATGGCAAAACCGCATTTGGAATAGAGAATCGAAATCATGTGTGATGCCAAGACTTTGCAATGGGAGTCGACGGGACAGAAGATAAAAGTGTTCCACATCTACTATGCTAGCAAAACCTTTAATGAAGCTCAAGAAAATTACTTACCATCGAAAAAGGAAATGTCGGCAATAGTATTTGCATGTGAAAATGAGGCCATACATTTTGGGGTCCCATGTTACAGCCATTGACCGATCATGCAAAGAATTAAGTATCTAATGGCAAAGAAATAAGCAAAGCCAAGATTGATCAGGTGGGTATTATTATTGCAGGAATTTGATTTAGAAATAAAAGACAAGAAGGTTGTGACAATGTGATAGTTGATCACTTGTCAAGAGTAGAGAAAACCACTATACAAGAGGAAGGAAGAGAAATAGCAGAAAATTTTCCAGATGAGCAGTTATTCCAGTTGTCACTCCAATCACCCCGGTATGTCGATATTGGGAACTTCTAACAGGAATTATGCCACCAAAATTCAGCTACCAAATAGAGAAAGAAGCTAAGGACTCCATTAACAGGTACTACATCCGATGACCCATTATTGTTTAAAAAGAGGAGCTGATCTTATTATAAGGGAGATGTAAATGTATAAGAGCAAAGCAAGATTTAAGAATGTCATGCATCACCATATGGAGTGACATTTGCAAGAGATAAAACAACTCACAAAATTCTCCAATACGATTTTACCGCCTACTATTTTTAAGGATTGTTTTGAATGGGTGAAGTTATGTGGATCAATGCCAAAGAATGTAAATACTACTATAAAGACATGATGCCCCCGCGCGTATTCTGGTGGTGCAATTGTTCGATGTATGGGGAAATGGATTTATTGGGGCCTTTTCCGGTTTCATTTGGAACATATACATACTCCTAGCTGTGGATTATGTATCAAAATGGGGTTGGAGGCAAGCAATTTGTCCAAAGAATGATGCCAATATGCTGTGGGATTTTTACAAAGAAATATTCCCAGCGTATCTGGGACACCTTAACTATAATTAGTGATGGAGGGAGCCATTTTGCAAATAAGGTGTTCGACAAACTCATGAGCAGATATGGTATCAAACACATTATGAGCTTGTCTTATCATCCTCAAACAAATGGGCAAGCTGAAATTTCCAACAGGGAGATAAAGAGAATTCTGGAAAGACTGAGTTCCAGCATAAAAGATTGGTCGTTGAAGCTTGATGATGCACTCGCATACAGGATCAGCTTAAAAACTCCCATTGGAATGTCCCCATATAGGCTTGTTTTTGAAAACCTTGTCACCTACCTCTTTGAGCTAGAATATAAAGCCATGTGGGCCATCAAGAAGCTTAATTTTACTTTAAAGTCGCTAAGGAAGATAGGTTACCTGAAGAAATGAATTGAAGAGTTTGAGGAATGAAGCCTATGATAGTGCTATAATCTACAAGGATAAAAACAAAAAATGGCATGATCAACGAATTTGAGGAGGGAATTCAAGGCGTGAGATCATGTCTTGTTATTAAACTCCGTGACTAAGACTCTTCCAGAAATAAATCCAAATGGAGTGACCATTTACAAGGGTATCAAGCAATACGCTTTAGGCGTTGACACTTAGAACCAGCAATCATGAGGAGTTCAAAGTTAATGGACAGAGATTAAAGCACTATCTTGGGAGAAAGCAGCTGAAGAGTAACCCTTAGTTCGAACTAGGAATTGAAGAAACAGAGACAATGGCAAAAGAGAAAAGTCCAAATAAAGACTAAAAATTACAAATTTTCAGGGAAGGCAATCCACACCAGTTTGTTTTTAATTTTTCTGGTTATAGTTTAAAATTTGTGTGTTTAAATTTCTAATAGCTTATAGTGATTTTATTCATTATTGATTGAAGAGTAGGTAAATATATATATATATATATATATATATATATATATATATATATATATATATATATATATATATATATATATATATATATATATATATATATATATATATATTAGTTTTACAGACAATGAAGATTGTGCAAAAGGAGAAAGATTCAAGAATCAAACTTCACCGCATAAGAGACCAAAAGGGCAATATATTCTTCTTTGATTTGATTTTAAAATTTGTCTTTTATATAGCATGATTGAAAGTTTGGGAATTTTATCTTGTCATGGTGCTTAAATTTCGAATGTGATGCATGAGTTTAGTTGTCGAATTTTTTGCATGATGAAGATGAATTGAGTTGTGGAAGGTTGATTGGAATTGGAATAAATTGAAACTGGCCGTGAATTTGAGTAGCGAGTGTTTTGGTCGCAACATTAATCCAAAAGTTGCAAACTAAGAATGCCGGATGTGAAAAATAAAAGTGGAAAAAGAAAGTCAAAGACGAAATTGAGGTCACGACTGTTAAAGAAGGAAAAGAAATATTTTTATGTTGAAACACCAAATTCCTCGTCGTGACCATATCAAAGTCGCAACAAAAATTTTGGCTGCGACTTAATAGTCCAAAAGTCAATAAAAGGGGATTTTAAAACCTCATTTTGGGCATTCCAATGCTTAAAAAATTAAATTCATTGAAAATCATTTATTTAGAGGCTCAACATTTAAGGTCACACTTATAATGCAATCATAACATTGAATCCTATTCGTTTCAATCAAAAATTCCATTAAACTGCATCTCAACCTAACCTTCCACTTCCACATCCATACTCGGAATCTTGAAAACCCTAGAACCGTAGCTCAAGAATACCTCGCAACTCAATCATGGCAAGAACCATGATGAAACGGTTAATCTCAACAACCGACGACGAAATCATGCGCCGAAAAATGTCGGCAAAGAGAAAGTTCGGGCTTAAAATCAACCTGAGGAAGAAGTAAATGTTGAAAAAGGAGACCAACCAGAGGAGGATGAGCTACTCGAAAAAGAAGTAACAGAAGAAGAGAAAGACTTCATTTCAGAAGAAACTAAAGAATTGTGGAACAAAGTGATGTTCGACAAAGAATTTGTTTGCGAAAGAGGTTTTAGCAAATTAATTTCCCCATTTTCTGAAGTAATAGAAAAAAGAGGTTGGGAGTTCTTTTGCGAGCACAAAGCACTAGGGTTTTCAGCTCTTGCAAGGGAATTCTATGCAAACATGGTAGGAATGAGGAATGATTCTGTTTATGTGAGAGGTGTTTGGGTGCCCTTCGATGATAGAAGAATAAATGAAGTGTTTAAATTGAGAGATTTCAAGCATGGGTCGAAATACAAGAAATTGTTGGAAAACCCAAATTATGAAAAAATAGTGAATCGATTGACTGGAGGAGAAGGGAAATGGGAAGTGACGAAGAAGAACCCCCACCATGCCATAAAAAGGGGAGCCTCGCGTAAGCAGGCAAAGGTTTGGTTTTATTTTATATGTTCGTAATAGTACCTACTAGACACCTTTGTACGTCGTGAGAACAGAAGCCATCCCGCTAGGCGTCTTTGGAAAGGGTACAAAATAAACATGGGAATGCTGATCGAAGAATCAATCAGAGGATACCATCATAGTAATAAAAGAGGACTGATTCCTCACCCTACCACTATTACTAGACTTTGTTTCTGGGCAAGGGTGAAAGGAAATTGGGAGGAAGAAGAAAGATGTCCTTTGGTCTCCCCTCTAACCCTTACGGGAGTGACAAGGGGACCCCAGCGAGAGGCAAAGGAAGTGATGATATTAGATGCAAAAATGTATGTGAGATGGGATGCTGAAACTGATAGAAGAGAAGTGGAGGAGGTGCCGCACAAATGTCTTCTAGCGTAAGAAGAACTCAGACAAGCCCAACATATCCTTTATTTTGGCACAGAACATGTGCCCACTCGCTGCAAGATCCGGGAGCGTAGAAGGAAATACAAATTATGGAAATGTCAAGGCAATGAAAAAGGAATGGAGGAGAGAGAACTTAAATGGGAAAGGCAAACAACCCGATCAAAGAAGAATTCATGGAGGCTACGCCGTAAGAAAGGAGCAACTGAGAAAACTGAGAATCGAGAAGAAGAAACACAAGGAAGAGCTAAAGAAACAAGAGGAAAAGATAATGGGAAGAATAAAGACAAGCATGCAAGCTTTTGCAATTACAATCATCCAAAAGGATGTCGAATTGGTCGAACTTCATGAAGGAGAAGGAGATAGCAATGGAAAATAACATGCTAAGAAAGATTGATGTAATTCAAGCATATATATAAGGAACCTGCTCAAGGAGTTTGAAAGGCTAATGAAAGAAAGAAGATTCAAGAATTGAAGATAATGATATATAAGGAAAACATGGTTGGAAAAGTATGGATTCGATCAATCGTAATCCTATCAAAGTCATAGAATGTATTCCGAGGTGGAAGGAACAAGCTTAATCGTGTGGGGAGAGGCAAGACACGCCATTCATGCAAAGGTAACTAAGCAATGAAATATCTCGCAAAAGGCAAAGGAATTTCGCCTTAGAAAGACAAAAGCTTCAAAATAAAATTCCTAAGCTTAATCCTACGAGGCCGCTGATGTGGTAGATCCTCTAACATAATACCTAAAAAGGCCTACAAAAGAAGAAAAGGAAATTGAAAGTTTGTTGTTTATAGCATGCTGTCAATATATACATTTCAATGGAAATCCATTTGGTTCATCCTAAATGTCCTTTGTTTTATTGAATTTTCATTTTATAGTTACTTTTGTTTGTTTGCTGATTTCTTTCACTTCACAATGAGAATTTGATTGTGGATACTTAGATGTCTCTGGATTGATGATTATGAGTATATGAAATTTTGTTTTTGTATCATTTTCTGTTTAGCATGATAAATAAATAAATGCCTTTTCTATGCAAGGATCAAATAAATAATTATGTTCTTTCAAGAACAAAGAATTTCGTGTTAATCAGGCGTGAATGATTAAACCGAAATTAGGAGTATCATTTACATCAGTTAAATTCGCTTAGTTTGCAAAATTGGAAAATTGGTTATCAATATGGAACAAAAATACTTGGATGAAATAATAAGTAGACAAAGTAAATAAATACAAGTCTGAAGAAATAATACACTGTCAACAAAACTTATGAAACTTTGACAGAATTAGGAACATCTTCCGAAATTTAGGGATTGAGAGTCCATAGTCCTAGAACTCAATAGATTATTGATTGAGACGAAATCTTAGGTGAAAACAAATAACAAGAAATGATAGGAGGCTATCCTGCGAGATTGAACTTTTCTAAGCTTACTCCTCAATATATGCTTAAGCATATTCTCTAGTTCTTTGATTTGAGCCAATAAGCCTTATTTTTCAAATAAACAAGAATCGAAACTTAAATTCCCTTCCTTGCATTAAATCAAGAAAGAAAGAGCCCAAATTATTTAGTTTCGCTCGTAAAAGTTTACTATAAAGGAAGAAACAAGTTTAAAATATTTCCAAATTTTTACAATGAAGGAGTGCGAAGAAGTAAAGAAGCAGAAGCTAGTGAAATAAGGAATAAAAGTTTTGTCTTCAGGGTTCATTTCCCTTGAACAATTAAGCCTGTAGGGGTGTTTTAACACCTAGTACCCTAATGCCAACTGGGTATGGGAGCTAAGCAGAACTAAAGTTCTCTAAGAGCAATAGAAAGCCTAAGAAGACAAAACATTGCACTATTCCCAACTCTAGAAAAACAAAGGCAAAAGAGAGTTTAAGAAACAAAGGATTGGTCTAATAGTGCATGGAAATTGAAATTCCCTAAAAAAGAATTCAACATGAAGATGAATTAGGCTAAGATTAAGGAGAATCAGCTAGAACAAAGAAGAAAAAGGGTGAAATTTAAAGGCAACAAGTACAGAGAAAAGGTGGAAACTAGGTGATTTACAACTTAAATTTTTCCATTATCTACCCAATTACCTAAGCCCAACATTACAAGCCTGAAAGACCTCATTGATTTTGAAGGTTGAATTTTCCTATATTAGTGGAGATCAATATGAAAAACAAGCTTATGGGACCTTGACAAACAGTCCAAGAAAACTCCCAGAAGATTAACTAAATTTAACATGAAGATGAAAAGGATTGAAGACCTGCACACACAATACGTAACAAGACTTGTTGAATAAATCATGAATACATTAGTTCATCAAGGAATTTGTGATAGAAGTATACCATGTCTTATTCTTGAATCAAAACTGAAATTTAAAATGATGCTGGTATCTCTTAATCCCATATTAGAAGGTGGAATGAGAAAGACTGTGGTATAAATTAGAAAAATGTCCAAAAATTTTCTAAGTTTATTTGTTTGAGGACAAACAATTCTTTCTTTTCTTTGGCTGGGACAAGCAAAATTTGTCGGGGGAATCACTTGTGTCCAAAACTCATTAGGATTTTTAATCCATTTTTCTGAGTATATTACGATAAATGTTAATTTGTTTATAGAAATGTGGATATTTTACCCAAACTTCATTTTGCAAAATAAGCTCAAATCTTAGCAAAATCGAAGAAACCACTTACAAAGATAATCGAGGTCACACTGAAAATTCTGTCGCGATGTGAAGCCTACCGCCATCCATTCCAAGTCACGACATCAACAAATTCAGTTTTAAAGAAGACATAGAGAACTTCAGCAAAGTTGGTCGCGACTTGAAGAGGGAAGTTGCGACAAAGAAAACGTGGTCGAGACTAAAGGAAATAATCAAAGGAAGAAATTCATGTCGCGACATCACTTTGATGTCGCGACGCCAAAAGGATATGAATGATGTCGCGACACCATTCTAAGGTCGCGACAAGAATTCGTCTATGAAACCACAAGAGAGGTATTTGCAAAAGAAAGAGGTTGCAACTGGTTTTTAAATGCAATGCTCCATTTCATGTCGCGACACCACTCTGATGTCGCGACATAACAGGAAGATTTTAAAGTGAAACCAAGAATACAATCAAAGTGAGGTCGCAAATTAGCCAAACATGGGCACTTTCGCAAGAACTGAACTTGCGACCGTTTACAAATCAAGGATCAGAAATGATGTCACGACCACTCATTAAGGTTGTGACCTGAAGAAAAGCTTAGCAGAAGAAATTGAAGTTGCGACACCACCTTGAGGTCACAACCTGGAATAAAGGTGGGAATGAGGAAATTGGTTGCAACGTAGAACTGAGGTTGCAACCAGAAGAAAGGAAATGAAAATCAAATGATGTCGCGACATCACCATGAGGTCGCGACATAAAATTGAAACATATGAAAGGAAGAAGACCACCAACACAATTGCGACCAAGAACCAAAGTCAGCTAAACATGAAGTCACCATACAAACAAAGGTGGTCACAACCTAAACTCGTCGTAACTCGTATCGTCGAGAAAGGAAAGACAAGGATGTCGCAACATGCAAATGAGGTCGCGACATCAACACTGAAGAAACACTGAGTAAATGAGGTCGCGACCATGAACGATGTCGCGACCATTGATCAAAGCATTTACAAGACAAACTGGTTGCAACTTAAAGAAAGAGGTCGCGACTGATCATGAGCAATCAAGAGAATTCCATGTCGCGACATCAACTTGAGGTCGCGACATGTGACAAAATGAAGCCTGCCTTTTCTTTGAATTCCACCTAGAGCATTTGGGGTTCGCCCAAATTCTTTTGCAAGATAAATAGATAGCTATAGAAGAGTAAAGTGAGTTTTTCCGTCTCACTACCTTAAAAGGGAGAAGAAGAGGAACTCAGTGTATATTTTAGAGTAGATTTTTATTTTTTTATTTTTATTTTTATTTTTTTGTTTTGAATTTGCGAACTGTGTAGAGACGAGTAGAACTGGATTTTTAGATCTATTATTTTTCTGAAGTATTACTACCTGAAAATTTATGAAATCTAGACAAATTTTTGAATTCATTTCTTCTCAGTTTTATTGCAATTACAGTGGTTGTGTGTGATTCCAGATCATTTAATTCGCAGAATGCAAGACCGAGTGCACTCGCCGGATTTGATTTACATTTAGTTGCATTTTCCTGCACAATTATGGAGAATTAATTTGGGTTCGGTTCTTACTTAATCGGTATCGTTTTGAATGGATAAGTTCCCAATAGTAGTACCTAATACCAATTGAGGGAATGTATCTTACTCTGATATCCAAGATGCCCTCTCAAGGTGACAATGTAGGACGGAGATTCCCTAGAGTTTAGAGCATTCTTTCTGGGTATGTTCGATCAACATTGACGTAATCCACTGAAACAGTGTTCATTTCGATAAATCCCCATTCAGCCATAATTGAAGCTCGAGGCAGGATGCTAACAACAGAATAATCGAGAGTTCACCTTAATCTAAAGGTAAGTTCCAATCCCCGTGTTAGCTTAGATCTAATCAAGGGAACGGGATGAACCCATAGATCTGAAGGTTCAGCTACTAATTAAGTGGTAGAAACTTTGTGAAAATCCTGAGAAGGAAAAGAAAAAGTTCTGCTATCAACAGGAAATGGGTGAGAAGTATTGAGAAAGAAAAATACCCAAATCTTGCAAGAGAATTTTGTTACGTGTAGCCGGGTTTGATCTTTGTCTTCGAGAGAAGCAAGGGCATTCAATCGAATATGGAGAGATCCAATTCCAATAATTTGAAATCTTGGACAATAACCAGTCCATATAGAATATAATGTACTAATCATTGGAATCGATCAAGCCATTGTATTTCACTCGATAGTTTTCGCTTTCACAAGAAACCGATTCAATCCATTCTTTTTATATACAATTTATTTTTATTCATTTTTGTTTTAGTTTAGTTTGAATATATTCAATAGTATAGGATATTCAATTTTAGTTGTTAGGATAAAATCCTCACTATGAGTTTAGAGTCCAAATAGTATGGAATTTTAGTAGTTTGGGTAGTTGATCCGTAATTCAAGTATCAATCTCCGGTGGGAATGATACCTGACTTACATTCGTATTTACTACTATATGGCTCGGTGGCACTTGCAAGGTCATAAACCCGACCCTATTTTTAAATCATGAACATTAAGATAAAAATTATTTTATCATAAAAATTAATCTGAAGGTAACATGGATACAAGAGAAGTGTAAGGCTCTTGTAATTATGTTAATTTGAGGGGTTTTAGTCTATATAGAAAAAGACAAACATGAGGCAACCCTTGCAGTTGAGGAAAAGCTAGAAACTAAAGAAAGGGGAGGGGGGTTTGAAGACTACCTTAGCAAACTAAAGGTTTCCCTAGTTCAAGAAACAAGACCGCTTCTAATAGAAGAAAAAGGGAAGAGAAAAATAAGTGTGCAAGAGAGCAGCAATTCTGAGTTGTTCTCTTTACTAACATAGATATGAGAAGAAATGAAGATGAGGGATGAGCAGCTCAAGGAAGAGCTGAGATGGAGATATGAGAATCGAGCTGTAGAAAATAGAACAAGAGAAGAAAACTTAGCGGCATTTCTCCAGCAAAGAGATGAGGAGTGGAAAGAAGAGTTAGCATAGAAGGATGGAGCATTGAGGGTTGAGCTAAAAGAGAGGGAAAGGGTTTTTTGTCACTGATCAGCTGAAGAGAGATCAGGGGTTGCTCGCTTGCGGAGTTCGTGAAAAGAAATGAAACAAAAACCTCGCGCAAGGCGTAGTTTCCTCGTACTTACAAGAAACAATTTAAGGAAATCAAAGCTACCATCCAAAAGAGGGATGAAGAGATAGAGTCCACCCTGAACTACTGGGAGAAACCGTGGACATAAAGCATTAATCTGGTGAACCATAACATGATAAAAATGTATCAAGCCTCGGGTGAGTTTGAGCAGTCCTTAAATTCAATTGGGTAGAGGCAAAATGAGCTTGTCAAGCAGCACATTAGAACACAAGAATGGTACCTCTTTGATAAGGGTGGAGGTGGTGGAGGTAGGCTCAACTGAAAAACCATAACCCTCAATCCTTGAATTCACACCCTCTAATGCCAGCTACAAGTTCAAGCCTATCAATCTCAAGCCCTCAAAATACCAAAGAAGAAAAAATAGGCTCTATTCCTCTCTATCTTTCTCTCTTTCCCTCCATCTCTTTCTATCTCTCTCAATATTTCTCATTCATTGTAATCCTCAGTGTAATTCTTCTCTCTTTAAATAAAAGGAGTTTCAAATTTCAGGTGCATAATTTTCTTATTCTTTTTATTTTCTTTTAATTTTACATGTCTAAGAACTATAGAGAATATGAGTTTGTGTTTTTTTTTCTGAATAAATGAGAATTCAATGTGTTGAATGTAAGAATGCTGCAGAGTTGAACTGTGATTGAAAATTTTGGGATGATTGTTGCATATTTTCTGAAGAGAGCTTTGATTGCTTGTTTGATGACTGCGAGAAAATTTTTGAGATGTCAAAGCATATTGTTGATCAAATGAACTGAATTGATTAATCAGAATTAACTATAAAGTTGAATAATAACACAACAATCTGTTTTAAACCAAACAAGGCAAAACTCTATAATGCAAATGGGCTGAAAATTTGAAACCGGGTTTTAAGTTGT
Organism: Tetrastigma voinierianum; assembly: GCA_016808115.1. Classification (NCBI taxonomy): domain Eukaryota; kingdom Viridiplantae; phylum Streptophyta; class Magnoliopsida; order Vitales; family Vitaceae; genus Tetrastigma; species Tetrastigma voinierianum. The sequence continues at coordinate 172,072 of JAEQBH010002357.1, read as the reverse complement.
GATGTCAAGGATAGTTAAGCTAAATTTTTAGATTCTGAAAAACTAAAATTGAAATCAAAGCTAATAAGGCTATTAATTCTAGTATGATTGAATAATACAGTTCATAAAATGACTAAACTAACACAATGGTCTTAAGTATCTTGAAAACTTATTGTGCTTGAATTAGGAAAACTGTATTGGACTTACTATCAAAATTCTCTAAAGGTCCTAGAACTTGATGCATTATTATTCAAAACAAAATCCTAGGCATTACAACCAGCAGAAAATGATTTAGGCCACCCTTGGACAGTTTCGAACTTTCAAAAGCCTATCCTTGGATATTGCTATATGCATATACCTTAGTACCTATTTTGAGCCTAAGGCAAGTTTCATCATCAGAGCCACAAAGAATAACCTTAAACCTTCCTTAAGTCTCACCTTATAGTAAAGAACCCTGAATTTACCCAAAACTGCAGATCAGAGCAACGAAAATGATTAAGAGGATAAGTTTAAGGGAGTACAAATTTGAATTAAAATTAATGAGGAGAATCAAGGATGTGAAAGGAAAACAATTGAGAAAAGTTATACTAAAGGAGGTGCACAACAGAAAATTGAGAAGTTGAAAAAGAATGACAATTTTAAAGGAGGAGTGAGTTTTGCCTTATAGCCTGCTTACCTTGAGCAATTAAGTCCTTAGGGGTGTTTTACACCTAGTACCCTAATGCCAACTGGTATGGGATTTGTTGACTCAAAGCTTGTTAAGGGGTGGTAGAAAGCTTAAAAAGGTAAAACATTGCACCACTCCAAACCTGAAACAAAATTAACAAAAAAGAGCTTCTAGAGCACAATTAAAAATAACAGTGGAAAAGAAAAAGGCATAGAGGAGAAAATGCAGAAAAATGCACTAGACCAGGTTTAGTTGTGCTTGAAAATCTACTTTAGTAGAAAAATAGGATGAGCAGTGAAGGCAAAATGTTGAGAAAGTGTATGTAGTCTAGGTAAACTTGAGCCTAAAATGTCCAATTATCTACCTAAGTGCCCTAGCCATGCATTACAAGCTTAAAAGACCTAATTGATTTTGAGGGTTGTGTTATGCCTACATTAGTAGAGAATAATATGACCAACAAGCCTATGAGACCTAAGTTACTCTAAAGGAATATCTTTTGCATAGTAACTCTCATAAGGCTACCTAATCTGCAAATTAGTCATAAAGGGAAGACAAACACACACTCACAAAGTCAAGAACTATATTTGTTCATTAACTATGAATTACATGTTGTATTGAATAATCTAAATTGAAAATTTTTTAAGATTATGGAAATGAAGGTTAATTGGAATTGATGTCACAATTGAAATACTACCAAGGACAAATTGCTAAGCTGCTTGAAAAGATGATTTAATTGAAAAATGTCCTTCAAATTTGATTTTTATTTTTTGAGGACAAACAAATAACATTTTCTTTGCTTGAGGACAAGTAAAACTTTAAGTTGTGGGGAGTTTGATGAGTCTAAAACTCATCTATTTTTAAGCCCATTTTTCAAGTGTATTCCAGGCTTAAAAGTTTGGTTTAATGTAAAATTATGAAGCTTTCACCCAGATTTATGTTTTGTAGGAAATTAAGGAAAACAAGCAGAATTCAGCAGAAATCAGCATTGTGCAGAGAAAGGGCCAATGTCGAAACATTAGATTTCCAATGTCGCGACATTGTGATGAGAAGGTCTTGACATCACTACAATGTCGTGACATAGCCACGACATCAACTGAAGAGGGGAAGGCAAAGATATGCCAATGTCGCGACATCATCACGACATTGTTGCGACACCAAACCAATGTTGTGACATCAAAAGAAGCCTCGGCTTTCAAACTACATCAGACATCCAATGTTGCGACATCGCCACAATAAGGCTACGACATTAGCTGTAGTAAGAAGAATTGAAATGTTCAATGTCGCCACATCACAACTCTATGTCACGACATCAACAAGGATTGTCAAGTGGTATTATCATATTAACCAATGTCGCGACATCACCATGACATCGTGGCGACATCAAAACAAAGCCTCATCCAGTGAAGACATCAGTTGAACAATGTCGCGTATTCAAAGCAATGTCATGACATCATATCAAAGCAGCCTTAAGGTGAAGTTTGACTGACCAATGTTGCGACATCGCCACAATATCGTTGAAACATCAATGTAATGTCGCGATATCAATAGTAGTACTAACAGGCAATGTCGCGACATCAACTAAAATGATCAGAACTACAGAAGTAATGTCACGACATCAGGTTAATGTCGTAACACCAGAAAGGCAGTGTCGCGACATCAGAGTTGATCTACAACACTGCATCTCAATGTCGCGACATCATCACGACATTGACTGGTCACTGAAAATTGATGATTGCCCAGCAGACTTTCAATGTCGCGACATCATATTCAACCAACAACATTGACAACTCTGATGTCAGGACATCACTACGACATTAGCAGCTAGGGTAGAATTTCTAGGCTTTTTGAAGTACGTGATTCTCGCCTCTTTTTTAGGGCCCAACATCTGAAGCCTATAAATAGAAGCTCCTATGGAGTAGTGCGTAGCTTCCAAACGCCTTTCATCAAAAAAAATTTTTTTTGCTTTTTGGGAGGGCTGAAGTCTCATTGTATATATTTTCTTTTTATTTTTATATTTCCATTTTAGTTTGTTTTTTGATTTAGTTTTATTATTAGAGCAGTGATCTGAACTGGGATTCCAAGCTAGATGAATGTATTTCAAGCTTCTATTTCTGTCTGAACTTCAATGGAATTTGGGAATTTTTCTAGAATTCATTTATTTTCAGTTTTGATAACAATTTCAATGAATTTGTTTGATCAACTAGTCATTGTCATTTGTGATCCAGATTTGAAAGGCTAAGCTCCCTTTGGGAAGAATCTGTTGTTGGGATTATTGATTGCAAAATTTTAATGATGTTTTGGGTATGAAAATTGGAGTGATTTAACTGGTATTACTCTTATATTGAACTATTATGAATGTCAGTGTTTAGTACCCAAAAAGAGCTATGACATTGCTCTGATTTACAAGAATCCCTCTGACATAGATGGACTACCTAAGAGCAAAGAGCAGTCACTTTGAGGTAAATTACACTAATATTATTTTAACTAATGTACTCTTTGGATCACTCTGGTATATCACTAGTAAAGATCTAACCTCTGACTTCAAGGTTCCCTTCTACGAGACAACATGAGTGTGTTCTCGAGGCATATGATCCACCTACTAATCTAGTACTGACTCGAGAGGTTTCACCCGCCTGAGAGGAAATAAACAACCCTATGTTAGCAAAGATTCTGAATCAAGGGTGCGGAATTCTGCCTAATCATGGTCGAGGTACCATTTAATTGAGAGTTTTTGCATTACCCCGTCTATGGGGGGTAAGCAATTTCATTCTAAGATGACCGTGAAGTACCGAGAAGGAAAATCAAATCTTTTAAAGAGGATCAATTTATACAGTAGCTCTTTTTCTAATCTACTGTTTAGAGATAAGTGTGGTAAAAACAAGAAAGTGAATGTGCTGGTGTTGTGAGAAATTCACAATATTTTCAATTAATTTGCTCTTAGACAATTCCAAGGTTCACAGTGTCCCATACTTAATATTTTACTGGAACTTGCAAAGGATGGTCACAACACTCGTTTTCATTCCCTGTATTATTTCAAATTCAAAGAACTCTCTAAATCATGTATTTTAGAATTTCATTATTTTTCGATTCACTTTACTTTGTATAAGTTAAATCTATCCCAAATTCGAAGTTCAAATAGCGAGGATCTTCGAAAGTAATGAGGGTAGTTAATCTAAATTTTTAATCAATATTCGTGGGAATGATCTAAACTTAAATATCCACTTTATTACTTGTATGACATGCACTTATGCTGAGTAGACCAAAACAAATTTAACTTACAAATTATTACTTAAACAACAGAAAACATATTTTATATATATTCATTCAAACAAGTTTTTGGCATGACTGCTGGAGATTGAAAAGTCTTTGGTAGCAGTGCTAAAAAAATGAGTTGGTCACATCTTTTTGGTCTCATATAAACAAACAGTTATATCCTTGGATTTTGTGAGGTCCAAGTTCAATTTGGTCAATTTTCTAACTAAACCACTAAATAGAAAACTAGTAGAAAAAACATCGAGGGAGATGGGGCTTTTGCCTATTACAAAAGTCAAAGGTAATGGTAACCTAACCTGCTAGAATGGAGATCCCATGAAATGGGTTCGTATGGGTAATAACAAGTCATCTATGGACTGTGAGCTACTCTATCATTTATATTTATTGAGCATTCATCCCTATGGTGTAGATGGAGCCTATTCTGCATTGGTTGTGGGTGAGTGTAACTCTTAATGAAAACCATATTCCTTATGGATGGTGGGTTTAGATGTAGAACACATTTGATGGGTTCACCTATATAAGAGTGGAAGTGGAGCTGCTTCCTATGAGAACAAAGGCATAGTCTCTAGAGTTCTCATAAATATCAAAACAGGGCACATGGCCTATTAGTGCTAACCCATAAAGTACAACTCGTAGTTGAGAAATCAATGTGGATGATAAGTTCCTTGAGTCACACAAAGAAACATTGGTTCATAGAATTTTTAATTCGCCATGTTTTGTGATTCATACTTATTTACCCCAAGACTGGTTCAGAGCTCTGGGCACTGTATCCATGATTGATTCTAGTAGTCCTCCATTCCTAGTCTTCTTATTCTTCTTCACACTTATACTGTGGGGATTGTTGGAGAGTTAAGTGAGGAATAATCTAGTGAAATATCTTATGATATTTCAAATCGACTCTGGCCAAGCCATTTTAATTTAATATCATTTAATTGAATTTGTTTTGTTAACCAAGTCAAATTGAAATATGACGTTTTCTTTTAAGCTTTTTTGGCACTTTTTATGGAGAGATCCAATGGAACTCCACCTGTATAAAGGTTCCCCTCTCCCTTCATTCTCACACACTTTATCTTGAGATCCCTCTCTTAAGCTCTCTCCTTCCTCTCTTGCTCGAGTGCTTCCAAGCACTCTTCTTGCCTGCCAGCCTGCAAGCACTTCTCTTTCCTCTGCTCATTCCCAAGCACTCTCTACAAGTTTCAAGTGCTTTCATATCAAGCACATTGGAGGAACATCATTGTTCGAGTTTTAGTGTATCTTACCAAGGGAGTGCACCCGAAGCAAGATTTGGTTGTTGAATCCTGGAGGTAGAGTGTCGATTCCCTACTGCACCAAGGTTACAACCCGGAGAATGGTGAATCAACTTTGACACACATATTGTACGCCTTCAACCATCTAATAAGATAAGTCATCTTACCTCATTCATTCCTTTATTCGTTTGTTTCAAAGCAAAGTCAAACTTCCTAATCTTTTTCTTAAAAGACCTTTTTATTGTGTATCATATCCATGGCCAGAAGTAGAACTTGTTCGCATATTTAGGAAAGTCCTCACAACAAGACAATAAAAGTTTAAGGCAAGCTAAGATAACAGACACGACCCTTCCACTTAAATTTTGAGACTTTCCTAAATAAGACTTAACGATCTCTCACTACTGTCTTGGTTTCTTTCACACAGGGACATAATAGAACCAATATCTTCACATATCTTCCATCCAGGAAAAACTGAGCTGGCGTCTCCGACAGCAATATGTTTGCAAGCGGTTGATACGCCTTTCAACGCGTTCTCTCAGTAGTCTTACCTCGCTGTTGTCGGCAGAGTAGCAGTAAATAACAAAACCGCTTTACAGTAAAATGTGGGAGATGCATGGTTTTACGAGCTTGGTGGATAGCATCTGGACCTCCATTGTTGCAGTTTGCAGCTTGTCTTTCCCCCTCTTGCACCACACAGAAAAAATGATTCATTGAAAATTTTAAATGAGAACGATAAGATAAATCTACCCTTCCACTTGCCTAACAAAGATGAATATCGTGTTTGTTGCTTACTACCCAATCACATTCATATTAAACGACCTTCCACTTGCCTTTCAAAGACGAATACAATATTTATTTTTGACCACGCCAATCACATGCATATTAAACAACCTTGGACTTGCCTTAAAAAAACAAATATAATATTTATTGTTGACTACAACAATCACATGCATATTAAACAACCCAATAACGCAATTCACGCGTCGGATATATATCTATATATATATGTCCTTTCGAGGCACTGATTCTTTGGATCTTGCTACTTATTAGTATGCCCACCAAGTCCTTCAAATCTTCTGCTTCATTGGATGTTGCGATTTAGTGAGCCCACCAAATCCTTCTTATCAGTCAAAAAATATCAACGCCAGATTTATGTACTCCTAGAGGACATTAAGATATATTCAATTAACATAGTGGAGAAATAAATCGAAATAGGTTGGTGGATGGAGACGTTATAAAGCGTGTGATTCAATAGAATTGGGCTTACCCGCACGTAATTCTTGGAAAGGTTTATGGTACTTAACATTAACAATGACAATTATTTAAGTGTCAATATAATTTGATACAGGTGACAAAAATAAATTTTAAGCATCAAGGTTTGATAGGGGATATCACTATCAAAAACTTACTTTAAGCTCGGCTCGATTGGGACACGGGCAAATATAAATCGGGTAATTTTTATTTGGACATATTTAGCCAACTTGACCCAATTTTATGCGGGTCGTATGTCAAAATGGGTCGAAATAATAAACATATTAAAAATAATAAATTTATAATTTTTTAAATATTTTATAAAATAAAATTTTGTTTAAAATACTTATAATTTGTTTTTATGTTGTTAGAAGATTATATAATAATAAATTTTAATTATTTTAAATATTATTTTATGTTTAATTATTTTAGATTAATTTATTTTATTAAAATAAATTTGGAAATTATACTATGTTAATTTTTTTCTTTTAAACATTTTTTTTGAATCGATTTAAAACAATATTTTTTTATATTTTCTAATAATAAAAATAAATTTCATATATTTTTCTATAACTAGAAATTAACTACTTTACAAAATATGTATGAAAATATGTATAATTATTATAATATCTATAGAAATTCAGGCATCCTTTGGGTTTTCTTTAGAGTTCAATTCTCTAAATATGATTTAAATTAACCCCTTTGTCTCGTGTCATTTCCCTATAGACGAACTCAACCAGAAGGTAGCACTTCACATCTATGGCGTGGGACACAGCTTAACAAGTCCGCGTACCTATCCCAATATAGATGAAAGCTTTCATGTTTTGATTGCTTGATGGCTCTTATTTCCCTCTAGGAGAAGTTAATTCAGTTTTGTGTTGTCGATCTCTTAACACGATCCATGTTTTAAGTTGAGAACTTAGGAGAAACAAACTAGAGAAGACTATGAGTAGGGTTAGTCCCAAAGGGAGATAAAATAAAAGAAAAACTAAAGGAAAAAAATTTGTTGAAAAAAATAGAGAAGAAAAGAAAAGAAAAGAAACTTTAATTACCTAACAGTTTGGCACCATCCCCGGCAATGGCGCCATGTGATTCGTCGCTTGTGTGGGGTTTAGAATGTACAAAATTTATAGTTTTTTAACCTAATTCCACCGTAACAATTAGCTAGTGGTACTTGTAGGTAAAGTGGTTTTTAGGCCATCCCTCGGAACTGGGTCTTCTAACAGTTGGTAATTGTTGATTTATTGTTGGCTTTTGTCGTGATTTCAGATTTTATTAAATATCCTAGAGTTTGGTTTCACCAAGTAAACACACATGATGGATATGAGGGGTGCTCAAGGTGTCCTCCTGATGGCTATATAATGAATAATAAGTTCTATGATTAGTAGAGAGTAATTATACTTGAATGGCATTGGGTAGGCTTTCGTCCTAATTCTTTCACAATCCGGATAAGAGACAATCTCGGTCGAGCATACTAGAGGAAGGATCTTCTTAACAACAATCCAATATCAATGATTGGACTTGACGAGTATCAAGAAATGCAAAGCTCCACAACAATGAAAAACTCCTTTAACGACTATGCTCTCAGGTTCATCGAACTAGTTGAGTGTCACCCTCAACCCCTAAAGAGCTCCCGTGACTTGCATTCTCCGCTTCTAAGCCGACGACATGCCGGGTTCCCATTCTCCTCCTTAGGAATTCAGTCACACACCTCTTTGGATTCCATCAAGGTGGGGCTTGGGTCGAATCCAACCCCGAGATTGTTCAGCACTCACTCATGGTCGGGTAGATAGCAGCTATGAGTGAGGAAAAAAAACATAAGAAAAATTGTGCAAACAGGAGAGAAAAACAAAGGAAACCATGCGAATAAAAGAAAACTAATTTTATTGAAAAATAACTCTCTAACCAGTTGCACGTTATTTTTTATCAATCATGATGTATATATAGGATGTTCTACACGTTTAGGGGCCTAATTAGGTAAGTAATCTTGATGCCCAACCAGAATATTACAATTAGAGATGTGTGGGATCGGAAAAAGAAAGAAAATAAAGGAGAAAATCTTATCCGTGGAGTTTTCGCACCCACAGAGCTGAGGGAGCAAAATTTCACTTCCTCGGTCTACGAGTTTGAAGTCTTTAAATACATTTTCCTCCTTTGTCTTCTTTGTTTGAAATTTCGCTCCAACAAATGGTGGTTCGAAACCCTTAAATACATGTTTGCTCCTATAGATGGTGGGTTTGAAACACTTAAATACAAATTCGCTCTTTGATTGTGTAGGTGAGAAATCTCACACCCACTCTATTTTGGGTTCCAAATTCAGTAGTGTTGTTAAGGCCTCCATCTCTTATCTAATCATGTTTCCAAGGCTTCAATCATGATCAAATCTAGTCCTAGAGCTTCAAAGCTTGAAATTAAGATCCCAAAGTGTTCTCATTGTTGATCCTCATGCAATCCAAGAGTCGTAAGGATACTTAAAAGGCTTGAAAACACACCTATACCCAAGGAAAACATTAGCTTCAAGGTTTAGGACTTAACAATTTCCAAAATCAGGTAATTGTGGATAATTAGCATCAAAAGTATTTTAGATAGGAAAAATATCGACTTTTGAGCCCTTATCACTGATTTTTGAACTCATTTGGATTCAGCCACTTCTTACAGAGTTGTGTATTCCTATGTCGGCTCCAGTAACTTTTGTAGTAATAATATGAGAGCTACACACTTAGCCTTAACTGCCTTCATGCTCGGGCCAAGCACACATAGAATTGACTTTCACTTCATTAGAGAAAGGTGCAAATAATCACATATCTTACATTCCATCCCAATATGAAGTGGTAGATATTTTTACCAAACATCTCCATCCCACACCTTTCTCCTTACTTCAGACCAAGCTCTCAATCCTACCATCGACTATGAGCTTGCAGGGATAATAGCCAAACAGAGCACACATTCTCAACTGAAGCTAACAAATCTGTTTTAACCTCTCAATGTAATTCCATGGCTGTTATAACAGCATAACAACTTTTCCCTCTTCTTCTTTTCTCTTTAAATACTCTTGTCTTGTTTCCATTCTTGAATAATGAAAGATTCTTCTGTTTGTTTCTCTTACGCATTTCACCACCACATCGATATTTTTCCACAAGTTAATTTGAGAAATCTCTGAAAGTACTACGTGTTATTCCTCACCTTTCAACAAGTTTTTATTCGAGGACAAACCACTCTATAACACGATTAATCTTCAAAATCAAGAACATGTTTTTTCATCATTTCAAATTACAGCAAGCTGATAGAAGATGTCAAAAAATAATAATAATAATCAAGGTGATAGAATGAGAGAGAAATATTCCTTATAAAACAATATTTCCCTAAAGGTTATATTCATATAGTAATTAATTTTAGTAAAAATATTTATTTTCCTTTTATTTTCAAAAAAAAAAATTATTTTGCTTACAATTTAGGATTTCACGGAATTTGTATGAAAGTAAAGTATCTATTTTTATATATATATATATTTCTGAAAGTAGACTTCAATTGTTAATTAAATTCATTATCGTTGTGTTTGGTTCCCCAAATGAATTTTTTTAAAAGAAAATCAATTAAATTATTTCATATTTATATTAATGAGTCAAAATAATAAAATCAATTTGAGGTAGTAAATAAAAATATTATACTGAATTTAATTTCTTTTCCTTGCATGTTTTTCTCAAATATTTTGACAACCAAACATAGCAAATATTGTAGGCTTGTAAATGATAAAATATTAAGCTCAGCACATCAAATCCGTATTTGGGGAATAAAATAACATCATTGGAGGGGAATCATTACATAGTGACAGCCGGACCCTATTTTGGTTGAGCATGTAAATTCAGTTTCCGGGCTTTAAATTTACTATTACTTGATCAAACTCCTTATCCTTTAGGCAGTAATCTCTACATAAACACAACAAAGAAAAGAAAAAGGAGTCTGGTTGGTTTTTCACTCCTCCGTTTCTGTCAATGTCCATGCTCTGACAATTTGGATGAAACAACAACCAAAACTTCTGATGGTTTACGTCATATGCCTGCCGCCGTTAACGCCTTGGTGAGGTGTGGAGGAGTGAATTTTTCCTCCACTTATCTTCCTGTGAAACGCTGTACATAACACAAAGATACTACAGACGAAAAATCCAAATAATGGAGAGAAAAACCATTTTCATGCTCTATGGCACAATAAAAGAAGTGAAAACCAAAGGGGAGAACAGTGATCCAAATTTCTGATGATGATTTAATTTCTGATGTTGTCTGAATATTGAAACTTGATAGGTCCCGGAGGTTCACATGAGAGGAAAAGGGGCCGTGTGAACCAAGGACAACTTGCTGTCCATGGCCGGTTAAAGCTTCAGAAGACGGCAAGTCATCCTTGGCTCAATTCCACCCTCTCTACCTCCTCATGCAAACCTCTCAGACACAAAAGAGCTACTGGTTACTAATTCTATCTTCTGTTCTTCATGTTTGTAGGCAGCGTTGTTAATGGCATTTATATAGGCGTGAAGTATTGGGGAATGGGTGTGTAGTATTCTCATTAGGGCAGGTGCCCCAATGCCTTCTCAACTCGAGAATTATCCTTATTCTCATAGTCTTTTTCTGATACTTGTATGAACTTTGGCTCAAACACAACATTTTATGCACCCTTTGATGCCATAGAGAGGCAAAAGATTGATTGGTTGGCTGGAATGTCAGAGTTGAATAATATGGAAATAGAATCTTATGTGTTCTACAGGATGCTTGAAGGTTGGAACCCTTTTTTATAAGTCAATTGGATGCATTTACAGACATTTTTTTATATAAATTAATGATGGGAAGAGGTGAGTGTACATTTTCTACACCAATTAGCTCTGCTTATTTATTATATTAAAAAAAAACTCCACCCCATTAATTTTCATCACTTGGAACCCTATGTACAGGTATATAGATAAAAGAATTCTAGAGGAACAAAATATGAGAAACAGCACTTTGTTGATGAAGCACTGAGAGGAGCATTATCTTTGTGAATTGTAGATAACATGGCATCTGAAAAAATGTACTGTCCTTTTGTTTTATTCAGATGGACTGCACAGCATGTAACCATGTTAAGAAATGAGTTGGAACCACTCTCAAAGTCAGAAGATGTTGTAGAGTAACAAGTGATCCCTTTTGTGAATCCCTAAGGTTGTTGTACTCTATTTTTTCTATTGAAATTGAATAAGAACTTCTTTAACTATCCATAACATAAAAATTAAAAAAAATCTAAACTGACTATATAAAAAACCAAATCATATGGTTAGATAAGAAAGACCCAAACATGGAAAAATAAACAAAAAATGTCAAGAAAAATCTGAACAGTAACAAATTAATCATAGAAGAAATTGTTAGTGATTTGTTACATGGAAATAGAGTAATTGTTACTATTTTCATATGTCATTAATAAAGAGACATATTCATTATCATCTTGTGCTTCTAATTTGGTAATTCATTTCATCAATAGATGATTTCACTTACATCACTGGCGCGTGACTTAGCAAAACCCTAAGCTTGACATGGAATACTATTCTAAATTGTTTATAAATGCTCATTATTGATGAAACAATAATGAATTAAGACAAGTATGGAGGTAAAATTAATGATCATGTTCTACTGATCATGATATGTGATAAGTCAACTCATAAGACACGGCTTATGAACATTATACTTGATCTACCCAATCGTAAGAATCACTACTGGATTACGAGTCATAAGTAATTTTCATCATAATGATGTCTTCTTTTTATCATCATTCGACCGACCCACCATGAGTCCTGGCGTTTTAGCTTTATATTTTGACACAATTCAACATCATTTGTAATATAGTGGTAATACAAAAGTAGTTGGACATAGAATCAATCATGCGGAGAGACATGAGTGGATGAAAGGTATTTCTCCCTCTTTTTAGAGAGATATCCATGAGCCCCTCGACATATGAAACTAGAGAATACATGGTCGTGCTCAAAGGAATTAATAAGGGTTATTAATGTCATTTGTATTATTAGTTTACATGGAGACGAGAAATCAGATGAATAACTTTACAACGCGACTTGGCCCATACCTCAAGGCTCACTCAGATAATGAAAAAGACAAAATGACTACGATGTTGACTATATATTAGGTTATGTCGGGACTATGGACATCCACATAATTTGGATTACCATAATCCCCCTTGCTATAGCCGCAGAATTGTGGGCTCAAATAGGTTTTGGTTCCTCACTACCACCTCCTTGGTCCGACCTACATGATCACACTTTAACGCCGTAAAACAAAGCCTTATGCTTAAAATTGGTATTTAAACCCATGGATTCCCTCACAGTATTCATTCACGATTGAAAGGCAGGTAGGATTTTGAGAGTCAACTCGTGCTAGCACACTTATCTCTCCTTATAGTTTCCAAAGAATGTATTCTTCTATCTTTAAATCATCAAATCGAATCACATGGACCCCTAGTAGGGTCAAAGAGTGAAAAATTTGTTCTTTCCCTGCGTAATGTATGCTTTGTCGCCCTAGAAACCAATAGAAATAATTAATCTTTCACAATCATTCCAAATTCAAACTTAAGAAAATGAATTCATAAAAATATGAATTAAATAAAAACTTCTTTAACCATCCATTAATAATAAAAAAGAAAGTTATTAAAATTAAAAAGTAAATCCAAAAGTGACAATATAAAAACCAGTCATATGGTAGATAAAATAAGACCAAAACATTGAAAAAATAAGCAAAAATATCATTATTAGAAAACACTTGAACTGATAACAAATTAATTATAGAATAAATAGTTAAACTTTCGCAATCATTCAAAATTTAAACTTAAGAAAATGAATTCATAAAAATGGAAAATAAAAACAATAAAATAAAAAGAAGAGAGTATCAAGTCTTATAATTTATTTGAAGAAGTCAAATTAAGATAGTTTGTTGATAAATAAAAATATAGATATGGGTTTTATTTTGTTTTTCGTGATTTCATCAACTTGTTACGGTGTTTGGTTTTGTGTCATTTTATTACGACGTTCTGTTATTTTGTCGCTCATACAACTTTTTTAATTGTGTATGTAAGAATTCGTGACGACAAAACATATTCACTGTATTGTTATTAATAAATCGACATATGACAGACAAGTGCGGTTAGAAAGGTGAATTCTAGTCACTATATAATTATCAAATTTGGAAGCTGTTCAATTTATTACGTTATTAATCCTGCATTGCTTCATCTCTAGTGCTATTTTAGCGAATTTGTACATGTTTATATTGATATATTGTGAGTTTAAATCAATCAAATTATTTTCTTTTAAAAAAAAAAAGGCAAACATTAGGTGTTGAGGATAAAGGTGAATTTTTTACCCGACTTCTAGTAATTAAATGGAAGATGAACCAAACTCAGGGATTCCAATAAGATGAGCACTTCCCACTTTACACCACATCTTCCGACTTTGGGAAGTTCCAACCCATTTGTCAACATGGTGCGTAGAGTTTCTTTGTGGTCCATTTGAATAGATGACAAAAAGGACAACTTGATATTTGAAAGGTCATGTTACCTACAATTCACCAAGATAATGTTTGTTCCCTCAATGCTTCATCAATAAGGTACCGTTTCTATCACTCTAAACCCTAGCCTCCTTTTATCTCAACTTTTTCGCCATTTTTCTTAAATAACGATTGTGTTTTGGTCATTCTCGACCCGAAATCACCCATATACACCTTCATTTCCATCTTTTTTCTCAATAAAATTAAGCTCTTCCACACAAATCTAGGCTTTTATATGTTTTATCGCATTTAGCCACCGCTTGGTGTGTATGATTGTCGCCGCTTCATGCATGTGTATTGCTGCCTTCTGACGGTGGTTGTGTCATCTAAGTACAACTTTTTGGTTTTCACTGCGCAAGAACATTTATTTATATTTTCAGCGATTCGAACGCACAAGATACTACCAAACTCGAGTCAAAGGTGTATTTACCTTTAATAAGAATATCAAATACGTGATTCAATTATCAAATGTATACGCTTGAGTCGCTTCATTACGCTATTAATCCGGATATTGTTTCATCATTCTGCTACTAACACCTTTCGATTATATATTTTATCGGTCGACGGCTTGTCAAATCAATAAATTATTTTTCTTCAAAAAAATAAGGCACCGCTTCCGCCTTCATTTCTCTCCTCAGACATATATGAAATGGCACTAAATAAATAAATAAATATATATATATATATATATATATATATATATATATATATATATATATATATATATATATATGTATGTGTGTGTGTGTAAAAATACTTTACGTGTTTGAGAATAAGGATAATTTTCTGACTGAGAAGGTATTAGGGCACCTCTCCTTGTGGGATGTGTAGCAGGTCAACCCATATTATACTGAAAGTTAGGGGTTACAATGGGTGGGTTTTTTCAGCCTTGTCTCTAATGGAACGAGTATAATTTAGTTGTAATCAAACTTTTAACGGGTTTAGATTTTTTTTTTTTTTAAATTGGGATAGGCTTGCATTGTTGTGTCCTACCCTATCCCAATTATATTAAAAAAAATATTTTATAATTATTTTATTTTATATTTCAATATAAATAATAATAATTGAAATATTTTTTCAATAAAATAATTCATAAGAAATTATAATATTTGATTTGTTCTGAAATATATTAATTTTAATATAATAAAAAATATTAAAAATAGATAAAACTAAAAATACGAAAAATAAAAGCAAAATTGGGTGATATAGGCTCCCATACTACCCTTTAATTTTTTGCAGACGGATGCAAAATAATTTAAATAAGTGGGGTGGGTTCAGGAAAGTGTCGCACCGTCTTGAACCGACCTTAATGTCATCCTACATGAGAATAATCAAAATATTACATTCACGTATGAAGGTGGTAATTTTGGCTCGACCATATGGGCTAGCCCGGTCCACCTAAAATTAGGATTGGACCGTTAAATTATTGGCTCGAAAAAACCAAGTCAAATTTGGCTCGGCAAGATTTTTGTCCGACCCGACCTTCTCGACAGAATTTTGGCTCGACCCACCCAAATTTAAGGGCAAGTTGGGCTACTAAATTTTAGGTCTAAAAACCGGAGCCACCTCTACATCGCATAATAGCTCCGATACTTATCGCCTATATAAAGGCCATTGACAATCGAAGATAGAATTAGTAGCCTGCAGCTCTTGTACATGATTTTGTGTCAAAGAGTTTTGCATGAAGAGGTAGAGAGGGTGGAATTGAGCCAAGGATGACTTGTCGTCTTCTCCAGCAACCAGTGAAGCTTTAACATGGCATGGCTCACACGGCCCTGCCTCTTCCTTTCATGCGAACCTAGATAATGTTGGACATCAGTAATTGAATTAAATTAAGTTTTGTTTTGAAACATTTTGATAAAGGAATTAAAATCATTTATTACCTTTTAAAGCTTTTTAATTCCTCTTCCGTTGAACTTGAAACGGTTAGAGTTTCATCGCTCTTTTGTTTTTCCATTCATTTTCCTGTGCACTATTTGTTAGTGTTAGAATCTCCTTTGAAAAAACGATCGCAGAACTCTACCCAAAAGACGTATTCTTCCTCGTCCATCTCGTCAGTAATACAACTCAGTGATAAAGCAAACATGTTCCAGTTCGCCGGAGTGGTGCAAGGTGGTTTATCGATCATTCATCAAGTTGTTTCATCTTGGGAGATTTACGTTTGTGATATCAGTTACTAAAGAGACAACGGTAATATGTTTTAAGAGACGCGCTCCTCATGAGACTCGACATCTTCGATCTCCTATTAAAAGATTCCACTTTTTTCAGAATTTTCTTTTCTTTCTCTCCGTACCTTTCCTCTCCACGTGATTTTGTTTCATTTTATATTTATGAACAAGTTTGAATAGGTAAGACTCTATCCGCTCTACCAAAACCTGATTTCAATAATGAGGCACATATGGGGAAATCATCACCAAATTGTGGCTGTTGTTCTCCCTTGGTTATCACTTTTATTTCATAGAGCATGAAAATAGCGCTAGACCTTCCTCTTATTTTCGATTTTCTTCAGCAAATATTTTACTTCTGTTAGGTCTAAATGCTTCACATAGGAAGAGAGGTGGGAAAAAGCCCACAACCCGCATACCCCTAAGAGCTTTATCACGTAACACGAGTACTACAAGATAATGAGTTTAGCCGCCATACTGGACCAACTAAAAGGAAGATCAAGTGCAACTAAAAGATATAGATCTCCATGAAATGAAGCACAACAAAGTGCGACTATAGAGGGTGTGACTACAAACTATAGTTGCAATTTATTGTCCTCTACAAAAGGTCTATGGATGTGGCCACTTGACTGCACCATAAGGTGATATACATGGATCTTTTTGTGGCCAACCAAAGCGTATTACTGCACGCCATCGATCGTGAACTGGCGCGATTTATTACTGACGGAACTATTTTCTACCAAGAATCAACATGTATCATGGATGGGACAATTTTTTGACCAACTGGTTATATCATTTATTACGCAACGGTTTTCCAGAGGGACAACTATTATGCCTTGTTTGAGGACGTTACACTCACCGTAACCAAAAGAACCATTGCTTCTTCAGCGATCCAGTGCGAGACAGCCAAGGACGTAGAAAAAGAGGACGAGATGGAAGAGAACAGAGACAAACAGTGAGTCCTGGAAACTCGCAAAGAAATATATCCCGAAGAGAGATCAATTGGAGGAAGAAGTTAGGCCAAGATGACCAGAAGAGGGCTAAGCGCAGGAGCACTCGGTTCACGTTGACCGCGACACAACCTCCCACCGTAGGCCATAGAAGCTTGGTTGAGCCCACAAAAAGGCAATGCTGGCTGAAATGACAAGTCTAGATTATGTGAATACTATAAAAGCATGTGGGTACGTTACAACCAATGTTACCAACTGCATGTTAGAATCCATGGTATGAAAAGGACACCTCTAGCAATACCTTAAAGGGCCGGGTCCAGCAGACCCCCACGCCTCTCAAGCAGCCACCTCGGTAAATTCCAGACCAATAATCAACACGATCCTCACCGGCTTTCGCCAGAAGCATAGGTATTTGTACTTTCATATATCATTATTCACCTATCATGTACATGTTTGGTTTCATTATTATTCATTGCTTAAATACAACGATTCTTGTTGTTCTAGGTTCATGTTGAAGCAAAAAGAGTACAAATTGAACCAATTGTGAAAAACCGAGGACTTACCTCTATAGGATGCAGCAGCTCTTGTGGATTTTCAGTCTGTAGGATGACATCCCATGGCTCAAGTTCTTGGCATGGCCAGAACCCAAACATCTCAAGCTTCATAAAGTCTAAGATTGCTTTATTTGAAGATCGTATAAAGAAGTTATAATTTGGGTGAAGTATAAATTCAGAAGCCCAACATAGTCTTACAAAGCTCGGGACTAAATTACAGATGAGAGTTCACAAACGCCATATATGCCTTTGCATTTCAAATGCCACACTTGACATTTAAACGCTGAGATGTAGAGACATGGGCAATTAAATTCCAGACTTAGGCATCAAATGTAGTGTCATCAACCTAGGATTCAAATCCATTTGTGCCATTTTTGAACCCTGGAAATATGTATAAAAATAAGAAGCCTAACCTAAAAATAACAGATTTGGGGGTTTTTTGGAAGATGAGGAATGTTCCAAACACCTTTGTAAGAAAACTGCTTGAAGATCAAAACTACTTTGAGGAAGAAGTATTTTGTTGTTAAACTCAACGAGCATCACGACGTGTAGACTTATCCTTCTTAGAACATCACCATGTCGCACATGCAGTAGTACCATGTCACACTAGATCATTTCACCCTTTGTGTTTCCGCTTTTGCTTCTTCTTGAATATAAAAGCCTCACTTAGCCATATAACCTTGAATTAAACCCTATAATGCACATAGGAACCAAATTGGTGTAAAAATACTTATTAAAATGATGAAATCTAACTAAAAGCAACTATAAACCTGGGATTTGTAATGAATATATTGAATACTCATCAATTTTTCCTACATTAAACTTAATGTCTTGAAGGATCGTAGATAGTCCAAAATAGCTCCTTCTTTGGGTAACCTCACACACATTAGTGCTAGGAGGATCATCAAAGTATTTAGCGGTGCCACACCTTAGGCAAATAAGTGAGACCCTTTGGTTTTTTAGTTAACAACTGTTCTCATGAGTTGATTCTCAACTTACTTGGGTTGTTAGTTGGGCATTTAATGATATCAGGGTAATTTGGCTCCCCATGAGGTTGTTGGTATGCATCATCCATTATTGGTTCTAAGTTGTAGAACTGATTTATAGTCATATAATCAAATGACATCCATTTTCATCTAACCCATACTTTTTACAACACTGTTTTGCTTAGGTTAGAGTAAAATCCTCTCACCATCGACATTACAATAGCCTATGGGGTTTGCAAGCTCCTTCCAACCTTTGTTTGCAATGTCCTACTAACGGGTCCTCGATGTCGGGAAAGCCTTTTCCCCAATGAACTTCCTATTTATGACCAATCATATACCTGAGAATTGAGATTGATGAATTTGAGGATCATATTCTCCAAAGATAAAGGTTGGTCACTTGATTTCTTGGTCTCAAACAATTTATCCCCCCAAACTCTTGTCAATTCACACATAATTCAATTTCTTCACACCACTTGTTGAAACTCCCAACCAACGGAAGACAATGATTCTTAGGGAAAATCATAGGTGACAATCTTTCTTAGAACAAATCGAACCTTGAAACTTCACCCTATAAATTTAGCAAACACTTGGTGTGCGACTTGGGCACTTCTATTGTTTAATAGGAATAAAAGCTTCAATATGGCCCCCCTAGTACAACCAAATATGTCCAAGAGTAACAACAATAGCACAAAAATCCAATGGTTGATCTTGTCTTACAAATTCTTCAAATTAACTCTACTATGAGGATTGATTTGGGTATTTGAGTTCCAAATTGGTGACAAGAGGAGTAGGTTAAAGAATGATGAATGATGGTGTGTGGTAGAGTGATGGATGGTGCTGAAAATCTGATTTGCACCTTAGAGTTAAGGATGGAGGCTTCATAAGAAATGTAATTCTACACACGGGTTTTTAGGAGGAAGAGAGTGAGTGCTTTTGATTTTTTTTTAAATGAGATAGAAAATGAACACTTTGGTTTTAGTAACAGTGGTCACGCCGGCATTAATGCTGCTCTTGGCCATTGCGCCTTCAATGTCATGACGGTCATCTCATGTCGCGACGTGGATCAATGATGTTTATTTGTTGTAGCTTCAATGTCGCGACGTGGGATTAAAGCACAATAATTTTGTAACGTGAAATATCTAATCAAACATCTAGTAGTTACTATTCTACCACGCCATGGCATGGGATCACCATGTCGACGCGTAGAATAGATTTTTCGATTACAACCAATGGGGGCCGCGATTATGAAATTTTATTTAAAAACTTTACCTCACCAAAACACTTAAAGATAGGCTTGCTTTTTATAAACCTACAAAACACAACATAAGACTGCTACTTGAAAACAATTGCCAAAACTAAAGAACAAACAAATGAAAAAGAAAAGAAAAGAAGAATAAAACATCACAGTGCTTGGTTGCCTCCCAAGAAGCGCTTTGTTTAACGTTAGTAGCTTAACTTCCCCGAGCATTAATGTTGCTCAAACACATACAAGAATGAAACAAGATAGCTCAAACTTACCAAAGACTTTCATGATGGCTTCAGTTGTAATTGACTTATTTGCTCGACCGCTGCATCAAAATATGGCTTCAATCACTAGCCATTGACCTTGAATTTTCCCTGTTCGATGTAACACCTCCAGCATGACTTCCATAGGGAAACACTCGAGTCAACAAAAATTGACACGACCATCTTGATTTTAGCTTTTCTGAAACGCATTTTATCCTCGAAATAAGAGAAGTGCTTTTTTGTCTCGGTTCAAACTTCCTTACAATGTGCTTATCCTACCTAACCTTAGTTTTTTCCTAGATTTTAGCATTTTCATAAGCCTCATTTCGAACTCCTTAAGCTCCATTTAATTGCAATAATCTCTTTTCCTCCATGTCAAAACTGGGCATTCAGCTTTCCTGTGTTTTGAAATGGGTTTTGGATGTTCTAATTTTGGCTAGAAGACGGCATGCTGTGAGACCTCTCAATTTTGTCCTCAAAGACTCCTGTATTTATCCTTGGTGTCACACTCACCTGCACGTTTCATATAACACCATTAGGCCCTTTAAAGCTAGTATGTCTCCGAGCCTCGTGGCTTCAGAGGCTGGCCCATCGAAGCAAGGATGTAGTTCACTTTAGAGTGTCATCGTGGCTTTTTTTTAGTTATTACATCATGCCATAGGAAGCAAGGGCCCCGGTGGTTTAGCTCAATTGGAGTTTATCGAAAGATGGTTTAATTCGGCACTTGCGCTTGTTTCGACATATCTCCCCGTCCGAACTCTGACTGAGCGCCATTTATTTTGGATTCCTTACTCATTGAGGAAGTGTCTGAAAAATTTGAGAATTTGGTAACCGGATCGACCAGCTTGAAAACTGGATCATCCAGCCCACCGATTTCAATTCAGTTCATTTATCAGAAAGCAGGTTCAATTCTGAGCACTATGGCTTGTTTTTATCATATCTCCCCACTTCTGACTCTAATCAAGCACCATTTTTTTCATGGACCCCTTATTCTTCAAGGAATATTCTCTCAAATTTCAGATTTTTTTTCAATCGAATCAACACCAAACCGCATCCGTGCATCGCCAGCTTGCGTAAGTGCTAAGTTTCCAGGATTTTCGTGCTCAAATCCTATATGGATCGGGCCCATAAGCCCTAGATCAGTCCTAGGCATGGGTTGGATCCAGTTTTGGACCATAAAGAGGCTACTTGCAACCCACCTCGGGTCCACTTGGATACTGTGGTTAAGCAAAGGAGCAACATGGTCACTATGGACTCCTAAATGTAGGAGGCTATGAAGTCGAAGTTCGAGATCAATGGGAGTTCCCGGACTGAAGGTGTGCAAAATGAGTGGGCTCGTAGAGAAAGGGAGAGAAATAGAAGGAAAACGAGAGGATCAAAAAGGGAAGGGAGGAATAAGAGAGGAAAAGGAGAAAAGGAGCAAAGGAGAGTTTATCTAAATCCCAGGGGGTGGTCTCTTATTTGAAGAGAGTTTCTGGCAGATTGAAAGAGTGGATACCTGGTTTTGGAAGCTGAAAGAAAGAAGAAAAAGGGGGGAATAGCCGTGAAACTTACAAGTTCAAATTTTATATGCTTCTCCCATTTCTTTTATGTTTTTCTTTGCCTTTGTTGTTTGTGGACCGGTTAGGGACACTAGGGCACCGCTGACGGCTTCTCGCCATTCTGAGTCGATTTGCAATTCGCTTATTTTTTCGGATTCCTAACTCTTTGAGGCGTTATGAAAAATTTGGAGAGCCTTCTCGCAACCGCCTGAACTATTAGCAAAACCAAATCAGTCACCATTGAATTTAGTTTGTCGAATGTGTTAGCTTTGGGTCTTTGTACCGCTTTCAGGTTTGCTTCGCCATTCGGAGTCGATGAAAATTGCTTATTTTTTGATTCTCAATTTTCGAGGGCGTTTTGGAAAATTTTGAGAGCCTCAACTCGGATGAATTGGTTAAACCAAATCAACCAATTAATTGAATTGCTTGTCGAATGTTAGCTGGGTCTCTACACCGCCAGGTCATTTCTCAATCATTCGAGTCGATTGTACTCCTCCGTTTGTTCTCGGGATTCTAACTCTTCGAGAAGGTTTGGAAAATTTTTGGTGAGCCTCTCTCAACCGGCTGAACTTAGTTGGGAAACCAACCACGGCTCACCCGACCACTTTGGTCGGAACACCCGCCATCTGGCATTGCTTCAGGCTCGCTCTCACTCATTCCAGTCGTTTTCTACTTGATTTGTTTTTTTTTTTATTCCTGACTCTTGGAGGAAGGCTCTGAAAATTTTTGAGAGCTTCAACCAGCTGAATCAGTTGGGAAACCAAATCACCCGACATTCATCAATTCAATTTGCTGAATAGCAACTTGGGTCTTTGGCGTTCAGGCCTGCCTCAACATTCGAGTCAGGTTTTCTACTTGATTTGTTTTTTGATTCCTGACTCTTGAGGAAGGTTCTGAAAATTTGAGAGTCTATCAACCGGTTAGAACCAAGTTGGGAACCAAATTAGCTTCTGCTCATCGAATCCCGCTTGTCGAACAAATGGGCCATCTCTGGAGCCGTTGTGCTCGGCTTCTCACATTCGGTTGGTTTTCACTTGATTTGTTTTTTTGGATTCCTACTCTCAGAGGAAGGTTTTGAAAAATTTTGAGAGTCCCCTGAACTCCGTTGAACCGGTTGGGAACCCGATCAACCAACATTGGGTTCAGTTCTCCGAATGGAAGTTTGGGTACTTGCTTTGTTTGTGTCTGTTTAGTCATCTCTGCCTAATTGTACACCGCTTGTATTTTTCGTTTTCTTACTATAATGGAATGTTCTGAAAATTTTCAGAATTGTTCTCAACCTGATCACCGTCAGGAACCGGATCGCCCTACTAGTTCTTGTAAGGATCATCCGATTTCGCTTTAATCAAGCCCGTGACCTTGTGGAGTCCAAATTCTATCTTCCGTATCAATGTAAGGCTTCATAGGTCTAAATTTAGTTTAGTTCAGGTTAATGAGTTCCACTTACTCAAGAATCAGATCTATAATCCAAGGTGATTAGTTAAGCACCACACCCAGTGTTTTGTTGAGCCCGTTTCTTTGGAATGAATAGATATGGTTGCACAAGAGTGGTAGCATCAATGAGTGGTTGAGATGCCATGTATGGATTCTCCTGGCTTCCTTTGCTTTTGATATCTAATCAGATATTATCATGCTCAAACGTGCGACTAACTTTCCCTTTGCACATGCCGCCAGGACCATAGGTATGCTCCATTTTCCCTTTTGTTGAATGTTTTAAGCATGTTAGATAAATTTTCAATTAGGGCTCAGGTCTGATCCAAGTGTATGTTTAGCCGATCATCTATCTGACCCATATGCTCCCACATACCCAATTCACTAGTAGAGACCGAGTTCCGTCTAGAGGGGTGCTACATCATACGAGGTACCTTCCCGATAGGTAATCTGATCCCCGGACCCAGAAATCTAGTTTTCGTGATACCGCTTTTCCATACTCCGAGTCATCGCGTTTTTTGCTCTTACTTAAGCCCCTTATAAAATAACAATGTGCGTGGCGACTCCAAAGAAAAACTGTTCCTCCTCGGGGACAAATTTTCTAAAATTCGAAAATCAACCCACATTTTCTTTTCATTTAAAAGTGAGTCGCGCCGACCCGTGGATTGGGTAGGGTCCACAGCATGCCTTGCCATAAACCAACCTATAGAGGGATGTCCTTATTGATGTCTTGAATGTTGTTCAGTAAGCCCAAAGAGCATCATCCTTTTTCTTTGCTCAATATTTCCAGGAAGAGTTCACGGTTGTTTACAAAAAAATTTTAATTTCCCGGTTATAAATTCAGTCATTCACTGGATCGAGGATACCATGTGCAAGTACACCCATGCCTTACTCCATATTTAGCCAAGAGGCACCAAACAAATTATCAAAATATGTCTCTTCATTTCTTATAATTGTTTCGAGTTTCAAACCTTGTAAAAGATATTTCTGAAGGAAATTCAAGACCACTTTAGCATCACATGTTGGGAAAGGGATAGCTTCTACCCACTCCGACACATAACCATGTGGCCACCATATTTTCATGGTCGAATGAAGTGGAGTATTCTATAAATGAATTCTACTACATCAAACACTTCAACTCGGTGGGATGGAGTTCAATGGCTTCATTTCTTCTTGATATAATTCCAAGCCTTGGACAATGATCACATTCCACAAAAAAGCATGATCTCGATCATCACTGGGCCAAAAGAACTCCTCAAGTACTTTAGCAATTGCTGAGCCTAATTAAATCGCCCCCACATTCACGAGAGTGGAAATGTGTCAAAATGCTCTCTACCTCCTCATAAGGCACAGATCTCCTAACCATTCGGTCAGCACAATGCTTGTAAAGAATAGGATCCTCCCAATAGTAGTACTTCAACTCGGAAAAGAATTTCTTCTTTTAATGGGATGACAAATTTGAGGGAAGCACTCTGATTGCAAGATAATTAACAATATCTATGTACCAAGGCACAAAATTGGAATGAGACATAGCTAACAATTGCACATCTAGAAAACTATCATTGATTTGCATTCTGTCGTTTTACCTTACGAGAATTCCAACCTAGAAAGGTGGCTAGCATGAGATTATCTGGATCTTTTTTATCTCTTATCTCAACATCAAACTCTTGTAAGAAAAGCACCCATCGAATGAAGAGTGATTCTAGCATCTTTTTAGTCATAAGATATTAATTTTAAGGATTTATGAAACAACAACACTGTTCCCAACGAGGCCTGAATTTATCAAATGCAAATACTATGGCAAGTAATTCTTCTTGTAGTTGCATAGTTCGAAGTGCTTCATTTAGAGTTCCACTTATATAGTATATTGATTAGGTGCAAAAAAAAAGGTGCTATTTTGAGCCCTATTTATTGCAGGTTTTGAGCACTTTTTGTGTACTAATCAACTGAATTAACCCGATTTGCACATTAAGGTCCCGACTATTCTACTGATCGCATTTGGTGGCTAATTTTGTAGTTTTTGCAAGCTATTTATGTCGAATTTGTCAAGTCATCCAAGCACAAAGAATGGGAAAGGAACTCAACATTGCATCGAAACGGAATCTAAAGCAGGCTAAGCAAAAAAGAAAAGTAAGGGAAATGAAGAAATGCAGAACATTTTGGCACCCTACGAAAGTTTTTTTTGCATTTGTGATTTTTTTTAACCACTTTTTGCATTTTTACCATTTTACCCTTCATGTATTATGGGTATTGAGGGTATTTTTGTATTTTTTTTTTCTTATTTGAGCACTATATAAGCTCAAATGAAATCTTGTACAGATCTTACTTTGGCTTTGTTGAATACAATAACCTGGCCGGGCTGAGTTTTCCCCGCTTTTATCTTCCTCGCTTCATTTTCTCTCCCTTTCTTCCACTTTCTCGGCTGCCAAACACCCCTTGAGGATGACAACTCAAGGGATGGTTGGCTAACCCCCCTCCATCCTTGAAGATGAGAGCTATTGGGCTAGGGTTTTGAGGTAAAATGTTGGTTCTCTCTGCTTAACATGGTATTATTGTCATTTATGTTTCCATCTCTACTAGTTTGAATTTAAATAAATTTTGATTAACCTATTTGGAAAGCTTTAGGTTTAGTGGATGTCTTATTGCTAGATCCATTGAGATTCATTGGTTGTTTCTCATTAGTTACCGTAGGTAGATTTCTGTGATGTGTTTTGTCATTCTGGAGCATTATGCTCAATAAATGCTATAGTTTGTGTTGAAATGAGTTGTGGTTTAGTTTCTTTTTATAGCCTGAAACGAAGATCTCAAGTTTGGAATGATTTTGAAGGTCATCCTCCTAATGGAGAAAAGGACCCAAAGAACTCCTCTCTATTTACTCTTAGGACCTCAACCCCGCAGCCCGATAAGCCAAGGAATTTTTTTTTTCATATTTTACTTTAGTTTATTTTCAGTTTGCAAATATCAACCCTCACTGTTTTTAAAGCACCCCTAATCCAAAGTGAAATTCACCTTTTTGAGCCAACTGCAAATCACTTGTACTAAGAAAAAAACCCATCCTCGTGTTCGACTCCAGAGCCACTATACTACAGAGTTGCAAGTGGCAGTGAAAAGAGGAATTAGGCTTTATAAATATTGTTGATTTCGCACAAATCCCCACCGTATTTAATTAATCAAATGGCTACTGTCGGATGCAGCTCTAAGTGCAATGATTTAATTATTGAACTTGTGGTCCACATCACAAAGTGCAGTGAATTTTCAACCTTTTTATTTTAATCGCATCTCCCTGCAGTTCAATTGTTAGGTTGGATTCAATTTTTATATTATCCATATACACTTTCATTTTTTCTTAACATTAACCTTTTGGTAGCTCCGTTTGTTTTTGTTTCTGTCGTGTTTTGTGTCAAGTTTCATAGGAGCTTATGCACCACTAGGATAAGAACACAACAGTATATTGTGGAAAGCATGTCTCCATAAGAACAGAGTTTGTGAAGGAGCACGCATGAATGGTCATGAGACTCACTTGAGTAGCAAACAAAGCTTAACAGTAGTTCATTAGGAATCCCAATGCATACAGAATCCGCGAGGATCATATGTTGACCCCGAGATAGTGCACCCTCCCATTGTGCCTCCCGCATAAGACATAAATTGGCTGTCTCCACATCAGGCTCCCGCTCCCCACTTTCTATGAATGGAGCGAACCGCCACTCACACATCCGGGAATTTGAGAGCATGCAATACCTTCAAAGAGTGACATCTCCTCAATGTGGATCCGATGAGCTAAAGTTCTTTCCTCTAACTCGAGGACAAGGTTAAAATCGCTCAACTCTCCGAGGTCGAGAGAACTATTAGAATCGTAGATATGCAAAGCGAATTTTTTAAGAAATTCTTTAGCACCTATAAACCAATAATTTGAAGAGGCTGATGACACCTGCAAACTTCAAGAATGAGCAGAAATTTACCAAAGGCCGGGAAAGGTACCTGTGAGACCATCAATGCCCGTCCTCACCATGGTTTGCTACTGATGCCGGTTAATCATCACTCTATAATGGAATGTCCCCCGCATAAGCAAATGAGCTGGGAAACTATGTGTGAGGGGACTTACAGCAACATCCGCAGGAAGCCATGGACTTCTCAACAGGTGACTAAGACATCAAAGGCATGGGATGAACCCAACCCTAGTGGCAAAGAGAAAGGGTGAGGCCTGTGAATTAACTAAAGTGGAGGCATGCATGCACTCACTCCCAGAGATATGAGATGAAGGCACCCATCTACCCGCTAGTGACCGGAAGATATGAATGAGAATCAACATGAGGTACGCACAGGCGAGGCCCCCATATTAACATCCGGCGTACCGCTTCATTCGCTGGCCCACCGATCACAAAGGAGAGGCTAACTTATCCGGTGAGAGATTTGATATTGAGCATGCCAATGTTGTGGGCCAATACAAAAGCGATCAACCAATGCCCAATACCAGCAGAATATATTTGGTGGAACCATCCTTTCTCACGGAAGCCAAACCCTTCGGCATATGTTCCCCCTTGGCTTGCGTAGCAAACAACGTGTGGCTCATAAATCGACCATAGCCACCACCATCCTCATCTCCAGTTGAGTAAGCTATTTTAAATTTGAGTAAGGTGGTAGGCAATTTTGTGGAGGAGCAGAAGACCATCATTGTGTAGCTAACTCAAAAAATCAACACTATGGAGAGCACTCTTAGCAGAATGGATGGGCTCCAAAATGATCTTAATCAGAGAAAATAGATAACTGTAATACCCGTCAAGGGATCATTTAACTGACGATGGGGTGCGGGAACAAGGGAAATTCCTTCCCCGGACAGGCTGATCCTAGGGGGTGCATAAATTTGAGCTTTTCTACTGAACCTGCTCCTAGGATGGATGAAGTAAAGGCCCGTTATCCTGTAAGAGTGGTAGCGAGTTGATCGGCCGGTGCATACTTGTGGAGAGACGAGGAAGAAAGAGTGGGCAGAACATATAATTATAAAAGGAGATTCAATGAAGAAGAGCATGCCTCTTCCATTTCCTCAAGCATTAAAGGGGAAGAAAAAGGTCCAATCAGACTGAAATTATAGAGGTGCTAAGGCAAGTGAAGGTCGATATCCCACTACTAGACATGATTAAACAGGTTCCAACTTAAGCAAAATTTTTAAAGGACCTGTGCACAGTGAAGAGAGGATTGAATGTTGACAAGAAGGCCTTCTTGATAGAGCAAGTCAGTGCCATCATTCAAAGCAAGACCCCGGTGAAATGCAAGGATCTAGGATCCCCTACCATTTTAGTGAACATCGAAGGAACCTGTGTGGATAAGGCATTGTTGGATTTGGGGGCCAGTGTCAGCTTTGCTACCATGCTCGATTGTCTGAAGCTAGGTTTAGGGAGATTAAAGCCTACCACCATTACCTTATCTTTGGCTGATAGATCCGGTGAAAATACCCAAAGGCATAGTTGAAGATGTTTTGGTGAAGGTGGATAAATTTTACTATCCGGTAGACTTCGTCGTCCTTGATACAGAGCCGGTGGCAAAAGGTACTAACCGTGTACCTATCATACTTGGGAGGCAATTTTTGGCCACATCGAATGCCATTATCAATTTCCGAAATGGGGTCATGCAACTCACATTTGGCAACATGACATTGGAGCTCAACATCGTCCACCGACGGCCAACCTGGAAATCAATGGAAGAGCAAGAGCGAGATGAAGTCTGCTGATTAGCGAATGCGGGAAAACACGATTAACTCGCAAACACTTGAAAGTGTGAAAAACTTCAAATGAAGTGTTTGATGGAGAATCCAGTGCCTCAGTCACTCCTCCAATACCACTGATTCCCACAGCACCACTAGAAGGTAGAGTGCTTAAAACAAAGGGGAAGAAGCTAAAATCTACTGCAGTTCACCTCACAACATACATGGAGGGACTTCTCCTCCTTGATCCGCCATGAACTGAAATTGCACAGTAGGAGTGGTTTCTCTGAGTAACATAGAAGCCACTCCCGATTTTCCCTGATAAATTTTATTTCTTTACTTTAAGTTTAATTTGTAGTTTTACATAATTTTCTTAATTTTAGATTTGTTTTCTTTATAATTTTTCTCATTTTCAATTGCACATTCTCATAATTTTTGGTATTTTGGTTTGCAGCTGTAGCAGAAATCCTCCATCCTCTCTATCTCTTCCCTAATCCAAGCATGGCCAAGACCTGTGGAGGGCACAATTTTAGGCCTCGAGTGCGCTCTTTCTCTCCACCGTCGTAGGCAAGCACTCCTCTGCTCAGTTCCTCTTGCATCTCATGCTCACATTCCTACGCTCCACGCCCCTGTGGGTTTGATACCGCAGTGGGCCTCTCAGCCATCTCCTGCTCGCCGCGACCACCCATCTGGAGGCCCACCTCCAACCGAGCTCGGACCACGGTACGGCGAGTCATCTAGCTCGAGCCACATGGCGAGCCCCATTCACCACTGTTCGAGGGCGGCTAATGACCACTACCCGGATCACGTCTCTAGCTGTTATCAGGCACCGCTAACCATTGTGGCCCCATTACAGGCAATTTAGATTGCAGTACCAAGGAAGTGCACTGCGAGACATATTATGATTTTCCAACTTTTGCTGCTGATCCCGAGCTCAGAGATTCCATGAGGCTTGTGCAGCGGTACTTCCTGGAGCCTTTTATGACCTCGCGTCGGTTCTTCTACCCCTAGGTAGTCATCGAGTTCTACAATACCATGACATCCAAGAGAGTACCTCATCCTACTGTTATCCATTTCTCAATTGATGGCCGTGAGGGGACACTTCAAGCCTCCGATATTGCAGTCGCATTCCATTTCCCTACTGTCCTAGCCAACACGGCTGACTATAGGCTATGGCCCCACCCCTTGCCTAGAGAGATGGTTCGCATATTATCCAGAGACGTAACAAAAGGGTCTATACTTTTCCGAAGACAGCTTCCCCTGAGTATGCTCCTTATCGACCATATACTGCGGTCCAACCTCTTCCCACTCCAACATAAAGTATAGCGGAGATGAGCTATTCTGGAAGCTCTATATCGGATATCCGAAGGTTTTTGGTTCAGCCCTGCTAAGCTTTTCATGACATCCTTGTTCCACTTGGGGACAGGTCCACCATGAGGAACTGACGGGATTAACCATTACCTCTCCTGTTTCCGAGGCTATTATGTCAGGTGTTAGAGCATTTAGGTTTTCCTGCTGAGCCTCGATTAGAGCATCGCTAACATTACGAGGCCATTCTTACTTTGTTGAAGGTGGCGGAGTCTCTGCAGGTGCTCGGAACCTCCACCTCGGGACATAGGCGGGGATATAGCGGGTTGACCATCTGTAGAGGATACAAGGAGCCCATGTTGCACCATCCGCGGCTCCAGTGGAGTCACGCTCCATTACCTCGATCATAGGCATCCTCTGCACCTCTAGTGCCTCCAGCTCCTACAGTGTCAGTTGGACCTAGTACATCAGCGCCTCCACCACAGCATATCTCCATATCAGCTCGGGATTTTCGCTAATATGGATGCGTGCGCACCTTCGGCAACGTCGGCATCTTTTGCGGCTACCCGCTATAGCCTTAGGCGAGGATGACCGCAGCATGCCATTACCGTCTTCGGACCACCTCCTTTCTTGCACAGAACCACGCCATCCTCGTGCAAATTCAGAGTCACATGGGCCTGCCTCCTATCTCTCCATTAATGCACGCGGGCCTCTTCGGATCATCCTCCGGCCAACCCAAGCGTGACAAATTCTCCTCGGCTTCATGGCGGCTCCTCCAACTTGCCCATGCGAGAGGATGACATACCACCGGCCTCACCATTGAGGTAGCACTTCCTTCTCTAACTTTCCAATCAAGCCCCATTGCGGACAATGAGACATTTGGTTGGGGGGTGAGTTAAGCGAAGGAAGTGGCACACATTCGTGTTTTGTTACTATTTTGAGCAAGTTTTTTGTGAATTAATGACTTGTTGTTTAGTTTCTATTTGTGTCGTTGTTTGTTAAGTTTGTGAAGAACATTAATTTCTTTAATAAAGCTGAAAAATAAAATTATATCTTTTATACATACCATCTGACTCACACTGGTACAAAATTGACCCCTTTTTTTTTTTTTGTGTGTGTTTTGTCTAGCCCGTAGTGTGAAAAATTGACACATTATCGAATGTTATTGATGTTAGATTGGTTCCATGCTTAATTAAGTGGATGATCATTTAAATTCTTAATCCTTTCAACCTTTTTCTTCCACCTCTAGCTAATCACACACTGTACACATATGGTTTCATGATACCAAACTAAAAGCGCCTAACCTCAAATCTTTAGAAACTATCTAGTTTCATTTACTACCTTGATAGGTTAAGGACCCCCAGGAAAGAAGGCGATAAGGTCTTCCAAAAATAAAAGAAGAGAAAAACAAAAGAAAAAGAAAAAAGAAGAAAATTGCAACGCTTTGCCTTGAAGCAGGAGCAGTGCACGAGGGTATATGGCGAAAGTCTTTAAAGCCTGGTGCCCTAAGCCAACTGGTTGGGAGCCACCGACTTAGTGCTCGCTACATGGGTGGATAGGTGAGGTCTAGCAAGTTGTAGGTGTTGGAGTCTCGAAGTCATTCGAAGTCCGGGGTGAAACCTAAAGATTTTGTGGTTGAAAAATCCTTATGACTTGATGCCCTAAGCCTTAATTAGTTATGAGTCATCGGTAGATCCCCGTTACATGGACTTTGGTGAAGTCGATTTGTCACGCCCCGAAACCCACCCTAGGGCCATGATTGTCAATTCACACCCTCAAGCCTTCGGCTAAGGTTTGAAGTGTGAAAGCATTAACCTTCCTTATGCTTGGATTTTTGTCCAATTACCAAAATACATGTTTAGAGTAAATGCCTTTCTAAATTCATCAATTCTCCAAATTCAAAATTTTATGCCGACAAAAATTACTTCTAAATATCCAAATCTCAGTTATGCATGTCATATAAAGCTGTTCAAAATATAACAATATTTGGGATCTCTCAAATCCAACTTTGTATTAATATAAAAACAAATGTTATCATCCAAGTGACTTTCTCAATTAACTTTCAAAAATGACATTTCACATAAACATGAACTTGTGTAGTTCAACATGATCAAACATAAAGTTCTAATCAAATCCTAATGATGTGAATCCCCTGACCTAGCCATCACTCCTCGCGGAAACTAAAGTACACGAAAATATTTTAGCGAATGGGAGTGAGCTTAAAGCTCAATAAGAAATACTAATACATTTTCATGAATAAAAAACTTTTCAATCATATAACAAATAGGAGATGTTTTTCATCAAAACTTTTGATTCAAAAATAAGTTGAAACATTAACAAAATATACTTTAAAACGTTCTCACATCCATTTCAAATCGGTTTCATATCAAATGTGATCCAAAACTTTCATATCAAAATTTCGATTCAAACACTTTCATAATAAATCCAAATCAAATACATTTCAAATATATTTTCTCTGGTCATCAAATATCAAATGGTGCCCCGATTATGTAGGACTTTCAAATGGGTGGCTAGCCGTAGGTATTTCACTTTAAGGTGGAATGAACCAAACACTACTAGTACTAGTAACCTACTTAAAGAAACCTAGAATTTGGGGTTCAAATCAATTACATTCCCACCAAGAAAATGTAAGTCGAAACTATTATATCCCATTGAGGGCCGAATAGTGTCGACTATTATTCAGTTAACGTGCGAAACTAACCGAGTCAAATATTTCATTCAAAATTTCAAATTACAAAACATCATATCTCACATTTTCTTTCGTAAACAAACAAATCTCAAAAGTAAAAATCCTTTTAAAACTACTTTCTTGATCCACTTGGATAATCAAATAAATAAAACAAATATAAAGTTTTTTCATAAACGAGATTATATATAATTCAGTTAAAACAATTTCATCCCCTCAAATGAAGTAAAAACAAACAATTTTCTTCTTTTTTTTTTTTTTTAAATGCATTAATATCCTTACATACATATATATAAAAATGATAATTTTTCGAAAAGGTACAATATTAAATTCATACCTCGAAAGGAGTACCCCAAGCTTTGGGGGAAATAACTAATCCAGAAGAATTTCACCTCAATGAAATATTTCTCCTAAAATAATAAGGAAGAAACTATCATCATTACTTATTTATTCTTAAAACTCTAATTTGATAATGCTTAACAATGATATTATTTTTGTTCACTCTAAACATATTGACAAGCTGATTCGAATAATCCTTATTTGAATTAGATAGTTTTACAAATTTTATAAAACTCATATTCCTTTCGGATCTTATTTTAATAATTTATTTATTTTTATGCTCTTAATCCGAACTAAATCTTTTACTAGAAAGAAATAATATTAATACTATTTTACAAATTATATTATTACACAATACACATTTTAGCCTTTTACCTAACAATTATCATGCCGACAGCAAGTATTATTAACGGATCTTATTTCCTATAATTGCTAAATAATTATTCTAATCATATTCCTTATCTAATAAAATCTCAATCCTTAATAAAATATTTACTTACCAAAATACATATTCTTTAAATACTTATCAAATACATATATTTATACAAATTTAGCCTTTTCTTTCAAAAATTATACTCAAATATTTATTTTTTCTTTTTCTAAAATAAATCTTAAATATCTAACATTATTCCCTTTTTTTTTTCAAGCATCCGTCATGAATCGAATTTCATGGATTTCTTATACCTAAGTTTTCAAGACTTATTTCATAACAATAACATTTTGGTTTTTTACCACATTCCCCTTTTGTCTTTTTACTTATATCAATATCAAAATCATGCAAATATATCATTTTGACTTTTCGACCTACTTGCCATATACTACTGTTCATCTCTACAATTCCCACTTATGTAAGACCCGAGAAATTCCAAATTTTGGAAAAATGACAAAATCGTAATTTCGTTACAAAATTGTTATTTCGGCTAAAAAAAAAAATCCGTAATTTATTCTCTAGATCTCGGATGATGAAGCAGTTTCAGTTAAGGTCGTCTCGAAAAATCTAGTTATACGTAAAATTTCGTAATGATAGAGACAATTGGAGTTGGCACGTTTTGGCATCGTGTTTAGTGCAAGTAAAAGCGATTTTTCGATGCGACGAAGTCACATAACAGAAGTACTCATGTACCATAAGTGGTATGAGTGAAATAATAATAAAAATGGACCGGCCGGTAGGCGAATGTCAAAACTGGGAAAAAAGGGACATAATGGTCATTTTAGGATTTGTTTTAATGAGAATAAAGCAAGGAATAGTCACGAGTCTCCCTCCTTATGACACTAGCTAAAACGTGAGATGGGGATTTTTTCTTACAGTAGCCATTTTTTGAGAGGATTTGAGAGAGAGAGAGAGAGAACTTCTCTCTAAAAATACATGCGATCATTTGTCGGCAGTCTTAGACGAAGAACTACTCTATGCGGAGAGGGAGCCGGCGTGGGTGCGGATTTAGGGAGTTTCCACAAACTCCTTGAGGTAGTGGTTTCTCCCTACTTGAGTTTTATTCCAATTTTAAGTGTTTTACGAATGTTTGAGTATAATGAGGCCGTGAGGGGCCGTTTGATGATCTCAAACCTTGGGGTAGGTGATACAAATTTTGAAAGTAAAATGGAGCAGCCGTGGCGTTCACGGCTGATGTTGGTGTGGTGTGTGTTTTTTGGTGTTAATCATATATTGATTGGATAGAGGCTAGGAAATGGCCAGTGAAACAGGGTTCACAAAGTGAGCAGATGAATGGATGTGTGTTTGAGCGAAGTAAAACCTAGGTTTTCTTGTTCAGGAATAATAGTGACACGAAAATATATTTTTGTGTGTGAATATGTGTTTAATTCGAGTAATTCAAGTAAATTGCTAGTGTTTGATCATTAGCCCAAGTGAGCTAATTTTAGAAGTGTGATGAAATGTATAATTACATAACATGATTGTGTGATTTGAATTATGCGAGAGTATATTGAGGTTTATATATTTGCATGTGATTAGGCTTGTATTGGAGCGGCATACATGCATTCATATGCCTTTGGAACACCCTAGGACTATAGGAGTGAGTGCATGAGATGAATCCTAAAGCCGGTTCGGAGGGTTGTCTAAAAATATTAATTATCGGAGGTAGTCCAAATTAAAAATGTCCCGATCGTCGGAGAGGCCCGATTGATATTCATCGGAGTAGTCCACAAAAAAATAATATATCAATCGTCGGAGCCCAATTGATATATATACTCATCGGAGAGTTGTCCACAGAAACTAACAAAACAATAATTCTCATGCGAGGCTTGGCGAGTGTGAGAGAATCGATGGACTCGGGATACGAGTTGGTCGTATAGACATTCAAGTAGGATCATGCATTTTGCTTGAATGTGTGTTTAAATTGGAACATTGCACTGCTTAGGTGGTGAGTGGCCCATAGGGGCGATTCTCCTCTGAGCATTAAGCTCACCTCGTCGTGGGACCCCCCCCTTTATTTTCTGAGGTATAGGGAGCGTGCGAGGGACGTCGTCTGGGGTGAGATTAAAAGAAAGTCGAGTACGTGGCTTGATTGAAACATGTATTAGAACTCTATAAGTTTGATATTTGTTGTATAAAGAGTAAAAGCATATTAACTCTTGTAACTATTGGGTATATAGTTGGATTCATAGTTGGTATATATTAGTATTGTTCCTGGGCCCAAGTAGCGTATTACTCATGTGATTGAATATATTGGATTATATTTGCCTTTGTTTGAGACCGGGATATCACAGTCTTTGTATTTGGGAAGAGCTCTCCGTACAAAGGAGACTCTGCCCGATTTTCTGAAGTGGCGTCGGGTTACCCGACATCCACTTGTATTCCGCGGGTTGACGGGTAGTCAACGAACCCCCGGGTTTTGGGGCGTCACAACTTATGTTTCTTTTTTTTTTTCCTTTACTTTTTCATTCTCATACTCAAAGTAATTCAGTATGACACCACCAATCTTTATTTTATTTTTATTTTAAGAGCAGTGTAATCTAAATCTAACTTCTTCGGGTTGATCTAAGGCGAAAGAAAATTAAAGAATCTACTTCAAAGAAATCTAGAAAAATAAAATAGGAAGATCTTACCTAGAAATTTGTTCTTCAAACCACACAGATCCAGACGTCGTCTGCGGAATTTACCAGTAGGAAGAGGGTCGAAGATGTTGAAGGATTTTCTTATACTTACTCCAATTTATACTTAGGGTATCAATAGGAAAATTACCTTTTACCCCTCTTTCATTAAATTAATTAATTAATTACTAATTGAATTATAATTATTATTTTCATAACGTTCTTTCATTAAAGTATTATTAATTACTAATTGAATTACCATTATTATTTTCATAACGTCCTTTCATTAAAGTAATTAATTAATTAATTGCAGTGAATTACCATTATTATTTTCATAATGCCCTTTCATTAAAGTAATTAATTAATTACTAATTGAATTACCATTATTATTTTCATAACGTCTAATTGAATTATCATTATTTCCATAACGTCTAATTCAATTATCATTATTATTTTCATAACGTATGCCTATAAAAATTCATGTCATTATTATTTTCCATAACTTATACCTATACAAATTCCTGTCATTATTATTTTCCTAACTTAGACCTATACAAATTCTTGGGTGTTACATTCTCCCCTCCTTTATAAATGTTTAGTCCTCTAAACTTGACATACCTAAGTCTTGAAATAATTGAGGATGCTTTTCTCTCAACTCTTCTTCTAACTCCCAAGTGGCCTCTTGGATACTATGATTGCTCCATTAGACTTTTACCAACTTGACAACAGCATGTCTTAGAACCTTATTCATCACATCCACAATTTGAACGGGCACCTTTTCATAGGTCAAGTCCTCAAAAATCTAAATAGGTTCCAACTCCATAACATGAGAAGCATCGAAAACATATTTCCTCAAGGTCGAAACATAAAACCCATAATGAATCTTAGACAAGTATGGGGGCAAGGCTACTTTATATGCTAAGGTACCTACTTTCTCTAATATTTCAAACAGGCCCACAAATCGAGGATTGAGTTTTCCTTTTCTCAACAGATTTTCAAACTTCCAAAATATCTCGAACAGCAATAAGCAAACTTTAAGATAACATAATCATCAAATTCAAATACCGAATATTGCTTGGGATTATCAACATAACACTTGTGTGTACCTTGATTTTCTTCCAAATTCTCTTCAATCGAGATTATCCTTTCAGTAGTCAATTACACAAGTTCATGTGTTAATTTTATTTTTTCTCCAATATGATCATAACACATAGGGGATCATAAACTTCTACCATAAATTTTTATGAAGATATAATCTCATTGCTAGCTTAAAACTATTTTACAAGAAAATTTAACCAAGGTAGAACTCATTACGATTCCTTTTCTAGTCTAAAACAATATGTCTCAACAAATATTTCCAACTTCACGATTACTTTCCTCAATTAGTCATTGGTTTAAGTCACAGCTACTATCAAAACTAACTTAGTACTTTGATTTTTTTATTTTTTTAACAGTCAAATCTAAAGTAAAATAAAATTCTTATTACATACCATAGAATCAAAATATTTCATACATTATCCAAATCTCCTTAATATCGAAATGTCAGATAGAAAAATTATTAGACTTTATCTATAAATAAACCATCATAATGAAACATTGTCATCAACTAAGGTTCTTGGTAACCCTATCACAAAATCCATGGTAATAAGTTTCCACACTCATTTAGAAATATAAAGTAGTTGCAAAGTACTATTAGGTCTTTGATGTAAACCTCCATATACAATCACACTAAACCGAGTCACAAATAATGTAATACCTTACTTCATATATGACCATCAAAATTCTTGTCTTGTCTTCTGCTTTTGCATCCTTTTAGGAGTAGTCGTAAGCTTAAAGTAATTAACCTCCTTCAAAAGTTGTCTCCTTATGTCTCAATTATTTAAGACATTAGTCTAATCCCAAATTTCAAGATCTTGTGTCTTATTAAACACAAACAATTGTTCCAAAGTTCCAACTAGTTTCAAATAATTCCTTGTAAGATCTTAATTCTCGAAACGAGAGAGTTTGGATTTGCACTATAATGCTTTCGACATAAAAACTCTAAAATCCAAAGGTATGACATGGACTTGTAAACATCTCCAAATCATATAATAATCGTTTTGCGACAACCTTAAATGTGAAACTGAAAATCAGGAATTTTAGGTAAGGGTAAAATAATGTTCGGCTGAAAATCCGAAATGTTTCTAGACCTCGGATGATGAAACGGACTTTTCCATTGAAATCGTCTCGCGAGATTTAGCTACCATGTCAAATTTCATTGAATTCCGAGGTAGTCGGGATTTTACGTTTTTCGAGGCGTGGGGTGTCGGGTGACACATGACAAGTTTAGGGAATGCCACATGGAACCTCAAGAGAGTGACACTTGGCATTGAAGGAATGGCTCACAATTAGCCATGTGTGGGAAATGAATCCCATGGCTCACATTGAGCCATGTGGGTGTTGATAATGTAAAAAGAAAATAAAGAAATAAGAATAAGGATGGAAAATTGATAGCCACCTGAATGGTTTGAGAAATGGAGAGGAAATTTCCTCCTTTTGACTCGAATAAGTGGTTGCTCAAAAGGGAGAGAAAATGACGAAAAGGAGAAGATAAAATGAGAGAAAATGAAAGGCGAGAAGAAAAATAATAGAAAAGCAAAAGGAAAGAAAGGAAAGAAAAAGAAAGGAACAAGAGAGGAAGCAGGTTCGCCCAGAGAGAAAAGGGAGGAAAAGGAGAAAGGAGGAAAGAGAAAGGAAGGATTTTTTCCGGCTTTCGGGCGATCATGATTCGGCAGGTTCGAGGACTAAAGTTGGTGCAGCGATTAGGATCTGCGATGGTGGACGCAGTTGGAGTTCGTTCAGACTCTAAAGGGTAGAGGATATTTTCCTGCTTGGTTTTACTTTTAACTTTAAAGGCTTTATAATGATAGGGGTTGTATGGGGAGCCATGTAAATTAGTTCCAAGCTTTGGGATTAAAGGGTATGGATTTCATGACCGGTTTCACACAGTCACCGACTGTGGGAGTTAGAG
Source organism: Tetrastigma voinierianum (assembly GCA_016808115.1). Lineage (NCBI taxonomy): Eukaryota > Viridiplantae > Streptophyta > Magnoliopsida > Vitales > Vitaceae > Tetrastigma > Tetrastigma voinierianum. The sequence goes on along the minus strand of JAEQBH010002357.1, from coordinate 132,847 downwards.
TTTTAATTAGAAACTGAAAGTTTCTAGATGTTGTGGTTTGTTGTTGTGGTAATAATAATGCTTGGAACCAAATAGGTTCATGTTTGTGAAGGGACGGTAAAGTGCCCTGTTGAATGGTTTAAATTTTGAGACTGGGGCATGTGTTATGGCAGTGAATAACATGCGTGTGTGGAAATGTGATATTGATGCATCTTATTTGATGTATTAACATGGTTTGCATGGAGGTAGATTATATGTAAAGTATAATTGTCCGGCAATTGTGTAAATGTTTCATGTAGTGCTCATTCATGCATGTAACATGGGGAAAATGCGTAGCATCATGCATTTCATATGTAGGGTCACATCGCGTCAAGTGGTGTGGAGTGCGGAGTATGGTTTATTTACAGTGTTGGTGAATGGAGTCGTGAACTTCGGAAAAATGAGACCAAATCAAGGTAGAGTTCCACGGCGCCCATGTATAGTGCCAGCGTCCTTGACGCGAGGCCCCGGATCGCTCACCACCTTAGATTCACAAAATCTAACTATTAATGGTTCGATCCGACCTTTGTGGAGCGTTCCTCCGCCTGTAGTTACGAAATCTAACCAATGTGGTTCGTCAGGCCACAGGAACGTTCCTCACATCACATAAATCACAAGATTCTCATTGTTTTATTAGTACTGAATAATGTCATCATAATCTCTAAGTAATTGTATCAATATCTTCTATTTCTTGCTTAAAAATCATTTTAAGAAGACAAAGACTTCAAACTCTCATAAACTATGAGTAGATCATAATAAAAAAAATGTCTTCATATCTTAAGTGCACAAATCATTTTACCTAACTTCAAATCCTAATAAGGTAGTTTTCTCTATCTTAAAATTTCAAATATCTATAAGTATATATCAATTTTTCCATGTTGCATAAGAACAAACATAAATCTAATAGAAAGGCATCATTATACCAAAGCAATCTTTGCAAACCCAGTAAATAATCAAAATAGAGGCACGCTGCAATTTCGGCTCTTCAACTCTATGAAGCTATCATCATAGTTATAAGACCAATCAAACTTAACATTCGTTCTATGTCAGCCTGATATAAGATAAATGTGGGAATCTCTTAATAATTTATTTGTAGTAATCAATAAATCCCGAGGAAACTTCAAACTTTAATAACAATGTCGAGATCCTTTCAAATTTCATTTCATCACTCATCCGTGACTTAAAAACACTTAACAACATTTCCTAAGCAAATAACTGCCTTGCAAGGCTTAGCTTATGAGTAACAATTTATCACATGTTTCATCAGCCAGCTAAACTCAGAGATAACTAAGAATATGGAAAATGATATTTCCCAAAACAATCAAACAAATAAAGGTAGTAAGCTCTAAATTCATCCTCCAAAATCAAATAAAAACCTTAATGTTTAAAATTATTAAGATGATTAAATATTATTTTACTTATTATTGATGGCAAAACCAATATTTGGAAAACACCATGTGTCCCATGCCAAGGCATGTCCCCGAAAAGAAGTGACTAATTCAAATCATAATTCATATTGATAAAAAGTATATTCACTAAACCAACAAACTAAACAAAGGCAAAAAAGTGTGATGAACTTTTTATTTAGTCACGAAATCAATTATCTGGCATACATTTTGGCAAAGAATGCTAAGAATACACAAGCGGATATGGTATCAGCAACAGATAAACTCGACTATCCCCACTTAGACAAACTTAAATAAGTTCCCATTAAGATCATAAACCTATAGCTACGATACCACTTTCTTTGTCACACCCGAAGAACCCCACCCTAGGGGCATGTTTGTCCAATTCACACCCTAAATCCTTCGGCTGAAGGTTTGAAGTGTAATATTTCCTTGGCACCTTCCTTATGTTTGGATTTTGTCCTGAGTACCAAAATCACATGTTCAAAGTAAATATCGCAACTTTCTAAATTCTGTCAATTCTCCAAATTCAAAATTTTAGCAACAAAATTACTTCTAAATATCAATCTGAGGTGCCATATCATATAAAGGCTGTTCAAAATATAACAATATTGGGATCTCTCAAAATCCAACTTTGTATTAATATAAAAAACGAGAATGTTATCATCGAGTAGCTTTCTCAATTAACTTTCAAAACCTAACATTTCACATAAACATAGACTTATTTAGTTCCAACATGATCAACATATTAATCAAATCCCTGTGATGTGAGGAATCTGACTAGCCATCAGCTCCTCATGGAAACTAAAAGTACCTGATAATATTTCAACGAATGGGAGTGAGCTTAAATCATAATGCTAATACATTTTTCATGGATAAAAAACTTTTCAATCATATAACAAATAGGAATGTTTTCATCAAAACTTTTGATTTAAAAATAAGTTGGAACATTAACAAAATATACTTTAGCGTTCTTACATCCATTTCAAATAGGTTTCATATCAAATGTGATCCAAGCAATTTCCATATCAAATTTGATTCAAACACTTTCATATCAAATCCAAATCAAATACATTTCAAATATATTTTTTCTCTGGTCATCAAATCAAATGGTACTTGATTATGTTGGGACTTTCAAATGGTGCTAATGTAATTGTTCCTTTTAAGGTGGGCGAACGAACACTACTAGTACTAGTAACCTCACAACCGAAACCCCTAGAGGCTGGGGTTCAAATCAATTACATTCCCCACCAAGACAATGTAAAGATTAAACTATTATATCCATTGACGAGAGGCTTGAATAATTATTATTATGTTAAGATATGATAAAAGCTAACTTGAGTCAAATATTTGTTCAAAATTTCAAATTACAAAACATCCTTATCTCACGTTTTCTTTGTAACAAACAAATCTGGTAAAATCATACAAAACTACTTTCTTGATCACTTGGATAATCAAATAAATAAAACAAGTAAAGCTTTTCATTAACCAAGATTATATATAATTCAGTTAAAACAATTTTCATCATCAAATGAAGTAAAAACAAACATTTTTTTTTTTAAATCTACATTAATATCCCTTACACGTACATATATATAAAAATGATAATTTTTCGAAAAGTTGTATTAGAATCCCTTACCTCAAAGGAGTACCCAAAAGCTTTGAAATAGCTAATCCGAAGAATTTCACCTCAATGAAATATTTCTCCTAAAATAATAAGGAAGAAACTATCATCATTACTTATTTATTCTTGGCTTTCTAATTTGATATTCTTAACAATGATATTATTTTGTTCACCTCTCAAACATATTGACAACTGTTCAAATGATAACTATTTGGTGGTAGTTTTACAAATTTTATAAAAATCATATTCCTTTCGGATCTTATTTTAATAATTTATTTATTTTATGCTTAATCGAACTAAATCTTTTACTATAAAGAAATAATATTAATACTATTTTACAAAATTATATTATTACACAATACACATATAGCCTTTACTAACAATTATCATACTTGACAATAAGTATTATTAACGGATCTTATTTCCTATAATTGCTAAATAATTATTCTAATCATATTCCTTATCTAATAAAATCTAAATCCTTAATAAAATATTGCCACCAAAATACATATATCTTTAAATACTTATCAAATACATATATATTTATACAAATTTAGCCTTTTCTTTCAATAATTATACTCAAATATTTATTTTATCTTTTTCTAAAATAAATCTTGAATATCTAACATTATTCCCTTTTTTTTTTTTCAAGCATCCGTCATGAATCGAATTTCATAGATTTCTTATACCTAAGTTTTCAAGACTTATTTCATAACAATAACTTTTTGGTTTTTTACCACATTCCCCTTTTGTCTTTTTACTTATACCAATATCAAAATCATGCAAATATCATTTTGACTTTTAAACCTACTTGTCTTATACTCTCTTTGTTCATCTCTACAATTCCCTTATGTTTCTTTTCTTTTTCTTTTACCGTTCTGTCTCAAAAGTAATTCGGTATGGCTTATAAATCTTTATTTTATTTTATTTCTAAGAACGAAAGTGTAATCTAAATCCTAGCTTCTTCGGGGTTGATCTAAGGCGAAAGAAATTTAAAGAATCTACATCAAAGGAAATCTGAAAAATAAAATAAGGAAGATGCTTTACTATAGAAATTTGTTCTTCAAACCCTAGATCAGGAAATTAAAGTAGTATACAGAATTACACCCGGCCCGAGAGAAGAAATTCAAAGATGAACAAAAAGGATTTTCTTATCTTACTCCAATTTATACCTGAGGTATCTATTAGGAAAATTACCTTTTACCTAACCATTAAATTAATTAATTAATTACTAATTGAATTTTATTATTATTTTCATAACGTTCTTTCATTAAAGTAATTGGTAATCACTCAATTAATTACCATTATTATTTTCATAACGTCCTTTCATTAAAGTAATTAATTAATTACTAATTGAAATACCATTATTATTTTCATAACGTCTAATTGAATTATCATTATTTCCATAACGTCTAATTGAATTACCATTATTATTTTCATAACGTCTAATTGAATTATCATTATTTCCATAACGTCTAATTCAATTATCATTATTATTTTCATAACGTATCTTTATAAAAATTCATCATTATTATTTTAAAGTAACTTATACCTATCTGAGTCACGTAATTTATTATTTTTCCCCTAACCCGAACCTATACAAATTCTTAGGTGTTACATGATTCCCTCGGCAGCCCCACTTTCCTAAAACACAAAAGAATTATGGAATAGGACGGTCACGATCCTATTTAGGTCGGTTAGTGTACTAGGTTAGATGATAAGCTTGGTTAGGGGAAAGTGCGAGTTTAGTGATTCTTGAAAACTAATCATATAAACACTTAGATTTTTGTGGAAATTCTGGGTTGGCTCAGAAAGAAACTCTTTTGATACTGAATTTTGTATGGCATCCACTCTCTTGTGATGGTTATTGGGCAGGGTTTCGGTGATTCTCATTAAGGGTTAGGCATTACTCATCCACTTACTTTTTGAAATACAATTTTTTTTTTTTTTAGAACAAAATTTTGTTATTATTTTGCTTGCTCTCTCTTTCTTTCTTTCATTACTAAGGGACCCCAGCAATGTCGGTTGGGGAAGTGATTAGTGCCCGAAAAGTGCTATTTTGAGCCCTATTTATTGTAGGTTTTGAACACTTTTTGTGTACTAATCAACCGAATTAACCTGATTTGCACATTAAGGTCCCGGCTATTCTACTGATCGCATTTGGTGGCTAATTTTGTAGTTTGTGTACTAATCATGTATTATGGGTATTGAGGATATTTTTGTATTTTTGCTTATTTGAGCCCTATATAAGCTCAAATGAAATCTTATAGACGGATCTTGATTTTTGGCTTTGCTGAATACACAGCTGTTGGGCGGGAGTTTTCCCGTTTTTCTTCTTTTGCTTCATTTTCTCTCCCTTTCTTCCACTTTCTCGCTGCCAAACACCCCTTGAGGATGACAACTCAAGGGATGGTTGGATTAACCCCCTCACGTCCTTGAAGATGAGAGTACCCAGACTAGGGTTTTGAGGGTAAAATGTTGGTTATCTATTTTTAATGCAAGCATTTATTGTCATTTATATTTATCTTCTACTTATAGGTTTAAAATCTGTGACATACCTTGATTAACACAATATTTGGAAAGCTTTTAGGGTTCGAGTGGATGCTTATTGCTAAATCCATTGAGATTCATTAGTTGCCTTCTATTAGTTACTGTAGGGTAGATTTAGGGGATGTGTTTTTACTATCCATGAGCATTTATGCTCAATAAATGCTATATTTCAAAAGGAAAATTATTAGGGTTTAGTTTTTATAGGCAAATGAAGATCTGGTATGGGAAATGACTATAGGTCATCCTCCCGATGTGAGAAAAGGACAGGAACCTCATTTACCTTAGGACCTCGACCCCAGTGGCGATCGCTAGAATTCTTTTTCATATTTTACTTTAGTTTATTTTTCAGGTTACCAAATGTCGGCATCATGTATTTTAAAGACCCTGTCCAGTGAAATTCACCTTTACGACCATTGCAGGCTCAGCTTACATGAGAAGAAAACCCATCCACGTAGTGACCACTGACGATATCTTCTGTGCTAATACTCTGGCGTGGGAGAATGGTTATAAATGTGTTGATTCCGGCACAACCCTGCACGCAGCTAACGAATCATATATTTCATGGAAGATATTGTTTTTCCATTAGCCTAAAACAACCCTACTGTACGTAAATGGGTTGCTAAGCATCGCACATCATTTTCAAAGGAAGGGATCGATATGGTGCTACGACCACGATCGACGCAGGATATGAGCTTTTCTTTAAGTGTGGCAAAAGCATGCATGCACTTGTCATCAAATTTGAATGGAACCCCTTGCATTTGGAGATTTGGTAATAGCTTAGAAATTTTAGAGAAATCTCTAATAAATCTCCTATAAAGCCCAGCATGACCTAGAAAGCTTCGATTCCCTTTACAGTAGGAGCGAAGCTTTTCAATAGTTTCAATTTTGCTTTATCGATGCAATTTCTTCCCATAATCGAATGCCCCAAATAATTCCACTCTTTTACCACAGCAAGAGTACATTTCTCCCAATTAAGGCAAAGTTGGTTTCACATTGGCTGAACCAACTTCAAGTTCTTAAGATAAGAATCAAAGAAGTGCCAAGCGTGGAGAAGTCATCCATAATACTTTAATTGAGTGCTTTCGACTATATCGAAAAAGACAGCCATCATGCACCGCTAACATGTACCCAGCAGCGTTACAATACGAGGCATTCTCTGAGAGAAAAATATGGCATATGGACAATTGAAGGTTGTCTTTTCTTGATCTTCCAAGGCTATAATAATATGATTATACCCTGAATAACGATCAAGGAAGCAATAATATGCATGTCCCACCAAGCGATCCAACATTTGATCAATGAAGTATAAAGAGGAAGTGAATTACTTTCTTGTAGCCTTATTCAACTACCATAATAATGCATATTCTTCCAACCACTCACACTTTTCTTGTGGAATAACTCATTACTAATTTTGTTCTTAATAGCGTGTCCCCCCTTTTTTGGGCTAACGAACCAAAACTAACCCAAGATCTATCGATATATGGGATAAATGATCACAAGATTAAATCCATTTTAAGAACTTCTTTTCTCGACCTCCTTCATTGTAGATTGAGTCTCCTTTATTGCCTTTGTAGTAGCGCACTATCCTCTTCTAATAAAATCGATGCATGCTGCAAGAGTGTCCAAATTCCATTTATATGACTAGGGACAACGATAGCACTCTTGTGCTCTCGAAGCACTATTAACAACTTTTCTTCTTTAGTGGTCAAGAAATATGAGGAGATAATAATCGACAAAGTGGATGAAATTCCAAGATAATCATATCAAAGGTGAGCTAGTAGTGGTTTTTCCTCTAAAATTGGAGCTTTTTTTATTGAAGGGATATGACGGTTCAGGCTTTCTTCCAAATGTTCAAAATATTTCCTCTTGTTATGCTTGAAAGAATCCATCCACACCAAACACTTTGCAACTTCTTCATCATTCAACCCTACAGAATCTCCATGTAACAAGCTAGTCTCTAAGGGGACAATGTGACCCACTTAGCTAGACACTATAGCCTCCACCAAATCATTGATAAAACAACTGTCACTCTCATGCAGATGTTGTTTGGCATTAAAAACGATGAATGTGACTTCCTCTTCTTATACTCTTAATCTCAACTCACCCTTTTGTTCATCTAAGAGAGCTCTACCGATAGCTAAAAACGACTTTTCAAGAATGATAGGGATCTCCTTGTCTTCTTCCATATCAAGAATAATAAAATCAGTCGAAAATATGAATTTATCAACCTTAATAAGTTCATCCTTTATGATACCCCGCGAATGTTTGAGAGACCTATCCTGGTGCAAAGTCACTTTGTTGTTGGCCTTGCTTCCCCAAACTCAACTTCTTAAAAATGAAGAGGAATCAAATTTATACTTGCCCCAAATGCAAAAGCTCTATCAAAGATAGAATTCCCCGATAGCATGGGATTGTGAAACTGTACCTAGATCTTTAAAAGCTTGGGTGAAATTTCTTGTAAGATAGCACTACACTCCTATGATAATGCAAAAATTTCGTAATCACTCAGTTTCTCTTGTTGGCTAAAGATGTCCATGAATTTCACATAATAGACATTTTTCTTTCAACGTCATCAAGGGGATGTTAATGTGAAGCTTTGAACAGTTCATGAACTTGTCAAGCGACTGTATTGTACTGCTTCCAAATCTGAAATGGAACAATTGGAGTGTTTTCCTTTGAGGGTTTTCACATCATCTTTCTTAAGCTCACTTTCAACTGGATTATTCAAGGAGTTCCCGACTTTTTCAGTTTCTTTCTCGTTCCCATCAACCTGAATTGAATTTTCCACTGTCTTGCAACTTCTTAGGGTGATTGCTTTGCAATTTTCTTTGCCTTTCCTCCTAGGATTTACTTCCGAAGTACTAGGCAAGGATCCTTATTGTCTTTCACTCAACATGGTGGTCATTTGAACTTCCAAATTTTTTATTTGAGCATATTGATTTATTGCCGGAGATCTTTGTTTCATTAATGGTGGAGCTTGAGACTTATGCGAATTCCCTTGTGACTTTGCATTTCCACTTGGGCAGTAGCTAATTGACCATAGTGTCGCCAAACTTGACTTTTTCTATATTGAGGAAATTGGAGGGTTTAACTTGATCCCAATTTCATCATATTTTTAATTGTTCCTCCATTAAGATTATGTTAGAAGTGCTATAGAGGCATCACCTTTAGCACTTGTTGTACATCTTATTTTTAATTAATAAAGAAGGCTTATATCCCTTTGATATTCATTTGCTCTATGAATTGATATCGATCTTAAGTCAATCAATGAAGTCCATGATACATTACATAACATGAAAGAAATCATGGTGATCAACGATAATCAAGATTCCCTATCATGTGTAATTATAATATTTATATCTAAAGTATCATCCTAGTCATAGGATCAGCAATTGGACATTTGTTGATCCGGATAGTGTATGCTTACATGTTGTACTCCTTGTTGATCAAGCAAATTGATCTCTAAGTATGATCATTGTGATGATTATATTGGACATGTGGATGCTTACTAAGAGCCAGTCAAGTAAATCGGAGACCTGCTATGGAACAATCATAGTTATCTATTACATGTAGATGATAGTCTCATCATAGCTATGGTGCAAATATCCTTAAACTTAAAGTACTCAAGGTTATCTTGGATGTTGATCCTGTGCTTTGACTTCATTCCTTATTGCCTCTTGCTTTGTCTATATCGTGTGCTGAAATTATTCCCAAGCGTAGGAACTGATGTTGTCAAGCATTATAATACTATGGTTTCCTAGGTGATCCTTAGGGATTGCTTTCCAATGAATGTGCGATTAAGGTAAAAGCTAGGGGGTTGTGATTGATTGATTTATAACTGATTAACTTAAACTATTGTAAAACTAGAAGGGCGAATGATAGGATCCTTAGGTTTCCGCTCACCACCAACTAGTAACACCCACCTCTCAATTACAATCTCATCTAGGAGCCATTGATGAATGGTCTTCGATGGGGGATTTAACTTTAAAAGCTTTTGTAAGACAAAGAATAATTAAATGATATCGAATGCTTTCTCAGACGATTTGTTTGGACTCTTAGTTTGCATTTGAAATCAAGCACAATGTGTACCAAGAATCTCTCGTTCACACGTTGTCAAGAAGATGCCAAACTAAGGTTTAGAAGAATTTTCACAAGTGTTCAATATCGTACAATCTGATGAAGCATAAAAGATGGATTGAGAGGTTGTTGCAACCCAGAAAGGGGTGAGTTTTCATCGTTAGAACCCTATGTGGGGGGTTTAGAACTCTCCATTAAAGCTAAGAATTGATTCATAATTCTTTGAACACTAATAGTAGCGTGGGGTGAGAAATAACACTTCAATTGCAAGGGGTTAAGATATAAAAAAGCGCAGAATCTCGAACGACGCAAGTTATCAAATCGGTGAAGATTGCGATTCTTAAAACCGGAATCAAAGATAATACTATACCTGAAAACCCTGAAAAAGGCCAGAGAAAACACTCGAGGTTAGGTAAACCCTAGAATCCGAACTCCCTAACTTTCTACCTTTCGTGGGCTTAAATACAATCTCATTGGTGATCTGAAGTGGGGATGAAAGACGAGTGTGCCACTTTACCGCAAGATCGAAATTCCGCTCAAATCCTGCACATATTGCATGTTGTAATGCGATTAGTGTGGTACCGTACCAAAGATGCAGCCTCAACCTGACCTTGAAGTGCCGGTACGCCATATCTTGGTATCTCGATGCCACTACTCCATAACAGATGGCTGATTAGTTTGGTACCGATACATTGCCTCCTTGTCTGCCCTGCTTATTTAGAACTACGAGGCCTCAGATAGCGTCTGTAATTAACAATGATGATCTACGTTTGTTCTCTAGAACCAAACCGCTACGAAAATGTGCACGGGACATCGAATAACCTGCACATGCATAAAAACGATAGGAAAGGTCAAAAGCACCTATTCTACACAAAATGAAAGCAAAACATGAGTTGAGGGACTTAAAACCCTATATAAATGTCGCACTTTTATGTATCCAACACCTCTCAGAGGTCGCTCATAGAGTGATGATTGGGTACAACTTAAGGTGTTCAAATGTAGTAGATTAGCCAATAAAGGATTCACCACTCATGATAGAGGGAGAGTATAACCATGGCCACTTATCGACTATTATCAGAATCTCTAGCCATAGTGGATATGCCTTGAAGAGGTCTTCGTGTAGCATGACCGATGAGTAATGAGTCTCGAGACAAGAACTATTTATACATGGGCTAGATGTGGCGTAGCCAGTTTAGTGGGAGCTACACTTTGTCCATGCTTTGAATCAAGTGGGGCATAGGTTGGTGAAAGGACGAATTGCATAGGTATTGCCTATGGAAGGGTTTGCAGTCAAACCACTGACTCTCTGATCAATAAAAGGTCATGATGTTTCTAGATACCGCTCATGACTTTCTTGATTCAATTGTTGAACCAAGTGGCCAACATAACCGGAAACCTAATGGGTCACACATACTTAGAAGTTTGAAGTTGGAATAAAGTGATTTGGATTTGATCCAAATTGAGGGACATGCTTCGGATATGATCCGAACATGGCTTTAGAGAGCTTGAGCTCACTAATGGGCTTGAGGCCTATGAGAAGCAAGTCGCATGTGCATAAGATGCACATGGCCGACCAACCCTAAGAGGAAAGGCATTTTGGTCTTCTTTCACCCTAGTTCAATATGGTAAGACCATGTTTGGAAGGGTGATGTGATAGGTGAGAATCAAACCAAGTCAAGGCTCATTGAACCTGGACTTGATTTGATTGGTTCTCTTATGGAGAAGGAAAGTGGGAGACATGAGAGGCCTACTCTCTTTACCAAGACCAAGTCAAGATGGTAAGTCTTCTCTTCATATCACACAAATGAGTTTAGATTCACTGAATTTAGATGGTTGGAAATGGAATAAGGAGAATTGGTCTCCAACATCCCATAACCAATATTGCCAAAACGTTTGAGAAGTTAAGAAAAGAGAATTAATTATCTTTTCATCCAATTTCATTATATGATCAATTTGAAAAACATTTTGGAAATAGAGAAAAGTGTTCTCTCATTCATCCAATCAAATGAGAACACGTTTGTGATTTTTGGTTTGAAAAAAGAGCCCTCCATCTCCTTGTGTGTTCATTTCTCGCGAGAAAAGTGTTTTCAATCAGGTGAAAGAGAAAAGGAGTTTCTCCACATCCCTTTCGGATCCAAGGTTGGCTAGGGCACTGACTTTGTCTAAGATCACTCCCTGAGGCTCTTGTCAAATTTCCATGTGGATCGCTGAGGCATGTCGCTCATGCTCTGGGGTGAGACGTTAATACTCCACGCAGACTATTCAAGGAGGCATCGCTACAAGAGGTATAAATGGGTTATCGTCTTGTTTCCTTGTCATATCTATGATCTCGATTTGGATATCCATGGTTTATTCCTTGGTGCGATTAAAGTTTTTTTTTTAATATGTCTTCCACTCCGCCTGACTACATGTGCTAGGTCGATTCAATGATTTAGTATAGTACCTCCAATCCCGATTGTAATTATTAGGAGTACGCATCTACCAAAATAGATATTTGGTCCCTCCAATCCTAAATAGCTACTAAAAATAGCTACTTACTATCATTTCATAGCTATTTAATACTACATAGCTACTAAATAGTTGCAATAGTGTAAATGTGTGTTGGGTTTAGCTACTAAGAGGCTGTTTCATGTAGTAGCAAAAAAGTGGTTTCAATTTCAATGTTAGCTAATAATAGTAGTAGCAAAATAGTAGCTAAATAGCTACTACATAGCTAATAAATTGATGTTAGTCGCTAAATAGCTACTACACAAATAATGCTAATATTTATGCTAAAATACTACCAAGTCAAAACCCTATTACTATAGATATGCAAGAGATAATATCTACTACATTATCGTAGTAGCTAAATAGCTACTTTTTAGCTGCTATTTAGTAGCCAATGATACCAATTCCAATATTAAGTAGTAGCTATGTAGTAGCTATTTAGCGCCACATCGCTACTATTTTTTTAGTTACTAAATAGCTTCTATATAGCTACTGAATTGTTGTTAGTCACCAAATAGCTACTACATAGCTACTATTTAGAAGCTAAAACACTAACAAGTGAAAACTATAGCTATTAAGTAGTAGTTATGTAGTAGTTGAATAGCTACTACATTGTTGGTAGTAGCTAAATAGCCACTATATAGCTACTACTTAATAGCTAACATACTAATTTAGCTACTATGTAGTAGCTGAAGAGCTACTATATAGCTACTACATTTTTTTAAGTCGCTAAATAGCTACTATATAACTACTACATTGATGTTAGTAGTTAAATAGCTACTACACAACTACAATTTAACAAATTGCAATGCTACTAAGCTAAAATCAGAATATAGTAATCTAAATAGCTACTACATTGTCGTAGTAGCTATTATTTAGTAGCTGTTATATTAATTTGGCTACTATAGTAGAAGCATGTGTAGTAAATTCGAATAGCTACTTACATTGTTCACAAGATAAATTTGTAAATTTTTCCTCGCCATAAAATTTTAAAATTAAGTTTGATTCAATTTATAAGTTTTGATTCATTTTCTAAAAAGATTTATAACTTTTAAATGTAATTCAAAATTGTAACTTCTCTAGAACTATGACAAGTTTGGATTCAACTTTTTAAAAGATTTATAACTTTCTAAAAAAAAAAAATCAATTATGGAAAAATTAAAAAATAAGTCCAATTTCATATATTGAATTGACTTTTTAAAAGTATTATAAAATTTAAAATTAATATTTAATTAAATGATAAATTCAACTATAAAAATATAATATTTAAGTGTTTGGCAAATTTAAATATTAAATTATTTTAATAACAAATCAATGCTTAATAAAGTAATTAGAATTAGTACGATTATTTAATTTTACATTTTATAAACTAAAAATATTTAAGTTGTAAATCCTGGGCAAATTTGAATTTTACTAAAAAGGGCAAAACGGTAAATTACCGCAATAGTACAGATTGCAAACCTGAAATTTTTATAGATCTCGAATGATGAAATGGACTCACCGCGATTCAGTTTAATGAAACTAGTTACCTAAACAAATTTTGTCACCCGAGACAATCAAAATTTTCTACGATTTTTCGAGGGCAACAGTATCTGGCTGACTCAAAACGGGATTTTCTGCAATCTTGTTTTCGGAAAATAATTTAAGTAAATTTCATTTTTAAAATAATTCGAGCTTCAACTCGATGAAATAAATTGTTTCAGGCAAACAAGACTGAGCAAATTAGGGGACACGTGGTTTGACGTACAAACATTTAAGTCGATAAGTTAGAACAAAAAGAACCTAGGCTCATGGATTCAAAATCATCACACTAAAAGTACTTCTAGTTAAGCTTAGAGATGTTTCAACCATCTCACATACACATACATGTTCGTGGTATTTTCAAAAATATCAATATTTTAAAATTCCATCAATGATCGAACTTAAAGTTGGTTATCCACTAGCTTAGAACCAAACCGATGGTTAAACCAAATGAAACCAGAGCGGTATAATCACGACGGTCCGACCAATCGAACCGACCGATTCGATTCGACTTTAAACACTCAAAATATCATTTGCAAAATTACTGAAATTAAGCAAGAGCCACGATGTTAATAATATAATTGATTAAAACTTGCAATAGATCGATAGATCAAAGATACAAATGATTAATAACCAACCATGTTAATAGTGTAATAAATTGACATAAAACATACAAATTTGATAATATCTGCAAATCCAATTATTCAACATACTGACGAATATAATTAGATATATTCGACTGGTCAAATCTGCCTTGTCTATCTAAATCGCTCTTACACAAATAAAAGGTCATAACAAGACGACGAATAGCACCACATCATATCAAGCCGGCAATAAACCAAACGTCGATAAAATGATGAGAACACAAAAAACAAAATAAAACCTAAATTTTCTTCGAAGAACCACTTAATTGAGGAAGAAAACGAAGTAAAAGTTTCAAAGGGGATTTTTGTGCAAAAATCATAATTCATTTCGAGTGAAAATAGGCTATAATTGGAAAACATTTTTTTTTTCAAAAAAAGATCTCTCTCTTTTATTATTTACATTTTTGTTATTAGTGCAATAGTATAGTACAATTAATTTTAATTTTAATTTTAATTTCACAAATACAAAACCCCACAGTGGTACAATTGTGGTAAATAATAGTGCCTTTTTCAATAGTAAAGGGTAATTCTTAAGTTCTGTAAGTAGAAATGATAATATTCGCTTCCTTGATCATATAAAACCTCTAAGATCTCTGATTTGGAAATAAAAACACGTAACTAAACTGAAAAAAAAATCCACCATCAATTTAAATTAATGGATTTTTTAAATGTACCTATTGAAGAGAAACTTGATTATTAAGTTGCATTCATAAAAATATTAAGGCGTAGGATATGTTTACTCTCAAAAAGACTGGACAATATTCTCTCCAGACAAGATGAAGTCATGCTTAGTTCCAACTTCCAACCTTTCAAGTTCCAATCTTCCAACTTCAAATTTAGGAAGATTGGACTAAAAAAAAGAAAAAGAAAGGCTCGAATAAAATCTGGGTTGTTTGGCTAGGTCAAGCTAAGCCCATTTTTTTTATTTTCTTTTTCCTTTTTAAATTGTGCCTAAAAGACTAAAATAGTAAATTATAAACATTTTTTTTTACCAAGGGAGCCTTAATCCCTTTTGTTCTACCTTAAGTCATTTCCATTATAACACGCCCCGCTTGACCCCATATGCAACACAGTCGATAGCCGATATCTTTCATGTGCCGACAGCTCGACGGCTAAGATCTCCTTCAATAGGCTGATCATTGAGTAAATCTCTCATGTGATTATAGCATGTATTTTCGTCTGTAGATGCAAAGCCCAAAATGGCAAAAATGAGTTCCTTTCTTCAATTCAAAGCTCCGCAAAATGATGCTTTTTCCACTTACATTTTAATTTCAATAGTATAGTGCCTTTTTCACTTTTTGTAGGTCTACAACACTAGAGCTCTGCAAAAAGAAGAAGATGTTTTTCGACATCGGTTTGAGGTAAATAATACGTTTTATCGCTTAATTTTTGTTTTGCATCTTCGGGATCTTCGCCAGGCTCTGTGATCAAGTCCGCCTCCGTCTCTAAGCTTTACTTTCCTTCTGATCTACCGCTTTTGATGTTTTCACCGTTAATATCTGCTATGGTTTTGTATTGCAGGAAATATGTTTTAATGTCTGGAATTGGTAAGTGTACCATTCGTTTCTGGTTTTGTCATTTCTAAATATGTGTTCATGAACATCGTTTTCTTCCTCTATTTTCCCCTCCGACACTACTTTTGATGGGTGGATTGCGCTTTTCTTTTCGCTTGAAAACAAATCAGACTTAACATGTTTTTCTGTTTTTGATGTTTATCCTTTTTTCTGGTCCAAATACATGATTCGTTTTCCTTTATGCTAGATAGAGAAACACATATTTGTTTTCCCTTCTAACTTCCAGTTTTTTCTGAGTTGTATTCATCTCTCCACTACCAAAAAGGTTTCTCTAAAAATCTGCTATGGTTTTTTTTTTTTTGGAAAAATAATTGAGTGGTATTTATAGTGAAGTGAATTTTATATGAAATACGTATGCACTCATAAATGTAGAACAAGTATTTTATCTTTTTGTAGTGATTTGTTTTTCTTTTCCTTTTATTTTTCTTGTATATTTTTCATTCACATAATCATAACCCTGTCTGGTTTGCTTTCATGGATCTTTAAAGGTGTTTAGTAGTTCACAGGATTGGGGTTTTGAATTTGTCGTTGTGGTTTTGGCATGAAATTTTTTAGGGATTTATGGGTTTTTTTACTGTGGTTCGTGGGAATTTTGTTCTTATCGGCAATGATACTTACCTGTAGCTTTGGTTTTGGGGTTTGTAAGGCATGGATCTTCTTCTTTTTTGTTTATGTTTGACACGGTCCCTGGAGCTTTCGTGATTTATTTTGAATGGATTTTTTTTGTTATTTTTCGGGTTTTTTTTTTTAAGAATTCTCAGGCTCGTTTTGTTTTGTTTGTAGGCCAAGCATTTAAGAAGTTCAACCATAATTTTGTTCTTATTCCTCATGTTGTCTTACAATTGTCAAGCCTAACATTTTAAATGGCTCAATCCAAGTTTGGATGTGAGCTCTGTGCTCATAAATGGCCTCTTTAAACCTGTAGTTTTTGGTCGGTTTGGAGGAATTTTATAGGAATTTGCATGTAGTAAACCAATGGATGGATGGTAACAAGATAAAGTGTCCATGTACACTTAATGGCAATAAATTAGTTATCATCAAATTGATATCAGAAAGTATCACTTGATTTAAGAATGGCTTTTATACTGCATATTATGCGTTTTTGGTCAAGACAGGGGAAATGGAACCGATTCAATTCGTACTCGTGATGCCCAACCTCACCGAACAATTGAAAAATGGCTACCATATTATGGTTATGGATGCAAGCCGCCCGATTTCAATCCTAATGAACATCTGATGAACCTCCCAATCCAGGCACATAATTTTTCGACATGCTATGTCATGGAATAAAGAATCAGGTCTGCTGTCGAGACATTCGCAACTATCAGTTGGAATATCATGAACACACAACTCAAGGATCTTGCTAAACGACCTTTGAGGACTGTAAGAACATATCCAGGGTATTTTGTAAATGGATATAAATTCCACTCAATGGGACATGGAACCTGTAGAGGCACATAAATAGTATGCCTCAGATCAAAGGGTCTAACTATATTGATCATCATGAGACTAACTACTATGGTCAGCTTCAGGAAGTTGTAGAGTTAGAATATCCTGGTTGGTCAATCAAGCGAATAGTATTGTTCAAGTGTGAATGGTTTGATCCACTAAATATCGTGACAAGGGTTCATCCTGTAAATATAACATTGTGGAGGTAAGCCACGCCGTAGATTGCAGTATGAACCTTTGTTTGGCTCGACAAAGCGGCTTCAGTGTATTATTGTCCATATCTGGCTTGAGATGCGATAAGTAGATTGGTGGGTTGTTAATACAAAATAAAAGCACGGAGCTGTGTGGAAATTCTCAATAATCTAGATAATTCATCTACCACACGAAGCCCTGACCATTCCAGAGGATGCTATCTGATTTCATCGATAGAGGTTACAATCTCGATGAACCCGTGTCCTTGAGTCGATCTTGATGGAGAGCGATATCTAATTGATTCGGTCGAAACTAAAATGGAGAATGAAACAGAATTTGAATCTGAGTTGGGATTTGATTCAAAAGAACCAAATGATAATGATAATGATTAGTGGGTGATTTACATCACGTTCATAATTTTTCACATATGTTTTATTTATTTATTAATTTCATAAACTTTTACTAACATGTCTATATATTCTACTGCAGACATGCAAGGTTGAGGATCAAATAAGGGGGGAGGTCGTGGTAGAGGACGAGGTCGAGGTCGAGGTCGACGTCACGGGGGTACACTATCCCATGCAAAAGGTCTAGCTAGTACCACTCCACTAGAGGAATTGCATACCTCCATCTACGACCATCTGAGGAAATCATCTTCGATTGCATTGAATTTCGTCAACACAAGGCCTGCGACCACGCCTTCCTTTTGCGGTGGGTCTACACCATCGACCATGTCTACACTTGTGACCTCAACATCTGGTAGGACTTAGTTAATTGTGGAGAATGGGAGCTAAATGAACATAATATATTGAAATATTTTAGATTATTGTTCTTAAATTTTTTTTTTTATGTGTGAAAATTGATATTTGCATGCTTTTAGGTTTGTCGAGTCTTACCGATGCGCGTCTTGCATCACCTCCATTTTCAAGGAGCAGGTTGACATTGAAGGGTATAAATGGAGCACCATCACAAAAGAGATAAAATGCTTTTATTAGGAAGAGTTAGGGTATAAACTCATTCCATATAGCCTTTATATGTAAAATGTGTGCATAGCCAGGTGAATATATGAAGTGTTGTGTTTGTTGGTTGAGATGTTGTTGGATTAGTTGAGGAGTATTATATAAATGTCTTATTATATTGCAAGTACTTAATATGTTTGTTTAATTAAATTTGGATTATTTCGATGCAAGGAGGAAACTTTGTGAAATTTCCTTAGAAATATCATTATTAATTATTTTAACATTTATTTCGTGCTTATATGAGTAACTATTAACTTTCTTTATAAATATTTCTCATGGGATAATCGAGATGGAGGTATCATCAAATCAACTTAAAGGTGCTTGCCAATTCACAGGTATACAAAATAATTTGAATAAGTGGAGGAAAAATGGGAGACCGGTGCATGTTACAAAGTCCATTTGGGCAAGGTGGAATGAAGCATGAAGTGCGGCCGATTTCGGGCTCGGGCCAGAGCGAATGCTTTGAACCAACAGGCAGAAGGTTGGACCCGGGCCACGGGACCTTGAACCTACTTGGGGTTCCATTTCATTCTTAGAGCATGTTAAGTTGTAAGTACTTAGAACTCTTACTTTAATTTTATTTTGATTTGTAAGATCATATGAAATATATCTTCTAATTTTACTAATATTTCTATATAGGAGAAAGAGGCAGAACAAGCCATCCATATCCGGATCCATCGGCAGCCACGCCCACAAGACCACTCCTTTATAGGTTGGCAGAGGACTCGCCAAATCGGGGTAAATAAATTAAAATATATTATATTACTTTGAAGTTTTTTTATTATACATTCATGGGTGTCTGAATATCTATTCAAATTTTTGTAGAGCGTGCATGGAAGGATACAACGAATGAATTTTTGCAAATAGATGAAGGTTCGGAGAGAGAACCACTGACATCATCGGCCGAGAGATGCGACATACTTACGAGTTGTGGTAGCTAATAAAAAATGCCAGCGGACTCATATACGGATTAGGTGATCGATCTTGATTATACCTGAGTGGCCCGTCTTACCATTCCATTGCATGCTCATCCGGGAATGATCACGTAGCACCGAGGATGAGGTTCGACGAGGAAGGTCTGCGGGAAGTGGATACTAAGGTTAAAGTGCTACAAGATCAACTTGATGAGGTTAAAGGCTCTCACTGCGGGCTTTGGCAATCGACATAGGTCTCCTCTCATCATTTCTGACTCTACATGTGGATGACCCCCCTGCAAATGACCCCACCACAGATGATCCCCCCATCGGTGATATGTGAACATTCCTATTGTTGAACTTTTGAATTACATTGTATAGGCCCCATCTAGAGCGTGGGATTTAGTACACGTTATTTTGGTTTATATTATTCGGTGGGCGTTAGTTTTGCGGTAATAGAAGATGTTATAATTTTATTTCATTTAATTTTTATTATTTGTTTTAAGGTTCTAATAATTTAATAATTAATTTAAATATAAATTTAGTTACGACCTTAGCTTAGTCACTAACTAGCTATTACTGTTTAGCTACTAATTCAGTAGCTAAATAGCTACATTACATAGCTACTTTAAAAATTAATCACTAAATAGCTATTACTATTAAGCTACTAACACAGTAGCGAAATAGCTACTCTGCTTAGTTACTAAATTTTTTTAACCACATAGCTCTTCTTGTTGGCTACTAGCAGTAGCTAAATAGCTACTTTAATTTAGCTACTACTGAAACAATGGTTACTAAATAGCTATTACAATTTTTGCTACTATTATAGTAGCTAAATAGCTACACTTTTAGCTACTACATTTTTGGTTGCTTCAAATAGCTACTTTTATATAGCTATTATGTTAGTAGTTATATAAGTATAGACTTAGCTACTATCTAGTTTAGTCACTAAATGGCTACTCACGTCAATGTAGTAGCTAAGTAGTTATATATTGTTTTTGAAAACTATTCTATTCTCAATTGTAGCTACTATTATTGAGTGGCTTCTAATTAGTAGTATAAATAATCATGCACAGTAATTTATGTTAGCTATTACTTCTTTACTTTAGCTCTTACTATTTGGTAGCTATTTACCTCTACGTAATATATTGCTAAGTAGTGGCTATATATGAAGCCTCCTTACTAGAATTGCTACTACATTTTCATTTTATTACTATTATTTTTAGTAGCTAATTAGCTATGAGAGGTGCAGTGGCTAAGCGGCTCTAGTAATGGCTACTCGCAGTAGCTAAAATTGGCTTGCTTCTGAAAATTTTCTACTCGATCCTATAGTAGCTATTTAGTAGCTAAAGAAATTTAGCTACTAAAATAAATAGTTTAGCTACTACTTTTTGTAGTAGCTAAAATCAATTTTTCTAGTAGTATACGGATTGAATTGTTGTTGGGGTTGAGGGAACTTTCCTAAATACTGAGCTTGCTCACTTGTCATTTGTCAAAAAGGGTTTCCAACTTGGCATTCGGTACTTGGGTGTTGCCCATTGCAAAATTCACATGAAGAAAGGTAAGCTTGAATAGCATTTGTTGAAGCTTAAGCATTTTGAAATTGAGTGACATTAATTTGCTTAGTAAGCAAAGAAACTTGAGCTGCAAGATTGAAGAACACATCGATGTCATACATGCCAACTAGTTTCTTAAGAGTAACCCTCTCACTTAGCCATTGACAATTATTTAAGGCCATGTTTTCAAGCAACTTATTTGCCTCATCCTCCACTTTTTGCTTCATCATTGCCATATTTCTTGAAGCATCGAAAGAGTCCTTGTGATGTTAGTCAAGTCCTTTATAAAGTGATCTGATTGCATCCATAGGTAGCCCATGGTGAGGACATGTCAGAAAGGTCTTATCATGGTCCACCTCATAAAATGTTTCTCCTTGAATTAAAGATGATTGATTCAATCCTCATCTTAGTTGCCTTATCAGTAGAAAAGTTTATTAAAAATTTGTGAACCAAGTCACCCTAATGAGTGTGCAAAAGCGCTCATGTCATATCTGCGATCCTTATACGTTTAGTTATTTTTATATATTAATAAGTGCATTATTGCACGATAACTAATTTTTTGGATCTTGTGTGTGCATTGCGGGGAGAATGGTGGTTTTAGAAGCTTTTTGGAAATGTGTGAAGAAGAAGAACAGAAGCCCGAGTAGCGTCCGCGATGTGCAGCCATGGCGTTACAGCGTCGCGATGTTTGGTCGACAAATGATAAAAGTCGAAAAGCGACTAACATCGCGAATGTTCAGTGATTCTTTGCATCAGACTTATAAAAAGCACGGGAGACCTAATTTTCGAGATTATCGAGAGACATACGGTGAGGGCCCAGAACGAAGCGAGGGAGCAACTTTGAGAGATCGAAAGACGTGTTCTTATATTACATTAAAACCATTAATGATTTATAGAAGCCCATGCTTGTATTAAATTAGGTATGTTCTAGATTTATTTACAGGGTTTCGTTAAACCACGCCGGTTGTGGATTAAGGTTTAAATCACAATCTTATTCGGTTTATTTATGATTTATATCTATTTTCTACATATGCATGGTTTATTTTCATGGTGATGTCTGGCCAACATTTACATGATCTTGTTGGGTATCCGAGATCGAGAGATAAGGACTCCCAGGGATATGAGTAGAGCGACCCTTGGTCAATCGACAAATAGAGATATCCCAATTCCGAGTGTGGCGATTAGGGTTTGAGCATTTAAGCATTTCGGAGTATAGGGTCGGGGCAGAGATGCACCCAACCCTACTGGTGAGATAGGCGGATATACCTCGAGAGAGGGTATCTAGTGAGTGAATCACCCACGTTATAGAGAATTCATTAATAGGCGAGATAATAATTCTCTGGGTAATAATCTATTAAATGTGGCAGGGAGGCAAAACCTTGGATTTTCCTGAAAAGTAATTTCCGCGAGTTAATTAGATTTAGTTTTAATTCCTTACATTAATTAGAAATCACATTAAGAGTTTAAAGTCCGAGGATAATATCGTACAGGGCCCGATTAATTAGTGATACGCTTCTCTACGTGGATCGATATCAGGTACTTGGAGTACACTATATTACTTGATACGACGCGTGCACTTACGCATATAGGCGTTTTACCTAGTTTATACAAATCACACATCACGTTATCGACTACATCGAGTTTTGGCATAGTTGTTGGGAAAATTTTTGTGTTGATATTGTGATAAGCGCTGATTAAGTATTACTGCGATTTAAATTTTTTTTTGGCTATATAAGTTCTTGTAATCTGGTCTTTGTGTTTGTGCGTGTGACTATAGTGAATGTTAGTGTGAATATATCTGCTTGAGCGAGAGTGAGGATTAGACTACCTCAGTTTGATCCCGAACCCGGAAAGAACCTTACATTAGTTCATACGAAGCTAAGAGAAGCCACAATAGAAATCTTATACTGACCATGCAAACAATGAAAGACGCGGTCGGGACCCGAACAAAGCAGCATGAGGGGTCACGATGGGAATAATGGTAGATTATTCTCCCCGAGCCATTTATCTGACCGGATGATCAATTTATGTTCTTTAGAAGAGTTTGCCTTACCACTTACTCACAGGTTATTTGATGCGCTGTCAAGAGACCACAGATTCAGGCGAACAACTTTGAGTAGAAAGTAGTGACCTTCACGGATGCTTGAGCATTACGATTTCCATGGTTAGTGAGAATCAGAGATATGCACCTAACCATCTTCGCCAGTATGTGACACGATCAAGTACAATAGGTTGGCCAGAAGGCGCTTAGGCGGGTGTTTCCATTCATTTGGGTGATAGAGGCTAAACATTGGTTGACAAGTCGGCCACGGTTCCATTACTTCATGGAACTGACTTAGTGCAAAGTTCCTAACGAAGTTTCTTCCAGCTACAAGATTGCCCACGGCTAGTGCAGAGATCAATACTTGTAGGCGGCGGAGGAGAACTTGGCGAAGCATGGGAGAGATTTCATGAGCTGATTAGGAGGTGTCCACACCCTGGGCTGACGGATGGATGCAAGTCCATAAGCTTCTATAACGATCGAGGATCTGGCCGGAACAATGATAGATGCCTCAGCAAAGGGTGCATTAATGAAGAAAAATACGGACCAAGCATATGAGATCCTGGAGGATACTACTACTAACAACAATCAGTGGCCTAGGGATAGGATTACACCGGGAAAGGATGTGGGAGGCCTGAGATAAAGCTGCAGGTCATAGCAATCTGGTTACTCATATCGTCACGACTCCGCTAAGCAATGGTATCGTAAATGCCTTCGGTTGACCCGCTAGGGTTGTCACGAATTACATTGGAGGGACATCACAGCAGTACACAATGTCAACCAGGATAGCAAACAGTAGAGCATGCCTAGTATGTGTCGAGGTTTAATCATCCACAACAGTAGGGTCAATATGGGAGCAACAATTATCAAAATAGAATTCAATTACCAAAGGTTGTGTAATAATCGAAACGGTGGGATTATGGATGGAGGAGCAATCCCGAACAACATGCCACCACTGAGTGAGTGAGCGACCACAGAGAAAAAGTGGACTTGGAACAAGCCCTTGCTCAAATGCTTACTTCTCATATCGCCTTTATGAATGAGACAAAGGCGAATATGCAAAACCAGGCCACCCAGTTGAACAATCAGGCAGCACAAATGAGAAACCTAGAGGTGCAAATGGGGCAAATGGCCAATATACTTATGGAGAGGCAGCAAGGTTCCTTGCCAAGCAATTCATAGAAAAACCCTAGGAGTGACGATAAGTGTAAGACCCGAGCAATTCCAATTTCTGGAAAAAAGGGCAAAATCGTAATTTCGATCACGACATTGTAATTTCGGTTAAAAATCCTTAATTTATTCTCTAGATCTTGGATTATGAAATGGATTGCATCGTTGGAATCGTCTCGCGAAATCTAGCTCGCACGTAAAATTTCATAAATTTCAGGAGCCGTGGAGTTGGCACGTTTTAAAGGAGCAGCTAATTTCGAATTCTTGAGTAAAACGATTTTCGATCTTGACGAGAGTCACATTATAACAAATGCTAGTGTGCCATAAAAATTGGCATGAGGTGAAATGATGAAAATGGGCCAAGTAGGGTAGTCATAGAATGTAGCGGGCGAGAGGGACATAATAGGCATTTTGGGATTTGTTTAAGTCACTAGAGATGAAATAGGAATAGTAGACATCTTCTCCAAAAGAAAAGAAAACGTGGGAAGGGAAAAAGGAGATCCAGTGACTGATTTTCTTAAGTTCTAGTGAGAGAGAGTCTTCCTTCTCTCTAGAAATACGGACAATCCGACCGTCGGCAGTCTTCGGGACAAGAAGGAGAACTGCTCTACGCGGAGAGGGCTTCGCGTGGGTACCAGATTTAGGGAGTTTTCTCAAACTCCGAGAGGTAGGGGTTTCTCCCTACTTGGGTTTTATTCTTCGCTTAAGTACTATGTTAATGTTTCGGTTGGTTGAGGCCTTGAACGGCCGTTTGATCGGTTCCAAATCTTGGAACCGAAATGTTTGGATTTGAGACCCACGAACAATCCGTATCAGTTCTACGGACTGTTTGGGTTAAATGTGTGATGAATGGTTCCGCTAAATCCATGTATTGGTTTGATTGAGAGTGATGGCCAAATACGAGTTCCTGAAGTGAACCCGATGATTTGGGTTTGATAAGACGATGGCAGGGTTTCTTGTTCTGAAACGATAATTTCAAAAAAATATAATTTGTGAAAAATATGGGTTTGGTCTGATAATTCAAATCGAATTGCTTGTGTTGATAGATTAGCCGGTAGGCTAATTTTGATGTTTGAGAGATGATAATTACAACATGATTGTGTGATGTAATTTTTATGTGGAATATATTAAGTGCCTGTATTTGCATGTAGATTAAGGCTTGTGATGGAATTGGCATCACATGCATTCATATCACCTTTGGAACATCTAGGATTATAGGAGTAAGTGTATGAGTTGATGCAGAAAATGGTTCGGAGGGTTGTCTAAAAGTAGTTAATTATCGGAGGGTAATCAAATTAAAATATCAATCGTGGACGTGATTGATATTCATCGGAGGGTGAAGTCACGAAATAAATAATATATCGATCATCGGGCTTGACCCGATTGATATACATGGAGGGGTTGCCCTGAGCTAACACCGAGCTATGAAATTCTGCAGGAGGCTTAGGCGAAGTGTGAGAGGAAATCGGTGAGACTCGGGGTTACAGTCGGTCATGGGCGACTAGTAGGATCATCATTTTGCTTGAATGTGTGTTTTATTTTTAGACAATTTACGCACTTAGGTGGAGAGTAGCCCACACTTAGGCGATTCACTACTGACGATAAGCTCACCCCGTCGTGGGAATTTATTATTTTAGGTACAGGGAGCGCACGGGGAGGCGGCTCATCATAGAGGCCGCTTTAGAAGAAAGCCGAGTTGTGGCTTTGATTTTGTGATGTACTACATGTATTAGAATTTTAGATTTTAATATATGTTGTATAAGAGTAAAATTTGAACTCTTAGAACTATTGGATATAGTTGGATTCATAGTTGGTATGTATTTATGATCTTGTTTATGAATGATGGTAGTTTTACTCGTGTTGGAATTATATTTGGCGCTGGGACGGGGTTTCATCTTTGGTGATGTATTTGGGTAGGAGCTCCATTGAGAGACTACCTTGGAGTTATCTGAGTGGCGTCAGATGCCCAGGCAACCACTTGTATTCCCGTAGGTTGTGAGGGTGGTCGGGACTGAGTTTGGGTGTCTCGAAGCAGTATCCCGAACTGGGTATGTGAGCCTCAGGAGCTCGGGTTTGGGTATCCATCACCCTTAGGTGTGGTTCGATGTTGAGTTTAGGTATGAGTTACCTAGGAAAATCACGGGACAAAACTAGACACTACATGCACGTGTTTTGTGTGTTTGTGTGATTTGATGAATTGTGTGGAATGGTATGCTTACCGTATTTGTGTGATAAGAAATTGTTTGTGCTTAGTGATTTAGCACATAGGAAAAAAAAAAAAAAAAAAAAAAAGATGTGTTGGAAAAACTTTTAGTAGTTCTGATTATTGTAAGCTGGAACAAAGAAGTAATAAATGAAATGAAATTTTAAATCATTTATTTGGTTTATTGGGTAATAAAATAAAATTTTAATAAAATTTTTGAGGGTATGGATCACGAGTATTCAAGTTCGCTGCGTGTAGAGTTCTAATAGCGGGAAGGCTCTTGAGTTGAAATGAAAAAAATCTTAAAGTTTAACTCATGAATTTTGAGTGGGTAAATAGCCGGTGGGTTGAGCTCTTGCGTCCTAGGAAGCGACGGGAAGCCAGGGAGAATTTTGAAAAAAAAAAAAAAAAAAAAAAAAGAAAAGGAAAAAAATATATATATATATATATATATATATATACAAAGCAGAAGGCTGGAATGGCTCACGCGAAGTTCAATGAAGTCGCGAGCCGGTCGAGTCGTGACAGCGGAGGAGATACTAGGTGGGGCGGGGCGGGCGGCTGCATGTGCGCCGCGCCCATGGCGACTCCCGGTAGCGCGCCAACGGCAGGCGCCAGTAGCGCCCGCGACGCCTGAGCAGCGCGACAAGGGCGGGCCGGGTGGTCGCGACATCGTGTGGCGTCGCGACTTAGACTGGAAGGTTTGGTGTCGCGACCTCGTTTTGAGGTCGCGACCTCGGTTGTTCTGACTGGGCAGAAACGGCGTCGCGACATGAAATTGATGTCGCGACATGGGCAGCAGTGTGGGAGGTCGCGACCTGGAGTTTGGCGTCGCGACCTGGGAGTCCCACTATGGGCAGGAACGAGGTCGCGACATGAATTCGATGTCGCGACATAGGTGAAGCTCGGGAAGTGTGGCGGTTTTTTGAGTGTCATGACGGCTTGGGGTAGGCGAGGAGCGGTGTCGCGACCCACTTTGGAGGTCGCCGACACGGAATGGCACAGTGGTGTCATGGCCTGAATTTGATGTCGCGACATGGGTTAGCTTCTAGGAGGTCGCGACCTGGAAACGATGTCGCGACGGCTTTGGGGCCAGGCGGGGGAAGGAGGTCGACATGCGCCGACACAGGCGGCTATGCGCCGAGCCTGCGCTGCGTGAGGCGCTCGACACCTTCTGTTTGTGAGCGCGACATCTGTGACCCGGCTTCTTGTCTTGGCCTTGTGGCCTTGACATAGACCTTGTCGCGCGCGAGTGTGCGCGCGACTGGAGATACGGGTGTGCGCCTTTGTGCACCTGACCAGGTTTTGTGACAGCCGGTGCACTTTTAGGGTCAGCTGTTTGGACCTTTGTTCATATGGACAATGTTCCGAACAACGTTCTGAGGCTCTTATTCATAGGATTAAAAAAGCAAAACAAAAACAAAAATTTTAAAAATTTTCTTGGGGGTGATTTAATATATGAGATATTCATATTGCATTTACTATGAATGCATTGACGTAGTGTGCGAAATTTTTTTTTTTCTCGGTGTGAATAGTATCTGTGTGGTTATGTCCTCGAGAGATACTTCATTAGTACAAACTTACTGATTAGACAAAATTTTTCGAAGCAATACAGAATTTTCAAAAATGAAATTTTCGAAATTAAATTTTGTTGAAAGATATTTTAAATGCAAAATTAATTACATTGCACGAAAATACGAGAGACCCAGTGTATATACTTTGATTTCGTGTATGATTAGTGTCTCATTTGTGTTTATGCCTTAGAGATCTTGTATTGAATAGCGCCATGTTAGTGACAGATGGCTAGTAGAGGACGAAGGCGCGAGAGGTGTTCAGGGCATGATCGGAGCACCACGAGCATTTGACCATTGCCAATGTTTGTCGGCATGCCTTTGTTGAGAGTACATTAGGTGTTGTGGCCAAATTGCTATCGCCTGAGCCAGTAGGGTAGTCGGGAAGGTCTGATAACTACGGAGGTTTAGGGCACATCATCCTCTACATTCTTAGGGAGGAGATCTAGATGGTAGCGGACCATTGGTTTATCTGCGAGATCGAGAGTCTCTGTTTATGGAGATCACCTTCGATCGACCCGGGGGATCGGGTTAGGCGCATTCGGCTAGAGGCGAGGCCGGGTATGGTGGAATGGGTTAGGACTTCTAGAGACTTAGAGGTTATGACATGGGTGGGATTTCGAGTTGTTCATAGGTAAGTATTTTCCCGGAGGCTGCGAGGCATGCGAGCTCGAGAGTTCCTAGAGAATTTGAAGGCGGGGGGCGATAATTGTGATGGACTATGTGGCTAGATTCACAGATTGGCAGAGTTGCAGTGATTACGTAGCCCTTGAGCCCCGAGTGAAAATTCGAGAAATGGAATTTGAAGTTGTCCATTCGGACGGAGATGTAGGACTTCGCCTGCGGATATGGATTCCATGGTTGGGACGACCCAACCGTAAAAGAGAGAGATAGAGGATGCTCGAACCTTTGGGATGCAGTGTTAGTGAAGGAAGGGCGGTCGGTCTTCCTCGGTTCGAAGAAGAGCGAGAGGGCCTCTAGTTGTGAGATCTCATAGTCAGCCATCCGGGCCGAGGGACGGATAGGGTTGCCCCGGTCGAGGCGGGACGGAGAGTTGCCCGGTCAGCCGGGGCCAGATAGTGTGCTACCATTGTCAGCGGCTGGGCCACGTGAGGCAGAGATTGCCCCGAGACCGGGGATCCGGGATTTTGTTCTGGCCTGCAGTCCCGGTCGATGCGGGACGGGAGAGGATACGATGCGTTCCTCCACGGCCAGGAAGTGAGCGGAAGGGCGATCCACGAGTTCAAGAGCTACGGGCACCTCATTTCCTGGTAGGCGGCCCGGGGAAGTATGGGTAGAGCGAGAGGAGGCGAGGCTGGCGGGGACATTAAGTTAAAGGCGTGTCTATGCATCACCGCCGTGAGTCAGCGAATCAACCCGATTATCGAGGTACGTTCTTGCTATCTAAGCTTACTGGCGAGAGTGTTATTTGGTCTGGTGCTTAGCATTCATTTGCTCCATTTGCATCGGTTGTGATAGAGTTGGGCTTAGAGGTTGAGACCTTGAAAACCCTTGTGTGCGGGATTCTTCCACAAGGATTAGGGTGAATAGGGATGATATGTCGCGGTTTGAGTTGGAGATCTCGGGGGACTCTACTCACCCAGTAGACTGAGGATCATGGACATGGGGTTCGATGTCATCCTGAGAGGATGGATTAGTGGCGACTTATAGGGTGGATTATCGATTGTGGCGTAGGAGGGTTCTGCTTCACGCGCAGCCATTACTTTTCGTGTGGTATTCCCGGGAATGAAGCATGATATTTTTCCCCGGACGGTATATGAGTCCGGTTGTCGAGGGACGGTTGGTGGGTTAGCTCGCGAGCCTTACTGAAAGGAAGAGGAGAGGCGGACTTAGATCACTACGGGTAGTCTGAGTATGTGGATGTTTTTCGGATAACGACTACCTGGACTACCTCCACGAGAGGGTTGGAGCTTGGTATCCGAGTTACACCGTGCTTCACCCATCTATGACTCACGCCGGATTGAGCGAGTTGAGCTACGGGGAACTCGAGTCCGATTCACGGGAGCTGCGGGTGAGAGTTCGTTAGGCTGAAGCGCTTACCATGGGGCGCTCAGGTTACGAAGTTGCAAGAAGAAGGGCGAGGCCAGCCATTTGTGCGTGACTGGAACAGTTGAGCCGGGTTACGATCAGAATGGTGCCCGATCGAGGACAATGATTGTTTGATCAGTTGAGAGGACGCGAGTCTACTCCAGATAGACCATGCTGGTTACCTGCCATCGGTGAGGTTGGGGATCTGAATATCCCCCAAGACGGCGTTTAGGGCTGGCGTTATGGAACTGAGTTCCACGGTGATGCCTTTCGGATTAATGATCATGGCTGTATTCATGGATCTCATGCATAGGATATTCCAACCCTATTTGATCGGTTTGTCGTAGTCTTCGTGGATGACATCTTGATCACTCCCGGTCGAGTGGGAGCATGAGTATCGCGGATCGTTCTGATTGTTAAGAGACCATCTGACTATACGCGAGTTCGGTAAGTGCGAGTTCGGCACCAGGTGAGATTTTAGGACACGTGGTGTGGTATCAGAGTATCGGTCGGCAGAAAGGTCGGCGGGTGATAAGTTGGAGAAATGATCGGTCTTAGAGATGCGTAGTTTCTTGGGATTATTGGGTATTAGGAAGTCGTGAGGATTTCTCGAATAAGCGGCACATGACTAGGTTGGCGGAAGGAGGTCGGTTTGATTAGGATGTGCCGTCTCGAGAAGCATTCGGGGAGTTGGGAGACTAGCTGGCTCATCTTGATAGTTCGGACCCGGGACGAGGCTACCGGTGTGTTAGCCGATGCCTGGGGCCCGGATGGGATGTGTTTTGATGCGATCCAGGAGGGCGGGCCTTGTAGTTCAAATCAGTTAAGATCACGGCGAAATTTACCCCACGACATAGGTTAGCGGCGTCAGTCTTCGTAGCAGAAGATTTGGCGCCTTCTTATCTGCGAAATTTCGGGTGTACTCGGACCATAAAGTCGAAGTATATTTTCACCTTGGCGGGACACCCGACATGAGGCAACGCAAATGGATGGGTTTGCAGGGGATTATGACTTCACTTTGCTGGCTACCATCGGTAAGGCAAATGTAATTGGCTGATGCACTTTCAATTGAGAATGCGAGGAGGCGTTGGCTAGTATAACTTCACCGGGAGTGGCGGGATGCTGGAACTATGGGGCGGTTTGGGCTGATCTGGCGAAGCGAGACTGGTACCTTGGGGAGTTTAGTGGCTGCAGTCTCACATTGAGCGGTGATTGAGTCACTGATGGCGGGGCGAATGGGTGTCCATCGGGGTGATCTGATCGGTACGGGTGTGGCTGGACTAATGCAGCGGATAGTAGTCTTCGATATAGGGGCCGAGTAGTAGGTTCCCGATTGGCCGGTGAGATTCTCGGGGGTTTCCTGCTCTCGTTGGCCGTCAGAATTGTACGAAGATGTATGGGATCTTCGTGATAAGTACTATTGGAGTGGGATGAGAACCGTGGGGACTTTGCATTAAGCGATGTCTCGTATTAAGTGAGTTAAGTGAGCAGGAAGCCGACGGGGCCGCTACAGCCATTGGAGGTGGCTGAGTGGAAGTGGGAGCATGTCACGATGGACTTTGTGACCCGAGCTTGCCGGGCCTTGTGAAGCATGACGCGGTATGGGTGATAGTGGACCGGCTCACGAAGTCGGCACATTTTCTAGCCGTGCGGATGACCTTCGCCTTAGAGAGATTCGGTTATACATTCGAGAGATAGTCCGGCTACATGGAGTACCAGTATCCATTGTCGGACCGGGACCAGGAGTTTCTGGCACTTTTGGAAGGTTTCCAAGGCTATGGGCACTGGTGACCATTGATCTGACGTTTTCCACCCCTCGGGACGGATGGTCGATGCGAGGGGTATGCAGTATTAGAGGGGCGTGCTGAGCATGCGTCACGGATCTGAGGCGGTGGGAGGAGCATTTGCCCGCTGGTGGGTCGCTTCTGACAACGGTTACCATGCGAGTATATACGAGATGGCATGTGTGAACCTTTTTTTATATGAGAGGCCGTACGGGTCACCATTATGTTGGGCCCAGGGTGGGAGAGAGCTCCGTCAACGGTGTGAGTTGATTAGAGACACCTCAGAAGGTGAGCTTGATCGGCAGCGTCTTCTCACGGCCAGGCCGCGGGAAGAGCTATGCGGATGTGCGGCGTCGACCCTTAGAGTTCGAGGTTGGGGATACGTCTTCTTGAAGGTGATGCCTAAGGGAGTGGTCGGTTGTGGCGTGGGAAGCTATCGCCGAGGGTTCATTGGACCTTCAGATACTCGAGAGGATGAAAGCCTTT
Source organism: Tetrastigma voinierianum (assembly GCA_016808115.1). Lineage (NCBI taxonomy): Eukaryota > Viridiplantae > Streptophyta > Magnoliopsida > Vitales > Vitaceae > Tetrastigma > Tetrastigma voinierianum. The sequence continues at coordinate 100,512 of JAEQBH010002357.1, read as the reverse complement.
GTTGCGTGGGTTGGCGTGCAGCGGCGTATCGAGTGTCGCGGGGTGTTTCACGTCTCCATGCTCCTGAAATATACTCCAGATCCAACTCATGTGGTAGATTGGGGACAGATTGAGGTTGACATGGATGGGACCTTTGAGGAGGGACCAATGTGCATTGTTGATAGCCGTGATCAGGTTTGCGGCCATGGCAGAGTGAGTGTTGAGTCTTATCGAGCCTTATGGGTGGAGGAGTCACGTGGGAGCGCGAGGACACGATCACGGGCCACCTATCCCTTCTTGTTTAAGGATGAAGGTACGTAGTTTAGTCGTTTAAAATTTAAATGACTATTTACATGCATGATGGAGTGCACGTTGCATATGCATGTGTTGGATTATGATCGTTCTGAATTTCGGGACGAAATTCCTTTTTAGGAGGGGAGAATCTGGGCCAGAAATTCGATTCACGAGAAAAAGGGCAAAATCGTAATTTCGATTCTGACATTTGTAATTCGGTTAAAATCCTTAATTTATTCTCTAGATCTCGGATGATGAAATGGCTTGCAGATTGGAATCGTCCACCATGAAATCTAGCTCCTTACGTAAAATTTCATAAATTTCAGGAGCGGTCGGAGTTGGCACGTTTTTTCGAGGCATCGCATTTCGGGTCTTGCTTAAAGCGATTTTGATCTTGACGAAAGTCACATATAACAAGTACTCACATGTGTAAATTGGCATGGTAGAAATGATGAAAATGGGCGATCGAGTAGTAGAATGTCAAAGCGGGAAATGAAGGGACATAATAGGCATTTTGGGATTTGTTTAAGTCACTAGAAGACAAAATAGGAATAGTGACTTGTCTTCTCCAAAAGAAAAGAAGGAAAAAACATTGGAAAGGGAAAAAGGAGATCCAGTGGCTGATTTTCTTAAGTTACATTGAGAGAGAGTCTTCTCTGCAGAAATACGGACGATCGGCCAGTCGGAGTCTTCGGAACGAAGGAGAAGCGCTCACGCGGAGAGGCTTCACGTGGGTACCCAGTTTGGGGAGTTTTCTCAAACTCCGGGAGGTAGGGGTTTCTCCCTACTTGGGTTTTATTCTACGCTTAAATGTATGTTAATGTTTCGGTTGGTTTGAGGCCTTGAACGGCCGTTTGATTGGTTCCAAATCTTGGAGGCAGAAATGTTGGATTTGAGACCCCTGCGAACAATGGTATCAGTTCTATGGGCCCATTTGGGTTAAATGTGTGATGAATGGTTCCTCGTCATGTATTGGTTTGATTGGTAGAAATGGCGAAATACGGAGTTCACAAAGTGAACTGATGATTTGTGTTTGATAGGAACAGTAAGCGAGGTTTCTTGTTCCCAGCTTGATAATTTCAAAAAATATAATTTGTGAAAATGGGTTTAATTGAGTAATTCAAATCGAATTGCTTGTGTTTGATCGTTAGCCCAAGTGAGCTAATTTTGATGTTCGAGATGATAATTACATAACATGATTGTGTGATGTAATTTTTATGTGAATATATTCATGTATGTATTTGCATGTGAATTAGACTGTATTGGAATTGGCATACATGCATTCCATATGCACTGGAACATCCTAGGATTATAGGAGTAAGTGCATGAGTTGAGTCTAGAGAAAATGGTTCGGAGGGTTGTCTAAAAATGTTAATTATCGGAGGGTAGTCCAAATTAAAAATATCAATCGTCGGAGCGGCCCAATTGATATTCATAAGGGTAGTCCACAAATAAATATATCAATCATCGGAGCAGCCCAATTGATATATACACATCGGAGGGTTGCCCACAAACTAACAAAACTATAATTCTCATACGAGGCTTAGGCGAGTGTGAGAGAGTCGGTGAGGACTCGGGGTTCTGAGTCGGTCATGTAGACATTCAAGTAGGATCATGCATTTGCTTGAATGTGTGTTTATTTTTGGAGCATTGCCAGCGTGCTTGGGTGCGGAGTGGCCCATGGGGCGGATTCCACTGCGACGGTGATTGATTAAATGCCCAAAGTGCGATTTTGAATACATATTAGATGGGTTTTTGAGTGCTTTTTGCATTAATCGCGCCATTTATACCAATTGAAGTGTTCAAGTCTTCTTAGTAGCACTTATGCCATTTAGAAGTATTTTTGGGCACATTTTGCGAGGTTTTTGCGCACTTTGGTTCCAATAGCGGGATGTATGATGAATCATGAAGTTTGAACTCAGTGTCGACCATCAACCCGACCCGAGAATCCCGATGAAACTGAAGGCAAAGTGAAGAAAAATTGATGCGATAGAAGGCGGGAGGCAAAAGCGTGAAAATCGACAAACCGACAATTTTCGCTAAGCACTGCTTAATTTATTTGGGATTGCGAAGATTTCGCGGGGTGTCTAGTGAAAATTCGCAAGTTCGATGTTGTGGATTTTAAATTAGACAGGGTTTTAAATGACGTTCCTAAGCGAAATTTCATGTTCGCTACTGAGAAAATTTAAATAAGCTAAGCGAAATTTGTTTCAAGTAGCGAGAATTGCCAAGCCTTGGCGAATTTCTATTTTAAGCTATGCATGGTGATTCGCTACCTACTTGAAATTCTTGAATCTAAGCGAAATTCAACGCCTCGTCATGTTTTTGTAATTAATGTGACCCAGGCTTGAATTTGGTGTATTACTCTCTTGTCCTTTAACTTGCTTGAATTGTTAAGGTTTTGGTATTTCATGTATTGAGTGGCCTATATAAACCCCTCTCTTTTTGTAATCAATGGATAAAATTTTGGGGGAAGCAACAATTTGGGGGGGGAGAAGAATTTGTAAGTTTTCATTTTTGTAAATAAAGTCTCGTATTTTAGTTAAGGTTTTGCTTTTCTCTCTTCTCTCTCCTCTTTCCCTTACTTTCTCGTGCCGAAACACCCCTCTTGAGGACTGACCTTTCAAGAGATGCTTAGCTAACCTCTCTTTTCTTTGAAGAGGAAGGAAGCTAGCTTGAGTAGTGGGCGTATACATATTGTCCTCTTGTGTTAAAAGCTAAGTCACGTATTTATATGTACGAAATTAGGGTTGAATAAGCTTTGAATGTTATTGATTTGTGATACTCTCCATGCTTTAGGATACGGTCTTATACTGCTAGATGCTGCTGTGGATTTAGTCAATAGTCTTCTGAGCCTACGGGAAATGATATTTAATGCTGGGGTTTCAAGGCGAAAAGGGCCGTAGATGTATGTTACTGTGTTAAGTCGAATAGGGTTGTTTTTAGGGTGAGGTTCTTCAGTTAAATATAGATCAGGTTATTCCTTGGACTATAGGTTGTTTGTCATAGCGAGGATAAAACCCAGAGGACTTTTGTTTCACCCCAACTTACGAGTTAGTGACTAAATCTTGAAGTTAACTTTTTTGCACGCCCCTACTTTCGAGTTTTTCTGATTTCGGTTTTGACCTACTTCCCTTGCGAAGCAAATCAAGAATCGAATAGAAAGCCTTACCTTTTTACACTCATGCGTATCATTCTTAGGATGAAAACCCGTCCCGTGTTCGACCCTAGACCCTTATCTTTGCGGTAGCTTGACTACAGCGTAGTAAGGGACTTAGGTGTATATAAATTTTGTTGATTTTAGCTCGGCTACTTTATTGTACGAATCAAATAGAAAGTGATGCAGGATGGTGCCAACTGAATAAATAAGTGAAGTGTACTTGTGATCAACATCACAAAGTGAAGGTAATCTTTTAACTCTTTTTGTAGCACCGATTCTGAGGCGCAAGTTTTTCATCACTTCTTGTTAACCCCATTGTTTTTGTTTTTATTTATCTGATCGAGTTTTATTTAGCTAACCCCAACCTTTTTGCAAGTTGGTTTGTGCTCTTTGTTGTGTCTCGGTTGTGTAGCAGATTGTGTATGTAGTCTTTGGGGCGGAGGAACTTGGAAGGCATAGAGAATCGATTTTTCCTGACGGCCGATCGGTGAAGTCGGTGTACACAACGTCTACGAGGATCCACTTGCAGAACAACGGTCGGCACGGAACCCGATAGATCCAATGACCCTATGAGCCATGAGGATCACATCCACCCTCCTAGAGTTAGTGCCACAATCTGTATCATTCCTCTGGCGAGAGATGTAGCGAGTGAGGCCGTATTGGTACCCTACTCAGCGTATCATGGTATGGAAAACGAAATCCATACACTCATATTAGGGATTTTGAGGAGGTTTGTACCTTTAGTATGATGGACATGGATTTGCCTAAAGGCTAGCTTATTCCATACAAAGAACTGAGCCCAGATTTGGCTAAACTCAACGGGCTAGAACCATTAGAAATTGAGGTGAGAGCTGCGGGTGAGAATTCACAGAAGAGATTCTTAGGTATATCAGACTAATAATTTGAAGGAACAAATTTACACCTTTGCGGCTCGGGATGGTGAGAGGTTTTATCGATTGTTGGGAGAGATTTATGGAGACTATAAGTGCATGCTTCATGGGTTTTGATACTTGGATGTTGGTGAACCACTTCTATGGTGGTATGTCTCACGCCATGGCGACTTTTTGGAAACCATGTGTGGAGGAGACTTTCTAAGCAAACATCCGGTGAAATGTGGATTTTTAAATTCACGTGGCTGAGACTACAAGGGTTGGGATAGGCCTAACTGCAGAGAGTGGATAGGATGAGACCACGGTCGGCGAAGGGTGGGATGTATGCACTGCCAGAGGAAATAGAAATGAGAGCTAGGATTTCAACCCTAGCTAGGAAGGTAGGAGCTTAGAGAGGCAAACGACTCAGAGGTGCATCATGAGTCTGGCCGAAAATCCCTCTGCGGTCAATCCTTGCACTAATTTCCAATCCCACAATGCACCAGGTAGAACCATGTCCTATGGCCCTGCGGTGAAGGATTTGATGTCGAATGTCACGAACAACGTGGAATGATTCAAACCCACCAACAAATCTGATGCTCCATATGGCAATACTTACAATTCGATTGGAGGAATCACCCAACCTTGCATGGAGACCCAACCCCCACCTTATGTACCCCAGTGCGAGCCATGAAGTTGGTTCCTCGACCACAGCCACCACCATCCTCATCTCTGTAAAGGCGAGCCATATTGAATTTGGAGGTAAAGTGAGAGTAGCGGCTGTTGAGGAGCAAAAGGAATCGATGTGCGGCGCGCAAAGTTAATCTTGTAGAAATTCTGCTTGAATAAGAATAGATGGGCCCGAGGCAGTCTCGACCGGAAAATTGTGACCTCCCGGTATTCAATCACGAGTTAACAAGTTGCTGAGTCTGAAGAGGAGGTTCCCTTCCTGGCTGCTTCCAAATCCTAAGGAATTCCTTGAGGTAGGATCATCCGACAATTCGAGAATGGATGAAGTTGGTATAGTACGAGAGTGGAAAAGAGGTTAGTCAACTTTATGCGAAACGTTGAAGAACCTAGGCGGGGAGAAGAGGTGCGGTCTGAGCATATTCTCTAAAGGAGGATTCAATGAAATCTGCGTACCACCTGAGTTTACGACTTAGAGGTAAGAGAAGTCATCTCGTGACGAGGCATTTAGAGGTCTAAGTGAGTGAGGGTTAACATACCTCACATTGGACATAATTAAAACAAGTCACAACTTATACCCAAAATTTTGAAAGATCTTTGCCGCGATCAAGAAGGGATTAGGCATTGAGAAGAAAGCATTTCTCGCTTGCATGAACAAGTCGATTGCCATATTGGCAATGCTGTCAAATGGGGATCTGGGATCTGCAGTTTGATCGTGTGGTGGGAAGTGCATGACGAATATTTGCTTGATTTGGGAGCCCGATCTGAATCTAATGGCCGTATTCGATTATCTGGCCAGTTAGTGCAGGTGGAACCAAACTGCCAGGCATCTCACTCTCATTGGCCAGGTAGGTCGGTGAAAATCCCAGGATAGTTGAGGATGTCTTAGTGAAGATAGACAAATTCTACTATCGGTGAATTTTGTGGTGCTTGACAACGAGCTGATGCAAGTAGACGATCATGTACGATCTTTCTGGAGACCATTTCGCTGGCCCAATCGATCATCGAATTGCTTCGGAATGGAGTCATCTGACTAACCTTTAGGTAACATGACTTTGGAGTTAAACATCTTTCCATTTGAACAAACATGAGTTTGCTAGAAAATGAAAATCAAAGAACTAATGAAGTTGTTTCAATTGGTCGATTAATGCGGAAAGCAGTAGGGAATTGGGAGAGATCATTCAAGCCAGATGAAGAAAGGTTTGTTAACCATGTTTGTTGACAATTATCGGTCGAAGTATCGGAGGAGCGGTCGGCATTTGGGCACCCTGACACCATGGGTGACCGGAGCTCTTGCGGTTGAATCATCAACGACACATTAACACAATAGTGTATGGGTTCAGTTTTAGTTCAGTGTTTAAACAAAGATTGGGTTCATAATTACCACTTCAAATGTAAGTTGGTTAGTTGGACCTATTTCTAGTTTATTTTAAATATAACAGTTTTATATTCTGTTAGTTTGTATATTATAATTGTATATTAAATTTTAATTATGATTTATATAATAATTTTACTTATAATGCTGTAAAATGCTCGATATTTAAATAAAATTTTTTTTTGGTGCGGGTGGTGTATCTTAGGTTTCAGACAGTCTCTAAAATAGTAGGGTGGCGGGAGCTGGCTGCCTGAGCAAGCTGTTTAACACAGGAGGGGTTTGTCCAGTGCCCTTCATTCTCCTCCTCCCGGCGAAGCCTGCATCTCAGGCTTCTCTGTGTGATTTATCCCCTTCTTCTTGGCCAGTTCCTAGCTTTCAAACCGAGTCCGCGAATCATTGCCGCTATAGGGTTAGACCTGCACGATTGAGCCTTCATAGCCGCCAGCCTCTGCCCTGCGCATCCTTGCCACAGTGGTACCCTTATCATCTCGGTTAGCACCATGAGATACTGCACTTTCAGTCGTATTGTTCTTTGCAGAAGTATGATCTTCATTCTCACGACGAGTTCAATAGCCGTGCCAGCAGTTCAGTTAGTCCCACGACTGAGCTTAGCTCTATGGCGCCACGAGCCACAGTTTTCCGACCTCTTGGGTGTTCTGGCCCGGTGATTTGATTCATTGACTTGATTTGGGTATTTCAGTCATCTTAGAGCCTCGGTTCGAAGTCTGAGCCTGTTGCATTTGGTGGTGACCCTTTTCGGTATTTTATTTCGATCTCGGTATGGTTCGTACTTTCGAGAGTGGATCCGTCGTTCGGCCGTGGCGGGTGGTTGAGTTCACCTCGAGAGGGGCCAGGCTCAGGTCCCAACTCCACGGTACCATCAGATCCCAGGCCGTGCACGAGGAGCCTCGGGTTAGGCGCTATAAGACACGGATGGGACTGGAGTGCCCATCCACTGTACCTCAGAGGAGAGTTAGGAATTTGAGGCCACTGGCGGGCGCACATCGGGCCGGCGAGTCATCATCACCGGCCACGGCGGGTACCAGGTCACATCTGCTGGAGCGACTTCATCACCTCGGTATCGCTGCCACTCGAGGATTAGGCGGCCGTTGTTGGTAGGAATTCCCGAATTAGGGGAATGTGCGACTCCGTCGCGGGCGGTTCCATCGAGTCGGTACTCACGGCGTCCACTGCTGTGGTTAATCCTAGATCTGAGAGTCACGTGAGATTGATCGAGGATTGTCGCTATTGCCTTTCATGACCCAGGCGTGTCTTACCCACGGAGGTGAGTGCTAGCAGTTCTACGCTTTCGATGGCGTCACAGAGGATCGGCTAGTCGCGTGAGCTTGATTGATATTGTGTCCTTGCGAATTTTCAAGCGGCTATATTTCGTCTTGGCCTCGTATCTGCGCCCAGAGCCAATGCGAGAGGGTTACGAGAGATTGGGCCCACACGCCTCGTCGCGAGATGGTCGAGTAACGGCCGGAGACACCAACTGTGATCTAGTATTTTCGGAGGCGACTTAGCCTCGGATCTTTGTGATCGACCATCCCATTTCGTGCAGGCTTATTCCTCTACGGCATTATGTGCGGAGGAGGCCATCTTGGAGGCTCTTTCTGCAGGATCTCGGGGGGGATTTTGGTTCAGTCCCTCCCAGTGGTGATGACCTCCTTGCTGCATTTGAGGAAGGTCCATCGGAAGGACCTTGTACGGGCGAGCATTCCACTTTACTTGTCTTAGGGCTCCTCTGCCATGTTCGAGCATCTGGGTTTCAGTAGACCCGGAGTTGAGAGGAGGATTAGTGCCTGGTCATGTCGGTGGAGGCGGGTGATGACTATGCCGTATCTTTCCACTTGACCACGGACCAGGAGGAGGTCTGGTCGGGAGGCGAGGACCTCATACGAGATGATATACTGCCCCCAGGCGAGATACGACGGTCGGGTTCCACGGATATCACCTTCATCCCTCCTCCCTGGACTACATCGGCGGTACACGGCCCAGATACTCCGGCCCATCTGACCGACACACCATTCGTAGGAGTACATTCATGCCAACTCTGGGGAATCGGCCCGGTGTGATGGATGCCGTCTATCATGCCGCGACTACGAGCGACCCCAGGGATCGGTGGCGGTGTCACTACGTGCTTCCGTGGATCATGGCCTTGCGGGCCTTCCTCGTGTTCTGATCAGAGAGCCCACCACGGAGCGCGACCTATTTGGATGCGGCGGCGGCGGCGACTTGAGACCCACCACCACCACGGCGGTGAGGTGGTTGGGTTTCTTTATGATTTTGTATAGTTACCGGTTTATCAACACCCTCTTAATTTTGATTAGGATTATGTAATATTAGCCATAGTAGGCGTGATATTTTGTATGTTTAGCTTTGATATGCATGTACTAGCCACTGGTACATACTCCAACTATTCGAGTATATATATATATATACAAACTTTTGCATACCACCATGTTTTTGTGCCTTTACCATGTATATTTGTTTTCTTTTCGATTGAGCTTGATTGAATTGCTACGAATGGACAATTGGATTGCTGTTCCGGAAAATTGAATCCTTTGTTTGTCACCTTTATGTTAGAGCAAATTCCATGCTTGAATCAGTTTTTGGTCGATTCTGCAGTTCGGCATACTTTCGACTTGAAAATTTCTCCGCACTTTTCATAAAAATTTAATTCACACCTTTGCCACGCTGATTGTTTCAATAGGGCGTAGATTTGTTTACTTCCTTTAAACACTGCCTGTAGGCCTTAGGTATGTTGGCAACCTAGGATAGGTTTGTGTTACCCATACTTGAAGACCCGATGTTGTCTTCGAAAAGGAAAAGAAAAGAAAAAAGAAAAAGAAAAGAAAGAAAAAAGAAAAATAAAGTCGTGAAGTTTTGCCAAACGAGCATGGTCAGGGGTGTATGTGAAAGCCTTTGAAGCCGATGCCCTAAGCCTTAATTGGTTGGGTCCTTCAATTTAGTGTTCGTTACATGGGTGGATAGGTAGATCTAGCGGTGTAGGTGCTTGATTTTCGAAGTCATTCGGAGTCCGGGGTGAAGCCTTTAGAGTTTGTTGTCAGTGATCCTTTTGGCTTGATGCCCTAAACCTTAATTAGTTGGGAGTCATCGGTGAATCCCCGTTACACGGACTTTGGTGAAGTCGAATTTTAAGCATTGCATCCTACGGTGTAGTTGAATAAGAAAGAAGTCTTGTGCATATCCTTATCTAGGTTGTTCAGCGACTTAAGGCCATGTTAGTGCTAGGTTGGGGAGGGACAAATTTTTCAATTTATTGGGCGTAATCTGGTTATATAAAGAACCATTAGACTTAGGTGGAAATTCAGAGATTGAGAATCATGGAACGATATTGACTAAAATTGTTCTTGTATGGTTTTGGCTCTTTCATGTCGGTTTTCAAACTTGGTGTCCATTTCCAGTTTAAGGTCTTGTTTGTAATAATACGTAAACCCATAAACTTTTAAAATCACCACATGCATCTCCTTTTAGTTTTGCATTGCTAAGGGACTATAGCGTTTCGGTTGGGGGTGTGATTAATGCCCAGTCACGATTTTAGACCTATATTAGATAGGTTTTGGGTGCTTTGCGCATTAATCATGTCATTCTCTGATTGGAAGTGTTAGTCTTCTTAGTAACACTTATGCCATTAGAGAGTATTTTTTAGTTTGTTTTGCGGGTTTTGCGCACTTTAGAAGTTCAATATCGGGATGTATGATGAATCATGAAGTTTGAACTGAGTGTTAGCCTCGAAACCATTGAATCCAATGGCCCAGAAGGCAAAGTGAAGAAAAATTGATGCGATGAAGACGGAGTCAAGCGGTGAAAATCGTGGCCAAACCAATTTCACTTAAGCACAAAAATTCCATTTTGGGATTATGAGCTGGCGGGTTTAGCGAAAGATTGCCCGAGTTCAGCAGTGTGGATTCATTGAACACTGGGGGTTTAAGTAGGCCTTGTTCCTAGCAAAATTTCATGATTAGCTACTCACTTGAAAATTTAGCCTAATTGCGAAATTTGGCTCTTCTTGAGTGCGAGCCTTAGGGAATTTTCTATTTCATTTGTCGTAGTGATTTCGCTGCTAGCCCAAATTCTTGATCTAGCGAGAAATTCAACGCCTCGTCATGTTTTGTAATTAATGCTAGCCAGAGCTTCAAATTTGGTGTATTACTCTCTTGTCCTTTAACTTAGCGAATTGTTAGGTTTTTGGTATTTTCATGTATTGAGGTGGCTATATAAGCCTACTCTTTTTGTAATCAATACATAAATTTTTGGAAACAACAATTTGGGGGAGAGAAGAATTTGTAAGTTTTCATTTTGTAAATAAAGTCTCGTATTTTTAGTTAGGGTTTTGCTTTTCTCTCTTCTCTCTCCTCTTGCTTATTTTCTCGTTTATGAAACACCCCTCTTGAGGATGTGACTCGAGATGTAGCCTAGAAAGCCTCTTTTCTTTGAAGAGGAAGGAAGCTAGCTTGGTAGTGGGGCATATGCATGTTGTCCTCTTGTGTTAAAAGCTACAATTACTGTATTTATGGCCCTCATCTTCTCAAATTAGGGTTGAATAGCTTTGAATGTTATTGGTTGTGATACTCTCCATGCTTTAGGATACAGTGCATGTATTGCTAGATACAACGTAGTTCATTAGATGGTCTTTACAGACACAAAATGATATTTAATGCTAGGGTTTCAAACTAAAAGGGCCATAGATGTATGTTACCTATGTTAACTCAAATAGGAGTTGTTTTTAGGGTGAGGTTTGCTAGTTAAATCATAGATCAGGTTATGCCTTGGGTATAGGTTGGCTTGTCATAACGAGGATAAAACAGGGACTTTTGTTTGCCTAACTTACCAAGTTAGTGACCTAAATCTTCAAAGTTAACTTTTTTCCTTGCTTTCAGTTTTTTACAATTTCTCGGTTTTCAGCCTACTTCCCACTTTGTTTTGAAGCAAATCGAAGTCGAATAAGAAAGCCTTACCTTTTGCACTCATGCGTATCATTCTTGGGATGAAAACCCATCCGTGTTTGACCCTGAACCCTTTATCTTGCCGGTAAGCGACTCTGGCGGTAGTAGAAACTTAGGTGTATATAAATTTTATTTGATTTTAGCTCAACTGTGTGACACGAATCAGCGATAAAGCTCACCAGTCGGTAGAGGATTTATTATTTCGGTGCGGGGAGCGCACGAAATGACTCATCGTAGAGCCGCTTTAGAAGCGGGTTGTGGCTTGATTTTGTGATGTGTACTACATGTATTGAATTTTAAGATTTTAATATATGTTGTATAAATAAGTGAACTCTTAGAACTATTGGATATAGTTGGATTCATAAGTTGGTATGTATTTATGAGTCTTGTTTATGGGCTAGTGGCGGATTTTACTCTGTTGGAATTATATTGAGGTACCTTGGGACGGGTTTCATACGGAGTGATGTATTTAAGGTGAGAGCTCCACAGTACAAGGAGACTGCAGATTAATCTGATGAGCGTCGGGTAGCAGACAACCGTCCATGGGTTGGCCAGTAGTCACGGACCCTCGGGTTTGGGGTGTCTCAATAAGGAACATGTTAAGGCTATCATGTTAAGAAGTGGTAGAAATTTAGGCTTTACCTGAGGGGCCACACGATAGTAAGAAGAGAATGCGGTAGTAGAGCGATTCGACCCGAGAAGATCAATGTGAGGAGGTACATGGATACTACCAGTCCATGGTGGCATGACTGCTTTTAAAATGAAAGAAAATTTTGTTGATTTTCAAGTTTTAGAAAATCAGATCCTCGGAGGCGGTTTCTTTGGGAGTATACTTTTTTTTTGTTTTTATTTTATAAAGGGAAAACCATGTAAGAACAAAAAACTGACCAATATGGAAAACGGTCTACGGCCCAGGTGCAGGTCCGAGGGATCGAGTTATCCCCATCAGAAATTACCTCATGTAAATTGCGCACCTCCCAGGCTACTCGGTCTCTACTAATGGGTGGGTATGTGAGACATATGAGTGAAAGATCAAATAGCCTCTAGGCTACATAGATGACTCGAATCACGCCGCGTACCGATTATCTAACATAAACACTCCATTGATCAAAGCGATGAGTCATGCACGTGGTCCACTGGCCAATGACTGCGTAAGAGGTTGGTGACAAGCTCAAATGCACCACAAATGTCAAAATCTAAACACCATTATGCGCATATGAATACAAATGTGCCAACTCCCGAGCATGTACTGGGTCCTAGCCATGTAGCAAAGAATAAGTAGAAATGAAATGTACATCATTACATCATGCATTTTAAAACGAAATATCGGATCTGTCTGCTTGAAAAGACGAGGCTGAAATGAGGGTAAGTTGTTTGCTTACTTTGGCACACATTCCTTTAAATCCCACAAACAGAACCATACTAAGCAATCCCACATTTTCCTTTACCCACTTTGTTCAAATAGAAACTAAACCCGGACCACTGGGTGGCTTTCTGAGGTTCCTTAGAAGCCGAATAGAACTAACGCCGTAATAGATTCGGGCTTGAAACATGCTAAAATAATTGGAACCCGTAATTTGCTCTTACTGCTTAAGTTGAATAGATTCTCAACAAGTCGAATGATTGAAAATTTTGTTTGTGGAAAATTCTCATACAGTAAGGAATCTAAAAAAACAAACGATGCATGATTCCAAGCCCGAATGAGTGAGAACCAACCGAAACATGGTAAAGCGTGCTAAAACGGGGCTGCAACCAAGCCACCCCATTTTATTAAAATGAAGACCATGGGACTCAACTAATTTACAAACGATGCAACCACCTAGATCCACAAGACCAAAGCGGAAATTCAATTTACCTAAATCCTAGTGAACTTGGCAGATTAATACCATTAAAAGCCCTCAATAAAGCCGGTCATTCCACAGAAAGTGCATGACATTACATAGCTTGTCAGAACCACCAATTTCTAGGAATGAACCCAGAAGCGACAATTCGCGGTTGCAATGCCAAGGGATCAAACCAACCCCCGAGGAAGACGAGAGATAACCTTGCAATCACACACCAACATTCGACTAATAACGAGAGACTGCTCATACGACTCAAATACATTGGTTTGATGTTTGGGAAGACTTAACCCAGTAGACAGCTAGTTCGATTTCCCGACCCGGTCAGACGGTGGAAAATATCTCAAAACTTTCAAAATAGCCTCAAGAGTCAAGTATCCAACAAGATAAACGTAGTGCAATTCCAACTCAGAATGACCAGAGCAAACCTGAGCAAAGCAAAGTACTGAAGCTAGCAGATTCAAAATAAATTGAACCAATGAAATGAATTAATTAGTCTCAATAAATTGAGCTAGTTGTGAAAAGATCTCAAATTTTGAACCTTCCTCCTGAAGTCAGGAATCCAACAAAGAGACAAGCGGTGACATTCGACTCAGAATGACGAGAACCAATATCAAGCAAAGTACCCAAAAGCTGCCTTTCAAACAAACTAAACCCTAAATGGTAGGCTAGTTAAGTTTCCCAAATAGGTCAGCCGGTTGAGAAAAAGATCTGAAGCATCAAAACCTCCACAGATTAGGGGAATCCAAAAACACAAACGAAGTTCAATTCTAACTCTGAATAACCAAGAACCAAAACAAACAAAGCAAAATTACCAAAGCGTCATTCCGTGGCAAGACGATGATGATTGGTTGGTTTTCCCAATAGTTGAAAAAGATCATAACTTTTCATAACCTTCCTTAGAGTCAGGAATCCAACAAGACAAACATTGACAATTGAGCTAGAATGACCAGAGCAACCTAAACAAAGCAAAGTACCCATTATCGTTAAATAATGGACAAATGAATGGTGATTCGATTTCCAATGGAATCCATCAGGTTGAGAAAAGATCTCAAAACTTTTCAAAGATCTTTCTCACGAGTCAGAGATCTAACAAGATAGAACGAGTGCAATTGACTCAGAGACCAGAACCAGCACAAACAAAGAAAAGTACTAACCTGAGTTTCACGAACAACAAAGGCAATGAAAAGCATAAAAGAAACAAGAGAAGCATATAACTTTTGTACCTGTAGGATTCACATTTATCTCCCCACATTTTTCTCTTCTTTCTTTTACGCTTCCAGTGAAAGCAGAGTCTCCTCTCGGTCGATGAATCTAGCCCGAAGATCTTGAAACAGTATCACCCACAGAAAAATGCTAGGAAATAAAGCTCCTCATTTCTTCTTCCATTCTAGACTTTATATCAGAAACCCTACCTCAGCCTCTGAACCCACCTTGTTCTGCCTACTTTCAACTCTGGAATCAGCTCCCTCAGCATGGGATACACACCCCCCATTAATGCTCTTGCATTCGCGAGGCTAACTTAACCTTTTTAGTTTTTTTTTTTTTTAGTTTGCTTCACCACTAAGAATCCATATGGATTCATGGTGGGCAACAAAGACAACCAAGGCTAAAATAGACCCGCATTGCCCAGGTAGAGCTGGAGCTTTTGGGCCTGAACCATATAAGTTTGGGCTCACAAATCCACCAAAAATCAACCTCCACAAAAATTTGGGCCAGAGCCTATGGCGGTTGAGCAGGATGCCAACCAATAGAGACGGTTGAGGAAAATTATGAAATTTTGACAGCATGTTCCCTGAAGAATAAGGAGACCAACAAAAAAATGGTGCACAATTCCAGGTTTGGATGAGGGAGATATGATCAAAACAAGGAGAAGTGCTCGTGAAACCACAACGATTATTTGTATACGTGCGTACGATGAACTAGTCAAACAAATTGGTCAAACGGTTGAAAAAATTAAAGAATTTTAACATAAACCTCCTTGGCAAATAAGGAATCCAACAAAACAAGGGCGCACGATTAGAGTTACGACCAGGGGAATCTGATCAAAACAAGCTCGAGAGTGCTCGAATTTTTACATACTCTAATAAACCCGATTGAGCTAAAACCTCGAGGCACTGGCTACATGGAGCGATGCCAATAACTAAAAAGGCACGATAACACTCTAAAGTGAACTACGTACACACTTAATGGACCCAGTATACAAGCCCGCTTTGAGGCTCGGAGACAAAGCCCAAGCCTAAAAGGGCCTGTGGTGTTATATGAAAGGCGATGGTTGAGTGCTTGACACCCATATGATAAATCACAGTGCTGAGGACAAAATTGAGGTCTACAAATATGCCTCTTCGGTGGGAGTGAATGAACTGAGTGAATCTTGGGTGCGAGAAGTGCAAGCGTGCAAAGTGAAATGAACTCTAGTGAAGAAGACCGTATGACCAACTGATTTTTCCCCTTACCTAGCAAGGCTAACAGGAATAGAGTGCTCAGTTGAAGGACTTAGAAAACCAGGTACGATGCAGGAAGATGAAGTGATCTGGGCCTTGATGCCAGAAAGACAATGAAATGCGGGGCGATGCTGGGAAGATGAGGAATCAGAACATAATCTGGGAAAGATAGTGAAATCCGAGACGAGCTCAGAATAAGGGTGCAGGCGAAACACTTAGAAAGGTTGGATCAGGGTGAGTGCAGAGAAAGGTAGAATCCGATGAGTTCAGAAAGAAGTAGAAATCGGGCCAGTACCGGAAAGGGAATGGAATCGAGGCGTCACAGAAGAAGGTGAAAATGGTAGAAATTACCGGAAAAGAGTGGAATCTGGGCGAGTCTGGAGGAAGGGGTGGATCGAGGCGAGTGGCGGAAAGGTGAGATCCAGGAATTGAGTCTTGAAGGTGGAATCAGGAGCGAAGTGCCTAGAAGGTGGGATCAGGGTGATCTTGGAAGGCGGGATGCGGGCAAGTCTCTGGGAGGGGAAGGGTGGATCCAGGCGGAGTAGCGGAAAGGTGGGAATCAGGAGGAGTCTTGGGAAGTAGAAATTCGGGTGCAGGTGGGATCAGGGCTGAGTGCAGAAAGGGTGGGATGGGCCCAGTGCCGAGAAAGGTGGGATCTGGGCGGAGTGCAGAAGAAGGATCATGGGGTGAGTCTGGGAAGGGTGGGAATGCGGGCGAGTGCAGAAAGGTAAGTCAGGCGAGAGTCTTGGGAAGAGTAGAAATCAGGCGGAGTCTTAGAAAGGTGGGATCCGGTGATCTTGAAAATGGGATCAGGGCGGTACCGAAGGTGGGATCAGGCGAGTGCAGAGAAGGGTCAGGGTGAGTGAAGGGGTGGAATACGGGCGGTGCTTGAAGAGTAGAGGGTCGAGGCAAGTGCAGGAATGTGGGATTCGGGTGATGGGAAGGAGTAAAATCAAATTAGTCTTTTAGAAAAATGTAGGATCCGTGTGATCATAGAAAATGGGGAATCAGGGTGAGATCTTGGAGAGCAGAACAAGCTAAGCAAGTAAGCAAACTCGGGGAAAAAGGGGTAGGCCTAGTATGACTTAGGGTCTTCCCGAAATGACTCGAATAAGCGAAAATCAAACCTGATCATGAATGAGAAGGGGATTCCCAGTATGACAGCAGAAAATGCCCGCGAATGATGGCGAGAAACCGAGAACTTAAAACAAGGCGAAAATAAAGGGGTATGCCCACATGGGGACAATCTCACAAAATGTGACGGGTGAAAGAAAGGGGTTATGCGGTCAGGGTTTCAACACCATGTGAAAATCCATGCTTGCACAAGTGGTCAAAGTCGGAGAAATTTGAAAACATCCGCAATCATTCATTAAAATCATCCATTTATTCCCGACCTTCGATGTCAGTAAGCGTATAGGGTATGCCTAGTTTCACATCGTAATGCAAGTGCCTCGATAAAATTTGAAATAAATTTACGGCGAAGACCTAATCGTGTGAACAAGCGAAACGAAACTGACATATAGAGTACGCGTGCACCCTGCGAGATGACAAAATATGCGTGAATCGACCCAGGCTAGCCGCAGAAGCACTTTTAGTATGAAGAAGCTTCGGTACGCATGTGGCATACGAGCTTAGTGCGAAAACATCTCTAAGTGAAATGGGGTACGCTGGTGTACATGCATAAACGAAGCCAACATGAAAGGATGGAGATATGCCTCAGTGTGAATAGTAGCCGAAGCATCCAGCTAAAGGCGTATCAGCGGTCCCGATTCTACGTATCATCTGTATCGATCCTTGGATGCGAGGCGAAAGGCCCGAATGGAAGCGATATGTGACCCTCGATACTCACAAGGCGAGGGCACATCGAGCATCCAGGTACTTTCGATCATTAGATAGAGCACATTAAAGGTATAAAATGCTTGAGAACTGAAACCACAGATCATGGTCTCGGGGTGGTCTTACGGCCGCGGGGCCAATGTAGGTCGGGGTGAAAGGTGAATGGCGTGATGGAAACAAAGGCCCCGAATACCCAGTAAATCTTGCCAAACCCACGTAAGCAGTGTCAGATATCAAATAATCATATGAAAAGCGGGTGACTGACGACATCGAATGAACAATGTCAAATGATAAGTGAAGAGTGCACGAAGGACACGTCGCTTAGACGAACGATGATCGATAAGAGTAGGAGAAGACTAAAAGGGATAAGAAAAATGATGAATGGATAAAGCAAAAAAATGGAGAAGCAATTTGGGATCTGGAAATGTGGCAATGTGTATGACGAACCTTCGTCCAGGGAATGCCAAGTCGAAGCAAAGTCATAAGATGGGAGTGGTGATACAGGTAATGATCCAGGGACCTAGTGCGAAGAAATCCAAACCTCATTCCCGATGTATTACGGATCTATGGAAAGATCGTGATGCTCTTACTGGCTCTCGAGGAGGAATAATAAATCTCTCAGGCAAATGACCTTTGATGATCCCAGTATATTAACAAATACCCAAACAAAGCCTGATTTTTTTTTTTTTTTTTGTGCAAAACAACCAAAGCAACCCGAATGCCATACTAGCACAATCCAGTAGAAGAACCTCAAACCTCGATCCCGAATGGTCATTGACACAAGAATCTGGGATCGAAACTTTATAGGCAAAATGAAGGGTGTGACAAACCTGGCTGGTAGCTCTAGGATGAGAGCACGTCATCATCACACAAAAGGAGATAAAAGCGAAATGAATAGAGATGATTGAAACTAGACTCAAAGGCATACGGTGTGAAGATACAAAATGGAGAAGAAAAGAAATAGGAAATGATGTGAGAAAGAACAAATGAAGAATGACCACCATTCTCATAATGCTCCTGAATCCAATTAATAAATAAAAGCACATAAAGAATGGGGCCCCTGACCCAGTCGAAAAAGTATGCAAATTGAATGAAAAGAATAGAGCCCAGAAATAAACCGCGTGAGACTGAAAAGGATAGCAATGAGGATATATCGATATAGGTGTGCGATAAGGAATATGGCTACTCAAAATGATGGCCACCCATCCTCCCAACCATGATCTCGACGTAAAACCTCTTGGTACGATCATTGGTAGCTCAGGTGAAGGCGGTTCAGGTCAGTGCATCGACCAGAGTACGCTTTCACTCTCAGGTTAGATCTCAGGTGACATAAGGCCACTCCCGACTCGATCTAAACCTACCTCGGGTCATTGATCGATCCCACAGGGACCTTTAAGACTAGGTCGCCTTTTTGGCTTCTGGGCTTGACCCTGCTTTTCAGAATGCACGAGGTCATTTCCTTTGATAAGCTGAACATGATGCTGCCCTCGATCCTCTCATCCGGAAGGCTAAGTGGTCATGTGGGTAGGCCTTTCGGTCTCGGATATCTTATCTTTCCCAATGCTACTCTCAAGGATCCCATCTCAATTTCAACAAGCAACATTGCCTCCATGCCATATACCAAAGAGTAAGGTGTAGCCCAGTAGAAGTCTGATGTACGATAAGCCTGATGTGAAGGGCTTCTCAACGATCCACAGAGTCTCGACCATGCTTTCTCGAAATCCTCTTGATATTCTTATTCGCGGCCTCAACTGCCCCATTAGTCTATGGCCTATATGCAGATGATCGATGATGTTGAATACCATACTCTTGGACCAGTGTATCCACCTCACCTCTAAAATGTGCTCCTCTATTTGAGATCAACTCATGAGGCACCACATATCAGTAGATAATGTGCGATCTGATGAATTTGGCCACTCTGACCGCTGTCAATCCAGCATAAGAAGTAGCTTCCACCCACTTAGTGAAATAATCAATAGCCACGAGGATATTATCTCATGCCCATTTGGAAGACTTGGGTGAGATCTTTGATAATATCAATACCATCTTGAAAATGTGAGGGATGTAAGTTCATGCAACTCAGAAAGTGGCACGTGTATCAAGTCTCCGTGCATTTGACACTCCGAACATCTCTGTACAAATTGGCAACAATCTGTCTCCATAGTCAACCAAAAGTAACCAGTCCTTGTGATCTTACGTGCTAGCATGTGGCCTCCCATGTGTGGGCCACAGACTCCTGCATGAACCTCTTTCTAAATCCTTCGATTTGCAGGCGCGGTCTAAGCATAATAAATAATAGGCCATGATTGATCTCTATAAGAGACATCCCCACAAATATGAATCCGGTGGCGAGTTCGACCTCTCCTATCCTTAGCTATGGTTGTCTCAGAGTAAGTGCCACATGACGAAAACTGATAAATATCATGATACCATGGTAGCTCATCCTGATTCTCAATATCTCCAATCAAACAACCGATGGCGGGTGTGGACTGAAAGTTACCGATCAGCGGTGGTAGCATAATCACTCCCATAGGAATCCCTCGACACGGTAGCTAAGGTGGCTACGCATCAACAAGCCCGATTCACGCCTGGCGGATGTATATATCTCCCGGCTCGTCGAATCTGACGGCCCGAGTAGGTCTAGAAATGGCATGGTGGGGCTTCGACTTCTCATCTCGAGTCCTCCGAATACTACTGGTCTTATTATATAAGTTTAGATCTCATGGATCTCAGTACATCTATGCAGATCAATGCGGTCTCTAGGCGTAATGCAACCTCCGTACTTTTCGACAATATTAGTTGTGTGGTGACGATCCATAATCTTAACGAGCTAATGCAGGAATGTCATCACCACGTGGTGATATCAATAAGATATCGATACCAAACCACGGCGATTGGCTGATCACCGTGAAGTACAATTTGCCATCTGTAATCTTTGCTCATGTTGAAACAAAATTGCTCATCGGGGAAATCATCATTGATTTATGCGTCATCGGATCTTGTGAGAAGCCCGAGATGATCTGCAACGTGCTTCCCTTTAAGATTTACGTGTCACATGCGAATATCAACCTCTGTTAATAGAACCTGACCATCTCGTAGAGCTACCCCGGTCGAAGCAGGTCGATTGAACAAATATCTCGATGGATCGATCGAGAGACGAAATGCATGGAATACTCTTGTCACATAGTGCACAAGTCTCACAGTGGCTAATTAGCGCTAAACAAAGGCCTTTCAATCATAATGTATTTGCACTCTATTCCGGCATCCTCTTACTTAGATAATAAATGGCTCGCTCCTTTCTGAATCATCGTTTGGTAACATGCATCCCAATTATGTCTGGCTTGACAAATATAAAGCCGAGGGCTGCCGGTGTAGAGGCACTAAAGTGGGGAGAAGTAAACACTCATTAATCTTCTCAAAGGCACGCTAGTGATTAGTGCCCAAAAAGTGCTATTTTGAACCCTATTCAAGATAGGTTTTGGAATGTGCACTGCACTAATCATATCGATTAAGCCGATTGATGTGTGCCCAGGTCCATAGTACCAACTAATGCCATTTCGAGTTTGTTTTGGTATTTTTTGCAGTTTTGCATGCCTTGGCCCTTAGTTCGAGTTAGATGTCAGTTATGTCTTCGAACCATAAAGATTGGAACTATTTGGAAATCGAAAATGAAGATGTAGAGTGGATTATTGAAGGAAAATGGGATGCGATGGCAAAGGAAGATGCGGTGACGTCTTGGTGAGCCGGAGCAATCAGGAATTTCACTATGATTGCGAGAATTTCGTGGGATTCTTGAAAATTTCTCGATCATAGCGAAACCCCAGCCGATCTACTATGAGAGTGGGGAATTTAAAGCTGAAATTTTGCTTGAAAATTTCGCCTTCAGCGGGAATTTCGCATTGCCTAGCGAAATTAACCAATTTCGCTATCTCACATAATTTTCGCTGAAATTTCAGCGAGAATTTCGCTAGATAAGCGAAATTCAGCGTGATAAGCGGGATTTCTCAATTTCTCACATCATTGGGAATTTAAACAGAATTTGACGGGAATTTAGCTAGACTAAGCGAGAATTTTCGCTATATGGCAATGCATAAGCGAGGAGTGTTGCCCTGTGATTTTGTATATTTGATCTCTGGCTTGACCCGTTTTGGTGTATACCATTATAGCCCTTATGTAATTTCATATTTAGGTGTTTTAGTATTTTCACACTTTGGGTTGTCTTATATAAACCCCCATAACTGTAACCCTAAGAAACTTTTAATGACTTTTCATTTTATAAAGTTTCCGCGGCTTTCATTTAGGGTTTCATTTGCTTTCTCTTCTCTCTCTTCTTTCTTTCATTTTCTCGGTATGAACATTCCCTTAAGGATAATGACTGAAGATGCTTAGGTTAAGCCTCATAGCTATGAAGATGAGGTTGCTAGCTTGGTTTTTTGGATTGTTGCAGGTTGTCCTCATCTTGTAAATGATACGAATCTTGCATTTTATGGTTCCATACCTTCAAACTAGGGTTAATGCCATTTAATGTTGTTCCTTTGGTCAATACTTGCCATGCTTTAGGGTTCATTGCATACTTAATGCTAAATGCACTGATATCCTTTACATGCCATTTACGAGCCATTGAAATGAGGTTGAGTGCTAGGTTTTTAAACTGAATGGGACTTTGAATGCATAATACTTGTCTTGACTCAAATAGGAGTGGTTCTAGGGTTAGGTTTTATAGCTAAACAAGATGGGTTTAGCTGACTATATGTCATTTGCCACTAATCTGAGGAAATACCAGGGACATTGTAATACCCCATTTTATCAAGTTAGCCCAGTGACGAGCCTTGAGTTGCATTTCACACACTTTCATTTAAGCTATTCACAGTCAACCCGGTGAACAACTGACCTCCGCTGTTTGAAGCAATCCATAAATCGAACAAAGATTCTGAATTTTCAAACACTAATGCAAATCATTCGGTAGGTTGAAAACCCATCCGTGTTCGACCCTAGGCAGATTATCGCTGGCCAGTAGCTTGACTACGGCAGTAGGAGGAACTAAGGATACAAATATTGTTGATTCCAAATCACCCTACCGTGTACGAATCAAATGGCGCGGATTCTGCGGGGATGGTGCCAGTATATGAGGAGTTGATGTGTACTTGTAATCCACATTACAGAAGTGTTGGTGACCTTTTAGTCCTTTTGAATTAAGTGTGCGAGGCTGGGTTTCTTCACTTGGCGATCCTTTACCTTTGTTTTGTTTCTTACTTGATCGAGTTTTGTTTTAATTAACAACGACTTCTTTATGACTTTGTTTGTGTTCTTTGTTGTGTCTCATTTGTGGGTGTTTATGCACTAGTGGGATAGGAACGGTCGGGTGGCGCAAAGTCGGTACACAGGTTGAACAAAGTTGTGAAGTCGATTATTACCGATGAAAATATGGATCCTCTGCACGAAGAGCAGCAAAGTCGTAGGGTACGGTGAATCGGCCGGCATACAAGTCGATGAGGAACACATACACCCTCCAACATACACCCTCAGGTTAGTGCTCTCACGCATCGCCTTCTTGAGAAGTAGGTACATGAGACCTATCTAGTGCCCCTACTTCCCACTTTTCACGGTATGGAGAATGAAAATCCATATTCGCATATAAGGGATTTTGAGGAGGTGTGCACTACTTTTAAGGAAGGTATAACCGACATGGATTTGCTCAAGCTGAAAGCATTTCCCCTGACACTCAAGGACAAAGCCAAGATTTGAAACAAATTCAGTAGAAACGATTAAGTGGGCGATCTTCAAGTAATTTTGAAAGAAATCCTTCGAGTGCGCCTGAACCCAGCAAGTTTGAAGAGCGAGATCTACACTTACTCGGCTTTATGACAATGAAATTCTACCAATCTTTGGGAGAGATTCATAGACACCATCAATGCTTGTCCACATCATGGTTTAGCTTACTGGATGTTAGTGAATCATTTCTATAATAATTATGTCCCCCTGCCATGAAACAATTCTTTAGAAACCATGTGTGGAGGTGATTTTTACGAGCAAAAACCCGGATGAAGACCATGAACTTGAGTTATGTGGCTGGAAGCTTCCCAAGTTGGGATGAGCCAAACCCAGAGAGGTGGAAAATGAGGCCCTCAACACCAAGAAAGGGGGAGGGAATTTTTACACTTCGGAGGACATGGAAATGAAAGCAAAAATCTCGACCCTAAGTAGGAAGGTGGAGGGTTAGAAGGGGGAAAGAAAGAGGCTCCATGAAGTGCGGGCGGTGGCGAAAACACTGCCTGAGGCCAACCCACATTCTCGAGTTGCCCAGCCTCTCTCACTGATAATCCCGGGAGAACATCATCCAAATTGCCCCATCGGTGAAGGATTTGATGTCGAATGTGCAAATGTTGTAGGTCAATCTGAGCCTGACCCTGAAATACCCATAGTATACCTACAATTCTAATTGGAAAATCACCTAACCTCTCACTGAAACCTAATCCCCCACGCCTGTACTTTGATTGCCCAAACTACAGTTTGGTTCATATATCCAACCCGACCGCAGCATCCACTTCTCCAGTTGAACAAGCAATACTGAATTTGAGCAGGTGGTGAAGCGACTTTATTCAGGAGAACAAAAAGGGATCAATGCACAATTGGCACAAAGTTAAATCTTGTAGAGCACATTGAACAAGAGAATAGATGGGCTTGAGGCAATCTTAATCGAGAAAATAGACAACTTAGGTATTCAATCACAAAGATCAAGCAATATTTTGGAGGTGCGGGGAGAGAGGAAGGTTCCCTTCCCAAACATTTACCAAATCAGAAGAGTGCTGAGATAGGTTCACTTGACAATTCGCGGGAATGGATGATGGGAGTCGAGGCTATAATCTGCAGTGGAAAGAGGTTGATGGCCAATGCCCAAGCCGGAGTTGAAACCAAAGGAGAAGAATTTGAGCCATAACACATTTTCTGAAGGAGGATTTCAGTAAACCTTGCATACCACCTCCATTTCCCGGGCACTAAGAAGCCCAAGAAGAAAGGCATCGTAGGCAGGCATCTAGAAGTCTAAGGCAGGTGAAAGTGAACATGCCCTTACCCAGGACATCATCACGACAAGTCACTGCACTATGCAAGAGTTTTGGAAGGGATCTTTGTCCACCCAAGTCAAGAAGGGTTGGGCATTGAAAAGGCATTTTCGTGAGCAAGTCGGTGCCATAAATCCAGCAAAGGAACCGGTCCGTGCAAGGATCCGGGATCTCCACAATTTAGTTAACATTGGCAGGACTTGCATGGAACAAACCTTGCTAGATTTAGGAGCGGTGTGAACCTCTGCCATACTCGGTGTATAAGAAAGTTAGGTTTGGGGAGAGCTTAAACCTACGACATTTACTACATCATTGGCGATCGATGGTGAAGATCCCTAAGGGATAGTTGAGGATGTGTTGGTTAAGGTAGACAAATTCTACTATCAGTAGACTTTGTAGTGCTTGACACCGAGCCCATAACAAATGGGCCCAATCATGTGCCAATCATCACAGGAAGACCATTTACGTACTATGTCTGTCATTAATTCTTGGGAATGGAGTCATGCAACTTACATTTGGCAACATGACATTGGAGACTAGAACATATTTTCATAGGAATAAGCGAACCTATGGGGAAAGAACTGAAAATCAAATGATTAATGAAGTTGTCCACAGATTGGAGGTCGAGAATGCGGGAAGGTATTAAGAGTGGAGATGGCCAACGAGGTGAAGTAGGTGTTTTGGTATTGCCATCGATGTGCTACGAATTTGAATTGACCTAAATTTAATCAATTGAGAAGCAAGTCAGCAATGGGAAATCAAACATTAGGCATCAGCTCAGAACCAGCTCTAAGGGTTGAGAAGGAATCCTCCTCCACTTGACCCCTCATGAAGTAAATTGTGACTTCGGCTTGGTTTGGTGTTCAAAAAACCAAATTACCTTCAAAAAATTTTGCTTTTTATTTAAATTTTGGGGTCGGAATTTCCATGATTTGGCTATTTTAATAAGTTTCCCAATTTGTTAGCTTTCCTTTTAAGCAATTGCCAACAATTATTTTATTTTATCTTATATTAAATTTTAGATATATGTTAATATGATAATTTTATTTTAATCGTTAATTTTATGTTTTAATCTGAGAAAGATTCGAATAGCGGTGGAAGCCCAGTTTTGGCTCAATTTATATAACGGCTGAAATGGTGACTCTTCGGCTGCCTTTTTAGGCTTTATAAAGGGAGAAAGGGGAGGGACCATCCGCGTCATCGGTTCCTCTTCTCCCTCCCTAAGCGAGCCACGGTTTTGCCCGGCCTGCCTGGCCGCTGCCACAGCCACTCTTGGCATCGCGAGCCTTGGCGCTCTGCGCCCGTGCGCGTGGCGCCGCCGCCCTGTTTTGCGCCACTGAGTCGCCGTCTGCTGCGCCCCGGCTGAGCTGCTGTCGCCGTGCTTTGAGCCCGCGCCGCACCGGCTTCTCCACTCCAGCGGTGCCCTCTTGGACAGTATCGTGATCCGAGCTACCAGGGTTTGCAGCCTGCATACCAGGCGCCACTACAGCTACCACACATTTTGTGCCCTGGAGGCATCTTTCCACTTTTGCCTGTGACCTGGTCCCCTGCTCTAGAGCCACTGGATTGTCAGTCCAGGGGTTCCCTCTTTTCCATAAGTCAATGCCTCATTGAATGAGCTGCCATATCTTTTCCCAGCCTCTTATAAGTACTGAGAGGTGGAATCACTTTGAACCTCGTCGGGTTCGGGACTCAGCGGGAGGCTTGAGGCCCAACTCAGCTCAGTCAGAGACGATCCTAAAGCGATCCGGAGAGAGCTCAAGGGATTCAGAGAGATACAGAGACACGGATTATAGGACCAGGCCCACTCTGATGCCATAGGGAGGTCGGGGGCGGCCCTCACGCGGGCCGTGATCGGACAGAGTCATCATCGTCAAGCCTCGGCCATCCACGGTCCGTCGATGATGGGCGACCTCATCGCCTCGGTGTCGCTGCCTCGAGATCGAGGAGGCCATATTCGTCGGGCATCCTGCTCCTAGGGAATGTCGGACTACCGCCGAGAGGATT
Organism: Tetrastigma voinierianum; assembly: GCA_016808115.1. Classification (NCBI taxonomy): domain Eukaryota; kingdom Viridiplantae; phylum Streptophyta; class Magnoliopsida; order Vitales; family Vitaceae; genus Tetrastigma; species Tetrastigma voinierianum. The sequence goes on along the minus strand of JAEQBH010002357.1, from coordinate 73,986 downwards.
TTCATGGGGAGTCGTATTACGATGTTCCGGCGCTGACGGCTGACCCCGGTCGGGGATTCTGAGCGTCGAGCATTACTCATTGCCCTCCAGTTCATGGCCTTCGAGGCGGTTCATGCCGGCGGGTGTTCTCGCAGTTCCTGCCGTTCTTGACCTCAGGGAGCAGGAATCGGCTGGGCTCGATTCGATGTCGATGATCGTCTGGAGTTCTGGGCGGGCGGACATATCAGGCTATATTGGGCCCCTCTGGGGCGGGAGGCCGGGAAAATCTTTGGAGTTATCGGGTTGGCCTCGGCCAGGCCACGAGAGGAGATGGTCGAGCATTCTGGCTCGGGAACCTTCTGCGGGACCCGGTACTCCTTCGAGGGCGCGGCTCCCGCCTCGAGATGCTTCTCGTGATCATGCATCGGGGCCGGTATCTTCCCCTCCCGGCTACGTTCGGCGTGGGGAGCCATTCTCGAGCTCTGTCTGGATCTCAGGAGGGATTCACAGTTCAGTCCCTCAGTTGGTGATGACCTCCTGCTACACATTTTGAAGACAAGGTTCAAGGGCTGGCTGGCGAAATGCTCTCTTGTTGATGCCACATTTCTTTGAGTCAGGTCTGGAGCACTTAGGCTTTCAGGGCCCCGGATTGAGGAGGATCGGATGCCCTCGGAGTCTGTGAAGCTTCAGTGACAATGGTGATGCCCTATTTCTTTTCTCCTCAGGGACCCGGGAAGTGGACGAGAGAGCGAGGACACCGCAGAGGAGAGATGTGCATGCTCCACGAGGTCGAGATGGAGAGGAGTCGGTGCGGATATATCTCCTCCATCTCCTCCTCCAGCCCAGCCCGGCTCTGGCGACACTCGGGCTATCATATCTGGCCACGGCACTCTCGAGATACGTTCATGTGGTACCGAGAGCACGCGGAGTGTTATGGATCTTTGTACGATGCGTTGGCTTCCACACGGGCATCGATGGATCGAGAGGTTGACTCGGCGAGACCACTTTGGTCTTGAGTGTCATACCATGCTCAGGCGAGATCATGATCGCCTCGGTCTCCCGCATGTTCCTGACCATGAAGATGGGCGGTGTGTGTGGCGACGACATCTTAGACATCGCGGCCCGCGGCAAGCGGCTCCCGGATCCACCACCACCCGCGAGATTGGGGTGGTCACACTCCTGTCACTCTCAGCTTTTTCCTATCCACATTACATGTCTATGCTCTTGCGGGAGGAAGATAAGCGGAAAATCATCTCTGTTAGTATTTTTATCTGGGGTTTTGACATTATCATTTGCTACGATTTTGTTTAAGTTCATGTATTAGTAATGGCAATGTGTGTTTTGTCTTAACTATTCTTGTATTAGCCATTTTGGACATATATCAAAAGCTTCTGGCACTATTCTGATTTACTATATTTAATGCTGAGAGTACTTTTGTGTCTTTATTTTGTGTATCTACTTTTTCTTTCAATTGGACAATTGAATTGCTTTTAATTGAACAATTGAATTGCCTTTAATTGAAGAATTTAACCCTTGGTTGTTGCCTTAATGTTAGAACAAGTCCATGCATGATTCAGTTTTTGGTCCATTGAAGTTTTAAACGTTTTCAATAGTTTCTTCCTTGAGCTAATTCACACCGCTGCACACGGATTGTATCAATACCTTTGTGAAATTATGTACCTCCTTTAGACTGCAATGACATATGACTATTCGACGACCATAATAGGTTAGTTTACCTATGTATGAAGGCCAATGTAGTCTTCAAAAAAGGAAAGAAAAAGCAAAGAAAAGAAAGAAGAAAAGAAAAATAAAAGCCGTGATGCCTTGAAACTTTGATCATGAATTAAAGGGGGTATGTAGTAAGAAAGCCTTTAAAGCTGATGCCCTAAGAGCCTTCCCAGTTGAAGTTTGGGGTCATAGACTTAAAGTCAATTTAAGTTTGCGTGGGTGGATGGGTGGGGTTTAGCGTGTTATGATCATTAGTCTTAAAAGTCATCGAGTCAGTGAAGCCTCTGGCATTTATTGATCAGTGATCTTACGACGATGCCTGAAACCTTAATTGGTTAAGTCATCGGTGGACCCAGATTAGGACTTTGAAGTGAAGTCGGGAGTCTTTGGCAGTGCGCCTACAATTTGGTCAAGTAAAGAAATAAATTATGAAAGCTAATCCTGTTAGGTTGTTCAGCAGGTTTAAGGCCATGGAATTAGCTAGGTTGGGGGAGGGAATAATTTTGCAATTTATTGGCTCCAATACGGTTACATTAGGAATCATTCTAGATTTTAGATTTGAAGTGGGTTGATTTCCTTGGATCCGATCTGACCTAAAACTTGTTCTTATATGGTTTCATTCTCTCATGGGTTTTCTAACGAGGGTGTAAATTGTTTTATTTTAAAGGTAATCATTTGTCTATACATACTTTTGAACCATTTACATACTTTTTATAAAATCGGCATGCACATTCCATTTGTTTTTAGCATTGCTTCAAGGAACTAGCCAGCGTGTCGGTTGGGGGTGTGATTAGTGCCCAAGGTATATTTTGGACCTATTGATATAGGTTTGGGTGCTTTTGCTTTTGTAATCATATCAATTAAACTTGATCGACGATCTGTAGGTCCATATTGTGTGATGCCATTTCGAGTTTGTTTGGTATTTTGCGAGGTTTCCATGCCTCGGCCACTTGAGATTCAGGGGTTCAATATCCAAGTTATGTGCTGAACCATGAAGGTGGAACTATTTGCCACCAAATCAGAAATGGAAGGGAGATGAAGTGGATTATTGAAGGAAAATGGGTGGTAGCGAAAGGAAGATCTGGTGAAACAATACGGTGGCAAAGCAATCCCAGGGGAATTTCGCATGGTGCGAAAAATTTCGGCGGGATTAAAGATTCATAATCATAAGCGAAAATTTGCAATCCTAGCGAGGTGGGAAATTTAAACTAGGCCCCCATGTGAAGAATTTATGTGTAAATTTCTTTGTGCCCTAGCGAAATTAACCAATTTCGCTATCTCACATAATTTTGCTAGGCTAGAATTTCGCTGGCTAATGAAGTCCTTTGTTGATGGCGAAATTTTCTCAATTTCCTAGGCTGCGGTAAATCAGACTAAGCGAAATTTAAACTAGACTAACAAAATTTTCGCTATTTGAAATCCCCCTATATAGCGAGAGTGTGCCTATGATTTTGTATATTTGATCCCCAAACGACCCTAGTTTTAACGTATTACCATTATGCCCTTATGTATTTCATATTTTAGGTGTTTAGTATTTTCACTTTGGGTTGTACTATATAAACCCCATAGCACAACCCTAAGAAACTTTTAATGACTTTTCATTTTATAAAGTTTTTCGCGGCTTTCATTTAGGGTTCTCATTGCTCTCTTCTCTCTCTTCTTTCTTTCATTTTCTCAGCTGCCAGGCGACCTTAGGATGACAACTCAAGATGTGGCTAAGCCTCCTCTTATGAAGAGGAGGGTTATAGCTTGGTTTTTTGGGGTTGTTACGGGTTGTCCTCATCTTTATGCGTAATCACAGTCTTTGCATTTATGGTTCCATACCTTCAAACTAGGGTTTATTCATTTAATGTTGTTCCTTTGGTGTGCCATATAGCTGCTAGGGTTCAGTGCATACTTAATGCTATAAGATGCACTGATATCCTTTAGATACTTAAATTCACGAGCCCATTTCGTAGGGGGTTAAAGTGCTTCAGGTTTTTAGTGAATGGGACTTCAGATATAATGCTTGTCTTGACTCAAATAGGGAGTGGTTCTAGGGTTAGGTTTTATAGCTAAACAAAGATCGGTTTGGCTTTGACTATATGTCATTTGCCTAATCTGAGGAAATAACCCGAGGACACTGTAAAGCTGCCCCCATGTTATCAAGTTAGTGACCCGAAGCCTTCCAAGGCTACCATTTCACACTTTCATTTAGCTCTTCTGCAGATCGACGGTAGACCTTGACCTCCCGCTGATTTTGGAAACCGATCCATAAATCAAAAACAAAAAAGCTTCACCATTTCCAAACAACGATGCAAATCATTCGTGGGATGAAAACCCATCGTGTTCGTCTCGGAGCCGCTATCTTAACTGCTGATAGCTTGACTACGGTAGTAGGAGGAACTAAGGATACAAATATTGTTGATTCTGAATCACCCTACCGTGGCACGAATCAGCTGGCAATCATCATTCCAAACCGTAGGTTGGTTCTTCCTCAGAAGACGAAAGATAGGCTCGCATATGTCTATCAGTCTAGCAATGAAACGACTGATATACTGTAGTCTACCTAAAAAGCCTCTGATCTCTTTCTTAGTCCTAGGAGCAAGCATGTCAAGTATAGCTTTGATCTTATACCGCGCTCACTAACAATGTGACTCACTTTCCCGGTGGTTAGCCCAGCAGGCACTTTGGGATTCAATCAACTGAACCGTCCGATCCTCTCAAATAACTTCCTCGTATATCGCTATGATCTCTGGGCTTCCCAATTGGGACTCCTTCACTATCATGTCATCCTCATATACCTTAACATCTCTATGCATCATATTATGGAATAAAGTAGTAGCAGCCTCTTCCGATAAGTGGTCAGACTTTAACCCAAATGGCATGACCATGATAAAGAAGAGTACCCCACTGCTGATGAAAGAAGTCTTTTATATCCTTGTAGCCATCAAATCTGATTATACCCAGAAAACCCATCCATGAAAGACAACATAAAGGTGCCCCCCGCAAGCATCGTCAACATATCGGTTGTGTGGAGGGGAAAATCATCCTGGGGTCATTCCACCAAATCTCTAGTCAACACAAACTCTAACTCATCCCTTGGGAGAATCAGGACTCACACAGCAAGCCACCTGTGGTGTTGTGCAGATACTCAATCCACCGATAAGAAGCCAAAATGCTGTTTAAATTTATTCCTTAACCTGCAGACTCCATCGAGGGTGTAGCCTCCTTAATTTTTGCTTAACTGGCCTAGCATGGGGCAAAATAGGCTGGTGATGCTGAACTATAGTGGGTCAAGGCCTGCATGTCCTCACACGACCGCAAAATACATCTAAGTATGACCCGAGCAGGGTCAATCAATCTACTCTCCCATCAAGAGGTAGATTTGAACCCAATCTCCTTGGGATGATCTAGTACACCAAAATCTATCAACTCTGTGCTATCAGAAACGAGTGTAACTTTCCTAATATCTCGTATTTCAGAATTAGGACTCGACCGACCACCTAGTAATACCTGTGTCTCCTATATCATTAACATCGTATACATGTGTTATGGAAAGCAGTTGTGCAATCAAAGGAAATGTCAGGATGCACAAGTAAATAATTAAAATAACAGGTATTATTATTACTATTAGATATAGTTATCAGCGTGGGTGACAAACCTGATATAGTACTAAAAGAAAGGTAACCACAGAGTCGGACGCCCTCAATGCAAACAAAGATTATGAGTAATATCAGTAGCAACAAGTCCATCACCACACAACTCGCACAGAAATTCCAAAACACATCAGAGGATTTGGGCTCTGCGGAAGCGCATCCGCACGCGCTGCCGACTGCGTCCATCGCCACGCAGCCATAAAGTGCCACATCATAACCAATCATAGAAACTCTAAACATGTCAAAAGAAGAATGGGGCCCACGTGGGCAGGCCATGATACGCCAAAGGTCGCATCATGTCCAACTCGTCCAAGGGCATCAGGAAGAGCCACCATTAGTATCATCCCCTAACCAGGTAGATCATAGCCGACCGTGTTACAAGGAAAACACCAAATGATCCGACGTAAACAATCACGCCGTGGCTCAAAGGGGGTTCAGAACTCAAAACACATCTGTCCCAGGGCCTATTTAATGCCCCAAATCTCATCCATCTTCAAAACATGGTCAACTCCTTCTGTGTGGGGTGCATGCTCTGATTTTTCTAGTAAAATAGTTAACCAACTGAAAAGTGTATAGGTGAAGGGGGTAATCGAATGAAACCCCGGACAAGCGAGCTCTCACCCTATCTCGGGCCACGCAACATCGCCATGCCGCATCATCCTCAGAAGGAGGTAACCAGAAACTATATGGTATGTCGTGGATCAATTGTGAAAGCAAACTCACGCGCCCTTGGCCGGCAAATGACGGTCCTAAGTCAGTATAAGATATACTCATCATGATGACATGTGTAGTGTGAGAGTACCCATAATCGGCCCTTTTGAGTCTCCGCCATAAGCTCTCTCAAACGTATGGATGGCCCAAAATCGGATAGTGAAAATCCCAAAGCAATGGAACAACCAATGACAAACGCATATGAGCCGTTGTCCACTGTGACTCGACGTCACCCTACGACCGAACAAGCAAACATCGATGAACAAAGGACTCAACATGATCCGATTCTCAAGTGGTAAATCATCGCCAAAACACTATGTGCATGTAACCCCTATCCGACCAGATCAGTCCTTGGGGCGGTAGAAGATCAACTATAATCTGATTGAGAGCTCATCACGCGCTCTATGTGTGTCGGATGAGGCCAATAAGCCCAAATGGAAATGCTGGCCTCGAGTGGTGCCGTAGCCGGGAAAATCTCATCATCTTCCTGGACCATCTTCTAACATCACTGCCAGCAAAAGGTCTATCACATAATGAGCACCCTACCTCGTAACAACTGAATATCTCATGTATCATCATATACCGGACAGAATGAAGGGTTTCATGGCCAAAGATACAAGTATACCGGGCGACATCGTTATCTATCAAACATCATCCAGACAAACGGAAATGGCCCGAGACCGCTGACCCCGGGTATCCATCAAAACTGAAGTTGTATACAAACCGGGACTACCGGTGGTTCTCCATCCCATCCCCATCATGACATCTCATCTCCTGAATACTCAATCAAATGTACACCCGGTGGAGAAGCTCTAAATGTGAGTGGGATTCGTAACAAGAGGCTGAGCTAAAATCAACAAAATTACATACACCTGTTCCTACTACTACGTAGTCGCTTACCGCAAAGATAGTGGTCTAGGGCTCACACTCCGGGATGGGTCATCCTAAAAATGATTCGCATAAGTGCACTATAAGGTAAGACTTTCTATTTGGACCCTTGGATTGTTTCTCAAAAAAATGTTAGTGATGAGTTTGAACCATTAACTCTAAAACTGAAATGAAGTGAAAAGTTAACTTTGAAGATTTAGGCACAACTTGTAATCAGAGGCAAACAAGGTCTCTGCTATCTCGCTATGACAACCTACAGTCCGCCAACCTGATTTATGTTTAACTAGCAAACCTCACCCTAAACTAACTCATTTGAGCACCACGTATAACATGCACTATTGCCCCTTTTCGCTGAAACCCTAACATTAAATATCATCTCGCAGGCTCAGAAGACCATCGACGAACCACAGCGGTACTCCAGCTAAATAAGATGCACCGATCCTAAAGACTGTAAGGACACAACCACAAATATTCAATGCTATTCAACCCATTTAAAGATAGGCCATAAACACGAAAAAATTTCGTAGCTTTTTTTTAATACAAGAGGACAACCCATATGTCTCTACCACCAAGCTAGCTTCCTTCTCTTCAAAGAAAGAGGCTTAGCCAAGCACTCCTGTTGTCATCCTCAAGAGGGGTAGTTCTGCAGCCAAGAAAATAAGGGAAAGAGGAGAGAGAAGAGAGAAAAAGCAAAACCCTAATTCAAACCACAGACAAAATAAAATTATCAAAATTGCTCTTAATTTGTTACAAAATGGGAGGGGCTTATATAGGCTACCCAATGTAATTTGAAAATACCACAAAGCCTAAATACACCACAATTTTAGGGATAAGAGAGTAATACACCAAAATTCGAAGTCGTTGCATTAATTACAAAAGCATGACAAGGGCAAAAGTGAATTTCGCCATATTAAAAAATCAATAGGCAATGAAAATTCCTCGCATAATAAACAATAGATATTAAAATGCAAAATTCTACAATGAAGGGCAGATTTTTGCCATAGCGAAATTTCATAGCTTAGTAAATTATGTGAGAGAATGCAATTTTAAGTAGAAGTGTCATTAAATTCCCCCCGTAACAGCTTAAATTTGTGGCTCTCGCTAAGATTACAAATTTTCGCTTAAGGTTGTAAATTTTCGTGAATCCATAAATAAATTTTCGCAATCTTAGCTAAATTCTCGTAGATTTGCGAATTCATCACCGCATTGCTCGTCCTTCTACGCATCGATTTCATCACTTTGCCTTCATTCTTCTTTACTCTTGGTCCGCTTGATGGTTTACAATTGGAGTTCAATCTTCATGATTCATCATATGTCTCATATTGAACTCCCAAAGTACGCAAACCTCGCAAAACAACCACAAATAACCCTAAACGTGCATTAGTGATACTATGAAGATCTAACACTTAATTGCATAAATGACATGATTAGCGCAAGAGCACTGCCAAAACCCATCTAATATAGGGTTCAAAATAGCACTTTGGGCAATTAATCACACCCCCAACCGAAACGTTGCTAGTCCCTTACCAATGCAAAAAACAAAAGGAGATGACAGTGATTTTCAAAAGTTTATGATTCAAAAGGGTTTATGCAAGAAGCAACATTAATTAAACCGAAAATTGGAAGACACCAAGTTTGAAACCGGCAGAAAGAACTAAAACCATACAAGAACAATTTTAGTCATTGGTTCCATGACTTCAACTGAATTTCCACCCAAGTCTACGGTTTTATATAACCAGATTACGCCTAATAAATTGCAAATTTGTCCCTCCCCCCAACCTAGCACCGACATGGCCTTAAGTTGTTGAAATCAACCTAGATAGGCTAGTTACTCTTCTTTCTTATTCAACCAATGTAGGCACTTAAAAAAACTGACTTCCTCACCAAAGTCCGTAACGGGGGGTCCACCGACGACCCCAACCAATTAAGGCCAGGCATCAAGCCAAAGGATCACGACCACAAACCCTGCAGGCCACCCTCGACTCGAATGACTTCAAATCACCAACAAATCGTTAGACTCTACCATCCACCCATGTAACGAACACTAAATCGCATGACCCCAACCACCAAGGCTTAGGGCATCGAAAGCCAAAGGCTTTCTCGCTTATACACCCTCGGGACCACTCGGGTTTCCTACAAACTTCACGACTTTATTTTTTCTTTTCTTCTTCTTTTCTTTTTTCTTTTGCTTTTTTCTTTCTTTTCCTTTTTGGAAGACAACATTGGTCTTAAAGTATGGGTAACACAAACTCATCCTAGTTGCCAACATACCTACAATGGTTAGAAGAAGATAAAACAAACTTATTTCTATTGAAATAATCCGGAGGTGTTGTGTGAATTAGCATAGTGTTGAGAAATTTTCAAGTTGAGCATGCTGGAACTTCAACTAACCAAAAACTGTTTCAAGCATGGAATTTGCTCTAACATAAAGGTGACAAACAATGATTCAATTTTCCAACACAAGGCAATTCAATTGTCCAATTGTAGCAATTCAATTGTTCAATTGAAAAGAAAACAAATATACATGGTAAAGGCACAAAAATGGTATGTAATCAGATATATATAGATCAATAGCTTTATAGCCAAATGGCTAATACATGAATACAAAGCAAACATACAAAAGTATCACTCGCTACTATGGCTAACACACATAACCAATCAAATTTATGCGCTACAAGCTGTAACTATACAAAATCATAAAGAAACCTCTAACCACCTCACCGCTGTGGTGGTGGTGGGTCTCAAGTCGCTCAAGGCAAACAAACATCCAAATAGTCAGTCCTGTAGGCCTTCTCTCGATCAGAACACGAGGAGGCGCCCGGCGCCATGATCCGAAGACAGAGTGACACTGAGCCACCGATCCCGGGTCGCCTGCGGCCGCTAGTGAGCAGATGGCATCCATCACACCTGCACCAGAACCGGTGTGAACATACTGTGCAACAGCGTCAATAGATGGGACTGTGTACCACCCGTAGTCACATGGTGTGAGGAGGAGATGAAGGTGACACGAGCTCGACTCCTTCAGATTCTGCCTAGGCAGGCACATCATCTCTATGGAAGTCCTCAGCCACCTGACCCAGACTCCTCCGGTCCCGTCTAGAGACGGAAGATACTGCATGGCTACCACCACCACGATTAAATCCGTGAGGGCATCGAACTCTCATCTCAATCCCGCCCCTCCGGGAACCCATATGCTCGGCAGAACCCGGCGCGAGCAGTTCCCGCATCAGTAGTGGAATGCTTCGCCGCATTTGTGGTCCTTCCAATGGACCTCAGCCACTGCGAGGCCACCACCACTCGTAGGGATCAACCAATATCCCTCCTGGGATCCCAAGAAGAGCCCCAAGATGGCTCCCCTCCGTCGCACGTAATGTTGTGAAGTGAAATGCACTCGTCCTAATAAATGGTCGATCAGCAGCATCTGAGGCGGGAGCTGCCTCCTATAAAATACTGGTCCAGCTGTAGTGTCTCTGGCTAGTGCTCGAACCATCTCTCGGATGAGGGTACCCAATTTACAACCTCCGCATTGGCCTGGGCCAAAGATAATGCGTAGCCCAAAGTCAGCCGGATATCGGCCGCCTGAAAGACCACACATCACGATAGAATCGAAGCTCACGCACCATCTGCTCCCCAGAGACGTCATAGAATGACAGAACCGCAACACCACCGTGGGGTAATAATGTCAGTCATCATGAAGGGCGTGAGTGAATAATCTCCGAACACCTGACTCCTAACTGATCACCCTCGCCGACATCGGGAATGACTCCTCGATGAAAGTCCTCGAATGTAAAAGATTCCGAATGGGGTGCCCTACGAACAATGGCCTCCCGACCGAGGTGACAATCGAGGCGATGATGTCGCCCGCAGCCGATGACTGTGATGGCTATGGTCGAGAAGATGACTCGCCGGGGTCTGGCGTGCGAGCCCGGCTGAGGGTCAGCCCTCCAATCCTCCTTCCGAGGCAGGGTGACAGTTCCAGGTCCCATCCGTGTCGGCAACGCACGTAAATCCCCCGAGGCTCCTCGCATCGCTGTGGACCGTGATGGTACCGAGACGGACTTAGTCGGGCCTCGCATCGACCAACCCGTCGCCGGCGGACCCACCAGCACCGAACCATATCTAAAACTGAATAAACATCGGAAGAGCTCCCACCTCACCAAAATGCACCAGGCTCAGATTCTCGAACCTGAGGCTCACAGAGGATCAATCACTCGAACAAGGATACGTACCACTGTCGCAGCTGTAAACCTGGGCCTAAATAGCCAATATACAGAGGACCAAATGCTGAGGCACGGCAAAATAGCCGAACCACTGCAGAGGGTCCCGAATCGGGCAAGAGGCTCATCAAGGTTCTGCAGGTGGTTTCCGTGCTAGGCAGCACCCGCCAGAACAATCGTGGCTCAGGCGCACGCGGGTCGATGCCAGCAGAGTGGAGGTTTCGGCCAGTGGATCGTCGTTCGCAGCCGGCACTGCGGCGCAGTAAGCGCGCGATGCGCAGGGCTATGGCGTAGAAGCGTGACCGGGCGCCAATAACATGCAACCTGCATGGCAAAGGACGGCGGTAAGGAGGGCCGGAGACTCTGGGGCTTTGGCCGGGAGGGAGAATGTGAAGTGGCAAATGGACAAACTCCCCCTCCCCAGTTTAAATAGTTTGTTTCAAATAAGGGTCTCCAGCACCATTTTTCGGCTATTTTTAGCGACTTGGCCCCACTGCACTTCTCAAATTCTAAAAAATTGCTATATATTAATTATGACTAATATATGAAATAAAATTATTATAATAAAATTTTACTATATATAAAACTCAGAAGTAAAATTAATACTAATACTTATAAGATAAAAACAAAGTACTAAACGTGGAAAATCGATAAATTAAAATTTTCTAAAAATAACCAAATGTTAAAATTGACTGAATTAAAAAACAAAAAGCAAAAATTATGAACTCGCACCCGGTTTTTGAAAACACCGAACCAGCTCATTCTCAAAATTACTCAAGGGGGTCAGAGAATGATCTCTCAACTCCCGCAGAGCTCGGGGTTGACTCATTGTTTTGTGCCCATTTGTTGACCTCGTTCCTCAGTGATGGCTGTTGAATTGAGCAGTTGGCTTGCAGTGGGTGTTGATGGTAATGACTAATATCTCATCTCCGCCGATTACTCCCCACCCGGACACTCGTGCTTCCCCGCATATCGGCATTTGCTCAACCGCTATTTGATTTTCATGTTCTAACAACTTTTGGTTGTTGTTCGTGATGAAAGATGTTCAACTCAGCTCGCGTTACCAAAGGTAAGTTGCATGACTCCATTCCTAGCACTTATTATTGCATTGGCCGTGGGCCAAATACCTTCTCCTAAGATGATTGGAACATGATCGGGTTCATCAATTATTCAGTTAGCACCAAAATTCCAATCAGGTAGTAGAATCGCCTATTTTCACCAAGACATCCCCAACTATCCCTTAGGGATTTTTACCACCCATCGCCAATGAAAGTGTGATGTCGGGTCGGTTTAAGTTCACCCAAACCTAACTCGTCATATTGGCCGCAATACTAGTAGGTTCACACTGCTCCTGTATCAAGTAATGACTTGTTCATGCACCGCACTAATATTGACTGGAATTGCAGATCCTGATCCTTATATTTTGACCGATTCCTTACTGGATTATGGCACCGACTTGCCTTAAGAAATGCCTTTTCCTCAATGCCTAATCCTCTTGATCAGGCAGATCTTTCAAAATTTTGTAAAAGGTGACTTGTTTGATTATGTCTGAATAGAGGATGTTAACCTTCAATGACCAGACCTCTAAAATGCCCGCTTGCCGAGACGCCTTCTTCTACCCTCTAAGTGCTTGTGGGAATGGGAGGTGGTATGCGGTATTTCATTGACCTTCCTTAGAGAATATGCCTGACCGCAATTCCTCCCCGATTGGATTCTTCAACAGTTTGGCATAAGTTGACCAACCCTTTCCACTTTAGGCACAGAATGAATCTCATCCATTCCCGAATTGTTGGATGATCCTACCATGGATTCCCTTTGGGTTTAGCACTGCTTGGGAAGGAACCTCTTCTTTGCACCCCAGCAACTGTTGATCTCTGTGATAGCATCAGAGGTTATCAATTTTTTGGCTTAGGATTGTTTCAAGCCCATCTATTCTCTTATTCAGCAATACTTTCTAATATGATCAACTTTGTTCGCTTTTAACATTGATTCCTTTGCTCTTCCACAAAGTTGCTCACCACCTATCAGCCTTAAAATGGCTTGTTCCACAGAGATGAGGATGGTGGTGGTCAGGTTGAATCGAAACCAAATCGTAGTTTGGCACCCGGTATAAGCAGGAGGCTTCCAGGAAAGGTTAGGTGATTCCTCTGACCAAATTGTAGGTATTTCCATATGAGGCATTGGGTTGTGGTGGCTTATATTTGTCCTGTCAGCATTTTGCACATTCTCGATATCAACAAATCCTTCACTAGGCTATAGGACACTGTTTCTACTGGATCAGGGATTGAAATTAGTGCAAGGATTAGTAAAAGTGTGATTTTCAACACTATGTACTTCATGGTCTTCTTCAAGCCTCCACCTTCCTAGCTGGTTGGAAATCATTTAATTTATATCCTCCGTTGTATAAACTCTCCTAGTGGTTGGTCGAAGGCCCATTTGCTTCCTGACCCTGGTTCGCCCATCCCAACCCCCAGAAGTTTCAGCTACGTAATTTAAAAAATCCATGGCTTCGCCAGGATGTTACCTAGAAAGTCTCCTCCACACATGAGCCAAAGTCGCCATGGCAGAGACATACCACTGCAGAAGTGGTTTACTAAAGATCCATGTATCAACCATGATACATGCACAAGGGTCTCCATAAATCTCTCCCAACACTGATAAACCTCTCACCATCCTGAGCTGCAAAGGTGCAAATTTGTCTTTTCAAATTATTGGGTCTGCATGGAGCACCGAAGAACTTCTTCAGAATTCGCCCGTTGCCGGCCCACTTAATGGTTCTAGGCCTCGTTGAGCTAGCCAAATTCGCCTGTCCTTAGGTCGCGGAAATGCTTTAGCTCAGCAAACCATGTCCATCATACCTTCCTTGGTGTGCAAACCTCTCAAAACTCTACAGAGTGTATGGATTTTCATTTCTTCATACCCATGATATGGGAGTAGGGTACCAACATGGCCTCATCACATCTTCGCAGGAGGAATGATACGATGGGCACCAACTCTAGGAGGGTGGATGTGATCCCTCATGGTTCTATAGGCTGTTGGATTCATTTGGGGTTCCAGCTGACTATGTTGTTCTTCAGGTAGTGGATCCATGGTATCAGTGTGCAAGACCGATTTCACCGATCGCCGGTTGTGTACTCATTCTATGCAAGCCTTCCCTAGTGTTCTCCGTCCAAAGATCGCATAATCATATAATAAACCGAGACACATCAAAGATATACAAACCATCCTGCAAAGAATAGCTGCTAAAATAAAAACTGACTGTATATAAAAAAAAACAAAAATGAAGCGAAGTTATCGTAGTGATAAAACTTGCGCTATCGCAATCGTTACAAAAAGAGTTAAAAAGATTACCTTCACTTGTGATGTTGATCACAAGTACACTTCAACTTATCATTCGTAGTTTGGCACCATCCCCGGCAACGACGCCATTTGATTCGTGCCACAGTAGGCTGAGCTAAAATCAACAAAATTTATATACACCTAAGTTCCTACTACTGCCGTAGTCAAGCTACTGAAGATAGTGGTCTAGCCTAACACTGGGATGGGTTTTCATCCTAAAAAAATGATTTGCATAAGTGCACGAAGGTAAGACTTTATTTGGACTTTTTTGGATTTTTGTTTCTAAAAAACAGTGATGAGTTTGAAAACTGATTAATTGTAAAAAACTGAAAATGAAAAGCTGAATCCTGAAGATTAGTCACTAACTTGTAACTTAGGGCAACAGCGTCCTCTGCTCATCCTCACAAGAGACAAGCAACCTATAGTCCACACAAACCGGATCTATGTTTAACTAGCAAACCCCACCCTAAAATCAACTCCTATTTTGAGTTAAATCACGTATAACATGCATCTATTGCCTTTCGCTTGAAACCCTAATTAAATATCATCTCGTAGGCTCAGAAGACCATCTCTATCGAACCACAAAGGCATCTATGTAGGCATGCAATCGATCCTAAAGAAGGGTATTGGCAATCATTAAATATCTAATGCTATTCAACCCTATTTTGAGAAGATAGGGCCATAAACACGGCACTGTAGCTTTAATACAAGAGTATCAACCCGCATATGCCCCACCACCAAGCTAGCTTCCTTTCTCTTCAAAGAAAAGAGGCTTAGCTACATCTCTGAGTTGTCATCCTCAAGAGGTGTTTGGGCAGCCAAGAGTAAATAAGGGAAAGAGGAGAGAGAGAAAAGAGAGAAAAAGCAAAACCCTAACTAAAACCACGAGACAAAATAAAAACTTACCAAAAATTTCTTCCTTAATTTTTTTGTTACAAATGGAGGGGGCGAGTATAGGCCACCCAATGTATGAAAATACCACAAAGCCTAACACTTGGCCAATTTTAGGGGACAAGAGTAATACACCAAAATTGAAGTCGCATCAGATTAACATAAAGCATGACAAGGCAAGGAATTTACATATTCAAAAAAAATTGCTTAGGCAGTTTAAATTAGCTAGCGGTACTTCGTCTAGCTTCTGCGAAATCACCAAGAGATACAGCGAAATGCAAATTCCTCACTAGGCAAGCAGGATTTTGTTAGTTGATAAATTCACAAATTAGCTAAATGATAGAGTAGCTTAAAATGCAAAATTTCGCTAGAACAAAGGTTTCAGCAAATTCCCCGGTGTCTGTTTAAAATTGGTAATTCGCTAAGATTGCGAAATCGCTAAGGTTGTTAATTAATCCCAAATAAATTTTCGCAATCTTAGCTAAATTCCCGATTTGGCAATTCATCACCGCATTGCTTCCCCGTCCTCTACGCATCGATTTCATCACTTGCCTCATTCTCTTTGATTTTGTCCGTTTGATGGCTGACAATTGAGTTCAATCTTTCATGATTCACCATGTCCTGACATTGACCCCAAAGTACGCAAAACTCCGCAAACAACCACACAAATAACCCTAAACCATTAGTGATACTAAGAAGATTTGAATTATCCAATTATATAAATGACATGATTAGCGCGCAAAAAGCACTCAAAACCTATCTAATATAGGGTTCAAAATAGCACTTTTTGGGCACTAATTAGTGAGTGGGGAGTGGGTCTGTAGTCACTCCAAGGCATCCCAAATCAACCAAACCCTAATCAATCAAGTCCTTAATAGCATGCCTCAATGCTGCACAACTATCTGTATCATGACCCGCTTTTTGATGATAGTCATAGTGAAGATCTGTCCTGAATCCGGGTGGGGTAGGTTGTAATGGTGGTCTAGGTGGTAGTGGAACAATCAAACCCCCTTCAACCAATCGCTAAAATGCTCAACCTGGCATCCCGAAAGCTGTGTAACCGCCGTCACCCTATGGAGGCTGGTGGTTTATACCACGATGGTACTGCATTTATACCTCCGAGGTGCCTGTAGCATATATCACACAGATGATGGATACAGCCCAAATGACCGGGAAGGAGAAGGTCTATATTGGATCCCGTTGTATCATCTAGTAAGGAGTGTCCAAACCGCCTAAACGGAGGGGTGGCGAAATTTATGTCTTGTCATAATGCGCTAACATCTAATGGTCCGGGTCCCGACCTTGGCTCTCCCCCAGAGTCCAAGGGGAAGAGTCTACCCATAATCCCTAGATATGCCCCCTCCTCAACGCTACAGAGGGTCCGAACCAATGATCGAAGTTTGTCCGTGGTGTCCATGAGACAACCCAGCAAAGCGAGGCCAGATCAGCACAACTACACCCAATCACACCCGAGGGGTCTATCTATAATATGTGCAATCTTCTCCCTCCAGCGTGAGATGAATGAAGTGACCAACTCATCTGGCCTCTGCCTGAGGGCCTCTAACTCTCTCTAGGATACGTCCACTACAGTATTAAAAAATTATTGTCTGATAAATTCCTATCCCAAATCTGCCCATGTCCTACGCCTCGAAGGGTCCAATGATAAACCAACGCTGAGCGGCACCACCACATGTAGGAAAGTATGATCATCCGTGTTTCATCCAATATATGCTCATAACAGATATACAACTTAGCGAATACGGGGCACCCTATTCCCATGTACCTTCAATATCCTGTATGCTAAATCGAACTGGTGGTAGTCATCTAAGGTCACTATCCGTCCCAACCCATAACCCAATTAGGAACATGCAGAGACCAGAATCCGCTCAATCCCATCGACAGTGCCTGAGGCCATCACACCCAGCTCGGGGCCACAACAGAATGTGGTATGGTCTCATTTCTCACCATGGGTACAAATGCTCCAGCCTTGTGGTCAGATCAATAAGTGGTGGTGGTGGAGGAGGAACTGTATAGTCTTACTGTATAGTGGGTCCAGATGATGGTAGTGGTGGTGGAGGTGCAGTAGAGTCATGCGAGGTGCTCCCCGAAATTGGCAATGGTCATTCGAGCGCCCATCAACCGTCTCAACAATATAGGCATCCCTTAGAGATGCCATACGGTATCGTAATCTCAACTGGCCTAACAAAGAGTATTATATCTATATCTCTTTATGATTGATGTCACTCTAACTGACTGTGTGGATTGGAATTTCTAACAAGTCTACCTCTCGATCCGTGATCCAAGCACGGAACCTGTGTCACTTAATCAACAATCCCGGTGAAAAGCAAAGGAGGCACAATAATCCTCAGATATTAACCAAAATCAATCCGTGAATGCAATCCCACAATGAAATCCTCTCTAAGGAATGAGCTTGATAATGTGACATCAATGCCTAATCTGATATAGCTCCACATGCAGAGCGAGATTCTCGGAAGAACATGGTAACATCTTAGGCAGGTCGGCCAACAAAGAGAAAAGGCAAGTCCTAAAAGGCTGTATGACTGCATTCTACAAGCACAGGCCAACCTAATATCCACAGAATCAATCAAAGTGACACACTGCCACGCATTCATGAAATTCAGTCTAAATATACAAGTCTTCATTGTTCTGACATCCGCTCCCATAGTACCTACATCGATATAAATTTCTATGTTAGACCTTATTCAAACCTCACTTAATACAGAAAATAGAGAAATGACTTCAAGAAACATAAGCAATCCATGAGGAAATTTGGGCCGACCAAGACTAGTGATTCAGAAGTAAGGGGATACACACGTGCCCTACAAACACAAGCGGCAACTATGTAAGGGAAGGAGCAAATACAAAGAAACAATCATGCACAAATAGCAAGCCTACCACAAAATCTACACACAAACCAATCCATCTATGCCAATCAAACATATAGCTAGGTACCAACCAACCACATAAAGCATGCTAGAATCCAATAGGTGAACACACAAGCACAAACAAACCATGGGGCGTATGCCAAATACCAATCATGTGTGATCATCAACATCCATGTGGTGCCCAAGAGCCATCGATCAGAGAACCATGTGCCCTAACATACCCAACTCAAGTCTGCTTGATCCTGAAACCAGAGATTCTAGTTCAATCCCCGTGAGTCGCCACTCAGGGACCCTGAATTTCATCCACTGCCACTCGCTAAAAATGAAAAGAAAATGTGGGTTGATTTAAGGTTCAGAAAACTGTTCTTCAAAGGATAGAACGGTTTTGTTGAGTCACTCACTTTTTGTTTTTATTTATAAAGGGAAACCAAGTAAGAACAAAAACCCTATGACCTAAAAGATGGAAAAGCAACTACTAAAAACCAGATTCTGTCTAGGGATCAGTTAGCTATCGGGAAGGCACCTCATGATAGCACCCCTCTAGGCCTAGAACCTCGGTCCTCGCCATGAATTGGGTATGTGGGAAACATATGGTCAAAGATCAAATAGCCTCCCAGGTTACATAGGATGACTCAATCAATAACTAACCCACAAGATTCAACATAAATACTCAACCAATCAAACAATGGGTGCGCACTTGTGGTCTCTAGCCAAGTAATACAAGAGGTCACAACAAGCTCAAATGCACCACAAATGTCAAACCAAACATGTATTATGAATACAAATACTAACTTCAAGAACAAAATTCAGGTCCCAGTAATGCGCAGTGAATAGGTAGGGTACACACATCATACATCATGATTGAAACCAAATATTGGATCCCATGCCAAAAGAAAGGAAGCAAGCTGAAATGAGGTAAGTGGTTTGATTACTTTAGCACACATTCCTTTAAAATCCCACAAACCGAACCATACTTACCAATCCCACATTGCCCACTACCCCACTTTGTTCAAACCAAAACTGAACGCAAACCTAAAGGCGGTCTGCTGTGTTCCTATAGAGCAAATAGGGAGCACGCCATAATAGATCTGAATGAAATATGCTAAAATAGGGTTGCCCATGAGCTATCTTGCACAACCGGTTGAACCGTTTCCAACAAGTCCAAATGATTGAGAAAATTTTTGAAACTTTGTTAGAAAATTCCTCATACAGTAAGGAATCTAAAAAAATAAACGATGCATGATTCCAAGCCCGAATGAGTGAGAACCAACTGAAATACGGTAGTTGCTTTTAAAACTGGCTGCAACCAAGCTACCCCATTTATTAAAATGAATGACTATGACTCCAACTAATTTACAAACGATGCAAACTACCTAGATCCTTTAGAACTAAACTGGAAATTCGCCACCTAAACTTTGAACTTAGCGTTGCAAATTCAACCACAAGCCCCAAATAAAGCAAATCGTTCAGAGTCGACATTCACAAACATCTCCAACACAAATGGGAATGAACCCGCAACCATTCGCATGCAATGCCAAGGGGCTCAAAACCAACCCCAAGGAGACAAGAGATAACCTGCAATCACACACCAACATTCGGGCCTAATAATCGTGAACCCGCTTCATCCAACTCAATACACAAATCTCCAAGCCATTGCTTTCTCGAAAACTTAACCCACGAACAGGTCGGGTTCGGGTTTCCAAACCGCCAGACGGTGAAAAATCTCAACCAGAACCTTCCTCACAGAGTCAACTATCCAACAAGATAAATGTAGTGCAATTCCGACTCCGAATGACCAAGAACAAACACAAACAAAGCAAAAATTTAAACTGCCTTTCCAGAATCAACCCCAATCGAACCGATGGTTCGCTCTAACTCTGTCCAAATTATTGAGAAAAGATCTCAAAAATTTTCAAAACCTTCCTCACAAAGTCAAGAATCCAACAAGATAAACGAAGTGCAATTCCAACTCTGAATGACCAAGAACCAATACAAACAAAGCAAAGTACCCAAACCGTCTTCCTAAATCCAACTCCAATGACTCTGCTATTCGCTTCTCAACCAAATTAAATTTCAAGTTGAGAAAGATTCCAAACTTGTCAAAACTGACAAAGATCTCGCAGTCGAATCCAAAACACAAACGGTTCACCCATTCGAATGACCAAGAACCAAAACAAACAAAGCAAAGTACCTAAACTATAGTTCCAGAAAATTGAACCCAATGAATCGGATGGTTCGGTTGCCCAACTTGTCCATCCAGTTGAAAAAATATCTCAAAACTTGTCAAAACCTTCCTCATAGAGTCAAGAATCTAACAAGATAAACGGTGCACCCAACCTAAATGATTCGTAAGAACCAACACAAATAAACTAGTACCCAATCTTCCGTCCGCAAATCGAATCCAATGAATCTACGATTCGGGGCCTCTAATTAGTCCATCCTGCTGAGAAAAAGATCTCAAAACTTGTCATAACCTTCTCACACAAGAACTAATAATAATAAGACAATGGAGTAATTACCCAAATGACCAAGAACCAACACAAACAAAGCAAAGTACCCAAACTGCCATTCCGGCAAACTGGACCCAATGAATCGGCTGGTTTGATTTCCCAACTAGTCTAGTCGATTGAGAAAAGATCTCAAAACTTGTCATAATCTTTCTCATGAGTCGAATTAACAAGATAAACGAAATTCAACCTAATAATCTCAAGAACCAACACAAACAAAGAAAAAAATTCTAACATGAGTCTCGCAAACAACAAAGGCAATGAAAAAGCCATAAAAGAAACTGAGAAGCTATATAACTTTAGACCAGAGGGATTCACAAACTATCCCTCCCATTTTTTCTTCTTTCTTTCTCTCGTCTAATAAACCGAGTCTCTCTCAATAATGAATCTGGCCAAGAAGACTGGGAACTGTGCACACACCCCCAGAAAATGCTAGAAAAGCCTCGTTCTTCTTCCATTCTAGACTTTATATCATAAACCCTACCAGCCTCTGAACCCACCTTTGTACCAAGATTGAACCCCGGGAATCAGTTTCTCAAAGATGGGATACACACTTCATTAATGTTCTTGCATTCACGAGGCTAGCTTAACCTTTTTAATTTTTTCCTTTTTTTTTTTTTTTTTTTAGTTTGCTTCACCACTAGGAATCCATATGGATTCATGGTGGGCAACAAGGAACCCAACCCAAAGCCCAAAATAGATCCAAAATATTTGCGTCAACTGGAGCAGCAGGGCCTGAAACCAGGATTCGGGCCTGACCACAAAAATCAAGACTCATAAGCCGTCTGACTAATCGTTGAACCGATACAACCAGATCCGAATGGGAGGAAAATTATGAAATTTTTGAAAAATATTCCCTGAAGAATAAAGAGACCAACAAAAACGGCACAATTCCAGCTTGATGAGAGAGATAAGATCAAAACAAGGAGGAGGCTCACCAAACCACCCAAAAACAAAGTCAGATAATGACACTCGATGAACCAGTCAAACCGATTGGTCAAACAGTTGAAAAAAATTAATAATTTTAACAAAACCCTTTAGTAGTCAAGGAATCCAACAAAACAAATGGTGCACATTCGAGTTCTGACAAGGGAGAGGTGATCGAAACATGCACAAGTGCTCGACTCGACATACCTAATAAACTTCGATCGAAATAAAAAACCTCGTGGGGTCCACTTGCTTCTATGGCACAATGCCAATAACTAAAAAAAGCCAATAGATGACGCCAGCTTGGAATCCACACACGCACTCACAGACTCATATACAAGCCCAATCGAGGCTCTAGAGACAAACTATCAAAAGGGCCCTAATGATGTTATATGAGAACGATGGGTGAGTGTGACACCCATAGGATAAATGCAAGTGCTAAGGGACAAAATTGAGGGTCTACAGGAGCAGCCCCAAGAGAAGAAGCCAGCAGAGACACCAGATGGAAAGAAATAAATTGAGAACAAGAATTACACAGTTTATGCACCCAAGCACTCATGCCCTCAATGATTGAGGCAAGAACCCGACAAGGCTAATAAATTCATAGTGTTTAAGAAATTGCATATCAAGATTCCATTCGCAGATGCATTAGAACATATGCCCAACTACGTCAAATTCATGAAAGATATACTATCCAGGAAAAGAAGGTTATAAGAATCAGACAAAGGAATTTACTAAAGAGTGCAAAGGCTATAATTAGTACTAAAATTATCACATAAGCTAAAGGGATCCAGCAAATACACCCCTAAGATAAGGAACTCGGTCTTTGAGAGAGCTCCCATGACCCTAGAGCCAGTATTAACCTTCATGCCTTATCCATTTTCAAACGACCGTTTGTAGTTAGACCTACTACGATCACACTGCAACTGACAGATAGATCATTGAAACATCCCTGGGAGTGATAGAGGATGCAAAGAATAGACAAGTTTATCTTCCCTGCTGACTTCATAGTGTTAGACATGGAGGAAGATAAAGAGATACCCATCATACTGGGTAGACCATTTCTAGCAACTGGCAGGGCTTTGATTGAAGTGTAGAAGGAAAAGCTGAAACTAAGAGTGCAAGATGATGAAGTCAGATTTAGCGTGTAACGCCCCGTCCTGAGAGAGTGTACAGTACATGTAACTGTAGGGGCGTATAAGAGCACCAAGTGACATTTTAATATTTTTGGGAGTTATATTAAGGATAAAATTTGCACTATAAAGATAAGGAAAATCATAAAATGAGTAGATGGGCCATCATATAAATAACAAGAGTTGATTTACAATATTAAAATGACAAGGGACTTAATTTCAATTTAGGCAAAGATTAGGTAACAACAGGAAGATGAGACAAAACAAAACCTCATTTTTATCTCACAAAAGCTAGGCAACCGTAGGAGGAGAAGAAGGAGAAAAGAAGAGGAAGAAGAGGGAAGAAGGAGAAGGAGAAGAAAGACCAAAACCAAGGTATGTTTTGGTCTTGGAAATCATGGTATTTTGGATTCCTAAGGTTTTGGCTTTGGAGAATTGTTCCTCCTTGTCTAGGCTTGTGGAGAGATCACACAAAAACCCTTGGTTTGTTGAGGTTTTTAAAGTAAACCCCAATTGGTAAAATAAACATAGAATCATCATATTTATATGGTTTTTAGAAGAATTGCGGACCTTGTTAAATTCATAAGAGTTCTCACCTTCACCTAGGTTTTGTGGTATGAGGTTCCAAATCACCAATCTGTAAGGAGTTTTAGATGAATTCCATATTGGCTTTGAGGTATTAAGGAATGGGGAGTTGTATGAAGAGAGTTACACCAAAGTGGCAAAGAACAAATCGGGCAAAATTTAAGTCAGACTTAAGATGTGCATATGGTCAGACCAAAGACACCCCCGTGCCAGGTCAACCCGCACTGCACACCGTATCGTAAACTCGTACCAGACAGTCGTGCCAGGCACTCCAGATAGGTGTGCCCAAATGCTCAGATTGTGTAGCTCGCGTATTTCAAGCCCAACCATACAATCGCAGCATGGGAACCTTAATAAATGATTAAGAGAGTTCACAGACGAACTCGATTTAAAACGTGACACTGCACTTCACACAGTCGCCACGATATTCGCTATGAATATGCTAGGAAGCACGTTGTTTATACGCTACGCGAGATGATTAATAATATGTCGCCGATGGTTCGAAAGTGTAGGCTAAAGCAAAGGCGGAAAAGTAGGAATCTGTGCTCAAGCTTAGTGGCAGAAAGGTGAGTGTTCTTAAACCCGATGCTTCTCAAATATCATATACATATTATAAATTGTTTACACTGTATTTACTCGGTTTTGAGCTAGGAAACTATATCTTGAAGAGCAAGAAAAATGGTTTGAATTATAACCATTTTCATAAGTAAAGGTAAGCAAATGGTTTTGAAATTGTCAAACCATTCTTCGTTGGGTACAAAGCAAAGCAAATGGTTTTGAATTATTAAACCATTTTTCTTGCAGAAGGGGGCAATGGTTTTTAAATTGTAAACCATATGTCAAAAAAGAAGCAAAAGAATATTTGTGAAAATGTGCCTAACTAAATCCCTAGTTCTAAGCAAGCAAACCGTCGAGGTATTTCAGACAGTATACGGTGGAGTTGGGGATATCATATTACGTATTTAGTTTTATTCCGGTCGGCAAACTTAGGTCACATCATAAGGCATTTAAAGGAGACCATGGCACGTACTGGAGTATATAAGGTTAAGAGCTCTAACTAAATTATATATTACACCCAGTCAATTCCACCATTACCTTAAAAGATAGATGCCCGCCCTTCCACTAGGTGATGCGGACCTGTGTCCTTCCAATCGTCACGGCCGATGCCTGTGTTCCCGTGTTCACCAGGCACAAATACAAGCAAGTATAGGCTTCCAGTATTGATGATTTATAAGCATGATCATTCGCTTTTGAAAATCAACCATTATACGTAGTCTACAAAGCCTGTGAGAGATTTAAAAGCAAACGGTTGGAGTTACGCACTTTCATTTATATTTCAAACGACCTATGAGCCTAGGCTCCTGTGAGGATTTAGCAAACTACGAGCCCAGTTCCGCTTTTGGCTCTCAAAGCAGAGAACGGTTGAGCCCAAAGCTCTCGTTTATAAAAGTTTTGAGAAACTTTATAAAGCAAGAGGTTTATATGCTATCTTAAGAACTTTTAAAGCAAGAGATTTGATTAAAAGTTTTAGAAACTTTTAAAGCAAGATAGCAATATAAGAGAAGTTTTGAGAAGTTTTATAACCAGCAAGCAATAAAAGTTTTAGTAAGATTTTAAAGAAAAGCAAAGAAAGCGCAAGCAAGCAGGAATTATGAAAGTTTAGAAACTTTTAAAAGCAAGCAAAGATAGAAGTTTTAGAACTTAGTAAGTGCAAGGTTTCCTGAAAATTGTAAAGAGAGTTTTACGCTTTGAGATGCTTTCCGCAAAAGAAAATATTTTATAGTGCCATAAACTCACTGGGTCTGCTTAGCCTTCATTATTTTCTATTTTAAAACTATTTCTGTGTAATATATATAAGACGCTAGAGCACAATAGGATTTGTCCTACATCAATATAAGTGTTGTGGTACACATTTTGTAAGAATAGTACTTTTTGAATTTGGTATAATGGAACATATATGTACAGTGGTTGTGAAGATTTGGGTTAGTTGGTCGCCATAATTGAACTGCAAATTTTGTATGGCGTTGGTGATTTGGGAATTGTCCTATATGCAGCCAAGGCAAGGCCGAGGTTTTTCTCACACAAGATTTTTAACAAACTTAAGTTGGAAAAGAAAAAATTATAAGAGGTTTACACACACGGCCAAGCCACCCTAATTTCTACGTGGAGGTAACAATTGGGATACTCGAGAGGCTGCACACCCGCCCTCAGTAGCAAGTCATCGTGGTATCAAAGCATAAGTATTGGCAACCATGTATTTTCGGATTCAAAGTGTTATGACATATGAGGGTGATTCAAAAAGCACAAAACACTGATTTTTGGTAAATACAACTATATCGAAGAGGACGTAGAGGCGTCCAGGAGGAGTTATTCCGTGGTTTCCGAAAGGCCCCGCAATAATTCGAGAGAGAGGAGAGCACGTTGTCGGGTTCCACTACCTCTATATGAACTACCTCTCCAAAGAAAGAGGTCGCTTCAATTATCCGCTACCGAGGGAGCTCAAGGCCAGATTGTTGATGGGCAGAAAGGTGGTACAGACAGGATAGATAGTAGCCATAATGAATCTATCAAGAATATGAACCTCCAATTTACCACCTAGAGAGGTTATGGACGATGAGAGAGTAATGCTGCCAAGCCATATGATCGTAGTGGTGATCCGTAGGCAGCCCGTTATGGCTAGATCTGGGCAAATACATTACGGAGTTGCGGGCTGCATGGATGAGCAAAGAGTCTTGTTTTCACTGAATGGAAGACAGTGGCTAAGGATCGCGATGAGAGGAGGTATCCTGATGGCATATCATGGGACCAATTCCAGCAAGAGTTCACTGATAGGTTCTTTCCTCAGAGCCATAAGGATTCAAAAATTGAGGAGTTCTTCAAATTAGAACAAAAGAACATGTCAGTGTCAGAATATGAGAAGAAGTTCTCAATTAGTTAGATCGGTTCCTTATATTCAAGCAGATGAAGTCCTGAAGTGCAAAAAGGTTTTATTGTGACTACAGCACCTAATCGTAGTGTGTACGACGCTGGTTCCGTATCAAATTTGGGGGGACTTAGCTTGAGGCTGCCTCAAGAGTTGAGAAAAGTACTACAACTATGTATCAGCAGTATGTGAAAGTAAGAGTAAGAGGAGTGCAACCTGCACCTCCCAACAAAGCCCGACAAGATGCAGGAAAGAAAAGCAATGTGGCAAGAGGTTATAGAGGCCGAGGTGCAAGTCGAGGAGCTATCTCATCGTGACCGCTGAGCCCCCAGCTGCTAGCAAGGCACCTGCAGTATTCCTCCCATTTGTCATATGTGTCAAAGGCGACACCATGGGGAGTGTAAGAGATTCAATACAGGGTGTTTCCACTATGGCCAGGAAGGCCATTTCATTAGGGAGTGCCCTCAGCTAATTGGTGTAGAGACATCGTGAGCGGCCTAGCTACCCCAGTACCAGATGAGCACTCATGTCTTCGGGAGAGTTTCCTGCGCAGGGGCGCACAAATTACAGTAGAGGTGGTCGGTGAGGCAGAGGTAGTGCCCCAGTGGATGTGACAAAGCCTTGCACTCGTGCCGTAGTTTATGTCAGGACCCAAAGAAGATGCAGATGCAGCCCGCATGTGGTCACCAGATATTTCTATCCTTACATGATGCATATTAGTGACCTGTGAGTTACGCATTCATTTGCATCCAAGCCATTCTTAGATCATTTCAGATAGAGACCCAGCCATGAGGGTCGTATGAGAGTTTCCCTTCCGGGCTTGAGATCCGTTATCTCGCATTTGAGTAGTCAAAGACAAGATAGTTCGATCGGGGACAGAGTCTCAGATCTCAGAGCTCTATATACGGCGGACTTCACGTGGTTCTCGGTATGGATTGGTCATTTCACATAGAGCCACATTAGATTGTTATAAAAGGAAGTAGTTGGGTATAGGCCGTGGAAATTGGTGTGTCAGAGGATTACGTAGAGAGTTATCTTCCTGTATGATCTCCGCCATGACAAAGACAAAGAATGTCAGCAGAAAGGATGTCAGGGTTATCTAGCTTATGTGGTGGAGACAGGGAAGGAGTGGACTATGATGGATGAGATTCCAGTTGTTAGAGAGTTCCCATATGTATTTCCATATGATATTGCAGGATTACCTCCAGAAAGAGAGGTGGAGTTCACCATTGATTTGATCCCAGGGACTGAGCCCATTTCATTCCTCCTTATGATTTGCCTCAAGAGTCGCAGGAGCTTAAGGCTCAATTAGGAGAGTTGTTGAGTAAGGGATTCATTCGGCCGAGCATATCCCCATGGGGAGCTCCAGTTCTCTTCTTGAAAAAGAAATATGAGCTTATACTGTGTATAGATTACGTGCAACCCGAACAGAGTTACCATCCGCAATCAGTATCCACTCCCTAGGATCGATGAGTTATTTGATCAACTCCAAGGGTCTCAAGTATATTCCAAGATAGACTTGAGGTCAGGGTATCATCAGTTGAGGGTGCAGGAGAGTGATGTACCTAAGACTCCGCATTCGTGACACGCTTACGCATTATGAGTTTTCGTGATGCCATTTGGTTCGACTAATGCTCCTAGTCATGCATGGATTTTGATGAACTCGGGTATTCCAAATCGTGATTCGATAGGTTCGTCATAGTTTTTATCGATGATATCCTAGTGTATTCAGGTAGTTCAGAGGAACATTCAGAACACCTTAGGATTGTATTGCAGACCCTAAGGGAGCGACAGTTGTATGCCATGTTGAGCAAGTGTCAGTTTTGGCTTGACAAGGTGGCATTCCTAGGTCATGTGATCTCAGATGAAGGTGAGGTGGATCCCCGCAAAATGTGGTTGTGTAAATTGAAACCACCAAAGAATGTGTCAGAGGTCAGAAGTTTCCTTGGTTTAGCAGGGTATTACAGTAAGTTTGTTGAGGGGTTCTCTAAGATAGCAGCTCCACTGACCAAGCTGACAAGAAAAGATGTCAAGTATGATTGGGTAGATGCTTGTCAACAAAGTTTCGAGGAGTTGAAGGATATATTGACTTCAGCCCAGCTCTAAATACCCCAATGGGAGAGATGGGTCATGGTTTAGTGATGCTTCCAGGCAAGGCCTTGGCTAGAGTTTACGTAATGATAAAGGGTGATTGCATATGCCTCTAGACGCCTAAAGAAGCATGAGGAAATAAATTGATCTCACACACGACTTAGAGCTTGCAGCAGTCGTGTTTGCTCTAAAAATATGGAGACATTATTTATATGGTGTTCCTTGTAGGATCTTTACAGATCATAAAAGTCTTCAATATATTTTCACCCAAAAAAAGTTAAACCTGAGACAAAGAAGATGGCTTGAGTTGATTACATGACTACGACCATCATTGAGCACTTAATCCAGAAAGCTAATGTCAGAAAGGTATGCCTTGAGTAGACGACCAGAGAGTTCTTTGTCTCACATGAGATCAGGTTACCTTCCACTGTTGGTGGATTTGAGAGCTTTAGGGGTGATATTGGAAGCTGAGGATTCAAGAGCCTTGTTAGCCACCTTTAATGTTAGACCACCCTAGTGACCGTATTTCAAAGGTGGCAATCACAGGGACCCATGTATGATTGCTTAAGGAAGAGATATAGGAAAAGGAACCTAAAGCAAGAGTTTCAAATCAAAGATGATGGTAATGATAATGAAGACGAGAATGTGTGCGAGTATGGCGAATCGAAAGAGACATTATATAAGAAGCGCATTCATCTGCGTATGCTATGCATCCAGGTAGTACCAAGATGTATAGAACTTTGAAAGAACATTACTGGTGGAATGGGATGAAGAAAGAGATAGCAAGCTTCGTTTCTAGGTGCCTAACCTGTCAGCAGGTGAAGGCAGAGCATCAAAGGTCCGCAGGGAAGATACAGTTACTCCCTATTCCAATGTGGAAATGGGAAAAGATCACTATGGATTTTGTGACAGGTCTTCCACGGACTCAGAGGCAACATGATGCGATATGGGTGATAGTTGATCGTTTGACGAAGTCTGCTTATTTTCTACCAGTTAATGTTGAGGATTCTTTAGAAAAGTCGCCCAATTGTACGTGGGATGAGATGTTACTTCATGGGTTCCAGCTTCAATAGTTTCAGACGAGACCCCAGATTCACATCCGTGTTTTCGGGCCTAGTTTACGTGATACCGCTAGGTACTCATTACATTTCAAATATTTAAAGATTTCATCCTCGGCGATGGCTACCAAAGAGGACTATTCAGACGCCGCAGGATATGGCCGAGCCTTGTGGTGTGACGGAATTCAAAGTGGAGTCAGATACTCATTTAGCACTAATGGAGTCGCCTACAACAATGTACTATCAAGCCGCATAAATGGCTCCATTTGAAGCATTGTACAGGAAATGTAGGACTCTAGTGTGTTGGGATGAGGTTTATGAGAGAAGACTAGTAGCCCCGAACTAGTACAGATCACTTCAGAAAAGTAAAAAGTCGTCAGGATAACTTGGAAGATAGCAAAGAGATAGACGTAGTGCTATGCGATAACCGGGCCATAGAGACCATGGGCTTGAGATAGGTGACCAAGTCTTTTTGAAAATTTCACCTTGGAAAGGTGTTTTGAGATTCGGGAAGCGAGGCAAGCTTAGTCCGAGATATATAGGACCCTATGAGATTATGAGCAAAATGGGGCCGTAGCTTACAAGTTGAAGTTACCCCCAGAGTTATCAAGGATTCATGATACATTCCATGTGTCGATGTTGAGGAACACATCCTGCATCCTCTCACATGTGCTGGAGCAAACTGCAATTAAAGGGAGAATTTGACTATGAGGAGATACCCGTGCAGATTGTAGATCGCAAGGAACAGGTGTTGAGGACTAAGGTGATTCCTTTGGTTAAAGTACTATGGAAGAATCATGAGAGGGAGGCAGCTACTTGGGAGCCAGAGGCTCAAATGCGCCTTCAGTATCCGAAATTATTTTCCGAATGACGTATTTTCCTTTCTTTTCCTTTGAATTTAGTTTGTTCATTTAGAGGACGAAATGTTCTAAAGGAGGGAGGATTTTGTAGCGCCCCGTCCCGAGAGAGTGTACAGTACATGTAACTGTAGGGGCGTATAAGAGCACCAAGTGACATTTTAATATTTTTGGGAGTTATTATTAAGGATAAAATTTTAATTGCCATAAAGGATATGAAAATCATAAAATGAGTAGAGATGGGCCATCATATAAATAACAAGAGTCGACATAATATTGGTAGCTGATGGAGGACTTAATTTCAATTAAGGCAAAGATTAGGCTATAAATAGGAGATGAGACAAACAAAAGCCTCATTTTGTCTCACAAAAGCTAGGGCAACCGTAGGAGAGGAGAAGAAGGGAGAAAAGAAGAGGAAGAAGAGGGAGAAGAAGGAGAAGGAGAAGAAGACCAAAACCAAGGTATGTTTTGTCTTGAAATCATGGGTATTTTGGATTCCTAAGGTTTTGGTTTGGAGAATTGTTCCTCCTTTGTCTAGGGTTTTGTGGAGAGATCACACAAACCCTTGGTTTGTTGAGGTTTTGTGGGTAAAACCCCAATTGGTGTAAAATAAACATAGAATCATCATATTTATATGAGTTTTAGGAAGAACTGTGGACCTTGGTTAAATTCATAAGAGTTCTTGACTTTCACCTGTGGTTTTGTGGTACGAGGTTCCAAACCACACACCAAGTGTTATGGAGTTGTTTTTGTGATGAATTCATATTGGTTTTTGAGGTATTAAGGAAACTGAGTCAGAGGAAGAGAGTTATACCAAAGTGGCAAAAAGAAGCAAATTGGCAAAATCTGAAGTTGTAATCAGAATAGTATTAGTGGCTGTACCGTACACCCCCAAGAAGCCAACAACCCGCACTCCAGACACCCTGGTCGTAATGCAACCCGTGACTGCACAGTCAAAGGTGTAAATTTGGCATGTGTGCCCAAATGCCCGTGATTGTGTAGTTTCTTGTATTTAAGCCTAAATTCATACACCGTTAGCATGGGAACCTTACTAAATGATTAAGAGAGGTTCAAATAAGATTGGAACTTGACTAAAATGAAGGCACTTTCGCCAAGTATTCCTTATGTGAATAAGTGCTAGAAGTAGTTAAGTTTATAATGCTATGCGTAGCGACAATATGTCGTCAGATTCGCTTGAAAGTGTGTAGCTAAAAGAAAGGTGGTGTCACGCTCGAATCCTTAAATCGACCCGGATTGAGGATCCGAAATCAAGCTTCCGGACGCGACCATATACCGGGACTCTTACTCCGATTTTTTTTTTTTTAAAGTCAACTTTTACCCGTGGGTATGGCCCACATCTTATAACATAATCCAAAATATTATATACAAATCAAAAGAACTACCACCGGAGTGGTGTCCATCAAAATCTAGACACATATAACTGAGTCCCATTTACTTATACATATACAAAAACAACTTTACATTCCAATTACATATTCAGAGCGCAGGACCTATCGTGATGAACTCCTTACCGGTGTGTCGCCTGCGTACGCGATGTTTTCGCATCGCCTTCTCCGCACCTACACGGATTAAAAAACCCGTTTCTAAGCTTTACGCTAGTGGGAATATATCTTATACAGAAACACATGCATTTAAATTGAATCACAAATAACATAAGACAGTAACAGATATCGGAATTCTTCAGGAATTCATATAACAGACTAATTCATATACTTGTTATCATATAACAATTTTGCATACATACTTATCCTTATAACAAACTTATGCTTGTTCACATCTCTCATATGTGGGACTGAACTTTTTAATATATTTATAAATAAACTTATACTTACTTGGGTCTTACACTCATGGTCGACTTATTCCATCTGATCTTTATAATTACAAGCAGCTTATTCTCATTTGGATCTTATACTATAAAGATTCTGATCTTATATTTTTATTTGATTCTCTACTTATAGCAGACTTTATTCTTATACGGATCTCCCGTAGGACACATAATTATTCATATTCCTCGTATACGGTACTGAGCTTATACATATACTTATACTTGTCTCCCGTAGGACACATACTTGCTTGTATCGACGATAATTTATTCGCATCTCCTGAGCGACATATATCAAGGGACTTATACCGATACTTGTCTCGACTTATAATTATTTAGACTTCTTAAAGACATCTATACTTGAACTCTTTCGATCGATACTTATCCGCATCTCTCGAGGGAGTTACGAGCTAGACCTTTACTAAGGTAACGGAGGTACTCATAACTTATACTTGCACTGTGATCTTATATTCTGTACTTACCTGAGCATATCCCTTGTCTTAATGGTTACATCATTTAATAGTAACGGTTCAGTATTTCTGGATCTTATTCTTGTACTTCGGATCTTACACTGAGCTTATTCTGATACAAAAGCAATCTGTGAGGTACCATAGATATTACGGAACGTATACCCAGATCGCGAACTTATTCTCAGATTTCAGATCTATACGCAGATTACGGAACTTATACATGTATTTCCCAGATCTTATATATCTTGCATGTGAGCATATACTTGTCTTGGCTGCATCTTATATACTTGTATTACAGAACTTATACATGTATTTCAGATCTTATACATGTCTTATAGAGCATATACTTGTCTTACGGATCTTATACTTGTGTTACAGAACTTATTCTTGTCTTACGGATCTTATTCTTGTACGAAGGTACCCGTAGGTACGATAAGTCGGAACATATCAGAATCATATCACCTATAAGGTCAGATCAGACTTATGCAGATACGGACATTAGTCCGTAGTAGGTACAGATCACCTTTAGACTTATACAATTTGTTATGCTTATAACAGGCTTATGCTTATTCGGATCTCCCGTAGGAGTTTCAGAGCTTATTCTTATACAAAAGTACCCGTAGGCACTACACAGATTCATTATACGGAAGTACCCGTAGGTACTACTGGACTTATACTTATATTACATGACTTATACTTATTTTACAGATGTACGGAGTACCCAGTACTTACAAAACTTATACTTATTTTATCGACACGAGTACCCATAGTACTACACATATTCATTATACGGAGATACCCGGGAGGTACTAATTGGATTTATTTTTATTTCATGTAACTTGCAGTAATTTATGTTACCGATACGAGTACCCGTGGTACTACGTAACTTAATCTGATTCGTGGAGTACCCGT
The DNA here is from genome assembly GCA_016808115.1 of Tetrastigma voinierianum. Lineage (NCBI taxonomy): Eukaryota > Viridiplantae > Streptophyta > Magnoliopsida > Vitales > Vitaceae > Tetrastigma > Tetrastigma voinierianum. The sequence goes on along the minus strand of JAEQBH010002357.1, from coordinate 40,383 downwards.
AGGTACTCTGCATTTAATCGGGATACAGAGTACCCAGAGGTACTCATGCACTGCATACAGAGATACATTCGTAGACCTTTTACTCTTATTCTTATTCAGCTTTTATCATATGTCTATCCGACTACCTAGACCAATCATAAGAAATGAGTAAGACGTGAATAAGAGAATGGCACCAAGGTACAATACGTACAGAGTGCCAGAAAGCACCAACAGGAGTGCCGCACCGCTCAGACGGCTCGTCACGCAACAAGAGTGTCGTAGCACCAGCAGGAGTGCCGGAGCACCAATCAAAACGTGGCTTACCCATGCAATGAGTGTCGTAGCACGGTCAGGAGTGCCGGCACTAAACAGGAGTGCCGTTAATTCAACATGAGTGCCAAAGCACCAACAGGACGTCCACTCATTCATTCTTCGGTCCTAGGTAGTCATACAATTATATGTCTTTCAGAACTCATAACCTATCTTTATTACCTTCTGTGTTCATGACATATTGCTTCTCATGTTCATGTTCATGTTTCAGTTCATTTTCATAGTTCATATACTTATACAGGAATACTGATGTATTCACACATCGTTCATGTATTCTTGTCCCTCGATGCATCTACTTTTTAGAAATTGGAATCATTCCAATTGAATCATTCGAACGAAAGTTATGGCATTTTCATGCCAAACTAGTCGGCCATCTGACACTAGGAAATCGCCTGAATTTCTTATTTTTTCAGGAGGCTTAATAACTTCATACCTGACCCTATTTATTTATTCATTTGAAGCTAAGGTTCTAAAGGTTCTCCTCCAACTGAATTAAATCGAGCACTGAACTTCAAGTTACGTCCAAACAACTGACTACTTCTATGATTAAACTCAAGCAGAATTGGTCGATTTATATCCTACTTTGAGTGAATTTTTACCATTTAAAGTCGAAATTGACGATGTTCATTTCTGACGTTTAGTTCTCCTTGAAGTCTAGTTTAATTAGCCTTCACTTGAATCACCCAAATCGGATAAGAAATAAGCAAGTTACGTACAAATACGAACACCGGGTCAAACAGTAGGTGTACCGGGTACATGTCCGACTCGTAGACTTATTACGTCACAAAAATTACCAGACCCCAACCGTGACCGGTACATGGTCGGGCGTGTGTACCGGTACATGTCGAAAATTGCCTGTAATTTGTATTTTCCCTCCTTTTTTTCCATATTTTCCATCCCAAAACCAACTCTATACTTCCAACACACATCAAAACCATTCCATATTTCTCAGAATCCCTTCTACTCAATCTCTTCAACACTTATCTTACTTCAAAAAACATATCATGAAATCCTTCCAAACACTCTAATATGGGCCACAACCCACATGATCCAAACATAGAGATTTGTAAGGGTTTGTTCTAAACTCAACTCCATTACATACAACCATGAATCCAACCTCAAAGCGGAGGATTCTATAACCATCTATGCCATTTAGAGTTTTACCAACTCTAATTTCAATACGTCTTTTAGTTAGGATGAAACTCTAACAAACCCTAGGTTTGGGACAATCTAGACAACTATCCAATAGCATGGAAATCTATACAAACTTTAGAATTCTCCATAAAAGAAATCCATACCTAAGGTTAGATTCCATACTCATTGCCTTGCTCGAACTTCTTCTCTCCTCTTCCTTCTTCTTCTTTCTCCCATTCTCTTTCCTCTTTTTTTACACGTTTGTTCCCTCTTCAAAACATGAGACCAATTTTGGTCTTTTAACCAACATCTTTTAGGCCTTGTTTGGGCCCTCAAAAAACCTACTTGGGTTAATTTTCTTTATTTGCTTTTTGGTCTCGAACTCGACCATTTGTATTTCAAGCTTTTATTTCATTTCATCTCAATCTTGTTAATCCTATGACTTTAAGTCTCTTTTGACAAATTACGATTTTATCCCTTAAATCTTGTAAATTTCCTGTCTCATTTCCACAAGCCGTATTTAACTCACGAAACATTCAAATTATGCTTACAAAATACTCCTAAACATGTCGAAACGACTATGGTATATTTCGACGTTATAAAAGGCGAAAAGTGGTGGAATTTGTGCTCAAGTTTAGTGTTAAAAGGTGAGTGTTCTAAACCTGTTTTTCTCAAATACTAGTGTATTATTATTATAAACTGCTTTACACTGGTATTTATTGGTTTTGAGTTGTAAAACCATAATTCAAAGAGCAAGAAAATGGTTTGGAATTATTAAACCATTTTTCAAGCAAGCAAGCAAGTAAGCAAATGGTTTTGAATTATTAAACCATTTTTCAAGCAAGCAAGCAAGTAAGCAAATGGTTTTGAATTATTAAACCATTTTTCAAGTAAGCAAGCAATGGTTTTAAATTGTAAAACCATATGTCAAAAAGCAAGCAAGCAAAAGAATATTTGTGAAAACAAGCCTAACTAAAATCCCTAGTTCTAAGCAAGCAAACCGGTCAGAGGTATTCCGTACGTGCACGGTGGAGTTAGGATATCATACATGCATTTTAGTTTTGCCTGGTCGGCAAACTTAGGTCATGCATCATGGCATTTAAAGGAGACCGTGGCACGTACAGGAGTATATAAGGTTAAGAGCTCTAACTAAATTATGGTGATGGCGACCCAGGTCAATTCCACCATATTTACCGGAAAAGGTGGAGTGAAGTGTGCCCAGGCCCTTCCACCTAGGTGATGCGGACCCAGTCCCAATCGCACGGTCGATGCCTAGGCTCCGTATGGTTCACTTAGGTTACAAAGAAGCAAGCATAGCCTCCATCAAGTTGATGATTTATAAAGCACGATCGCCCAGCCAAAATCAACTATCAGCGCATCTGCAGCCTCAAAGCCCGTAGAGATTTAAAAGCAAACGGTTAAACACAGGCTCCCGTTTTTATTTCAAAACGATCGGTTGAGCCCAGGCTCCCGTGGTGATTTTAAGCAAACGGTCGAGCCCAGTTCCCGCTTATTTCAAAGCAAAGAGAACTAAGGTTTCCAGTTCCTGTTTATAAAAGTTTTGAGAAACTTTTAAAGCAAGAGGTTTGTGAAAGGTTTTGAGAAACTTTTAAAGCAAGAGATTTGATTAAAAGTTTTAGAAACTTTTAAAGCAAGATAAAGCAAGCAAGAGAAGTTTTGAGAAGTTTTATAAACTTTCAAGCAAGCAAGCAATAAAAGTTTTATAAGCTTTTAAAGAAAAGCAAAGCAAAGCAAGCAAGCAAGGGAATTATGAAAAGTTTTAGAAACTTTTAAAAGCAAGTAAGTATAGGAAGTTTTAGAAACTTTAAAGTAAGCAAGCAAGGCTTCTGGAAAATAATTGTAAAAGAGAGTTTTACAGTTTTGAGATGTTTTCCAGAAAAGCAAAATATTTTATAAAGCATACACTCACTGAGCTCGTTTAGCTCATTATTTTCTATTTTAAAAACTATTTTCCAAGTACGTACGTTAGTGACGCCGGAGCACAATAGGATTTGTCCCGACATCGTGATAAGTGCTGTGTATTAATGGCATTTTGTAAGAATATACTTTGAATTTGTGATAATGGAACATATGTATGTACATTAGCCAGAAGGAAAATGTTCGGGGGTTGCTGGTCACATAATTGGAACCGAAAATTGTATAAGGCTGTGGATTTGAATTGTCCTATATGCACCACATGCCACGAGGTTTTTCCGTTGCCAAGATTTTACCAAATCCTAAGTTGGAAAAGAAAAATAAAAATTTATAAGAGGTTTAAGCAAGCAATACGGCTTCGCTTCACCGGAATTTCTAGTCGCAGATAGATCTACCGGGGAATTCGTGGAGTGGCCGCACACCTGTTTGTGAAGGCGGTGTGTCATAGCGTATTTAATGCAATGAGGCATCGAGCGGAGAGCGATGCATGCTTTATGATAGAGGCAGTAGAGGCTATAATGCCTAGCCATAGTGGTTTGACTTGCCCTTTGGAGGCTAGCCTTATGCATAATGCTAAGGAAGAACTAAGTGAAGAGGTCGAAGAGTATGTGAAGTGGATGGACTCTTCCAACCAACAGAGGAAGTATTATGAGCCGTTGAGAGAACACCAAACTTCAAAGGTTCTCTCACAAGCAACCACTCACATTGAGAAAGCCACTCCTGGGCCTACTTAAGGTATGCGTATCTAGGGGAACTCGAACCTACTGGGCTATCATATCAAGATCTCGATAGTGCGGAAGAAGAGAAGCTTGAGATCGTCGAGATCACAAGAACAAGCACGTGGTCTCTAGCTGATTTAAAGGGGATCTGCCCCTCCATGTGTATGCACCAGATCCTATTGGAGGATGGGCACAAACCATCAATAGAAGCTTAGATGAGACTAAACCCGACAATGAAGGAGGTGGTAAGAAAAGAGGTATTAAAGTGGTTAGATGCAGGAGTGATCTACCCCATCTCGTATAGTTTCGTGGTAAGCCCAAGACAGTTGTCCCAAAAGGGGAGGGACCACAAGATACCGATCGAAAGAGTAACGCAGACTGCTACCTTCTTGAATAGTTACATGGTGGAGGATTTGCATAGACTACCGGAAGTTACATAAGGCAACCGTAAAGATCATTCCCGCCCATTCCGGATCAGATGCTAGACCGGCTAGTAAGGCATGAGTATTACTATTTTTTAGACGGGTATTCAGGTTATAATCAGATCACTATATAACCGGAGGCCCAAAAGAAAACAACATTCACGTGCCCGTATGGTACATTTGCTTTTAGGCGAATACCCTTTGGGCTATGTAATGCACCGGGCACGTTTCAACGCTGCATGATGGCCATATTCCAAGACATGGTCGAGAGAACAATTGAAGTATTCATGGATGATTTCTCTATACTAGGGAAATCTTTGATAATCGCTCAGAGGAACCCGAGACTCGCATTAATAAGATGTGAGGAAACCAACCTTGTACTGAACTGGGAAAAGTGTCACTTCATGGTGAAGAAAGGCATTATATCAGCACCGGATATCGAAAGAGGAATCAAGGTGATAGAGTTAAGGTTGAAACAATAGAGAAGCTTACCGCCCCATCTTCACTTTCGAAAGGAATAAGGAGCTTAGGTCACGTAGGATTCTACAGAGATTCATAGCGATTTCTCTAAAATAGCTAAGTTCCTGTCGAATCTGCTTGTTCAAGGAGAGCCCTTTAAGTTTGATGATCAATGCCTACAAGCATTCTTGTTTCTCAAACAAAATTGGTGTCAAGACTTATCAGAGTAGCACCGAATGTACCTCCTTCGAACTAATGTGTGATGCAAGCCATTACACAATCTGGCAAGAGAATAAAAAAAGGAATAGAACATTTCAACTTATCTATTATGCGAGTCGAACATTGAATGATGCGTAGCTCAACTATGCAACAACTGAAAAAGAACTTCTGGCTATTGTGTTTGTGTTTGACAAGTTCCGACCATACTTAATTGGTAACAGGGTCATAGTGCACACCGACCATTCAACCATAAAGTACCTAATGACCAAGAAGGATGCTAAACCGAGGATCGATAAGGTGGTGTTGGCTACTCTAGGAGTTCAACCCCAGAACAAAGATAAGAAAGGAACTGAAAATCTAGTAGTCAACCACCTTTCACGATTGGAAGGGCTAAGTAAAGAAATTCAGATAAATGATGATTTCCCTGACGAACAGCTCTTAGCAATTGAATACAAAAAGCCAGTACCGTGGTTTGTGGATTTGGTGAACTACTTGGTAGCAAGAGTGCTCCTGCAATTCTAGTTATCCGTGTAAGAAGAGATTTTTGCACACTGAAGACTACACCCATCCTGTATAAGCATTGTGCTAACCAGGTGATAAGAAGATGTGTCCCATAAAAGGAAATAGAAAGTATTCTAACTCATTGTTACGCGCTAGCATGTGGGTGGCACTTTGGGGGAAATAGGACAATTGCAAAAGTGCTTCAATCAGGATTCTATTGGACTACCTTATTCAAGGATGCACACCACTTTGTGTCCACCTGTGACAAATGCCAAAGAATGGGAAGCATATCAAAACGAGATGAGCCGCCTTTGCAACCCATTTTAGAGGTAGAGTTGTTTGATATCTGAGGGATGGATTTTATGGGTCCCTTTCCTTCATCTCAAAGAATCTATACATCTCTCAAGCCGTAGATTACGTGCTTTCAAATGTGTAAGGATATTAATCTACCTGAACTAAGAATGCCAAAGTGGTAGCAGCTTTCTCCAGAATCATATATTCACCCGGTTCTAACTCCAAGGGCATTGTTGATCACAAATGGGAACATGCTTCAGAATAAACTCATTGACAACGCGGTTGAGGAATATGGTGTCCCAGATCGATCGCACTTGTATACCAATCTGATGCACTAATGGGCTACAAAGAAACGACAGAGAAATCAAGTCTATCTTAGAGAAAATACTAATAGCTCAAGAAAGATTGGTCTAAAAGATAGATGATGCGCTCCGGGCATATAGAACAACATTCAAGACACCATTAGGAATGTCACCATTCGTGCTAGTGTTCGAAAGCGGTCGGTCGTAAGGAATTGAGCATAAAGCATACCGGGCAACTAGCAAATAATATGAATAGTAAGATGGCCAAAGAAAAGCATGCGTGCCTAGTGAATTAGGAGGAGTTCAACAAGGCATACAAGAACGCAAAGATATATAAGAAAGCAAGTAGCCCAGCACACAAATATATCGCATGAAAGAGTTTAGGGTCAACGGGTCCTATTTAACTCCTAACTCGAGCTTTTCCTAGGGAAATTAAAGTCACTGGTTCCGACCATTTAATCGTGACTGTGCTCTTTCGCATGGAGGAGCAAAATTATGCACCCAGTGAAAGGAACCTTAAAGTTAACACACAACGACGGGGTCATACTTTAGGGCGTAGTCTCATGTAATCAAGCAGCTAACTGCTTGAAAAATACCCAAAAATAGTTCGTGAGTTTGTGGCAAATTCTCAGAATCTCTGCATATTGAGATTCGTGGAAGTCGAAAGTTAACGACATTAAACAGCACTAGTTGATAAAACCTCAAGCTTTTGATTTTTTCTTTCGGATCATGGTTAGAGTGTTTTTAGTTTCCAGCATGTTTTTTGTTTCTTTCGTGAATCGAAATTTTCTTTGTTTGTCGATTTCAGGACCCGGAAGATGGAAGTGGCAATGAGAACTAGTTAAACAGTTCTTATCTCAGGGAGCACGACAGTGTTTGAACCTCGCCCCAGTGGAGTTTCTTTCGTGACGGTGCCAGAAATTTTTTGAATCACCCTCTCCAGAACGTCGCGCATCGATGACAACGCTTCTGACAAAGCGGTCACGCCTCACGTCCCAACGTCAGTGACGCCGAAGAAGTCGGTAACGGCTTCTCTATCACGCCGCGACGCTGGATTTCACCAATATGCTGGCATACCGCATGTTGGAGCCCTCTCTCAGAACGCCACAACGCCGTCTCAACGTCGCGACGCCAAATTTCCACATGCTCTGAACGCCGCGACGTTAGATTTCAACGCCGCGACTGGCTTGGCGACACTCTCTGGGAACATCGCGACGCTGAACTTCCATCTTCCATCGCCGCTGACGCTGGCATTATAACTCTCAGGAACGTCGCGATGTTGAACCCGAACGTCACGATGTTTCCCCTGTTTTTATGAACATAAGTGTTCATTCTTCTCATATCATAAACCCTAGAAAAGCCCTAACACACCTCCGATTTTTGAAAATACCCAGAAAACACATCCGCTTGTCCTGACCGGTCCTAGAACCCTTAAAATCCCTTTACGAACATCCCCGCTAGATCCGGCAAATCACTAGTGTTCATCTTCGCTTCGAGCCCCTACCGTGAGTGAAGGCTCAAATTCACTTTGTAGTGAGTTTTTTTGTTTTTTTTTTTTTTTTTAGCTCGTTTAGGCTAGTGAAGGCACCTTAGGAGTGGTTAGGGATAATAGCAGCCATAGGTTAGAGTCACGACCCCCATCTCAAAAGTGAAAATCCAGTGTTCGGCTGGGCTTGCTCACAATTCAACTCCTATTTGGGCACGCGGTCAAACCGCATCACACGTGTTGGGGAGGTCTAGGAGGCCAAGAAGAGGTGAGAAAAGCTTGGCCACCATCTCAACCCCGTAATCTATATGCCCAATGTCGAGTAAGAAGCAAAAGATGAGCTCAAAGAGAGGCTCTGCAAGGAGGAGCCTCACAGATAGTTACGATCATGACAAATTCACAATGAAAGCGACCGAAGTTCGCCTCTTCTCCAAAAAAATAGTCCTTCATCAAGGAGAAGGGGTTTCACCACTCCGATGACTTCTTTCATACAACAATTGCGAATAAGGGTTGGCGAGCACTATGCAACCTCCGAGCCCAATTGCCACAAGTGTGGTACGAGAGTTTTACGCTAATCTCACCTCCCATGGGTCAAAAAGGTTCGCGCGCTGAGGTGTTGGTGTAGACTTTCGCGGTTCATCAACCTACACTATAACCTAGAACCCGACAAACCTCTCGAGGCCTGATAGGCTTCATGAGCAACCCAACTACCTCGAGGTCCCAGATGTTAACCAACGGGCGTGGTGAGTGGAAACTTAACAAACAAGGACACGCTTACGACTTCAAGGCCAAACATTTGCCCATATTCCTGGGGCATGGCATCATCATCACATCACGCCTCATTCGAACACTAATGTGTGTGGAAGTGAAGGCCAAGAGAGCCCGCCACTATGCCAGCCGATTCAAGAGATTCCCTTTTTCGCACCCATGCCTTATTTACTACTACAAGCAAGTCGGCACTGGAGATAATGTGAGGCTTAGATATACCCGATCGGCAACTACACTGGCAGATGCAACCAGTGTACCAAGGCCGTGAGGAGGTGTAATGACAGAAATGAGCCTTCTGGTGAGGATGTGCTTAGAGCATATCGCCAGCTCAGATCCCCATGAACTAGGAGAAGTCGAGTAAAATTCTCCACCAACCCCCACTCACTACGCCCATTCCCGTGAGAGGACCCTATCACCCTTCCACTACACTGTGAGGACTGCAGACTCAACGCCATTTCGACGCTAATTGACGAGACCCAGAGCACGGTCCACGCCCAGATATGGATGCCATCCGAGCCGACATGCACACCGTCATGAACAACTAGGTGACCATCCTCCGCAATCGGCCAGCTCCTCCAGATCGCCGTCACCTTGCCTTCACATGCCACCTCTCGATGAGTAACCCATCTATTTTTAATCCATTTTTCTAGCATGTTTTAATAGTTTAAGATCTATTTTAAAGCAAACAATATTCATCAACTTAGCTTTATGCAATCATTGAAAAAATAAGGAACCTTAATAGAAAAAGAAGCAATAAGAGGACAAAAATTAGTTCGGTCGCAACAATAAATGATTATATACTGCACACGTAACTGCAGCCAAAGGAACTATGTCGCGCTCAAGAAATCTATGTCACAAAGAAAGATCGGGTCATAACTCAAGGTTAAAAAGAGCTTTCTAGGTCGCGACCGTAAAGTTTTCTATCGCGGCAGAACTTGAAGAATATTTTCAAGAAAGGTGTCGCGACAACCCTGAAATCTGTCGCGACATACTTAAGGTCAATTTATAGCGAATCGGTCGAATATCATTTTTTATGTCGCAACATAAAAGTCAAGACTAATGGATGAACTCTATCATTGACAAGAGATCATTCGCAACGTACACGAAAGGCAAACAAGTCATTTAAGATATTGAGCTTTATAACGCACGCGCTCATCATCGTCAACCGGCGAACGGTCGTTAACATAACAATCAGAATTCACAACCAGCATAACAGCACCTTTGTCATAATACATTGGTTTCGTCGCGATAGACAAAACACGAAGGAGGTGAATTTCTCGTCAGCGGCAAAAGAATTTTTAAGAGTAGCACAGCAGAGTGGAAACAAAGAAACTTCTTGTCACGACATAATCAAGAGTTGCGTGTGCAAAAACTCCGTGTCGCGACAAAGAAGTTTTTGTTACTACCAAAAGCAAAAGAATGATAAAATTCTGTCGTTTCACAGCAAGACGCGCACAGAGATCAAGAAGACTTAAGAATGGCTAAGGCAATTGCGGTCACAACATATAACTCTATGTCGCAACAAACAACTCAACAAGTGACAAGAACCCACATAGCGTTTGTCGCGACCAAAGAGTTTTGTCGTGATGGAATTGCTTGGCGATTAAAGAAATCCCCAGGATAGGAGGCAAACTCTGCCGCCATTAAAGTTACCGTGCTCAGCTCAATTGTTTGTCACGACAAGGAAAATTATGTCGCGACAAACTTCAGAAGGACAAGACCATGAGAAGATGGTGCAAATAGATTTGATGTCATGACACAAGGCATTTCTGTCGCGACAATAACAAGACTGCTAAAAGAAATTTATGTCGCGACATCAACAAAGTATGTCATAACACAAATCAAGAACAAGCCCAAAGAAAAGGCCTTACAAAAACAAGGGTTGTTTTCATGTACAGTTGATTGTAAGATTGAGGGTCTCCTGTCGCTACATAACTTTCTATGTCACGACAAAGAGAATCAATCAGGCTAGAATTTTCGGGGATCCACAATGCATTCCACGAAGTGAGGCCCAACATCGAAAGCCTATAAATACAAAGCTTATGTGGCAATGTGCGCAGTTTTCTGTCAGTTCCAAGATTTCCGTGGTCAAGACTCTCAGACATTTTTATTTTTATTTTATTTTCCATTTTAGTGATTGAGCTGTAGTATAGCTTTCTTATTTCTTAGTTTTTAATTTTCTCGATTTGGGTATTGTACTCAAGTGCAACTTCGAGCCGGGTATTTCTTATAAATTCTTCGCTCATTAACTCAAGCCGATTAAAACGGAGGTCGAAGGTTTTAAGTTCATTTATTTTAATTTCCAAACATGAGTCAACGATACATGAAAGTCCATTTTTTTGAGAAGTTGAGCTCACTAGAAATGGGTCTTTTATGATAGTCATTTTGCTGCATAAGAAGGAAGGAAGGTTTAATAGAATTCTTGAATTTATTTGATTGGAATTGTTTATTAATTTACTTATTCTTACTAGTCAATTGTACCCACGTAAAGTACTATGTCTCACTGATTTCCAGAAGCCCTCTAAGTGACACACAGAGATGGAGAATCCTGAGATAGCTGGCCCATGGGTATGGCAGATTGACACATGAACCAATGAACTTTGAAAGATTATCAGATAGATCACCAACTTACTTATAAGTCGAGATGTTCAATAGCATCTATCTAATCACTCGTGAGGTTTCTCCTTTTTCTCGATGAACTGACTTCAACCCTGGTAGCTGGAGATCTAATCAAGGAGATGGAGATCGTACTCAGAAGTGCAGATGAGGTTTCAATCAACGTATAGCGCCAAAGATCCCGTCTACGGGGGCAAGAATTCTTTAGTCCTAAGATATGAGTATGAAATACTTAAAAGGAAAAATACTTGGTTCTTAGAAAGAGGGTTATATATTACAAGTAACCGATTAGAATCATGTCTCATAAATGAATATGAACCTTTAATCGCTGAAAACATTGTTATGGATAAATACAAACCATACTACTGTGATCTTTGGATACAAACTTAGTTTAAATCACGGTTGAGCTAAAATTGAAATGACGCAAATTGATTATTATTAACTAATCCATATCCGCTTTGTCTCACTTTATGAATCCTAGTTCCCACTTTTTATTAAACTTTTACACTTGTATATTTAAGATATCGGGCCTAGATCACATTTAAGTCCTCTATTATCATAACAAGCTGAACTAAATAGTAAATGATCTTATACGTAAAGTATCAGTCTTTCGATGATTACGCCACTGTGGGAATGATATCTCGACTTTAAATATCCACTTTTATTACTTATACGACCAATGCACTTGCGCTGATCGAGACCATAAACACAAATTCTTAAATGAGTCATCTTACAAGAGAAAACAATCATTTTTCACATGATGAGTGAAAATGGTCCAAACAAGGAGCGCCATTGTCAGCCTTCGGGATTAGGTAATATTCCTTCGGGTAAGAAGTTAGTCACAAATTCCAGATATACACTCTGGTCCTATCAAGTTACGGATAGATGATACGCTTAAAGACTAAGATTTTAACCAAAAAGGATTTGATTAATTTGGACATTTTTCATTTTTATAATATTTTAGAAAATCACAAAACGGTTTTAGTGCGAGCCGAAGAAGCTTATCGACATTTTTCTACGAAAGCATAAAGGAGATAATTTGCTTTTCCCACAGATTCATTTAATTCATCGTGTTTTTGCCTGCAAAGATTTCAATGCATGAAGATCCGACAAGCACCAAAAGTGCTATTAGCCCTTATTTATTATAGGTTTTGAGGCTTTTGTGGTGCTAATCATTCTAATTAACCAATTTACACATTAAGGTCCCTGATTCTACCGATCGTACTTGCTGCGGTTTTGCACAAGATGCGATTTATGCCAAAATTGTTGAGTCTGATCTGGCACACACTGAGTCAAACTTTAACATTACAGACTGTAGATTGTAAGGAAAAGAAGAGAAGAAAAATACAAGGAAATTAAAGCAAATTACAAATCGCTTCCCCGTTGCACTAATTACCATCCCGCCATCGCATCAAGGTAATGAATTTCCGCCGCCTGCTTTTGCTTTTGTTCCTCTCTTTTTGTTTTTTCTTCCTTTTCAGCCCAATTGTATGAATATTCGGGGAGGTTATTTTGTAATATGGTAAAGGGGTCGCTACAAAATCCCAAGCCGCTAATCGCTACTAATTAATAAAATTTCTGTGGCAAAGCTCACCTCGCTTTTTCTCTCCGCCCGCCTTTTTCTCCTCGCACACGCCAACACCCTCTAAGGATGACAACTCGTAGATGTTTGCCAGGCCTTCTCCTCGGGCTAGAGGTCACGGGCGCTACCAAGGTAATCAAGTGGTCCTTCCGTTTCTTAACGCACACATTTACGGGCATTTATGCTCCTAACTCACTATAGGTTCAAATTTAGGTGCATCTTGATCGACCAAGATTTGGCAATTTTAGGTTCATCGATGCTTAATACTAGATCCTATGATCTATTAGCCGCCTTATTTGTTAATGTAAGATGAGTCCCGAGGTAGGTTTTCACCTGCTCCGACCATGAATGTCTCGTTAAATGCCATCTTTCAAAAGGGAAAATCATAGGGTTTGCCTTTAAAGCTAATGAAGATCCTGTCGGGGAACACTATAGGTCATTTTCCCTAACGCGAGGAAATAAACCCGTGGACCCCTGAACTTAAACCTAATCCAGTGACGCCCCGACACTTCAAGGAGTTCTCTTTACATTTTTATTCATTTTATTTTCATCCCGCAACCCACCATACACCACGCTTTTACCAAAACTCAAATCCAAACAAAATTAAATTATTTTTGACTTCACTCAAATCATTTGTGCGAAGAAACCCATCCCCTCGTGTTCGACCCTGACCACTATACTGCAAAAGAGCTCGACCACTTCAAGTAAATAGAGGAATATAGGATAAAAATTTTGTTGATTCTGATCACCCTACCGTGGCACTAATCAAATGGCGCTCGTTGTCAGGATGGTGCCCAAGTGCATTCGGGACGAAGCCGTGGAACACTTGTGACTCTCATCACAAGTTTTGTGAATTTCTTTATATTTCATCATCATTTTTTTACTTTCTTTCATTTCATAAAAAAAAACACCGCCGCAGTAGATCGTTGCGGTGCCATATTTATACCGCAGGATTACATTTTCAGTGGGTTTGAATTGTGACCAAATGGAAGAGGGAGAACAATACAATGAGTACCCTGTGGAGAGAACCCTAGAGCATACATGTCCATGAGGGACTATAGAAACCAATGGATGAGTTCACCATATGGTAAAGGCTTACAACCATAGGGGGAATCACACAAATTCCCACGGGAACCAAGACCTCCACAATATTCACCTCCTGAACCCCTCCATATTATGCCCCCACTTCTCGCCAAAGAACCACCAACCCCATCCCTATCGAACAAGCCATCCCCAACTTGAGCAAACAAGTTGATAATTTCATGCAGGAACAAAGGGCGTGGATCACCCAAGCTAATCAGAAACCGACACGCAGAGCTCCCGAACAAGAAATCGATGGGTTCCGGAATGTGAAATTGATAGTAAATTGACATCCGCAGAATCCATCTCAAAGCTCACCAATCAGCTGTTCATCAAAAGAAGAAGATCCAAGGATGGTGTCGACTCGACATAATGGCAAAGGAGCAGAGTGGAACAATGCCACACCGGGGAGCTTATGAGGATTTTATCAATTATCCGAAGGATCGTTGAATCCCCGAGATGGTGATGTTGTTCGTCCAATGGAGAAAAAAGAAGAAAACCTCCCTAATGTCGGGTCGAGGAGAGAAGTGAAAGAAATAAGGAAGAGCCCCAAAAGCATGTCCTTCAACCAAGTCCCACGATCAACCCCACCGCCAACGCCAAGACCACCTACAACCTCACTACCAAGCAGCATATTGCCCACACCAGAAAAACCCAAAACCCGCAGCACTGCCTCAAACCCATGCCACCCATCACCGTTGCATAACATTTCAAGAGACATGGGCCACTCGTACACTCCTTTACACGCATCAAAACTCCAAGGCGTACATACCGCATGGCATGGATGGTTCGGCAGCCGGTCGACTGGGAGCACCCGAACTCTGCAGATTCGAAGCTCCAGCCCAGCTGAAATCTCCAAAGGCCTAAGGAGGTTTGGGGGAGCACAGCTTCCCACTTTGTTTTAATTTTCTTGTCTTATTTTTTTTATTGTATTTATTTTTTGATTAATTTTTCTTCTGTGATTTTATCTAATTTTTCGTTAATTTATGTTTTTAAATCAATTTTCGCTTCGCAATTTTTCCTAATTTTTCAGGTTAATTTTGCGCCAGGCAAATTTTGAAGCATAAATGTAAATTTCTAAGCTTGATCAAGATCAGGCACTGAAAGAAGCAGAATTTTCATGTTTAGCGAAAATTTCGTGAAGCTTAGCGAAAATTTCAATCCTAGCAAAAATTCCTCAACTTGAGCGAAATGCGAAAATTTCGCTACAGAAATTTTCAGTTAGCTTAAATTTCGCTAGCCTAGCTAAACTACGTAGATAGCGAAATTGAAAATTTTCGCTAGAAACAGTAAATTTCGCTAGCTAGCGAAATTTCGCTAGCCTAGCGAAATTTTCGCTAGCTAGCGAAATGGCATGCAACAGTGAGACACTAAAGGACAAAACAACAAGACAAGTATCAAAGAGCATTTATTTTATTTTATTTTATATATATTTTATATGTTAAAAAAACGTTTGTTTTTTTAATATATTATTTGAATTTTCAAAAAATAAAAATAAAATAATATTTATTTTTATTTTAAATTCTTTATATAAAAAAAATCGCTTTAAAAAAATGTCTCTAAAAAAAAATTTGTTATTTAAAAAAAAAATTTATTATTATTATTATTTTTATTTTATTTTATTTTATTATTATTTATTTTATTTTATTTTTCAAAAAAAAAAATTTTCGCTATTAGACATAGCGAAAATTTCGCAAACATAGCGAAAATTTCGCAAACATAGCGAAATTTTCGCTATGTCAAATTTGCGCTTAAAGTTACGTAAATTTCACAAATTTAGCGAAAATTAGCATAGCGAAATTTTTCACTATGGGCCCCTTTTTTTCTTCCAAATTTTGTTTCGCTTTGGTATAACTTTCATCCGAACTCCGTTTTGTGGCGTCGGTACCTGGAAAGCTAGAGAGTGAATCCAAACATGGCCAAAAAAGAACATTTTGAGATTATTATGAAAGTGTAATTTTAAAATGCTCCAACTTGTCACTCTTTTTCCTCTCTTTCTCTTCCTAACTTGTTTATTCGGGGCTTCCAAACTGAGCGAATAAGGTGTCGATGGAAAGCTTGTGAAGTCTCCTATCCAGCAATGATCACATCTCATCATGGAGGTAACACTTCCTTCTCTAATTTTCCAATCCGAGCCCCATTTCGGACACCGAGATGTTTGGGTTGGGGGGAGAGTTAGCTAAGGAAGTGGCTTTTGTATTTATGTTTTGTTATTATTTTGTGCAAGCCCATTTCAGGATGTTCAAAGGGTTTGTCGGGTTCCTTTCTATAAAGTCGTTTATAATATACAAATCTTACTTTTTCTGTACTCGACCCGCTTTTTGCAACCAAAATTTTGCAGCTTTGGCTTAGCTCATAGTTTTTGAAAATTGAAAATTTGTCCAATTCTATTGATGTTAGACTGGGTTCCAGCTCAATTGAGTGATGATTAGTTTAATTCTTGTCGCTTTCAACATTTTTCTTCCAATTTTGAAGGCTAACCACACAAGAGCACATTAGGTTCTCAATGATAGTCAAAACCACAAGAACTTCCTTACTTTCAGATAACCTACCTCCTAGTTTCATTGACCATTTCTTTTAATAGGTTAAGGACCCATGTGGAAAGAAGGCCAATGCGTCTTCGAAAAAAAGAAAAGAAAAAGAGGAAAAGAAAGAAAAGAATAAATATTGCAATATTGGCCAAACCCGGAAAGCACGGCCCCAGGGTATAATGGCGAAGTTTCCAAAGCCCCCCAACTCTTCACCGTCGAACCAATTAAAATGCCACACGGCTGACAGTGAGTCGTTGTTAAAGCAGAATGAGTCTCAATCGGTTCGGTCCCAGAAACCCAAGATTACGTCGAAGATCTCACGATCAGAAAACGGTTTGAATTGGTCGACATCGAGATCTCGCATATGATCTGGCAGAGGTCATTCTTCAAAGATTAAAACCATAATCAAATTGTGAATGAAGAGGTGGGATCCGATCTGGTCAGGTCATAGTAAAGCGAATGGCAGAAAGCAAATGATGCCAGCTATCAAGAGTCACTCTAACAACACTTTAGATTTGTGAGTTTCGGTCAGATCACTTCATTGACGCTTGAACATCACCTAGGCAGATCATCTTCCATGATGAACGTCCGATAAACGCCGATGATTTAACACGTTGCACATCATTCAACTCGAAACAAAATTATCGCGAACGCCATTTGTTACAGTTTTATGCATTTTATTATTTTTCTTCATCGCATGGATCAGCAAACGCAGGTTGAGGGTGGTGATTTAAACAAATATTTCAAACCAATATTAGGTTTTGAGCGCTTTCATAACCATCCGTCCATCCATCTGACACACATTGAACCCCAGATTCAACAATTTACTCAGCAATTTGTACTTTCACGCACGATAACAAAATTAACAAACAACCAATAATAATTGAGTCAACCAAGACACTTTAGATCATAAGAAGAAGAACATACAAAACGAGCAACAATAAAATCATTCTCATTTAACATCCCCGTCAACGCCAACGTTGAATTTTACTTCCATCGTTTAGCCTTTCACTTCTTATTTTTCTTCCTTCGTCCCATCAAAGAACATTTAGAGGTTATTAGAATATGTAAGTGAGTACATCTGAGTGAACGTTATGTCAATGTGTTCGTTAATTTATCCGTCTTCCTGTTTCCTTCCTTTCTTACACAAACACCTGAGATTGATAACTGATATTGTCAAGATATCTCTCTGAGGCTATATATCAAGGTCACCATGTAACCACATCTCTGATTCTTAATCACATTTACGGTATTTATGTTCTTAACCTCACCTCCAAAGTTCAACTTAAAGACCTGATCAACTGTATCATAACTTTATTCACAGATTAATATTTGATCCCACATTTATTCATTATCACTCCATTTAAGCTGGGAATGTAAAGATGAGTCCAGATGGTTTCGTCGCTTCCAGAATCATGAATGTTCCTGCAACATCTTTCAAGAATCATATTAGCTTTGGTGTTAATGAAGATCCCGCCTCGTGGAAACGACTATATATATCATTTTCCAACGGTAATAAACCCGCATCTTTAACTTTGCAGAGAACCCATCCATTCTACATCAGAAGTTCTTTTGCTTTATTCATTTATTATCTTTGAACCATCACAACAACGTTTTACCAAAAAACTTTTTTTAAAATCGCACCACCATTATTTCACCAATCATTGAATAAGAAAACTCATCCTCGGAACACCTTTGAGACATTATAATTAAGAGTCAATACCGAAGAGAGTAATATAGATAAAAATTTTGTCGATTCCATCACCTCCATCGTAATAATCAAGATCATAAGAGATCCACGCCTTCTGATATCAAACAGAGATAATAATAATTGATAATGATCTCACCAATGTATCTGAAGTTCCTCCACAACGGCATATCTGGAATAACAGCGGAGAGAACCAAAGGTCAATAATGGCGATAAATTTAATACTATTATCCAAGATGAAAGCACTTGGGCAAGACAACCCCATCGGGCAAATTATTTTAGCCGGATTTATTTATTATCATAAGAACATCTGTCATTGTGTCCAAGATCCCAATTATTATATGTATTTCATTAGAAGATATCACATATTTGTTTGAAACAAGAGAGACCTAGAAGCAATAATCCTCTTCTTCAACAGAGACGGTATAACATACTGATCCATCAATAGATCAATGAACACTTAAGATTGTGATATTATATGATATTTTTCCTCCACCCAACCCAAGATATGAGATGGAATAACTGTTTCGCTATGATAAATAATATAGAAGTCTCTGCCAACATGGAGATCCAAGATTATCAAAGATATCCACAAGAGAATGATCCAACAATCGGATGATATATTCATCACACAACATATTCCATGTATAACGACATCTATCAACATAGAGCTAAAAGAAGAATATGAGAGGCAGCGCGAACTAACAAGATCGTTAAAGGAACATAATTAATCCGGTTATGGAATAGAATGGTTTTAATACGTCATAGAAGCAAACTGACGCAGTTAAGAACCAACGAGAAACAATGAAAGAATCACGTCATACGGCGTGAAAATATTGAAACGAGCAATAACGTCAGAACAAATGGTAAGGTTCTCATCGTGCTGAGAGCATCACCAACTAAACATGAGGAGTTTACAACTGGTCAACCAACCAACATCATACACAAAGATTTAAGAACCATGAAACTTATACGAAGAGCGCCAGCGAGTTTTGAGATCCGATTAAAATTGGTCAACGTTAGTGTTAATTATCAAGAGGCAATAATGGTAACAGATAGGATAAGATATCATCAGTCAAAGGACCAACTGAAAGACCGTGATGTCAACATAAAACAAAGAATTTTAAATACAATGAAGGATTTCTCTGAACTGAACTTTTACAAGATAACAGCAGCTTCAATATTACGTTTCAGCTGAGAACCTGATCGGCGAGGTAATCGCTCCTTCCTTTCAAACCAACTATAATCATTTCCTGAAGAAAATTCAGATAACTGCGACTCACACCACATCGGTAATAATATTAACGCACCAAAGATGCAGACGCGCGGCGCAATGAATGAATTACAAGAACGTTCACGTATGATGCCGTGAGACGCTTAAAATATTATCGTTGATGTTCAGCGCCGTGATTAATAAACTGGCAGTTTCTGAAACCCGCTATGATTTTTTAACTTTAAGTCAATACGATTAATTACGCCAACCATTGTATTATTATTAACCGTTTTTATTTCATTATTATTGATTTCGATAATATTAACAAGAAGTCCGATATAATAATCAAAAGAAATATGGAACGATCGCGATAATTTTTATTCTAACGACAAATATAATGCATAATCGAAGGACCGAGAGACGTTTATTTTAAAGAAAAAGAAACATCAATTAAGATAACATATTCAAAATCTGGAATTGGCGAACGGAAAATGAACAATCACGCTACGAACTCCAGGTTATACAGATTACTGGCGCTTTCTTCCGGCGTTGAATATATACAGTATATTTTACTTCCTTAAATGTCAAGATATAAACAGAGAAGCAATTTCAAAACTTATCAATCACAACACCTGATCGAGAACAAACTAAAAGAATATCATGTCGATTATTACTACTCATCATACAAACAATAAACCTGATGATCATCTATAAAGATAAAGCGTTAATATATTCTTTCCCAATGTCGGATTAACTAATTGTTTAATCGATATTAAAACCATGGTCAATTAACGATTTCAGATTCATATATCATTAAAATTGAACAAAACCATGTAATCGTTAACGGACATTAACAATATACATAATCAACGTTTAATATAAATTGAAAATTTTGAAACTATAACAACCTTTCCCAATAAACTCTCAACCTTTCCACTTCTTTCACTAAATCTCTCATATTCAACCCCTAAACCCCAGTTCCAGGTGGGTCCCTAACTCCTTCCATGTCCGACTCCCCACAATCTCGATTCCAAACCTCAAAGAAATAATGGAAGAGTACATCGAGTTTTAAAATCAAACATAACAAGTTTCTGTTAAATAAAATGAGCAAGTCGAGGGAAGGGATGATGAAAAATGAAGAGTATTAGCGTACAAAGGTAAGAACTCAAGAAAAGAAAAGGGCAATCTGATGAAGTCGGCGTAACAAAGGAAAGATAGAACAAGAAACCTTGTTTCAAACAGCGTAATCCCTTAATAGAAAGAAGTTCGAAGGACGAGGGGGCTTCATTACAAAAGGGGGATTCAAAAGCTTATCTCCCTTTAGAGAGTGCTGGAAAAATAGGAGGATGGAAATCAATAGGTGAACACAAAGACCTCGTTATGTCGCTTCAGAAGGAATTCGCTAATCCGATAGAGAGAGGGAAGGAAGAAAGTGTATGTCGAGGGCATTAGTGTGATTTCAAGCAAGGAAGAGATAAATAGATTGCATAATTGGGTGCAAAAGGATGGCTCAAGTTCAAGAAACAAACTAAGGGAACCAAAACACCAAGAAATAGTGTAATCTACTAATCTGGGTTGAAAAGGAGAATGGAAAGGGATAAAGAAAACTCCTTTAAATCCATTGCTGTGAGGAGATCCGGGATCGGCAGTCAAGGTATGGTTCTAATTTATCACTTCTGTCCTTATGCCATCGAAGCATCTCAACACAGTGAGAAGGGAGGAAGCAATCCTCCTCTATGCATTGCTGAAGGGTTACAAGATAAATGTGGGAAAGGGCTTGATTCCACACCCAGCCACAATAACCAGACTCTATATTTAAAGGGGAGTTGAGGAAGAATGGGGGACTGAGGAAACCCACCACGTGGCCTCCCTCCGACTTTGGCCAGAGTAACCAAAGGTCCAAGAATGAGGGAAGGGCAAAGAAAAGCAAGGGAAGAAGAAAAGAATATGAAGGGCACAAAGAGCCGTAATCGCGTGGCGCTCCACCTCCAATGCAACAAGAAGCTCAAAGAAGTAAAAGCCCATTCGAGAATGCATCCCCAAAGCTGAGACAAATCCATCAGGAACAAGCTGAAGGTTCCAGGAAAAATTGCAATAAAGCATAATTGAAGGAAATAAGGTTATGTCTATGCCACAGAGGATGAAAGAAAGTGGACAACCGGGCTAAGCTCTAACTACAATTAAGAGATGAGTACATGGAGGTGAGTCAAGAAGGGACCAGACCGGAGGATGCTTTTAAGAAAAAGAGGATGAAAAATGAGGAGGTGGGAAGCAGAAAGGAGGGACCAAAGATTAGTCGAATCAGATAAGACATGAAGCGTAGTTTTAGACTAATGACTTATGATCAAATAAACAATAGAACACTCCTTGAGACATTGGCAAAAATAAAAAGGCAGAGAGAACTGACAGAGAGCAATGCAAAAATCTTGGACTAGGCTATGAAGACAGTCTATAACAAAAGAAAGTGCCATCACAATAAATAAGAATCTCGATTGCGGTGCCATACAGTCCCTCCAGAGAAACGAATCCAATACTACCTTCTTAAACCCAACCAAAATGTAAAAGCTCCCTTCGAACCTCAGAAGAAACAAATGCAAAATAAAACCATTAGTACATCAAAGAGGAAAGAACTCACCCCAGTAGAGTAGGTGGAAGAATATCTAAGGATGGAAGCAGTAAAGGAGAGGGATGCAAGGAATAGAAAATAGTTCACTCTTGCATACCCATCTCCTCACTTATGTACTCACGTCCGGGCCATCAAAATAGTCAATAAAATAAAGAATTCTTTGAAAATTTTGTGTTCATTGTGTTTTTGATTATTTGCTGCTATTTTTGCCAATTTTCTTTGTTTCGATTGATAAATTTACTTAGTCAATAATTAAGAAACCAGCTACTGGATCAAATTATCTAATCGATGAAAGATATTCGTTGTAATTGAATTGATGAAATTGTGGTTGTGTTGATTGTCGTGGAGCTGAATGCATGATCAAATCAACTTTGAATTGATTAAAACACAACAACAAATCTCAAAGCCAAACAAACATTGATACGCACGTATAGATGAAATAAATAAATAGAAAGTTGTAAGATTATGAATAAATATGTCAATTTCCAAGAATAAGGAAGGTTTACTAAATTGATGGAACGTATAAAAATTATAATTCGTTTGCGGGTAAATAGTTTGATCATAAAATCCTAATAACTTCGCATTACGGTCAATGAAGAATCATGAGCAATCACAAGATTAGGAACATCTTCTAGGATACATCACAGTAAACTCTCCAATGTCCTAGAACTTGTTAGATTATTAGTCAAGGCGAAATTCTAGGCAATACCACTAACAGGAAATGATTTAGGCCATCCTTGGAAGTTTGAGCATTTCAAGGCCTACCCCTATGATACGCATAAGCATATACCCTTGTTCCTTATTTGAGCCTAAATCCAAATTTCATTATCAACCAGTAATAGAGAAGCCCAATCCCTTCCTTATATCTAATCCTACAGTAAAGAACCCTTATTTGCCCAGATTGCAAGACAAAAGACATCAATGACAGAAGGGATCGAGCTCGAAATATCATTTCAAGAATGAGAAAATAAGAGATTAGGCTGAGAGAAAGTGTATGGGGATAATAATAAGAGATAAAAAGAAAAGTGATGAAAAAGAAGCCACAAAAAACATCAAGAGGAATGAGTTGGTGTCAGAGCCTTCCTTCCCGCAACAATTGTCCTTATGTAAACAACACCTAATACCTTTATGTTTATTAAGGTATGGGAGTTACTAACCCAAAGTTTATTAAGGGTGGTAGGTTTAAAAAGCACTAACATCGCACCCATTCCATAAATTATATGAGAAATTGAAAGTGATAAAAGCTTCTAAAATACAGGAGGAAAAGTATCTTCTCTGTGTGTGAAATAATGAAAAGAGAAAAGACACCAAAGTGAAGAATATGCAAAGAGATGCACTAAACCTATCGGGGAAGGTTAGAAAATTACAAACAGAACAGATGTATAAAAAGGCAAAGTAAAGCCATTTAGAATCTAGAAGTTAAATTGAGCCTAAAATGTCTAATATTCACCTCATTACCCAAGCTACTAATAATACAAGCCTAAAAGACCTATTTGATTCTCGAAGGTGGTATTATGCCTACATTAATGGATATTATGATAAACAAGCATATGACTTTAAAATGAAAGATAAGATATTAACCGAGTAATATCCCGTAAGATGAACTCGATCTACCAAAGAAAAAGAGTAAAGACCAAGACACACACAAATCAGGATTGAATGATTGAATTGTTACACACTATGAATTATTGGGTGGTTTAGTGAACTTAATTGAAAATCTTCGAATCGATTGTAAACATGTTTAGAATTAATCCTACAACTAACTTATGTTTCCACCAATTGCCGTGAATAGAAAAATGTCCTGTAACAAAGCTAATTGTTTGAGGACAAACAAATTTTCTTTGCTCGGGGACAACCAAAACTTTAAGTCTGGGGGAATTTGACAGTGTAAAAATCATCGATTTTAATCCATTTTTCTAGCATGTTTGATAAATTTAAGATCTATTTTTATGCCAAATGTGGAATATTCATCAACTTTGTGTCGCAACACAAAATTCAAGCAGGCCAAAGGAACTATGTCGCAGCCATCAAATCTATGTCACAACAAAGATTGGTCATAACTCAAGGCTAAAAAGAGCTTGTGTCGCGACTGTGAAAGTTTCAATACAAATGTAATCAAGAATATTTTGAAGAAATCCGTCGCGACAACCCTGAAATCTGTCACGACATACTTAAGGTCAATGGTGAAGGAATTGTGTCACAACATTATTTTTTATGTCGCAACATAAAAGCTGAAGACTAATAGATGAACTCTGTCGGGACAAGAGATCCTTCTATCGCGACATGTAACATCGTAAAGGCAAAATAAGTCAATCTAAGATAAAGGTTTTTATGTTGTGACAAAGTTTCCATCATCAAGCCAACTTAAGGAAATCATATCGCAACATGTCACACTCACAAATCATGGGTAACATAATCTCTCGGCTGACAAAGATTATTTCTATCGCGACAAACAAAGTCTTGAAGGAGTGAATTTCATCGTACGCATAAGATGTTGAAGAGCAACACAAGCAAGAATGGAACAAAGAAACTTTATTGCGACATAATCAAGAGTTACAGAAAATTCAGGCTCGCCACCGCAATGATCCAGCATCACTGTAGTTCATTACACACTCTCTTATTCTTCCATGTATATCGAGGACACTGTCCGCACTGTTTGGGGGTGGGCATCTGCTGCTTTTGTGTTTATTTTTGTGTTTTCTACTTTAGTATGTCTATTTCTATGCTTATTTATGTGTTTCCCTGCTAGGTTTCTTTGGTGTTTATGCTCAAGGCTCTCTCATTGTGTTTATTTGTGGGTTATTTATGTGTTTCTCGTTCACCGGGGTTCCTCGTTTTGGGTCATTCTCTGGTTTTAGGTTGTTTTAGGTAGTCATGAGTACGCATTTCTAATCAAGGATCCCTTTCGACCTCTTCGAATCTTTTGGAAAAACATAGTATGATTCAAGAAAGGATCCGGTGGGTCAAGATGCTCGAGAATTACATTGCCGGGATGTAGGGGACATAGTGAGTCACCTCCTGGGTATTCAAGAAACCAATTCTCAAGGAGTTTACCGCACCCACACACATGTGATCTCTAGGGTATGCCTAGGCTCCGAACCCGGCTTACTAAGGTTCAACAAACCTTAGGGGTTTCTAAACACCAAAGTTATGGGACACCTTAGAAAAAGAGGATTGCCATTGAGCTCTAATTGAAAAAAAAAAAGTATGAATAGAATGCGGGAGCTCACGAATCCCGAGCACACAAACCGAGTGAGTTTTCAAAGCCTAATGCCCCGGTTAACCGGTCGGAGTTATCGGGATTTCACTCGCACGACGTGAGGATGCAGTTTACCATAGCTAGTGGCCCTTAGGTTTGGTTGAGTAAACGCGACGCTCGAGGGGAACCAATGCCCGGTGCCCTTATTCAACTAAAGGGGAGTCACTTTGAACTAACTCTCAAGTACAGGAACAACATAAACTTACGGCACCGGTATTTCTTTCACGAGCAGTATGTTAGTTGAATAAAAAGGGTGTGTTCTTATCCTTCCGTAGTTAGACTCTCCCAAATAGGTAAGTTGAATTCAAGTTTAAGGGTACCAGAACTGAGTTATATGCTAGAGATCATGTATCAAATGCACATAGACTCCTTGGGAAAGGCTATTGAAAACTTAGGAGGTCGAGCTACCACAACCAAACTGTTCAATCGAATTCTTCGAAAGTCGAACAACCCTTATGGATCCTCCGAAATTTGTATGGCGGGCAAGATTCGTGAGCTTCCATCCATTTTCGATCCTTCCTTTCGCAACATGTGCACTGGCCAATCATGTCGCTGAGTTTTAGCAAGGTTAGTTTCTTGTGTGTCCGGCTTAGAGTCCGCTTTTCGCTAGTGGACAAGCAAGAAGCCAAGTTCGGGTGATGAGGTTCAAACGCTCATGTCATATCCGCTGTCCTTATTACTACTTAGTTCCCATTTTTTATATATTAATATGCATTATTCGATATTCCATTTTTAGATCTTGTGTGCATTGTAGGTGAATAGCTTTTGAAATGTAAAGAAAATAAGTGAAACCCAACAAAGAACGCACGACGCGTTAATCGCCGCGACGCTGCAACGCCATGACGCCGGGCAACATCTAGACGTTTGGTCAACAGCAGTAAAAGTCAAAGAGCGGCCCAACGTTGCGACGTTGCGACATCGCGACGTTTCCACGATTCCTGCATCATAATTATAAAAAGCATGGGAGACCCAATTTTCAAGATTATAGAGAGGCGTACAAACAAGGAGCAAAAACGGCAAAGAAAGCAACTGGAGATCGAAAACACTTGCGGTTTTTGTAGGGCTTCTTCTCAAACCATATATTAATAAATTTATAGAACTATTTGGTATTAAATTCAATATGTTCTAGATTTATTTATAGCTCGTTAAACCTTGTCGCTTGTATGGATTAAAGGTTTAAATCTAATCTTATTAAGTTTATTTATGATTTATATCGATTGCTTTCTATGTCTATCAAGCTATTTTCATGGTGATGTTCGTCAACATTAATAGCGATCCTGCTGGTATTCGAGATCGAGAGATAAGGACTCCCATGAATATGAGTAGAGCGACTCTGGTCAATCGGGCGAATAAAGATATCCATTCCGAGTGTGGCGTATTAGGTTTGAGCATTTATGAGCTTTTGTTATGTAATGGTGGCAAGTAGATGCACCCAACCCCGCCAGAGATAGTGCGAATATACCGAGCAGGGTATCTGCAGTGACTTGGCCATCGGTGACTACTAATAGACTGAATAATACCTCTGGTGCATTAATCCATCAAATGTAGGGGAGGCAAACTTAGTTTTCACAAAAAAAGGAATTTCACAAGTTAATTAGATTTTGTTTTAATTCCATACATTAATTAGACATTCATTAAGAGTTTAAGTCCAGATAATATCGTAGGGCCAATTCCAGTAGTCAACGCACTTCTCCCTATGGATCGATATCCGTACTTAAGTACACTATATTACTTGATACGACGCATGCACTTGCGCACATAGGCGCTTTACCTAGTTTATACAAATCACACATCACGCTATCAGACTATCATCACCCCATGTAGTGATGGAATGAGGAGGCTCAGAATTTAATCAATGTTTCACCTTGTCCTTCAAAGAAAATGAGAATAATGTATAGCACCTACATCATTACTAATCCCATTGTATTTTATTGTATCTATACTTCCAAAAAGTTTGAAATGTGGGTGTTAAGGTGGTAATCCCATAAACCGAATATTTTGTATTAACTAAAGAATGATAGACGAATCTCGGTTATTACCTAAATCGTTTGGCCTCCTTAACGGGTGGGATAATTAACATATGGAAGAGCTTAATTCCTCAAAGCTCTCAAAAAATTATCCATGGGTGGGGTTGTTGAAGGAATACTCTCTCCACTCCTTGAAACAACCTCTTCTTCTTCTTCTCAAAATCCATCAAGGTTTTCCATTTATTTACCCCCAAATTCAGCAGCTTCTTTCTTGTCTTTTTTTATTTTCCTTAAAGTCTTTTCCAATTCTAGGTTGTGAGGCACAAGATTTTCACCACCAAACTGGGCATAAACCCAAATGGTACCTATAGCACAACAATCAAGTGAGAAGAAAAGGTATCAAAAACTAAAGTAAACAAAGAAACAAAAATATCCGAAGTAAAGAAGAAATACTTAGTATCAATATTAGAAAAACACCAACTCCCTGACAACAACGCCAAAAACTTGTTCAGTGATTTTGTTTGCACGAAATGTGATATGCTAAAAGGATACACATCGCTAACAAGTAATATAATAAAAGTAGAGTATCGATCCCATAAGGAGTTTCTATGTTAACTACCGAAATTAGAATATCTCTTCTTTATTCGAACTACAAATTTGTGAAATTGAATTTGAAATCTAAATTCAACTACCAAACTGAAATTAAACACCAAACCTAACTCAATTCAGTTAGAAGAAAATATGGACATGTGCAGGATATGTGGTTTTCGACTTCAATTGATTAATCCTCAAGCAATCGGGTCTCTGACTCCTTTCAATTGAAATTGATAGATGTGATTAAACAAAAGCCTCTACAATATATGTGAATCTCTCTCGATTACTCACAATCTACCCCTAGGAATTAGGTATTTTGCATCTCTACTCAACCCCAAATCCTAAGAACGCATTACATTCAAGATGACTACAATTGTCACACAAAACCCATGAGTATCTCTAGTCAATGGAGGAATCATGATACTAAGCACCTAGGTCTAACCTGTTTTTCACTTCTCAAATCTCACAATAGTCCACAATTCAAATTGATAGTGATCAATTATCAATTAGCATTAAGAATGAGATGAAACATTTAGCATATAACAATCCAAATGACAATTGAAATAGAAATCAATACCAAATTACAAAGTTCATGATCAATTTACATCATAACCCTAGAATATGAAACTAGAACATCCAGAGGAGGTAGAAGAACATCCAAATATAAGAAAACTCGAAGGAAAGAGAAACTCGTGAATGATGACCAAATTTCTCGTCCCTCTCTTCTTCCTTGTCTTTAAGCTCTTCAAGCCTTGGGTCTTCCAAGACTACCTCCTACTGAACCTTGAACCTGTCTAAATTAGTTCTCACCTTTATATCCTAGGTCAGTTCCAATTTAACAAAAAGCGGCCTAATATTGTCAGGATTGCCAAATGACATCGCGACAAAGTGCTTGAACTCCTCAACGCCACGCCGCCATGTCGTGGACTAACCAAGCACGACGGGCTATAGTCTCATGGATGTAGCTTTGTCATGTTGTGACGTGGGGTCATCACATCGCAATGTGAGCTACTAATGAACTTCTTGTGCCTTTTTTCCCCTTTTGCTCCTTTTCAGCTCCATAATGCTTTATATTACCAAAAGGTCTCAGATTTTATCCTAATAGCAAATATGAATGCAAACGGTGTTAAAACACTTAATAATATCATAAAAAAACTACAAAATACTTACCAAAATATGAAGTATAAAATATATCAACAGTAACACTTTTCTGTGATTAATTGAAATGTTTCTCTTACGTAAGGTCAAATTAATATTATAATGACTTTTCTGACATCTAAAATGAAATTAAGATTCGATATGGAACTATAAAACCCATAAAGAATACAAGATAAAAATAAATGGAAGGAAATAATGGAACATAAAAATTATAAATACGCTTTTTAGTACAAAGACTCTCGAGGTCACACCTAAATACCAACAATCCACCAGAGTTAATTACAAACATAGTCCCGGGCCTTACACAATTAAAAGACTTCATTTTTTATGATAAAGATCTTCTAAGTGACCTAGTTTAGCAAGTACCACTGCCTTAACGGTCTCTTCCAAAAGTGATGCGTTATCCACCAAAAATACTCTTAACTAAAAACACAAACTAAGGACTTGCTGGAGATTTTTCTCTAAATTTTTTTACCAAAACTCACACTACAAGCAAGAAGCAAATTAGAACGAACTGCTCTAATCTCCATAGCTATTTGCAAATAGTTTAATGAATTAGGAAGGAATTATTCTCGTTTCAAAGGTTCTTTCTAAATTTTAAACGGAATTGCGTGGTCCGCTTCTAATTTCGCAACTTAAAATTCCGTTTTGAACGTAGCGACTCGAATAGAAACTCTATTTCGTTTTCTAAATGTAAAAATAGAAAGGAATTTCCGTTTAACTGATAATTAAAATACAACTAATATAAACCTATTTCCGTTTCTAAATGTGGAAAATAGAAAGGGAATTTCGGTTTCTAATCCAATACTAAATAGCAAACGAATAGAAACTCTATTTCGCTTTCTAAATTTGAAAATAGAAAGGGCATTCCCTGCTTAACCCGATACTAAAATAGACACAGATTGATATAAAAGAATGAACTTCCGCTTTCTAAAAATAGAAACCAAATGATTCCGCCTCTATCGAATCGAAACCGATTAGAACGGAATAATCTCGCTTCTATTAACTAGAAAATGAAACGGAATTTCATCTCTATTTACACCCCAATTGTTTATAATAATTTATTAAATTGTTTATTTTTGGTACTTTTTAACAAATATTTTATTAATTACACCTTTGGGGATAAAATTTTCATTTAAAATAAGTTTAAATACGCATCTTAATATTTTTCATATTATATATATAAATCTAATAACATATTAACATCAAGTTTTGTAACTATCCGTATTGTAATGATATATACATAAATTGTAATATCATACAACAAAAGTTTAACATAACAAAGTTTAACTAACAATGTTTAATAAAAAAAAAAAGCCTATCACTCTGAGTCAAGATGCAGTAGTCACCGAGATTGACGATCTTCTACTCGTGAGGTTGATAAATAGATGAAGTCCGCACCATACATAATTTGCTCCATATGTAAAATCTTCACAGATTTCATCCTCTCTTTTAGTCTTTCTTCTTTTTTTTTTCATCTCCTTCAATTTTGTTTTTGCATCTTCATTCTTCTCACAGATTCTCTATTTTTTCTGTGAAAATTTTCTTGAATTTCCTGCAACTCCTCCCGCAACCGCTCATCAAATAAAGTATTGTAATGGGAAGAGGCAGAGGATGAGCTCGAGACAGAATCTGGATAAAATGTAGATGCATGGGTACCAAGACCATACACTCGCCGCTTTTTGGGCTCCACTCCAACAAATTAAGGTAAATACAGCAACATCAATCTTCGGGAGCCTCAGATTCATCCGTCAATCGAGAAGCAATTGCAACCATATTCTCCACACTTCCTACAATTGTATAATACAATAATATATATGTATATTAGTAAAATATATATAAAAAAAAAACAAACACTAAAGGTATGCATATCTCATACTTTATTTAAAGGCAAAATATTTTTATAATTCACATAGAAGACAACAATTATATGTACGGGATTGAAATACAAAATTCATTTGATAAATAATACTAATTAGCCAAACTCATTAAAGAAATCACATGTTTATATAACAACAATTGATAAAGTTTAAATTCATCAATCTAGATTCCGTATATAAACCCCAATAAAGAACAAGTAATTGTAGTTCAAATTTTAGGTCAAATTATCTACATTAAACAATCAATCAAAATAAACAAAAAATATATAAAAATTGAGAATTCAGAATAATAATAATAATATAGAAAATGATACCATATAGATATTTCTCCACATCTTCCTATAAAATTCAACATAATAAAACTTCTTGTAGATATAACAAAATAATACAAATTCTACTCAACTGGATGTCGGAAAAGAAAAAACTTCTATTAAAACTCTAAATGCAATAAGCATTTACACCCTCCAATTCAACATTATGTGTGACACCCCAAATCCAGAGGTTCCGTTGACAACCCGTCAACTCGCGGAGAATTTCAGGGATGCCTGCAACCCACACCACTCCATTGAGTCCCCTTTTCTCCTGGCACCCAAGATTTAACTAAAAATCGGTAGAGTCTCCTTTGTACTCCAGAGTTTCACCCAAATACAACCTGCATCATGGCAAACCTCACCTAATATTATACAAATGAACTACACAAGTCCACATAAGATTAAATGACCACATGTGTATTCATTTATCTATATAAATACAATCTATATTATGACCCTTCAACTTAACATAATGGTGTAAATACAAATTCCCAACATATGGGAAAGAAAATACGCTTCCTCCAATTCCAGCACAATATCTAATAAATTTAAATGAAATAAGCATGCTAACACTAACATACATAAATGAAAATAAATATTGGAAAACTACATTAATATCATTTGACCGCTTGGTTTCCAAATGACTCATCCTTCTTCTTTGCACGCGCTTAAACACTCAAACTGGCCGTGGACGTCCTAACTCAAATTTCTCCTAAAAATAAATAATTATTAACATATTATGTACATGACATATTTTGATATGATTAGTATTCTCTTTGCATACAATAGTTAACAACAAAATTAAATTGGAAAAAGACTTTTACCAAATCTATAGAATGTTAGATGGTCGCTTGAGCCACCAATATGTTTCAAGGTCCCTTGACCTTCACCCGCTTCTGATCGAATTTTATTTCGGGACGCCTTCGATAAGGCCTTGAACTCTTCACTGCTCCATTATTCCCACCCATTTGTTCCAAACTTCGAGGAATACTGGCTTTCGGTGACTTCTTTAATTTATACTTCTTTCTCCATTTTCCAAGCTGGCATTGTATCTGACACTAGCCACATGTTTCCATGCATCCCACGTAGATCAACAAAGCAAAGATTCCATTTATATTTTTTCGCAACAAAAGCAAAAAAAAACAATTTATAGTAAAGGCATTATTTTTATTATACTATTAATAATTCAACACTTATCAAATAGGATAAATGCATTAAATTGTACTTCAAATTCTTCCCAATAATATTCCTTCATATTTGAAGGCACTTTGCTCCACTTAATACCCTCCTCAACTAGTTTCTCCTTAAATATCTTCCCGATTCTACGAGAAGCTGAAGGAATAAACCTGTAAATAAAATAACATATAAAAAAAATGACTTTGTTATCAATTTGAGAGAATTTTCACTTTATTATTTTTAAAAATAAAGTAATGCAAACATAATTAGCATGATATTATTTTTATTCTTAATATGTCGACGGTGCAATAAAAAAGAAAAGCAGCACTGCCAAATTATAAGATTATGAACCAGAAACTACATTTACAAGATAATCAACAACTATAAAATAATGAATCATGCATGAGGTAATAAATTTTTGTAAAATATCGTGACCGTTTATTGTCGAGAGTGGGTCGATTAAAGATTTATCATCAATTTATGCTACATGGATCGTGAAAATCCCACCGTGGTCATGTCAAGAAGACTTACGTACTCAAGGATAGGTAGGATAGAGTCAACATTACCACCAAAGCGTACTGAGATGGAGATGGAATGTCACTAGCAGACAATACGAAAGTCAAGAGGAGGTGATGCCAACGTGATCCTCCTCAGACATGTAGTAATGGAGGTAAAACATTTAGTATTATTCCCAATCTAAAATTTGCTGTTGAATTCCTCCTCCACGAACTATTTTTCACTTCCTCACCCCTACTTAGGATTCCAGATCCTCTGCCACTTGAATGGTTACCTCTCATACCTAATACAATTTCCATAAACATCCAAACATTCAAAGACAACAATTATAGTTAATCAATAATACATACTAACAAAATATCAATACAAACACATTAACAAATACATAAGTTCAAAACAATTGTTATTCAATAACTGAAATACCACAGTTAAAAAAAGAAAGAAATATAACATAACATCCAAGTTAATTAAAGTCTAATCATCATCGGAAATATCAAACAACCATTCCATCTAACTCTTCATCCTCATCCGACTCTACTATTAATTTCGACACATCTCTCTTCAACATGTGTATCATCAATGTCTAGTCAGCTCCATCTTCACCAATCAATGTTTGAGGTCCATCATCTCGCCACAGATTAATTGATGAATTTCCACAATACTCTCTTGAAATGCGGTGTACTTATGGTGTGACTATGACATCCGCTTCAGAACTTACAATCGGGATCTAGCTTTTATTTTACAACAATTCACCCGGGCCACTGTGATTTCTTCTGCGGGTCGATAAGCGGTATAACACACTGCTCTCGTCAGACCAAGAATGAATGGATCGTGCATTCGATAAGATTTCTTATGGTGCACATCCACAAGGTTGTATTGATGATGAATTCTAGTACCAAAATTTGGAATCTGATCAAACCATTCACACTTAAATGCACTGGTTCTCTTAATCGTAAAACAGATACCCAATCGTAGAATTTTAACCAATCGACCATAAAAGTCTATATTAGATGCACTATAGTTGTAATTCCCTTAATGCATACACCACTGTTCATTGTAGTCTATTTGAACCATGTTTTAGTGAAATTTAAAATCCATTTACATAATGTACAGATACGCTCAGAACTTCAGAATGGCTCCTCTTGCAAGATCCTTTATTTGTTTATTAGAGATATTTGATGACCTGGACATGTGCCTGGCAAAGAAGGAAAAAAATATAATCAAACTATAATACTTAGCAAGTTATTATTTAAAGGACAAGTCAAAAGTTATTTATCGCCACTTCAAACCAAGAAGCAAAATCTTCGGGTCAAGCTTAGCATCAATCGTAGAATCATCAATATGCGGTTCACTTTGCCTTAATTGCTAGCATAAATTTACAAAAACAAGATTGAAGACTTTAGAATATTAAATTGGTATATGACATACCATGAGAGGTTTAACTTCCCCGCCTAATAAGATATACTGTGTGAGCAAAGACGAGATACTCTCGGGTCATCCGAATAATATCTCGATTTTGCTCTACCATATGATCTAATTCGCATTATTGAAAATGGAAAGCATACCTTCTGTTCTAACTCATCCCCATACTATAATCAGTAAACCTCAGCATTTTTCGATGCCTATAAATCAGGGCTCAAAGTAGTGCGCACAAATGCCAAAGCTTTAACCAAATACGCACGACATCGATCCTTCAACTTAGCTTTATTTTTAACATTGTTTTTTTCAATTTTCGGATAGTCTAAAAATACTAGTTAAGTAATAATAAGTTATTGTATGATACTGGAAATTATAGATGACTAAATGAAAAATATATAACCTCTCAAATGGATACATCCATCAGATCGCATGTACCGCTTATCATTGATTCATGTTAAGTGGACTTCAAGATGTCCATGGAGTCAAGAAGTTTGAGGCACCGCCAAGTCCGCATAAATGATGGGTATATCCTTTCTAAGTGTTCCATGTCTCCTTTTTATGACGTAGGTTAGATTTTTAAAAAATGCTTATTTCTACACGGGCCACAAACATTTCCGGAAGTAATTCACGAAATGCTACGTGGTATTAAATTTCCTCAGATAACATACCATGGCAATCATGATCATCCCACAATTTATGCTTCTTCATATCAACACATCTTCCCATGTTGGGATGCATATCCGTCAGTGGAACCCCGAGCTCTACCCATTTGCACAAAGCTTCCTCGCATCCTTCTGCATCAGAATAAGCCTTAGAATTTATTTGGTCGCCATTCCTATGTAACTCGACGCATCGTAACTCTTTAAATCCTCTCGACGAACATTGTCTTTTGTTTTTCCTTCTACATTCATGATAGTATTAAAAATATTATCAAAAAAGTCTTTCAATGCGTATGACATCTGTTGTGCCTTTAATTAGGTTTGTTTCTTCAAGGCAAATCTTAAAAGATGCTTCGTTTCTTCCCAACCACAGCTGACAATTTTTTGGAAATTTGTGCATTTATCCCATCAAAGATCAATTTCAGAATCCCTTTTTTGAAGCCATAATTTTCGCGAAATATTTCTAATATTTCTACATTCTGACCTATAATAGGTGGTGCACCTTTAGAACTATCTGTCTCTTTCCTAAATGCCTTCTATTCCTCCGAAATGGATGTTCCATTAGTGGAACTCATGGTTATCAAAACCAAGATGCCTTTCCACCTTTGTCAGAGAAATGCACTGCACTCACGCAAGATAAGCCACTCTTCCCGGGCAGCACTCCATCCCGACAACATAGAATATGCCGGAAAATCACTTATAGTCCACATAAGTGTCAGTCAGACCGAAGTTCCGCTTACTGATACATCATATGTTTGTACACCCACCTCCCACAAATGTGTTTTAGTCTCGCAATTAGGGGTCAGAGGGAAAACATCTAACTTCGGGCTTTCGACTGTGCACTATAATAGACAGAACATGTATTCATCTTTCATGCAGAACCATGAGCAAGAATGGCAAGGTGTAACTATCACCTACTACGACGAGTATTGTCGCTCGCTTGTCCAAATGGCTGAAACTATCTGCGGTAAAGTCTCCCAATCTTAACATTTCACTTTCAACCGCAAAAGATGAAGAATCGATCAAATGGCTCGCTTCGGAGACCGGTTAAATGTCATGACACTTCTTCGCAGATATATGCCTCTTTCAGCCACCTCATAAATGGCTACGGTGTGTGGTCGGGATATATAATCTTTGCAAACGAGGGAGGAGCTGAAAGCACATATCTTCTTATGAAACATTTCGTTTTCGCCTATTAGATGCATGATGTTTTGATAACGAGGATGGTTACAAATTTGCAACTAATTAGTTCACCGTTTCACCCCAATGAGATTTAAAAATTCATTAACGCAAAGAATGAATTTTTCATGTGCAAACCCAAATCCCCGTGATTGTAATTTCGTAACAAAGCTATCCGTCACACATATCTTCCAGAATAATCAGACAGAACTGAAATGTCATCAAACACCTCATAAAACATGTTTGGCCTTTGTAACTACCGCCTGGGCTAACGCGCATAACTCAGACAATACCTGATTACCGTGCCAAACCTCTTGTTCTTATGCTTTACATTTCATAAAGTCTTTCGTCTGTGTTGGGGATATCTCATGACATTAGGATTGAAGACGACCAATAATATCCATTAATAATATTGAGACATTGTTTGCCGTATATTCACGAACATCCATTCAACACTTCTTTACATTTATCTTCAAGTCATCACAATCGCTCACGTTATACCAAACATATTATCTCATCAAATCCATTTTTTGCAAGATGAATTAATGTCCAGTTTCGAACCCATTCTCAAAAGTAATACCGCCATTATATTTGGCAATCTTGAGTTTTGATCCATCCGACATCCGTGGCGCGCTCAAGGAAATCAACAAACTCTCAATCCCCGCTTCAACTCATCAGTCAAAACCCATCTCTTAATCTAACATTCATCCGGCGAGATTAACGCCCTCGACTATGCTTTCTTAGTCCTCGCAATATGACAAGTGATCTATATTTGAATAATTCATAATGTAGTAAAGACGGTTATGTAGTGAATTTTACACACACCAACATGTCGATATTAAATAACAAAACACAATAAATACTAAATCGGGACTCACTAAAAATGTGTGCTGAACATTTTGCCAGAACATATAACTCAAAGTATTTTAAAATTTCATCCGATCCATCAGCTTTTGATTTGATGTTTGAAAAGGTGCGTATTTTAATAAAGCAACA
The DNA here is from genome assembly GCA_016808115.1 of Tetrastigma voinierianum. Taxonomy (NCBI): domain Eukaryota; kingdom Viridiplantae; phylum Streptophyta; class Magnoliopsida; order Vitales; family Vitaceae; genus Tetrastigma; species Tetrastigma voinierianum. The sequence goes on along the minus strand of JAEQBH010002357.1, from coordinate 3,365 downwards.
CCCTGGGAAACAAAATATTTTCTTTTCTCAAACTAATAACACCTATAACCTTTAACCAAAGAATATCCAAAGAAAATACATTTACAAGACCTTGCATCCACTTTGAAGGGAGAAGCGGATCGTAAATGTCAAAGGCAAAGACATCCAAAAATGCTGCATCAGTTTAAAATATCGCTTCGTGCAGTATTTTGTAAAGTTTGTACAGCTTTGAAATCAGAATACCTTAGATGGCATACGATTAATAAGAAAATACGCAATTCACAAGGCGCCACCCAAAATCTTTATGAATATTTAATGCAAACATAGATCTAGAAATTTCACAGTATTGACAATTTTTTTCGTCTTTGACAACCAGATTTTGTCATATACAACACAAAAACTTGATGTAGCATGCCCTTTTAAGAGAGAATTGCTTTAAAGTCTGATTAAATATCTTGCTCTACTATTAGTTCAAGAATTGAATCATAGAGTCATATTGCAGAAATCATATATAAAAATTTTCAAACATCATGGCAACTCGTGATTCATTACATGCATAAACCCAACACACCTGAATGACATCACAAACAAATTAAACCATCTTTATTGGAAACTCAATTCACCTTTGGATGGAATCTGATGTAATCACTGTGGAATATGAGAATGCCAAACGCCAGCTAATGCGACTGGAACAGACTGAAAGAGCACATTAAAACAAGAAAATAAACGACGCGATATGGGTTATAAGGCCGAGACGGCCCAGGCGATGGAGAAGCATAACTTAACGACGATGGTGGAGAATCAACTGCCACCACACACCATGGATAGATCTCACATAAAAGCAGTAGGAGTCTGATAACATCTTAACATCGCCCAATCATCCACCCGAGCAGCTGGGTCTTTGAAAATATGTTTAAGAGTGGAGAACTCGACAAGGCAGCAGAGGTCAACTATTACTTTACTAATAGATAGCAAGATTGCAAAGATGTAACCTGACACATAAAGAACATTGAGAGACAAAAAATCATTGAGGCCAAACGCTGCTAAGGTCTCAACACGCAAAAGAGCTATCAAAGCAAGCTTTAACGCTACCATCACTGGCAAGACACCTAGGTTAATATTTTTATTTTTTTTAACAAAAGAGCGATTTATGAAGGATGTCCCCGCTACTAAAATATTTCATTCCATGGAATTTACGTTACACTACATGTTGAATACGATATCGCCAAAAAGCAAAAATATACACTAATACCATCCGGCACTAAGAAGGCGCGCGCACAATTACAGCCCTCAGTAATTTCAATGGGTCAGAAATCTTTCACATCAAGCATAGCAAGGCGTGTGTGGTGGCGCAAATGAACGACGAGAACCGGAGCAACCACAATGTCCAAACCCATTTCCATTGACAACATGAATTTTCCATGAGAACTTAAAGAAAGCAGCAGAATTTTCCATTTCCGCGCAAAGAATCAAATACTAAAACAAAAATAATTCTTAAAGAAACTAAAAGCACTTCTCCAATCAAATTCATCATTTCCATGTCCATCAATCCCAATAAAAACAAAAGGCAAATATAACTAATTCGTAAAATTAGATCATTCATCATACTAGACTAATTTAAATATGAAATATTACCTCTTTGTTTCCGTCATCCACTCTGTGTGGAGAAATATTGGAGATGATAGTAGTCGTTCTTATAACCACCGTAGAAGGTGAAACACTACTTACATTTCCTTTATCTGCAAATCAAGATAAGAAGTCACATATCGTGCAAGATTTATGCAATTTCTCCACATAATCAAACCACTAGCTTCTCGATCATCCCATTATGAATAACTAAACTCGACTTACCTAAAGATAGTTTTTAGTAACATTTATTCTCAAGCCATTAGAACATAATATTCAAGCAATAGAGTTTGATAGCATTCAAATTTAAAACAACATCCAAAATGATTGTCCACTAAGAGGAAGTTATTAAGCACAACTCATCTTATACTGAAAGCTTTTCTGACCACCAAAGTTAGATAACCAAACCCATATCAGAAATGCTATTAAGCGTAAACCAAACAAAATCAAGGAGATAACATGTTAGAACTTTGTATTTTGTATTTTGGTAACTCGAAGGAGTATTTGACCTACTGGACAATATTAATTACTTAAATGCCTAATATCATCAATTAGAGGCAGCAAAGAAAGATTAAAATGTCAAAGGTCTCGTATGATACTTAACTCCTAGGCCACAAATAAACCCTAACCATAATACAAACTGTAAATACATTCCAAACTGTGGTGGATATCTATTTTCACTGTTCTGGTTGTCTTAAGTCCTAAGTATCATATATCAAATTTCCCACACATCCGATCCCAAGGTTGCTTTAATATTCTCGCACCTTCGATCCTGGCAAAGATCGCCTTTGGGCATTCCCATGTTTCTAAGTCATGTAAACATAGGCTCTGCCCCTTGTTTTTAGGTTTTCTTAATACTTTATTTTGTCTATCCAAATAAAATAAATGAATAAACAAAAATTCAATCTTCAATAGAGCATAGTCCTGGCGTATTTGCCTAGCTAAGGAGTTTCATAGTTTAAGTGATATTACCTGCTTTAAAGCTATAAAACAAAGCATTATAATGGAAGAAGAATATCCACCAAACGCTTGTTATATGTTCTAACGGGATACTAGAGAACAGAAGAATTATATGAAATTTCTGATGGGGAAAGATAAACTATGTTATAATCTATTGAAATCAAAGCAAAGTCATCTCTAAACATAACAACATCTATGAATCGAATTGATAAAACAAGCAAAACACAAGATCAACTCGTGAAAATAAGAGTTAAGGCTTGCCAAGACTAAGAGAATAAAGACAAAGAAATATAAAATTAGGCTTCAAAACTCCTTTCAAAGATGTAAGGAGTGAAGAGGAAAGAAAATTTATTTCATACTTCATGACCAGGAGTGGAACCGTAAAGTTAGGGGCGTAGAAGGATCTGTGTGATTAATCAAACTTAGAATTTATAAACTGTAGGATGCAAACGATTTGAGAGATGCTGATTTAAATTCGACAAAACCCAGGGTTTGGGAGACCTGAGAGAGAAAGGGAGAGAAGAGAGGGATACAGAGCTTGAAAAGATAGTGTGGGAGAGAGAGAGCAGAGCTTTAAGAGTGAGGGGTGAGAGGAGAACATGCTCGAGAGAGTGGGGAAGGGAAAGAAAATAAGATAGGGTTACTAAGCTTTTCCGCTCATATAAGAGCATCGAATAAAAATACTATATTTTCTTAAAATTACATAACCACCCTAATTTTTTCAAAATCCTAATCTGCTTAATTTTTTTTTTTACATGAAATATGATAGCAACTTATTCAACTAGTTAGCAATTTATTTA